>OX422221.1:15000-681666 GCA_949130495.1 Sambucus nigra
AAATAACTATAATGTTGGAATATGTGCAATCCTCAAATCTTTCCATTACCTGTTATGGATGGCATGTAGGATTGTTGAACCAACATTCCTAGCACGTGGGATATTATTTATGGATTTCTAGTGCACTTTGTAGTCACTATTTTATCTGCCATAAGTTGGAGACTTTATGTGGACCTGCTATTGATTAGCTATAGCTATTGCTGCTAGTCTCATTATACTCTTCGGATTATACACTATGGATGATCAATCATTGCTCTACAAAAGGCCCCTATCCAATCTGTGCTTCACCTGCCTTAACATTTTGATTTCATCAAACTACCACATGATTATACTTTAGATAAAAAAAAATCCCAGAGTAATAAATTCAGTAAACAGGACATATATATATAACTATCATCTTTGAGTTCAGCAAACCTAATTGTCATAACAAACATAAATAAACTATGGAACATAGAGTATACGAATCTATAAATTCTATTTTTATATGGAGTACATGAAAATTTACAAAGCCAAAATGATCAGTACAGAGTAAAGAATGACTCTCAAGAAACTGCCTTACATTCAGATTTTGATATGTTGCATCTCAATAGGTAGGCAGGGGTATAAAATCAGATTTCTACAAGCAACATAATTTTATTATGTAGCACTTCGAACTCACTCCTCATGATTTTCTCACTATCTTGGATTGCTTCCTCGCTTACACCCTCTTTCAACAATTATCGCCTCAGTTTTTATGCTTTCTCATCACCTCATTGAGAGGCTAAACCCTAAACCCTAAACCCTAAACCCTAAATCCTAAACATTAAACCCTAAACATTAAACACTAAACACTAAACACTAAACCCTAAACCCTAAACCCTAAAACCCTAAAACCCTAAACCCTAAACCCTAAACCCTAAACCCAAAACACTAAACACCAAACCCTAAACCCCAAACCCCAAACCCCAAACCCTAAACCCCAAACCCTCAACCCTAAACCCTAAACCCTAAATCCTAAACCCTAAACCCTAAACCCTAAACCCTAAACCTAAACCCTAAACCCCAAACCCCAAACCCCAAACCCCAAACCCTAAACCTTAAACCCTAAACCCCAAACCCCAAACCCAAAACCCTAAACCCTAAACCCCTAAACCCCAAACCCCAAACCCTAAACCCTAAACCCTAAAACAATAAACCCTAAACCCTAAACCCTAAACCTAAAACCTAAACCGCCAATACTCATTACACAGCAATACCAATATCAATAAATTCAGTATGTCAAAACAATCCATGGTTAAATATGAAATCTCATGAACCCATAAAACTACAATTTATCAGAAATTAAACAAACTAAGAAGAAATTTTATTTACAAAATAAATAAAAAAAATGAGGATAATGCACCTTATAAATTAGTATTAGTGCAGAGTTCAAGCCCTAAAATCAGAAACAACATGAATATACACATGATCAGTATTCCTAATCTAAAGCCTTTAATCCATGTAAGTAAAATAATCTGATAAAAAAAAGTGCAACACAAACACAAACCTATAGTGTATTTACACATGATCAAAGTGTATTTTGTTGTGTCCAATACTTTGAAGTACAGGTGCAATGTTCCCTAAATGAACTCAAATTTCCCGAGGGCTACGCAATTCCTATAGAAAAAAGAAGAAAACTATTAGTGAACCACAAAATCAGGACTGCAGCAAAGAAGAAAGAAAATGAGTTAACTATTAAAATGAGAAGGAAATTGTGTTTAAAATATTCTAACATAGTTGGTATTGTCATACAGTAACTTATGAATTCATGGGCATTGGAAAATGATGTAGCTCTAATGATTTCAGTGTCAGTTGTATTTTCTTTCCCATGGTTGGTATTGTCAACCAATGTACTAGAAAATATTGCGGTTTCCTAGTTGATGAGAGTAATGTGCGATATCAGATCTCTTAAGTGATATGATTTTATATCAACTCCATCTATCTTTGCTGTCAAACTAAAAGGGTCATTGAATCTCTCAAACGTATGGATAATTGTTGATTTTCTCGACCCACTCTGCCCAACCAGTGCAATAGCTATCACAACTTTAATTTTCAAACATAAACCTTTGAAATGGAATCATGACTACCCTAAATAATACTGTTAATTGAATTTATTGACCCACTCTGCCACTGGCCTGACAGTATTAAGTAAACGTGAAACTTTCATTTCGAGCGTCGATCTTCCATGTTTTCTCAATTGCTATAACCGCATTCTCGAACCTGCAACACATACATTACCCATTCCTAATATCACTCCAAACACTTATTTTGTTTTTTAACACGAAAAAATTTCAATTTCCAAATATACCTTCCAAATACCATACAATTTATGAACAATGTATATGATGTTCGCATATAAATAGACTAGTATATGCTCGCAAGTCTACATGCAATTGGAGGAATACCCGAAATAACTATAATATAATCCACGAAATAACTATAATGGTGGAATATGTGAAATCCTCAAATCTTTCCATTACCTGTTATGGATGGCATGTAGGATTGTTGAACCAACATTCCTAGCACGTGGGATATTATTTATGGATTTCTAGTGCACTTTGTAGTCACTATTTTATCTGCCATATGTAGGAGACTTTATGTGGACCTGCTATTGATTAGCTATAGCTATTGCTGCTAGTCTCATTATACTCTTCGGATTATACACTATGGATGATCAATCATTGCTCTACAAAAGGCCCCTATGCAATCTGTGCTTCACCTGCCTTAACATTTTGATTTCATCAAACTACCACATGATTATACTTTAGATAAAAAAAAATCCCAGAGTAATAAATTCAGTAAACAGGACATATATATATATATAACTATCATCTTTGAGTTCAGCAAACCTAATTGTCATAACAAACATAAATAAACTATGGAACATAGAGTATACGAATCTATAAATTCTATTTTTATATGGAGTACATGAAAATTTACAAAGCCAAAATGATCAGTACAGAGTAAAGAATGACTCTCAAGAAACTGCCTTACATTCAGATTTTGATATGTTGCATCTCAATAGGTAGGCAGGGGTATAAAATTAGATTTCTACAAGCAACATAATTTTATTATGTAGCACTTCGAACTCACTCCTCATGATTTTCTCACTATCTTGGATTGCTTCCTCGCTTACACCCTCTTTCAACAATTATCGCCTCAGTTTTTATGCTTGCTCATCACCTCATTGAGAGGCCAAATGCAACTCCATGTCGTTGTGCCGATCGATCACCTATGTCATGTACTTCTTTGAAACCACCATCGGCTAATCGAAATTTGACAACACCAGGGACTTTTCAGAATTTGATCTGGTAAGTACCTTACCTGAATTTTTCACCATAAAAAACTTTCTGGAATTTGATCCGGCAAATGACTTACTAGAATTTGACTCCAGCAAAAACTTTCCAGAATTATATCCAGATAAGGCCTTACCGGATTTCAATATGAGCAATGCCGGTGCCCTGGGAGACGCCAAGGTAGGGTTTGTAGATGAGCTTAGACCCATTTTCAAATCCCTCTCACCTTCACAATAAGAAATTACCTGATCAGATCAATGCGTTTCAAACTTTCAATACAGTAACGCAATAATTTTATGCTAATATAATCAAATTGTTATATTTTTCATATACATATAGATGTGCGCACGCAAACATGAAATCAAAAATTTATCAGCAACAGAGTTAACGTATCTATCCGAACATGGATATATTTCCAAATCAATAAATTATCTATCTTAATCGCCCTATAATCAAATTATTACAAATTACACAACAACAAATTTATGCTTAAGTAATAAAATCTAGAGTTTGTGGCCAAGCTTAGAAATTTCTGTATCACTCTCACCTTCACAATAATATATTACATAATCGAATCATTAAATTTCAATGCCTCATTAATCAACAAGATGTTATGCTCATAGAATCAAATTTATACATATTACACAATAATAATTTAATGCTTATATAATCAAAGACTGGAAACTCTATGAAAAAACTAGGGATTAATCCAAGTTTATAGCTATTTCCAGATCACTCTCACCTTCAGAATATCAAATTACATCATAAACCAATTAACTCTCAATCTCTCAATCACACAACAACAATTTCATGCTTATATAGTCAAAGAACGGAAGCTCTGCGATAAAGCTAGGTTTGTCATTCATGGTCGTGCTTTGGTCCATTTACAGATCACTCTCACTTTCGCTCACCTTCCCAACAAAAGATTACATAATAGGATCAATGAATTATCAAGCTCTTTATCAAACCACAATAATTGTATGGCTATATAATAAATTTATTACATACTACACAATAATTTTATGGTTATGTAATCAAAGAACAGAGGCAACAAAGTTGGGTTTATGGCCCACCTTAGGCCATTTCTTACTTCACAAAACAGATTACATAATCAGGTTAATGAATTCCCAACTTCCCAATCACACAACAACAATTATATGCTAATATAAATAAAGTAATACAATTTGCATACATTAACATATAATCGAATATTAATCATCCACAAACCTCCCGCCTTCACAACCATAAATAATTAGATCAATGAATTCTCAGTCTTTAAATTACATAGCAACAAGTTTATTCTTATATAATACAATTGTGTATGTGCACTCACGCTCGCATAAACATATAATCGAAAATTAATCAGTGCGACAAAGCTCCCTCCTTCATAGGAAAAGATTACATAATCATATTAGTGATTTCTTAAACAGTTTTACACTTGTATAAAAAAAATTACTACATTTTACATATAGATAGATAGATAGATGTACCGCCTTAAACATATAATAAAAAATTAATCAGCAACAAAGCTCTCGCCTTCACAACAACAGATTACGTAATTCTCTGTGTGTTTGTGTTTGTGTGTGTGTGTGTGTGTGTGTATCACAACAATTATAATATAAAGATATATGGATAAAGCTTCTCCTTCACATCATCAGATCAATGAATCCTCAATCACACAATAAGTCTGTGAATATGTAAGAAAAGAATACAATGAATACACAATACAGCATCTCATAAATTAAACACTAAGCTATAAATCCATTTTCTAAACATAAAAATGGCCTTACAATGCAAATTTATAATTCATAACCTGTTAAAAATGATATAGCTCTTGTGATGGCACTTATGTAGAATTTTCATGACCTCATTGGCACATTATTTGCTACATCTCTTCTTCTTATTCATCGAACAACTTATATATAATTTTTTCATGTAATCCCACCAAACTCATGATTGGATGCTCTCACCGGCAACTCTATGCACGCAAAGCTTTCCCGAATTCTCAAACAACACATCTTTCCCTTGATACCCCTCACTAAAATCATATTTTGTGTTACATATAAAAAAAATGAGTCATGAGACTGTGAAAGAAGATTCAATAGGATAATTATTTACTATCTTAGCTCTGGGCGATTATGAGAAACCCCAACTTATGTAAATCCATATCAGCCACATTACCACACTATGAGAAAATGAGAAAAATCTTGCCTCAAAGCGAGTATGCTGTGTAATTAGTATAAAGTTGAAAAGGAGTTTTAATTTACCTATAATAAAACGAAAAAAGGTTGTGTATTTATTTTTTTTTATTCTATTTCGTCTGTTCATTTTTTGATACTTTCTTATACATTGTATGTACACAGTGGATGTTAAATGAGACCGAGTTCTGCATTATTCACTATACACTTGGCCTATTACCATGACATATTTGTGTGCATTGTATAATATGTACATACAGTTGAATTGTGTCAAAGCGTATAAAATTACCTGCACTACACTCATGAAACTAGGACTTAAGGACCCGAATTGAAGAGGAAATGACCTAGATGCATCTCCTGGAGCCAAGAATCATAAACAATGTCTGAGAACACTATGGTGCATTAAATAAAGAAGAAATCCACAACTTCAATCATATTAAGCTCTAATGGTCATGCCCTTAAGTGATTTATTATAGGTGTTGGAAGGATACATGCCATGGAATGAAATACCCTCCTAACTCATCATGTGTTATCAAGGCCAGCCAAGCAATAATCAATATTTCACCCCCACCCCTCGTTCATAAAAGAGAGGAGAATTTACCTCTGCTTTTGATGTTCTGCTCGTCGAGCATGTGGTTGGAGCACCGATTTGAGCTAACTTCTTTTCTTGTTCTGTTCTCAGTGAATCATCATTTTCCTTTATACTATATTTATTTGTAGAGACATTAGATACTTCACTCAAAAGGATTCTTTGAACCTGCATAATATTGGCTTGATCCTTTGATCTTTGCTTCGTACATTGGATTCCTGTTGTAGTCCGCCCCTGTATGAACAACATGCTATCTTATGAAAATAACATAAAACCTTGAGGGATATCTTGAGGAACTTCCTTTATATGGAAATTATTAAATAGATCATTCATTAAGTGTCGAGTCACTTTCATGTAAAATGCGGAAATTATATTAACTTGATGGTTGAATAAAAAATTCATTGAGAAATATTGTGTAAAATAAACGCCAAATGTGACAATACCAGACATAATAGTGATGTGAAATTTGGAGTACTCTTTGAAATTCCCACGCGAATTAGTTATATTTAAACTATGAGCACCGCAATATAACTGGTGGAGATATGAGATACGCTAAAAAAACTTTCCATAACCATTTCATAAAAATACAAATCACTTGGAAATTTTGTCAAGCAACCGGTAAGCAACCAAGAAATCCAAAAAATTCAAATTCATTGCAACAATGTTGTACATTCAATTTCAAATGGACAATACCAAGAATAATCCTACAGCATGCTCCAAATATTCTAAAACAAGAACTCCAAATCTAAAACGAACCATTAATTAAAAAAATAGTTGCATTATTTTGCCAAGTATATTGGTAAGTCTAATATATAAAAACAGTTGCGTTATTTGTTGTGTTTATAAAAATCATTGCATTATTCGATGAATCGCAAGCGTAAAGCCTTTAAATAACCTATTTAGCATACCCAAACACACTAAAGGGTCTATAAATCAAATTTTCCAACATATACAAATTTATACACAAGAACATAGGTATTCACAATATAAAGAAAGAAAAAACTCATAGATGCAAAAAATGGAGGTCAATAGCTGTCGAATAATTGATGGTGTTCAACTAAGAATTTTATCTCAAAATAAGTAATTACACATTGGAGATAAAAATAACTAATTGCACATTGGAGATAAAAAAGAACTAATTACCACAGTGTCATAACTGAATCGTAAAAGCTACAATTATCTAAGGACCACTTAGAAACTAAAATTGTAGATACAACTATCTAAATAACACAAATAAAATCACAACTTAACCTAGCTCATGTCTATAAGTATACCTGGTGTATTGCAAATCTTCTTTTCAAATCTTCTGTTTAGATCTATAAAATCAAGTAAAAAACAAATCAGAATTCTTAATTTGATATAAATGCAACAAACAACACATAGTTGGAAAAATCCCTCATCTGAAACTAAACTAAATTTGATTAAGGGATGATGTTATTCTATGATATTGGTCACCCTCACGTTGAAATATGCACTAGTAACATGTTTATCGTTAAAGGAAGAGAAAAACTAGGCAATGTTTTGGAAAAGAGTTATGGGAAAATGCTTGCTCATGATTTTATTATAATGGTTAAAAAGATATTCCGTGTCAATCAAGTTCAATTACCATTGGAGTTTTCCCACTTTTTGACTTTGATGAACACAATTACTACATGGTATATATAATATGCTATGTTCATTTTTTTTCCTTTCTTATATTTTCTTCTTAACTTTTACCTTATTTATAGGAAGGATTTGAGCTTCATTTGCTCCCATTCTATTTTTCTAAACTCAAGACATCGACACGATCGAAGGATTTTAGGACGAAATAACAATCGTAATAATGGACAGATTGGTCAATTGCATGTACGTGTTTAATTAGTTTTAACGTCAACCAAAGGGTTAACAGATAATGTTCACTGTTTAAGTCGTGTAACCCTTTTTTGCAATATGAAAGGTTTTATTCCTAATTACGTGGACAATGTGGAATCATCTATACGATTCAGTAGGAACGTGTGTGAGTATTCCAATCACAGTGTAGGTCAATTGATTGAAGTGTTACTTAAATTTACATTGTGTTTACTGGATATTTCGTGTTGATATATATTTTTTTGTGATTTAGGGTTATATCCATAGCTACGATAAGAACGATGAAGAGTTGATCCACTTATGGCTAGAGTTTTTGGCTGCATATTTCGAGACCTTATTTGACATGGGGCTTATTGATTCAACATAACGAATTATGTTAGATAAAGTTAAAATATAATTATTTTGGGGTCTAATGTAGGAGAAAGTTTGATAAATTTCATATCTTTGTTAACTTAAACAAGTGACGACAATTAATATCAGCATTTGAAAGCTCCCCTAATGTTTTATGAAATTATTATGTCTCATCCTCATTTTTATAGTTGTAACTCTCAGTGTTGTCAATATCGGCCGATACACGATGCGTATCGTATTAAGGGCAAGCTTGTGTTGTATCGAAAAATGTATTGAAATTGGCAGTGTATTGATGATATTTAGTTTGCATCATCCGATAGATGTGAATCGCATGATAATTTTGTATAGTCTGATACGAACGAAAGTTCTTAGTTGTACTTTAAATATACCGCGCATGTTGTTTTAGAAGAAGAAGCACAAAAGGGTTGGCAAAAATAGGGTATACTGTCCGCTGCATAGCCCCTGCATTATATAATATTTATGGGTTTTAGTGGCTGTGAACCACTATTTAATTATTATAATACACAATAGTTAATAACGTCCACCACAATAACAACCACTAATCACTATGTATTTATTATAATACACAATATTTAATAATATATACTAATATAACATTTAATAATATATACAATTATTACACCCACTAATATTGTGCTTGAACTTATTTTTGTGTTTTTGTAATTGAAGCCACAATGTATTTTTTTTTTTCATTTTTAGACACCCACAACATATATATATCAATGTATATAATATTATTTATATAATTATTATAAATCAAAATGTGTATTACGAAATGGCCTTTTTTTTAATCTTAACCATTAAGAAAGTATGGGTTTCGAAGGTTACAAAGGATATAATTTAGTGCTAACTATGACAACAGTTTTGTCCAGATCAGTCAGTATAATGCTATCGGCTTTGTATATTAAACATGGTACATGTATAATGTCATCGCTTGGTTTTAAAAACAAACAATTTTCACATCTAAGAACCAAACCTTCAATAAGATACAGTAGTTAACTCTTGAGAAGCATTTTTCTGAACTCGCCGTTGGATTTTGGCTTATCGTCTTCAACTTACTCAGTAACTTAGGGTTTTGGTTTGTCCTTGTTTGTCCAACCAAGGGGTCTGACGGCTCTTGGCATTGCAAATGTGTTTTTACCTTTGACGAAGCAATATATTTCCTATTATATTGTAACATGAATGACTGTAGCTCTTCCAGACGAGGTGTCATCTTTTGTACAACATGATCAAAATCTTCAAGAGTACCAAAGTCCCTCTCAAAGCCTATCCACAAATGGAAAATGTCCTCTGAGCCCGTTTTAGAGAATCTTTTACTCTAGTGATGCTTAAAGAGGGATCCAACTTCACTTATGTGGCCCATTTCGATTTCGATTTGCATTGTTGTATAACCTTGCCAGGTTTCCAACATAAATCCACTAATTTTAAGAAAGCTCTCCCAAACTCCACGAGCAACAACTAAATCTTTTCCAAGATTGACTCTAACCGGGCCCAGTAACTATGGTTTCGTGCATCGTCACGATTAACAATTTTTTCGATGCACATTTTGACTAGGGGTGTCAATTCGAGTTGGTTGTGTCATTTTTCAGTCACGTTAATTTTGATTTGATAATAAGTTTTGGTTACTAGTAAATCTACACTACAAGAATTATGGCTTTTAGCAAGGAAAAAAATCATAGCAAAAGGTATATTTTCATTGCAAAACGTTTTGCAATAATTTTTTTTTCCTTGCAGCGTTCCTCGCACTAGCCATCATGCTATAGATCGTTTGTAAGGAAATTTTTCCATCGTCGCTAAAAGTATGTTGCAAAGAAATGTTTCGTTGGAACAAAAATATTTTTCGTTGCAAAAAAGTTCTCATATTTTCACTAAAAATCTTTTCCAATGAATATTTCGTTGCAAAAAATACTAATAAATAATCGCAAAAGATATTTTGAGACTATTAAAATTCCTTGTTAAATGTTAATTTTTCTTTGCTAAAAGTCTTTTGTAACACGTATTTTCGTTGTAAAAAAGGAAGCTTTTAATTGCAAATAATAATCACCTTTATAACGATACATTTCAACAACATATATTTCGTTGCCGAAGATATATTGCGATGGATACAATTCCTTGCTAGTAATCATTGTTTCTTGCTGAAATATTTTTACATCTTGTGTTTTCGTTGCAAAAGAGTACTATTTTAGTTGTGAATGGAACAATAGCATATTTACAACTTGTTTTTTCGTTGCATTCATAATAATAATATTTTCGTAATAAATATTTCCTTACAAATTATATTAGATAATGAAATAAATTAAAAGAGAATGAAGTAAATACACATAATTAAAAGATGTTATATTATGTCCAAAATGTAAATATGCTATTGTTCATGTCATAATGGAGAAAGTAAATAATACTTAATAATTAATAGATGAGTTTAAACTAATTTTCTCATGAGAAACAAAATGAAAAAAATAACACTTGTCAGCATGCAAACTAATTCGGAGGGACATAAAATCATCCAGGGACATCTTCAGGCATGTTTTTCTCTTGGAGTAAGGTGACATTCATTGCAACCATCTCTGACCCAAAATCTTGGACTAGGATTTCCAAATCTACGATCTCCGTTTGTAACATTTTGTTCTCCAATTCAAAAGTTTGCCTGCATAGTGATTTCAAAGGTAGGGTAACAAGACCCTTCACATATCCCAACCTTTTTCTAAGGATTTTTTGACATAATCCTCTGAGCATTTTTGCAATTCAATCATCTTTGACTATTTTTTACACTTTAAATAAAATGATAAAGTTTACTTTATTTTTTTATGAAATCCAACCTGTTGTGACACGCAAATAACTAATCCCACAACTTATTCAAATACACATATACAGGGAGAGATGAAGCAAGAGAACTCAAATGAGCACATGGCATAGAGGGTCAATGAGTTTCCTCAACATCACCTTTCAACCATAATGAAGATAATAGAGCTCTGATAAAAACATGAATATGAAAATACTTTAGGAATCTTTGATAGAGGCCATAATGCAGATAAAAAAAGAAGATGCTAATATTAGCAACAAAAATATATATTCTTGGTTAAGTTCTCTTTACTCGTTCTAGGATTTTAGGTTTTTATCCGCTTTGTTTTTTATTCAAATTTGATCTACATGCTTTTGATTATAATAGAAAATGTTTTTCATAGCAAACCTCGGTTAAATCAAAAAGCAAACTCCAAACATTTGTGAGGGAATGAAGAACAATCCAAGGGGCTCAAAAACAATTTTAATCGGTTTAAAGGGAAAAAGAATAAAGACTACAACCATAAATCCACAACACAAAAAATGTGAATGGAACTTTTAGTTCCAATTTCCTTCCCTAATAATCATATCCCACGTCCATCAAGTCAACAAACCAACGTACATCACATATCACATATCATGAGAGCTTTTTTACAATGAAACAATAATTGGCTATCAAAGGATTGAAAAACCCAAAACATTATCCTACTTTCCAAAATACACAAATCAGAGTTTAGAACATAAACAATTAAAAACGTTGGCATAAGTTAAATCATTTCACCCTTACATAACAAAAATTAAAAATTGTTTAATAAGATCTGAAATGACTCATACATACCTGACCCGATCGTGCCCGACCAACCAAATTAAAACCATCAAGTATGGTATTAAAAGACATAGCTTGAATAGGAAACAAAGCCTCAATCCTCTTAGCCTTCAAATCCATCATCAAGAGTTCTAAAATTAAGAAATGTCAATACTAACAATCACATCTTCTTCTTCTTCTTCTTCTTCAATATCATCGGCCTCTAACTCCATCACCTTCTTCTTTTTATTGACCCGTAATCTCAGGCTTGTTATGTTGAAATCCACAAAAAAAATATAAAGATATTAAATAAAAAAAGTGCACCTAGAGAGAAGGATGGGGCGAGAGATATGGAGGGATGGGTGCGACGTCGGGTGGAGGGAGGCACTGTCGGGTGAGGGGCAATGTGGTTTGAGGCGTAGTCTGTTCAAGGGCGATTTGGGGGTTTTGTATTGGAGGGAGTTTTGAGGGGAGAGAAAGAGCGGGGTATTGAAAGTGAATTGAGGGTTTGTGCGCATGTAAAATGACTAAGAAAATACAAAAAAAAAACGATTTTGCCCTATTTTCTTAGCAAGGATTTAAATAATTCCTCTCTAAAAGTGACATTTTGCAACGAAATAATTCCTCGCAAATTTTTTTTAATGTAATCTTTCTTTTAGAGACGATGTTTAACTTTCCTTGCTAATAGTATACTTTTAGCAAAGAAATTGACATTGACTTCCTTACTAAAAGATTTGTTGCAAAAGATAATATTTCTTGTAGTGTATACATACTAATCATGTCATATTCGGATCATTTCAAATTACTACCATAAATGGATTATCGTGTAAAAAATTATCTGTCATAATTTTGACAACCTTGTTCACACCGACTATAAAGTTGGGTCTCCTTTTCTGTTTTCTTTTCTGTTTACACTCTATTATTATCTTGTTATATTTCTATTTGATTTCAAATTCCTTTCATCATCACAAAGTGCACAACTATAAATATTTTTTATAGGGTTTTTGTATTTTAATCCTATTTATTTAATCATTCCTCATTTAAGTCATATTGACTTTTTTTTAACTAAATAAGTCCTATTAATGTAAAATTTTTATATAAGTCGTAGTAGCTTGACGACACATTATTAACAAGTCAAAGATATGGACTTTTAAATTAAAAGGCTTATTATATAGGACAATTGTAAAATGCTTTCTTTAAAGCATCTTGATACTTAGGTTGTGTGCCTTTTGCCTTTTCAATAGTGGTGTCAATTTAACTCCACTACACCAAAACAACAATTTGGCACACCTTGATATTAAAATTTTGGCACCGTTTAATGATAATCGTGCACACTTTAAAAACAGTGTCAAAATTTGGGAGTGTTTAAAAGTGTGCCAAAATTGAGTACACTTCACTAAAATATAAATTACCCTAAAAAATATTCATTTCACTCATTTTATTATCCCTCTCTCTCATCCCTCATATTCCAAAACCTTCTCGCTCCTCTCTCTATGTTTTGGGGTTAGCTCTGTCCGCTCAGCTCTCGCACACTGTTCTCTCTCTCTCTCTCTCTCTCTCTCTCTCTCTCTCTCTCTCTCTCTTTATCGGTGCTCAACTTTCTCTCCTCTCTCTTAAATCAACAGGCCAAACTCTCCCCCCCTCTCTCGATCTCGCTCTACATATGCATTTTGGAGGAAATCTTACATACAAGACTTGAGACACACAAAACACTAACTGTTCTTTAATCGTTTAGTTTAGTTTCAGATGAGGGATTTTTCCAACTATGTGTTGTTTGTTGCATTTATATCAAATTAAGAATTCTGATTTGTTTTTTTACTTGATTTTGTAGATCTAAACAGAAGATTTGAAAAGGAGATTTGCAATACACCAGGTATACTTATAGACATGAGTTGGGTTAAGTTGTGATTTTATTTGTGTTATTTAGATAGTTGTATCTACAATTTTAGTTTCTAAGTGGTCCTTAGATAATTGTAGCTTTTACGATTCAGTTATGACACTGTGGTAATTAGTTCTTTTTTATCTCCAATGTGCAATTAGTTATTTTTATCTCCAATATGTAATTACTTATTTTGAGAAAAAATTCTTAGTTGAACACCATCAATTATTCGACAGCTATTGACCTCCATTTTTTTCATCTATGAGTTTTTTCTTTCTTTATATTGTGAATACCTATGTTCTTGTGTATAAATTTGTATATGTTGGAAAATTTGATTTATAGACCCTTTAGTGTGTTTGGGTATGCTAAATAGGTTATTTAAAGGCTTTACGCTTGCGATTCATCGAATAATGCAATGATTTTTATAAACACAACAAATAACGCAACTGTTTTTATATATTAGACTTACCAATATACTTGGCAAATAATGCAACTATTTTTTTAATTAATGGTTCGTTTTAGATTTGGAGTTCTTGTTTTAGAATATTTGGAGCACGCTGTAGGATTATTCTTGGTATTATCCATTTGAAATTGAATGTACAACATTGTTGCAATGAATTTGAATTTTTTGGATTTCTTGGTTGCTTACCGGTTACTTGACAAAATTTCCAAGTGATTTGTTTTTTTATGAAATGGTTATGGAAAGTCTTTTTTAGCGTATCTCATATCTCCACCAGTTATATTGCGGTGCTCATAGTTTAAATAAAACTAATTCGCGTGGGAATTTCAAAGAGTACTCCATATTTCACATCACTATTATGTCTGGTATTGTCACATTTGGCGTTTATTTTACAGAATATTTCTCAATGAATTTTTTATTCAACCATCAAGTTAATATAATTTCTGCATTTTACATGAAAGTGACTCGACACTTAATGAATGATCTATTTAATAATTTCCATATAAAGGAAGTTCCTCGAGATATCCCTCAAGGTTTTATGTTATTTTCATAAGATAGCATGTTGTTCATACAGGGGCGGACTATAACAGGAATCCAATGTACGAAGCAAAGATCAAAGGATCAGGCCAATATTATGCAGGTTCAAAGAATCCTTTCGAGTGAAGTATCTAATGTCTCTACAAATAAATATAGTATAAAGGAAAATGATGATTCACTGAGAACAGAACAAGAAAAGAAGTTAGCTCAAATCGGTGCTCCAACCACATGCTCGACGAGCAGAACATCAAAAGCAGAGGTAAATTCTCCTCTCTTTTATGAACGAGGGGTGGGGGTGAAATATTGATTATTGCTTGGCTGGCCTTGATAACACATGATGAGTTAGGAGGGTATTTCATTCCATGTGCATGTATCCTTCCAACACCTATAATAAATCACTTAAGGGCATGACCATTAGAGCTTAATATGATTGAAGTTGTGGATTTCTTCTTTTTTTAATGCACCATAGTGTTCTCATACATTGTTTATGATTCTTGGCTCCAGGAGATGCATCTAGGTCATTTCCTCTTCAATTCGGGTCCTTAAGTCCTAGTTTCATGAGTGTAGTGCAGGTAATTTTGTACGCTTTTACACAATTCAATTGTATGTACATATTATACAATGCACACAAATATGTCATGGTAATAGGCCAAGTGTATAATGAATAATGCAGAACTCGGTCTCATTTAACATCCACTGTGTACATACAATGTATAAGAAAGTATCAAAAAAATGAACAGACGACATAGAATAAAAAAAATAAATACACAACGTTTTTTCGTTTTATTATAGGTAAATTAAAACTCCTTTTCAACTTTATACTAATTACACAGCATACTCGCTTTGAGGCAAGATTTTTCTCATTTTCTCATAGTGTGGTAATGTGGCTGATATGGATTTACATAAGTTGGGGTTTATCATAATCGCCCAGAGCTAAGATAGTAAATAATTATCCTATTGAATCTTCTTTCACAGTCTCATGACTCATTTTTTTTATATGTAACACAAAATATGATTTTAGTGAGGGGTATCAAGGGAAAGATGTGTTGTTTGAGAATTCGGGAAAGCTTTGCGTGTATAGAGTTGCCGGTGAGAGCATCCAATCATGAGTTTGGTGGGATTACATGAAAAAATTATATATAAGTTGTTCGATGAATAAGAAGAAGAGATGTAGCAAATAATGTGCCAATGAGGTCATGAAAATTCTACGTAAGTGCCATCACAAGAGCTATATCATTTTTAACAGGTTATGAATTATAAATTTGCATTGTAAGGCCATTTTTATGTTTAGAAAATGGATTTATAGCTTAGTGTTTAATTTATGAGATGCTGGATTGTGTATTCATTGTATTCTTTTCTTACATATTCACAGACTTATTGTGTGATTGAGGATTCATTGATCTGATGATGTGAAGGAGAAGCTTTATCCATATATCTTTATATTATAATTGTTGTGATACACACACACACACACACACACACACACACACACACACACACACACACACACAAACACACAGAAAATTACGTAATCTGTTGTTGTGAAGGCGAGAGCTTTATTGCTGATTAATTTTTTATTATATGTTTAAGGCGGTACATCTATCTATCTATCTATCTATCTATATGTAAACTGTAGTAATTTTTTTATACAAGTGTAAAACTGTTTAAGAAATCACTGATATGATTATGTAATCTTTTCTTATGAAGGAGGGAGCTTTGTCGCACTGATTAATTTTCGATTATATGTTTATGCGAGCGTGAGTGCACATACACAATTGTATTATATAAGAATAAACTTGTTGCTATGTAATTTAAAGACTGAGAATTCATTTATCTAATTATTTATGGTTGTGAAGACGAGAGGTTTGTGGATGATTAATATTCGATTATATGTTAATGTATGCAAATTGTATTACTTTATTTATATTAGCATATAATTGTTGTTGTGTGATTGGGAAGTTGGGAATTCATTAACCTGATTATGTAATCTGTTTTGTGAAGTAAGAAATGGCCTAAGGTGGGCCATAAACCCAACTTTGTTGCCTCTGTTCTTTGATTACATAACCATAAAATTGTTGTGTAGTATGTAATAAATTTATTATATAGGCATACAATTATTGTGGTTTGATAAAGAGCTTGAGAAATCATTGATCCTATTATGTAATCTTTTGTTGGGAAGGTGAGCGAAAGTGAGAGTGATCTGTAAATGGACCAAAGCATGACCATGAATGACAAACCTAGCTTTATCGCAGAGCTTCCGTTCTTTGACTATATAAGCATGAAATTGTTGTTGTGTGATTGAGAGATTGAGAGTTAATTGGTTTATTGTGTAATTTGATATTCTGAAGGTGAGAGTGATCTGGAAATAGCTATAAACTTGGAATAATCCCTAGTTTTTTCATAGAGTTTCCAGTCTTTGAATATATAAGCATTAAATTATTGTTGTGTAATATGTATAAATTTGATTCCATGAGCATACCATCTTGTTGATTAATGAGGCATTGAAATTTATTGATTCGATCATGTAATATATTGTTGTGAAGGTGAGAGTGATATAGAAATTTCTAAGCTTGGCCACAAACTCTAGATTTTATTATATAAGCATAAATTTGTTGTTGTGTAATTTGTAATAATTTGATTGTAGGGCGATTAAGATTGATAATTTATTGATTTAGAAATATATCTCTGTTCGGCTAGATACGTTAACTCTGTTGCTGATAAATTTTTGATTTCATGTTTGCGTGCGCACATCTATATGTATATGAAAAATATAACAATTTGATTATATTAGCATAAATTTATTGTGTTACTGTATTGAAAGTTTGAAACGCATTGATCTGATCAGGTAATTTCTTATTGTGAAGGTGTGAGGGATTTGAAAATGGGTCTAAGCTCATCTACAAACCCTACCTTGGCGTCTCCCAGGGCACCGTCATTGCTCATATTGAAATACGGTAAGGCCTTATCTGGATATAATTCTGGAAAGTTTTTGCTGGTGTCAAATTCTAGTAAGTCATTTGCCGGATCAAATTCCAGAAAGTTTTTTATGGTGAAAAATTCAGGTAAGGTACTTACCGGATCAAATTCTGAAAAGTCCCTGGTGTTGTCAAATTTTGATAAGTCGATGGTGGTTTCAAAGAAGTACATGACATAGGTGATCGATCGGCACAACGACACGGAGTTGCATTTGGCCTCTCAATGAGGTGATGAGCAAGCATAAAAACTGAGGCGATAATTGTTGAAAGAGGGTGTAAGCGAGGAAGCAATCCAAGATAGTTAGAAAATCATGAGGAGTGAGTTCGAAGTGCTACATAATAAAATTATGTTGCTTGTAGAAATCTAATTTTATACCCCTGCCTACCTATTGAGATGCAACATATCAAAATCTGAATGTAAGGCAGTTTCTTGAGAGTCATTCTTTACTCTATACTGATCATTTTGGCTTTGTAAATTTTCATGTACTCCATATAAAAATAGAATTTATAGATTCGTATACTCTATGTTCCATAGTTTATTTATGTTTGTTATGACAATTAGGTTTACTGAACTCAAAGATGATAGTTATATATATATGTCCTGTTTATTGAATTTATTACTCTGGGATTTTTTTTATCTAAAGTACAATCATGTGGTAGTTTGATGAAATCAAAATGTTAAGGCAGGTGAAGCACAAATTGCATAGGGGCCTTTTGTAGAGCAATGATTGATCATCCATAGTGTATAATCTGAAGAGTATAATGAGACTAGCAGCAATAGCTATAGCTAATCAATAGCAGGTCCACATAAAGTCTCCAACATATGGCAGATAAATTTGTGACTACAAAGTGCACTAAAAATCCATAAATAATATCCCACGTGCTAGGAATGTTGGTTCAACAATCCTACATGCCATCCATAACAGGTAATGGAAAGATTTGAGGATTGCACATATTCCACCATTATAGTTATTTCGTGGATTATATTATAGTTATTTCGGGTATTCCTCCAATCGCATGTAGACTTGCGGGCATATACTAGTCTATTTATATGCGAACATTATATACAATCTTCATAAATTGTATGGTATTTGGAAGGTATATTTGGAAATTGAAATTTTTTCGTGTTAAAAAACAAAATAAGTGTTTGGAGTGATACTGGGAATGGGTAATGTATGTGTTGCAGGTTCGAGAATGCGGTTATAGCAATTGAGAAAACATGGAAGATCGACGCTCGAAATGAAAGTTTCACGTTTACTTAATACTGTCAGGCCAGTGGCAGAGTGGGTCAATAAATTCAATTAACAGTATTATTTAGGGTAGTCATGATTCCATTTCAAAGGTTTATGTTTGAAAATTAAAGTTGTGATAGCTATTGCACTGGTTGGGCAGAGTGGGTCAAGAAAATCAACAGTTATCCATACGTTTGAGAGATTCAATGACCCTTTTAGTTTGACAGCAAAGATAGATGGAGTTGATATAAAATCATATCACTTAAGAGATCTGAGATCGCACATTACTCTCGTCAACTAGGAAACCGCAATTTTTTCTAGTACATTGGTTGACAATACCAACCATGGGAAAGAAAATACAACTGACACTGAAATCATTAGAGCTGTATCATTTTCCAATGCCCATGAATTCATAAGTTACTGTATGACAATACTAACTATGTTAGAATATTTTAAACACAATTTCCTTCTCATTTTAATAGTTAAAGCTCATTTTCTTTCTTCTTTGCTGCAGTCCTGATTTTGTGGTTCACTAATAGTTTTCTTCTTTTTTCTACAGGAATTGCGCAGCCCTCGGGAAATTTGAGTTCGTTTAGGGAACATTGCACCTGTACTTCAAAGTATTGGACACAACAAAATACACTCTGATCATGTGTAAATACACTATAGGTTTGTGTTTGTTTTGCACTTTTTTTTATCAGATTATTTTACTTACATGGATTAAAGGCTTTAGATTAGGAATACTGATCATGTGTATATTCATGTTGTTTCCGATTTTAGGGCTTGAAGTCTGCACTAATACTAATTTACAAGGTGCATTATCCTCATTTTTTTTTATTTATTTTGTAAATAAAATTTCCTCTTAGTTTGTTGAATTTCTCATAAATTATAGTTTTATGGGTTCATAAGATTTCATATTTAACCATGGATTGTTTTGAAATACTGAATTTATTGATATTGGTATTGCTGTGTAATGAGTATTGGCTTTAAAACCAGATTGAGATGTGATGAGTTGAGAAAGAGAGAGTGGGTTGTAATCATTTTATCACTCATTTATGCGTGTCCATTTCATTAATGAGTGATTTTGTATTTTGTTTATTTTTTTATAGGTTGGAACTCATTGAAAGTTCGATGGTTGTGCATGTAGGCGAGAACCAGTATTGCTTTATAAATGAGGAGTTAAACACATTAATGCTGCTTGAAGAGAAGACCACGGAATCTGAGATGAGTTTCATATGTATTCACATGAATTTCATATGTATTGACACGAATGGATAAAAAATTCAAATTTCCTCATGTATTGAAGAATTTCATATGTATTGACATGATTTTCTATTAATGGAATTTGAGCGATTAATTTTTAGTGGGCTTATTGTTTGGATGTGTATTAGTGTTGTTGCGAATTATTTGTATTGTTGTATTATTTTTGCCATGTTGGTTTTATGTTATTATTGAATTTTGGTTACTCTAAAACATGTACAAAAAATAGTGGAAATGTTATTGATTTTTTTGTATAATATTATTTATAATTTTTTTTCTTTGTTCCAAAAATTTGGCACGGATCAAAATCGTGCTAAAAGTGAATCAAATTTTGGCACGGTTGTGAACTGTGCGAAAAGTGTTCCAAAATGTACTCAATTTGGTGCAGTTATAAACTGTGCCAAAAGTGTGTCAGAAATATCAAATTCTAGCACGGTTTAAAAGTGTGCCAGAAGTGTTCCTGTTTGGCAAAATCTGGCACACTTTTAATCGTGGCAGAAAAAATGGCCATTTTGGAACACTTGATTCTGGCATAGCTCAAAATCGTGTCAGATTTGATCTGGCACAGTTTTAAACCGTGTCGGATTACTATTTTTGGTGTAGTGATTCTCACCATCTATGGTTCTAATGGTATTCTAGCATTCATGACATTTTTAAATTCCTGAATAAATGTTACTTGCTTTTCAGTTTTTTTTTCGAGAGAAATGCATAAGGCACCACAAAATAATAAAAACAACAAGATAATTTATAGTGTGATCCAAAAGTAAATGGATTTTTTTTTACGTTTGGTGATTTATTTTTTAAATTTTTAAAAAAATTTGCAAAAAAATATGTAAAGAATAAAAGCAAAGTCCATAAAGAGGCACTGAGAGATCTAGAAGAACTCGAATCTGAATTGTATAAAATCCCAAACACATTCGATTCTTGATCCACGTGTGTGTGTGTGTGTGTATATTTTAACGAATTTTAACAAAAAAAATACCTAACAACCCATTAATTTTAATTCCAATGGTGTAATTGGTCCGCGGCAACGGACTCGCATGTGACCCAAGATCCCCTTACCCTCCACCCCCACCCTCCGTACCCCTACCAAGTAAAACCACTAGTTAAAAAAAATCAAGTTACTGAAATGTTTACTCAGGGGTAAGAGCGGTCATGGTGGGGTTGGGGGTGTAAAAAAAATATTCGATTGACACGCGTATCCGTTGCGGCTAGTGCTGACCAATTACAACATAGGAATTAAAATTAATGGGTTGTTAGGTGTTTTTTTGCCAAGGTTCATTAGAAAGTTCGGTTTTTAGGTTCACTTGTGATCCTCTCATCTCCACACACACATATATATATACATATGTCTGTGTGTGTGTGTGTGTGTGTGTGTGTGTGTGTGCATGTGTGTGTATGTACACATAAATATAAATCTTGATTGTTCATTTATATATCTATATATACACACATATGGAGAGGGTACGTGGTGGGCTGGGAATTGGGTGAGGGACCAGAGAGGAATAGAGAAAGAAAAGCTCAGCAGAGGAAGAAAATGGGAAATGAAGAGTTGTGGTTTTTTTGTGAATGAGAGCTGGAAACAGTGGGTCACTATTGGTTTTATACTTTTATTTAGTTTAGGGTTATTTTGTTTTGGTTTGAACTTTTTACTGATTTTTTATTATATAACCTTTAATAAGTGTTGTTAAGGGGTGATGATAATGTTATTAAAAGATTACTATTTACCATTATATAATGATTAAACATTATTATCATTATGTTTAAAAAAATATTATTATGGTAGTAGGGAGTAATTTTGTAGGTTTCTTTAGCACCATCCCCTCTCCTTTTTTTTTTCTATATCAATTGTAGAGAAAATTCATACCCATTATTTGACTGCAAGGGTGACACAGAAGTTTCGGGTCAAGTTTTAGCAACACGACACAATAACACTCATTGAAATATGAATATAACATGACACAATTTCGTGTTTTAAATCAACTTAGCTCGAACTTGATGGATTAATAACATGTCAATAAACAATGGATTCATGTCTTTCGAACCCATTAAAATATGAGAATGCAACTCAACAAAGACTTTTTCCAATTATTTGGGGATGGCTTAAAAAATGAGAATGTGAATAAAAATATACAATAACATGATTAATACCATAACAACTAACATCATTTATTGTGTAAAATTTCAAGTTAATTTTGTTTTGTATGTGTTAGTGCTATCTCTAAAGTTGACACCTCTACCTCATAACTTTTTACAAAAATAACAAAATTTTCTTTTGATTGTTTTGAACAATTAGTAATTTATAAAATATACAATTTATCAATTTTACTATAAAAAGTTCATGCATCACATGGGTTGCATACTAATTTAGTTAAGTAAAAGTAAATATCACTTAGCATTGATGAAATAAATATGAATAGAATATAATTTGTAAGGAAAAGTATGCAATGGGTAGATATGTTTCGAAGATTTATCACTAAGCCTTGCACCGAATAGAGCTGTATTAATGTTTTGGTACCTAAGTTGTACTACCATGAAGTGCATCTTCAGATATAATCATGAAGCTCCTAGTTTATGGTGGTTTTAATTTCTCATTAAATTCTAACAATTTTTAGAAGTATCCGTTTAAATGATTTTACACATATCTTTTTTTTTTGGTAGAGTTGAAAACTCCTTGCCACTTACTGAAACCTACATGTTCTTATATGAAACCTGAACGAGCATTTGATCCAGCTTCCATTCACAGTGTTTCTTAAGTAGTATCATAGTTTATTGAATGACTTTCATTTCTTCTGCTTCCTTGATGTCAACAGGTGTTGTGTGTATAAATATGAACTCCTCATGTGCTCATATATTATAGATGAGCTAATTTCTTTTACAATGTCAACCATTATAACTTTTCATTTTTAGCCTTTCAGAATACCATATCTTGCCCATCAAGCTGACACAACGTCCAAATTAACCTTGGGACTTCATCCAAAATGCAACCCAAATCAAATAACCCCAACTTATCAATTAGGTAACAATTACAAATGAGTGTAACAACGTGCAATTGCACCATGTTGTTAAGGCTACAGGTGTATCTGTGGTTTGAAGACAAGATTTTTATGATGTATTGGCTTTCTCAACTTGAGTGTCAATGTGTATATTTATATTAAGAGATGAGTTAAAAAAAATACTAACAAATATATGTGGGACAAACCACACCCAAAACCATAGAAACATAAGAAACTCATTCCAACACTCACCTTGAAGCTCAAGCGAAGATATTTACCAAGCCCAGCTTGCCAATATGTGAATGAAGCAAACAAGGGCCAACCACATGCGTGAGGGGATAGTAGGATAGACCACAAAATACATTTAATGGCCCTACCATCAAATTTTTGATGTGAGGGGAGCTTATCCTGAATATAGTGCACACACCAAAAAATTCGAGGTAACATAGGAAAGGGGCACTAGAAAATATAGAGTGAATAGATGTTTTACCATTTAAAAGTTTGCTTGGAGTGTGGTTAATAATAAATGTGGCTGTGAGAGGATAAAGGTGCTAATATGATTTAGGAACATGCATACCCAATAAAAAACACTGAACCATTCCCATTAAGTGACGATTTTTATGTTCTGTTTTTCTGCAGAGTGTATGGGTATGTAAGTTAATGTTAAGTGCCTTTTTTGTTAAGTTGTGAATGAAAAGCATCAGAAACATAGTCCCCCACCATTATCAGACCTAATGTTACGAACAATTGTGTTAAATTGTGTTTTAATCATTTAGAGGAATTTCAAAAACAAAGGTAACACCCTATATTTATGTTTAAGTAAATATACCCACGTACACCTAGAGAAATCATCAATAAAAGTGACATAATATTTATGACCCGATAAAGTAGTGAAATATGAGGGTCTACAATCATAAGAATGAATAAAATCAAAGATCTTAGGTGCACGACTCATATGAGAAATATAAATAGCACGAAGTAATAGTGGAAGTGGAAGTAGAGTTCCTAAAAGAGCTCAGTTGTTCCTAGATGAGATCAATCTGAGCCTGAAGATGGCTATCATCCCTGTAAGCACTAATGGTAGAATGGAAGTATCGGGAATATCATCAATCTCGGGAGGGCCAGAGTTTTTGGCCTTAGCAAACTTCTGCCTCAACTCTAGATGAAATTTGAAGCATCGATTTCTGAAGTGCTCAATAACCCCACAACGATGGCAGGTCGATCATCCATCACAAGTATAAGGATCTGTATGAGTTGTAAATGGCATTTAATTAGTAGAAGAAGACTAAACTTTAGAAGTTTGAGATTGCCTAAGATGATGTTCCTCTCCATCCTCACTAGCAAAGGCCTCTTGAAGGGGAGGCATAGGACATGTGTTTATGATCTGAGTATACAGAGCATCATACTCAGATCGTAAACCCATAAGAAATTGATAAGTGTGCTGATAATCTAGACATTACATCAAAATAGAAATGGACTCAAGAGAGAAGTCTGTGAGTGTCTCAAAATGGGTTATCTCCTCCCAAAGGCATAATAGATATACAAAGTAGTGATAAACAAAGAGGTTGAGTGACTCTTCTGAGGCATGAGAAATCTCTCGATAAAAAAAAAATACTCGGGCATCATTATGAGAATGAGCATACATCATATTAACAGCCTTCCATAAATCGAAAACGAACTCATAGAACATAAACATAGTATAAATATGCTCCTCCATGGAGCTGAAGATCCACCCTAGAATAGTAAAACGTTCCATCTCCCATTGATTAAAAATAGCAACATCCTTAGCATCCGATTGGGTTTCAGTTCCTAACAACTAACTAGTCATCCCTTTTGACCCAATAAAGTGGCAAAAATATCGGGACCATGAATTAAAATTTATTCCATTCAATAATACACTAGTAATCCAATGAGTAGGTGTATATTGGGTAGGAACGGGACCATTCAAATCATCTATATCTCCAAAATACTCAAATTTAATACAATAAGTACACAAATAGGACCAAAAGACTGGCAAGGTGCTACCCAATCAATTTCATCAACACAACCACACAAATAAGGCCAAAAAAATTGGCAATGAGCTTAACCAAGTAAACTTAGCAACATAAAAGGGTATAACCCCCCCCCCCCCCCCCCCCAAAAAAAAAAAAAAAAAAATCAAATAAATAGCCTAATACATGTGAATAAAACCCAATAACAAGAGAGACTAAAACCCCAAATTAAAAGGGTATAAACCTTATAAAAAGAAAGAAATATTAGACATGAGTTTAAACAATCAAACCATCAATGATTGAAAGCCTCTAAAATATAGAGGATCGAGCCTTGGGAGATAGGGAGAGAGAGAAAAGTATTGCTTAGTTAGCTGCCAGAAAAGATGGAGAGATCGTGATTTTGGTTGAGAAAAAGGACACCTCAGCCGTCCAAAACAGAGGGTGGTGAGAGACTGGCTAGCCAATATTGGTTGGTGTTTGGCGCTGATACCAAGAAGTTTTTTATGATGTATCGACTTTCTTAACTTGGGTGCCAATGTGTACATTTATACTAAGAGATGCGACCGAAAAAAGTACTAAAAAACCAATGCGGGACAAACCACACCCCAAAACATATAAGCATAAGAAACACATTATCCATGGATTCCAACATCAACATTAGCTGACATGGAAGGGGAAGAAACATTTGATTCATCATTTCTTGGATCTCCTAATGAAGTAGTGGAAGAGCATATTGCTGATGATGACGTGATTATGATAAAAGGGACCAAAACCTTAAATGTGGTTTCAGTAATTATAATAGATGCAAATGGCTACATGCTTGAGGAGATGAGCACGACATTTCATGATTTTTTTATCAATTGTCAAGAGGACCCTAAAATCTAATATAGTGGTTGATAGTGGAAGTGCAGTTGAGTCTGCATTATTTGTTTATTTAGAGTATCTTGCTACAACTTTAGGTTCCCGGGAGCAGCTAGAAATTTCAGAGTTTGCCGAATCTTTATTAGTGATTCCTAAGGTGCTTGATGTCAATGTTGCAAAGTATGCCCTTGAGTTAGTAGAAAAATTATGGGCTTATCACCATACTGCACAAACCAAGGCACATAAACACCATCTATCAAGCATGGGATTAAACCTATTAAAGAGAACTGTTAATAACAATGTGGAAGCTGGAGTAATTGAGCCTGCATCGAGCAAAGTCAAGATTTTACAGTTTGCAACTGAAGCAGCTATGACAATACTATGATTATATGATATGATTAGGTTTGCAAAAGATGAAAGCCAGGATGGATGGGACTAGGGATCCCCTACCCTTTTGGATGAATTGTACATTGGCTTTTGGATGATCCATTTTGCTTGTTTTGAAATTAAATCTTTAATTTGATTTGATTTTAGGGGAAGTGACTATTAGTCTTATTTTACCATTTATGCCCTTTAATGATTGCCATAAAACTATTACCATTTATCATGAGACATTCCTTGGATTTTCTTCTACCATGACAAATCATTGGTCGATTCTAAGGTCTTATTGCGAGACATATACATATATGCGATATGTACGAGATATATACATGTATGCGATATACTTACTACTCATATAGAGACATATACGTATATGCAATACTTACCTAGGTATATTTGTGTGTTTATATTGTGTGCACATACCATATATATTTACGGTGAGGAATCTATCGGTTTGGTGGTGTTAGTTGTGTGGAGGACCTGATGGTTGGACCCTAGTGATTTATAGGGACCATTTTAAGTCAATGGTTGGATTATACGTTCAGCGGGCCACATTCCTCACGATGGTGATGCTCTTGGATAGTGATTGATCCATATGATTAGTCTTGGTATGTTACACTCTATGGTGTTGTTGCGTAGTCGTCACTCCATTTGTTGTGTGCTTTATTATGGGTCCATTAGGGCGGTCCTTCCTACGGATCAACCGATAGAGTCACAAGAGAGCCTCGGAGGTTGGAGCCTTCGTGAGATGTGTTTTTTGTATATACATTGCAGTTTCCATTCATGTACGTTCTTGTAGCTGCACATGTTTTCATTCCTATAGAGAGATAGAGCTTATGTGCTTTTTCGGTGAGGTGGTATATGGTCATCATGAGTTGAATAGTTATAGAGTAGCCTAGTTACATGTTACTATTATATATAGGTTTCTTAACTTCTTATGGGGTATCTTTTCATATGCGATAGATCGACTAGATTAGGCTTGCTTAGGCATTACCTTACTCTAGTAGTTGAGAGGTTAGATAAATTTGTTTTGGTTATTTATTTATTTCTCTCCATTGCCTTGTATGTTTAATGTAATACCCCGTACTTTTATCGATATTTATTTATGGGATTAATTAAATTAAATATGAATTAATTGAGAATTAATCCGGATATAATACTAACGAGATGTGAGTTGGTATTTTATTATTATGTGTATATATGGCAATATATGAATATTGAAAATATTGAAATTGTCGCGAGTCTGAAATACGGCAATTTGGGAAATTTTGTTAGGACACGCGTGTCAGTCGCGTCAGGAATGTAAATATTTGAATATTAAAGTGAATTGTATTTTTATCAACCGAATAGTCATTTTGAGTGCCCCAACATGTCTGGAAGGGTCGAAATAGTCAAAAAACACTAGCCGGGGGTTTAGTTTGGGTCCCGGGGCATTTTTAGACTAAACCGACAACTTAAAAGGGCATTTTGGTAATTTTGAAATTTTGGGAATATTAACCAACGAATTTTGGGAGTTAATTATAGGTTAATTAGTAACCCACTTAAACCATTACCAACATTTTACAACTTAGAGGGCTATGGGAGATATATGTAAAGTGATTTAGTATTTTTATACATTGAATATGTCTTCCATGCTTAGTGTAAGAACTTTCTTTCTTGATTTTGAAGAAAAACTATGAAACTTTGTTGGAGAAACTTGAATTTGGGTTAGGATTTGCATGTAGTATGTTGAAGGACTGAGTTAATATGTAAATAGTTGTAGGTGATGAATTAAAAACGGATTTTTGATGGGTATTTAGGCATAAAAAAATTTGGAGTTCTTATTCATAGAGTTTTGGGATAAATTTGAAGATTCACATTGATTCCATGATAATTTGTAAGAATTGACCCTTTATATATGTTAAGGAATGATCTAGTGTGATTAGGAATAGTTTTTACATGCTAAAACATAATTTCGATGTAATTGGTGTGGATTTGGAGGAGTGAAAAATTGAGGAAAAAACGAATTTAGGGATTTCTGGGCAAAACTGCCATCTCCTTAGAGGACCTGCCCAGGTCGTTCGAACGAGCTTCTAACGAGATGACATTATGACTTCTAGCGAGTTGGGATCTCATTAGAAGCCATTCGTTGGAACGAACTCGTTCGAACGACCTCGCTCGAACAAGACTTCTAACGAGTGACATAATGGCTTTTTGGCCTGATTTGATTTCTAACATCTTGTAGTCTTATTTAAATGGTGAGATGACTTTCCTTTATCAACTAGAGGGTGTATTTGGGAGATTTGGATACATTGAAGAGTAAAAATTTAGGATAGTGCCTTGAACCGGATAACAATTGTGGTTTAGAACGTGAGTGACTAATAACGAAGTGCGGATAACTGATGACTTAAATGCATATAAACCGGTGGCATGTGAATTGTATAATATTAAAAGTGGGTACAAGAACAAGAGGGATACCACTAATAAACATTGTAATATCTAAGATGTTTTAATGCTTAGTATATGTAGTTATCTGTGTATGACATACCTACCGTACTTGCTATATGGGGAGGTTGACGTTCGTTTAGGGCCATCTAATCTTTTTGTGCCTACGGGGGGGATTTAGATTGGTACCTTGAGGACATAGGTCAGAGAAGGAACTATTGAGAAGTTAATAAGTGTGCTGATCATGGGAGCGTAGGTATGTGCATGGACCATGTGATGTGAACTATGTTCGCCTCCATTGCTGGTGACTGGTGTTAATGAAATGATTCCCGAGATATTCGGAATGCGTGATCCTTATGTACGTGATGTACCAGGATTTGATAGCAGAGTACGTGAGTACCGCAGCTTAGTCTCAGGGTGATAGTATTGTATTTTTATGATGAGAATAAAATACTGTAAATTGAAATGAATTGTCGTGATCAATTATGAGGATAAACAATAACAATCGTTTGTAAAATGAAAAGGTAAGAATTCATATAATTATATTGTTAAAGTGGGAAACTATGGAATAACGTGCAATACTCTATTAAATGGAAGATGTTGGGACTTGAATTGGATACCTTATAAAATAATGTTAGACTTAGCATTGGAATAGATAGATTTTGGGGTAACTAGAAATGGGTATGGGTACGATAGGGGTGCACGATTAGTTGAGAGGTGAGGAATTCATGTGAGTGCACACACTATTGTGACACCCCGACTAATTAAATACCGGGTAGCTACTCCTCTATTAAATTAATTCAAAATGTCAAGTTGGTTCAGTTAATAGCATCACTGTCAAAAACATTTTAATAATTACTAACCACCTAGTATTTAAAAAGTGAGTTGTCAAATTTTAAGTTAAATCTGATGAACATGAAATAAGTGAATTATAAAAGAAATACATAACCATACACGATAAGATCTCAATAGAGTAACCAACAAATAATAATGAGTCTGGAGGAAATACTCCTCACAATAATCCCAATACTGAAATAAATGAAACAAGTCTGCATCCTGAATTAATTACAAACCAAAAGTCTGAATAACTGAAGTATAAAATGTCTCTACAGGAAATGGGGAGACATGCCAAACAAAATAGTAAACTATGATAAAGGAATCAAGATCGAAGATCGAGGCGTCTGTTGTCAAAGCCCTGTAGCTTCCACAACAGCTACAACTCATCACCTGAATGAAGTGTCTATGCATGGTGTCCTTGTGGCTGGGCACCTAAAAGGTTTTTACAAAAAGAAATAGATTTGGAAGCAAACGGGTCAAAGCCCGATTGTGGAGAATAGTCTAAAAATAGCAAGAGATTTAATGACATTAAAATAATGAGTGAAAAATACATATTAGGACGTGCTCTCACATGAAATACTCACTTCTTGACTAATTGTGCACTCCTAACGTACCCGTACCCATTCAAGTGATTCTCATATATAACTAGTCCAAAATAAATTCCAACATTTCTACTCGGTTCGCGCTTAAATTCCAACGTTATCAATTAAATAGAGTGTTTTACTTTAATTATCGGATTCCCAATTATCTGCAAAACCATTTACTAGAGTTTACCCCTTTTTATCTTTCCAAAGCGTTACTATAATTATACTCACAATTAAACATGACAAATCTTTCCAATTAACCATATATTATTCTCATCATAAATATACAGTACTAGCACCCCGAGACTAAGCTGCGGTGCACACATACTCTGCTATCCCATCCCGCTACATCACGTACATAAGGATCATGCATTTCGAATCTCTCAAGAATCCTTCTCAGATAGTAACAATCACAAACAATGGAGATGAACATAGTTGACATCACATGGGTCACGCACATACCTACGCTCCCATGATCAGCAGACTTATTAACTTCTCAATAAGTCCTTCTCCGACCTATGTCCTTGAGGTAGCAATCTAAATATCCCCCGTAGGCACACAAAGATTAGATGGCCCTAAACGAACGCAAACCTCCCGTGATAGCAAGTATGGTAGGTATGTCATACACATAAAATCATATATACTAAGCATGCACACATCTTAGTTATTACCATATTTCATTATTGGTATACACCTAACTCTTATACCAACTTTTAGTTTTACATAATTCACATGTCCCCGGTTTATATATATTTAGGTCATCAATTATCCTCACATTGTGATTAGTCACTCGCGTCTTAATCCATAAATATCATTCGGTTCAGGCCACTATTCTAAATTTTACTCCTCAATATATCCCAAATCTCCCAACTATACCTATTGGTTAATAAGGGAAAGTTATCTCATCAGTTAAATAAGGTTTCGGGACACTAGAAATCAAATCAGGCAAAAAAGGCCATTCTGTCAACTCGTTAGAAGTCTCGTTCGAACGAGCATTCGTTCGAACGAGGAGCATCGAACGAACTACGAAATCGTTAGAAGGAAAACTGTCACCTCATTAGAATCTCTTTCGAACGAGCTCGTTCGAACGACCTGGGTAGGTCTTCTAACGCGATGGCAGTTTCAAGCCCAGAAATTCTACTTCATTTTTTCTCAATTTTCCTCTTCTATAAATTCATCAAAAAATCATCCCAACAGTGTTTTAAGGTTCTTAAACATTACTAAACCTTCTTAGGTCGTATCTTAACATGTTTATGGGGTCCAATCTTCCAAAATAACATATAATTATCATATCTCCCAAATTTTTCCCCAAACCCTAAGAATATGAACCCAAAAATTTAAAGCCTTCAATTTCCCTTTATAAATCCGTTTTTACATCATAAAAAGTTTTATTTCTTTTAGTACAATAACCCAATAACATTGTACATGCAATCCTTATATCATAACCTGAATTCCTATCTCCAATTTCATGGGTTTTCATCAAATTCCCAATATAATGTAATTATTTTAAATTCTAAGCATGGAAGAAACATTCGCTTGAAATCAAAGTAATTAAACCACTTGCCTTAGATTGTTCTTCAGAATTTGATGTCGAATGTTGAAGGTTGCTCTCTCTCTACACATTTCTCCCAAGGTTGAAGATGGTGGTTATGGTTTTCTCTTTGGGCACCTCTTCTAACCTTTCCAATAACTCGCGTAGCCCTCTAAGTTGTAAAGTGCTGATAATGGGTTAAGTGGGTTGGTAAATAACCTATAATTAACTCCCAAAATTCGTTGGTTAATATTCCCAAAATTTCAGAATTTCCAAAATACCCTTTTAAGTTGCCGGTATGGCCCAAAATGCCCCGGGACCCAAACTAAACCCCCGGCTGGTGTTTTCTGACTATTTCGACCCTTCCGGACACGTTGACGCACTCAAAATGGCCATTTGGTTGATAAAAATAAAATTCACTTTTTAATTCAAATATATTCATTTCTGACGCGACTGGCACGCGCGTCCCATCTTATATTCCCAAATTGTCGTATTTCAGTCTCGCGACAATTTCGATATTTTCAATATTCATATATTGCCATATATACACATTATAATAAAATACCAACTCACACCTCGTTAGTATTATATCCGGATTAATTCTCAATTAATTCACATTTAATTTAATTAATCTCATTAATAAATATCAATAAAAGTACGGGGTATTACATACTTCCCCCTAATAACAGAATTTCATCCCGAAATTCGGAACTCGAAGGTAACTGGTAAAAACAACTATGGATAATGTTTGCGCATCTCATCCTCACGCTCCCATGTGGACTCCTCAGCATTATGATGCCGCCACTGAACACGTACCAACGGTACTATCTTTGACCGCCGTTTCCGCTAGCTTGGGTCCAAAATGGTAATCGGCCCCTCCTCGTAAGAGCTGTCAGGCTGGAGATCGATGTCCTCCAAAGAAATTTGAGTATGATCCAAATCTTCCTTAATATATTTCCTTAGGGAGGAAATATGAAACACATCATGAATCCTATGCAAATGCTCCGGTAACCCAAGTCTATATGCAACGGACCCAATCCGCTCGATGATAGGAAATGGCCCCCATATCTCGGTGCCAGCTTCCCCTTCTTCCCAAAATGCATAATCCCCTTCTTAGGAGATACTCTGAGCAAAACCTAGTCCCCCACTTTGAACTCCCTGAAGAACCTCTTCGCATCAGCATAGCTCTTCTGCCGATCCTGAGCTACCCGAATGTGACTACATATCAATTCTATCCTTGCCAAAGTAGCCTGAATCACTTCTGGCCCAAGTAGTTTGTTATCCCGCACCTCTAATCAACATACTAGGGAACGAAAAGGTCTACCATAGAACGCCTCAAATGTAGCCATGCCAATTGTGAACTGGTAGGAGTTATTATAAGCAAACTCCACCAGTGGAAGGTATTGCTCCCATCCACCCCCAAAGTCTATGATGCACATACGCAACATGTCCTCCAACATCTGATTTGTACGCTAAGTTTTCCCATCGGTCTACGGGTGATAAGCCGTACTCAATCGCAATTCCGTGCCCATGGCCTCCTGAAAACTCTCCCAAAATCGTGAAATAAATATCTTGTCTCGGTCAGACATGATATTTAGGGGCACACCGTGAAGTTTCACTATTTATGCAATAAAAATTTGGGCATACTGTCCCGTAGTGTAGTTTGTCCTTACGGGTAGAAAATGAGCGACTTTGGTCAACCTGTCCATAATTACCCAAATGGCGTCGTGACCCCTCTGTGACGTAGGTAACCCCGTGATAAAGTCCATGGAGATGCTCTCCCATATCCACATCGGGACCTCTAATGGATGTAGAAGTCCTGTCGGTCTCTGATGATCCACTTTTACCAGCTGACAAGTGGCGCATTTAGAAATAAACACGGCAATATCTCTCTTCATCCCGCTCCACCAATACTGACGTCTCATGTCTTGGTACATTTTATCCCCACCAGGGTGTACCACGAACTGTGAGCCGTGTGATTCTGCCATTACCTCGTGTCGCAATTCCTCCCCTTTCGGAAGGACCAGTCACCCATTGAATCGTAATCCCCCGTCTGAGCTAACGGTATAGGACTCAACTCCCTCTGCTAGTAATCGAACTATCTGCTCCTGACATAACGAGTCATTTGCTTGTTCCTTTACCACCCTCGTGACAATCTGCGGTGTAACAGTCATCAGAGACATGAATGATCGGGCCACTGCATCTTGGTGTCCCAACTCCTTCCACTTAGCCTTCCACACCTCGGCCACCTCATCTACTGGCCTACGGCTCAACGCGTCTGCTACCACCTTAGCCTTCCCCGGGTGATATTAGATATCAAATTGATAATCCTTCATAAACTCAAGCCACCTCCGTTGCCGCATATTCAACTCTTTCTGCGTGAATAGGTACTGTAGAGATGTGTAGTCCGTGAACAACCGGAACTTCTCCCCAATGAGATAGTGTCTCCAAATCTGAAGGGCAAATACAACTTTCGCTAACTCCAAGTCATGGGTGGGGTAATTCTTCTCGTGAGGCTTAAGCTTACGGGAAGCATAAACTATGGCATGACTCTCTTGCTGCAATACACCTCTAAATCCTTGTAAGGACGCATCGGTGTAGACTAGATACTCAACTCCCAATCTCGTCAATGCTAACACAGGTGTTGAGGTCAACTTGTCCTTCAACTCATCGAATGCCAACTGACAGGCATCCCTCCAAATGAATGGCACACCCTTTCGAGTCAGATGTGTCAATGGACCCGCTATCTTTGAGAAACCCCGAATAAATCTCCTGGAGTATCCTGCTAGGCCCAAGAAACTACGGATCTAAGTCGGTGTCGTGGGCTGTCCCCACACCCTTACTGCAGATACCTTCCCCGGATCAATAGATATCCCTCAGTCTGAAATAATATACCCCAAAAACTGAACCTCCTTCAGCCAAAACCCGCACTTCTCATACTTTTCATACATCTCGTTCTGACATAGTGTCTACAAAACCTGTCTCAAATGCTCGGCATGCTCCTCTTCTGTCTGGGAGTACACTAGAATATCATCGATGAAGACAATGACGAACTGGTCTAGGAACTCTCTGAACACCCTATTCATCAAGTCCATAAACACGGCTGGAGCATTGGTTAAGACAAAAGGCATAACCCGAAACTCGTAGGAACCATATGTCGTTAAGAAAGCAGTCTTTGAGATGTCCTCTTCCCTGATATGCAACTGATGGTATCCTGATCGCAAATCAATCTTTGAAAAGAAAGAAGCTCCTCTCAGCTGGTCGAATAAATCATCGATTCGGGGCAACGAATACATATTCCGTATCGTGACCTTATTCAACTCTCGGTAATCTTCACACAATATCAATGATTCATACCTCTTCTTTATGAACAACACAGGGGCACCCCACCGTGAAGTACTTCTCTAGATAAACCCATGTCCCTACAACTGCTCAATCTGATCCCGTAGCTCTCTCATATCAGCTGGAACCATACGGTAAGGTGCGCGGGTAATAGGCCGAGTGCCTGACGTCAAATCGATCACAAAATCTATCTCTCTACTCGGAGGTAGTCCAGGTATATCCTGAAATACATCGGCAAACTCTCAAACAACCGAAATCGCATCGAGTGGTATCACCATTTCCTTAGAGGTCTCGTCCTCTATATAGTACAAGTGAGTGGACGATCCTCCCTCAGGGCGAGGCATCGCCACTAAGAACATCTCCGGCCCGGGAATGGCAAAGATAATACTCCTACTAAAATAGTCAATCATGGCTCAGTACGCAACTAGCCAATCCATACCAATAATGGCATCATACTCAGTCATCTCTAACAATAACATATCAGCAGGTAAAGTAAACCTCCCGATCTCTATACTCACGCCTCTACATATAAGGGAAATCACAGAATTCCTACTCAATGGTGAATCTACACAAGTAATCGTTCTCTCGAAGGTGTCTAATAGCCCATTAGTGCGTGCAAATCTCATGGCAATGAAACAATGTGTGGCCCCCATGTCAAATAAAATACGCCCCTTAGTCCCCTGAATAGAGAACATACCCTCCATGGCCGATGGATCCTGTGGGGCTACGGCTTGCTGGAGCTGATACACTCTCATTTAATGAAGCTGTCCCTGCTGAATTGGGACCACTATAATGGGTGGTAGTGCTTCCATCTGTGGTGGTGCTGGGAGGGCAGCGAAAAACATAGGCCTTTGTGGCTCGTGTCGGGCACCCTTCTGCTGCTACAGTGGGTCCCTGCCCCTATCAGGACAATCCTGGAGTTTGTGGCCAGTGTTTCCACAAACATAACACTTCCCTGGGAAGTTCCCCCCTCACTGTCCCTGCTGCCCTCGACCCTGGTGGCCGTTACCATTCCTCCCCTGGCCATGCTGGCCCTGTTAAAATTGTTGTTGTTGACCATTCTAACCCTGCTGGCCCTGATGGCCATTCGAACCCTGATGGCCCTGCCTGAAACCTCCCTGTCCACTTCTGAAACCCCCAAATCTGAATCTCTTATAGTTCCCCTGCTGGGAACCCTGATCTCCCTGCCTATGTTGTCCCTGAGCAGATTGTGCCCCGCTGGCACCATTTCCCCCGATACTGCCCTGATGGATGGACTCTCCTGATCTCTTCCTCTCGAACATGTGAAAGCGGTGATCCTGGCATTGAAGTAATGTAACGTTAACCACGTCAGAGTAAGTGGCCAACGAGAGATTCCTCAACAAATGCTGACGGGTCCTCCATGTCAATCCATCTGTGAACTTCTGAATCTTTTTCTCCTCAGTCGGTATTTCATCCGGAACATATTTTAATAGATTAGTGAATTCGGCCTCATACTCGACCACAATCTTTTAGTCCTTCTTGAGGTTCATCAACTTCCTTCTCCTCTCTGTGTGAACAACTGACGGAAAATACATGCGGTCGGACAACACCCAGAACTCCTGTATAGTGAGAGTGTCCCTCTCCTCTGTAGTGGTAATGGACTCCCACCACTGTAACAAGGAGCCTACTAGCTTGAAAGTAGCCAGTATCTTCTTCTGAACATCGGTGCACTCATACATCCTTAAGTGCCTCTGAATATCTTTCCTCCACTGACTGGATACCACAACATCAGAGCTACATGCGAACTCCGGAGGGTGTGCTTTCTGAAAAGCATCACGAACGCATTCCCAAGAAGATGGGAATGCATGTGCCTGAACTGTCACGACTACCGTCACCTGGGGTGGTGCCTGCTGCACAACGGCTAGGGAAGTATTTACCGCTTGGGCTACTATAGCTGTAACCTCGGCGGAATTCATAGTGCCCTGTACTGGTGCAAGCTGTGGTTCTGGCTGTGCATCCCTAGGAACTCGCTGCGCACGTCATGGATGCATTTGAAATGAGAGTAAAGTCTATAAGTTCGTAGTTATTAACTCAAAATAGCTGAAGAGCGAAGCACACACAAAAGAATACAATAGTCCTAAAATATAGGGCTCTACATCAAAGCAAGCCACTACACCAAATCTGCCCATTTGTCAAGGTCATTGACCTTGACAAATCCACCTTGTCAAGGTCAATGACCGTGACATTTCGAGGCGAGATAACTTTTTTTTGTCACGGTCGTGTTACGGTCATTGACCTTGACAAAAAAATGCACGTTTTGTGTCACGGTCGTGTCAAGGTCAATGACCGTGACACGTTTGTCACAGTTATAAACCGTGACAAAGCCGTGACCCTTTTTAAAAAGAATTGTCACGGTCATTGATCGTGACACGTCCGTGACAAAATTGTCACGGACGTGTCACAGTCAATGACCGTGACAATTCTGGGCAGAATTAAAAAAAACTGTTGGGCAGTATGACCACTGCCACTGCCCAGCAGTATATTTGTACTTGTTATAGCAACGTTGTACCTGTTCCAAACATCATATATCCAACACAAACTAAAGATAATGCGAATATATATTCATGACAGTATAATCCAAATATTCCAAGTAAAAATAATATACATGACGATATAATCTAAATATAATTAAAATGGACAAACATGAAAATAATGTGACTACATATCTTGGATAAAACTGAGGAGGTGAGTAGACCACACGACATACGAAATAACGCACCCACTAATATACGTCCTGCCGCATTGTTCGCGCAACCACAATAGGGAGTTCTCCTTCCCGGGTATGACATGCATGGCGAGCACCCGGGACTCCATCTCTGTAAGCACACGTCCATGGACTATTCCACCCTCGACGATATTTGGGTCCCTCAAACCACCGCCCTATCCGCTGGCCATCAAATACGTCCAATATGAACACGCTCAACCAACCAATTGTCGACAATGGTTTGTTGGAGGGCGTCAAATAAGGAAGTGGATCGTCGAAGTACGAACGTCTCGGTGATGAAGCAGCAAGGTCCACATCCTCGTCATCCTGCGCCTCGGCCTCCCGCACCTCCTCCTCCACCGCCTTCTCCTTCCCTTTCCCTTTACGGTCTCCACCCAATGTACGCTTCATGAATGCATACATATCTTGGACCGTCGCCTCCAAACGGGACAACTCGCGTCATGTGAATCCACCGTTCGAGCCAAGCCGGTGTCGCTCGTCTCCAATCCGATGATCCTTGATTTGGCCACCCACGAGCTCACTCCCCTTGTCCTCCCCTTACGATCAGAGCCAAGCACTTGGTTGAGTGCGTCTGTGGACAAAGATGCCTTGTCGGCATCAGACTGCGACTCATGCACTTCCTTAAGCTTTGCCTGAAACGACAAAAAGCACATGATTAGTAAAATAAGTAAACTAAAAAATTATAACGTAATTAACAATAATTAAACTGTCGGATTACTTACAATCGTGGTCGCGATGCTCGGGGACACCTCCTTGTCCTTCCCCTTCTTCGTCCGAAGAGCCACATAAGTATCGAGCCTATGTGGCTTACCCCCTGGCCCACTCCCTACCCCCTGAAATAAAATAAAGTAAAGTAAAATTAGTATCGGCCCCGCAAAGTAAAATAATATCCAATAATATATTTCTGTAGTTATAGATAAATTAAATCTTACCTGCATCCTATGCTCCACCTCAGCGTAAGAGGTCCGGCCCGATTTTCCCTCCCCGATTGGCGAGATGCCAATTGTCGATCCTCGATCTCATTGTCAATGAACTTTTGCCATTGTGCCAATGAGATCGGCTCCTTGGGTGGGACGAATTCGCGCCTTTGTAAAATGGACTCTCGTGTTTTTCCAAAGTACCGTGTCCGCATATTTTTCTTCCACGTCTTGTGTTGCTCCCTCAACTACTCCAAGACGGAATTGCGTAGTTTTGGATCCAAGTTGAATTGTTCCTGTCCAACAAATACAATGTTAGTTGCGAATAAATATAAATATAAATATAAATATAAATGTAAATATAAATATAAATATAAATTGAAATATTCATATAACTATTACCTATAGTGCCGCCCAAACAACTAACTTGAGCTCATACGGCACCTACTTCCAACTCATAAACCCCGGGCCGATGACCGTCTTTAGCAGCTCGAGGGATCTCGCTAAAAGCTCCGACTTGTTTTCAACGGTAATCCCAAATTTTCCATATTTGGGGAGCCTAGAGGCGGAGGAGCCCTCGTCGCCTCCACTACCACCGAACCCAGACGACATCATCATAAACAGCATCATCAGCTTCGCCCTAACATCTGAAGGAGACATTTTTGCTGTAAAAAAATGTTATTCGTACAGATAAAAAAAATGTTAATAGTACACATTTCGTTTTACCTAATTGAATTAATTGAATTAATAGTACAGATAAAAAAATGTTCCGTCTATATTATAATGTATGTATAAGTTCCTTCTATAAATATTTCATTCAAAAATGTTCCGTCTATATTATGACATGCTTTACGAGTGTTCATGCAAACAAAAAGATCAGAGAATTGGAACTATGTGGGAGTCATGTTTGGGATCTTGTTTAAATTATATGTAAGATTTAATTAAGTTTAGGTCTAATTTATCTTATTATGGTTATGATAATAGTATTAACTCATAGTTCATCTGTCTTGTTTACAGTCACTTTATAATCAACAAGTGCTTTCTCAACTCAAATTCGAAGATACTAAAGCCAGTACTGCTGAGCATCTTTCAAGGTATGTATTCTTTGTTTCAAAATCATTTGATGTTAGTCATAAAATACTAAGAACTGAGGGCTTTTTTGTGATCAAGAATTTGTTGTATTTACAACAACAATGTTGGTAGATTTTTTTATGAATTTAAAATGAACTATCAAATGCAATTATTTTTAAATAGGGTGCTTTTGTGTTTGTGAATTGATTTTTTTTTATAACATCAAATACAATACGAAAACATAGGGTCCTACCTAATGTTACCTGAAACGTGGATCATTTTTTATAATATTCTTGTAATAAATATCTAATAACTTGAGCCCTAATTTTTAATTATCATTATAACTATTATATTCAAAATGGAATTGAGCCAACGATGAGTTTATGGGTTATTCAACATGTATTTTTAATAAGTATAACTATTATATTCAAAAAGATGTATTTTTATTGCTTTATTATTGGTAGAATAATTAAACATTCCTTTAGAAATGTATTTTATTGCTTTACTATGATGTCGTGAGCTTAGTTACCCACACCCCAATCCACCCCACCCCACCCCCTGCCCCCTCCACCACCCCCTCCCCCACCACACACCACACACACACACCCCACCCCACCCCACCCCCTGCCCCTGCCCCCCTCCACCACCCCTCCCCCACCACACACCACTACACACACACACACACCCCACCCCACCCCACCCCCTCCCCCCTCCACCACCCCCTCCACCACCACACACCACACACACACACATACACACACCCAACCCCACCCCACCCCCTGCTCCCTCCACCACCCCATCCCCCACCCTGCCCCACCTCGCCCCACCCCCTACCCTGCCCCACCCCCCACACACGCACACACATACACACACACATATATATATATATATACACATAAATATACACACAAATATATATATAAATGGAAGAGAGAGAGAGAGAGAGAAAATGGACCTGAAAGTAGAGAAAGAGAGAGAGCAGCGTCGAGAGAGAGACAGAGAGATGGAGGGAACGGCGCGGGAGGGAAAAATAAGGGGATAGGGTTTTTGCTGGGAACATTGTCACGATCGTGTCAGGGTCTTTGACCGTGACAAGAATTGTCAAGGTCAATGACCGTGACAAGTCCGTGACAAGTAAATTTTTCACGGACTTGTCACGGTCATTGACCGTGACAATTATTTGTCACGGTCGTGTCAAGGTCAATGATCGTGACATAAAACGCGTATTTTTTGTCACGGTCAACGACCTTGACAAGGTTGGCCGGCTGAAAGGTGACAATTTGCCCATTTTGGTGTAGTGAGCTCAGCGGAAACATAACAAGCCGTATAGATCCTAAGGACACTAGAACCTGAGGCTCTGATACCACCTGTGACACCCCAACTAATTAAATAAGGGGTAGCTACTCCTTTATTAAATTAATACAAAATATCAAGTTGGTTCCGTTAATAGCATCACTGTCGAAAACATTTTAATAATTACTAACCACCTAGTATTTAAAAAGTGAGTTGTAAAATTTTAAATTAAAACTGGTTAACATACTATAAGTGAAATTATAAAAGTTAACATAACCATACACAATAAGTCTCAATAGAGTAACCGACAAATAATGATGAGTCTGGAGGAAATATTCCTGACACCAAATCCCAATACTGAAATAAATAAAACAAGTCTCCCTCCCAAATTAATTACAACCCAAAAGTCTGAATAACTAAAGTATAAAATGTCTCTACAGGAAATGGGGCGACATGCACAACAAAATAGTAAACTCTGATAAAGGAATCAAGATCGAAGATGGAGGCATCTACTGTCAAAGCCCTGTAGCTACCACAACAGCTACAGCTCGTCACCTGAATGAAATGTCTATGCATGGTGTCCTTGTGGCTGGGTACCTAAAAGGTTTTTACAAAAAGAAATAGATTTTGAAGCAAACGGGTGAGAGCCCGATTGTGGAGAATAGTCTAAAAATAGCAAGTGATTTAATAACATTAAAACGATGAGTGAAAAATACATGTTAGGACGTGCTCTCACATGAAATACTCGCCTCTCGACTAATTGTGCACTCCTAATACCCATACCCATTCAAGTGATTCTCATATCTAACTAGTCAAAAATAAATTCTAACATTTCTACTCGGTTCGCGCTTAAATTCCAAGGTTATCAACTAAATAGAGAGTTTTACTTTAATTCTCGGATTCCCAATTATCAGCAAAACCATTTAATAGAGTTTACCCCTTCCTATCTTTCAAAGGGTTACTATAATTATACTCACAATTAAACTTGACAAATCTTTCCAATTAACCATATATTATTCTCATCATAAATATACAGTACTAGCACCCCGAGACGAAGCTGCGGTGCACACATACTCTACTATCCCATCTTGGTACATCACGTACATAAGGATCACGCATTCCGAATCTCTCAGGAATCGTTCTCATATAGTAACAATCACAAACAATGGAGGCGAACATAGTTCACCTCACATGGGTCACGCACATACCTACGCTCCCATGATCAGCAGACGTATTAACTTCTCAATAAGTCCTTCTCTGACCTATGTCCTCGAGGTACCAATCTAAATCCCCCCCGTAGGCAGACAAAGATTAGATGGCCCTAAACGGACGCAAACCTCCCGTGATAGCAAGTATGGTAGGTATGTCATACACATAAACTCACATATACTAACCATGAACACATCTTAGTTATTACCATATTTCATTAGTGGTATACATCTAACTCTTATACCAACTTTTAGTGTTACACAATTCACATGTCCCCAGTTTATGTATATTTAAGTCATCAATTATCCTCACATCGTGATTAGTCACTCGCTTCCTAATCCACAAATATCATTCGGTTCAAGCCACTATTCTAAATTTTACTCCTCAATATATCCCAAATCTCCCAACTATACCTATTGGTTAATAAGGGAAAGTTATCTCATCACTTAAACAAGGTTTCGGGACACTAGAAATCAAATCAGGTCATAAAAGCCACTCTGTCAACTCGTTATAAGTCTCGTTCGAACGAGGTCGTTCGAACGAGAGTTCGTTCGAATGAGGAGGATCAAACGAACTACCAACTCATTAGAAGGCAAACTGTCACCTCGTTAGAAGCTCGTTCGAACGAGCTCGTTCGAACGACCTAGGTAGGTCTTTTAATGAGATGGCAGTTTCAAGCCGAGAAATTCTACTTCGTATTTTCTCAATTTTCCTCTTCTCTAAACTCATCCAAAAATCATCCCAACAGTGTTTTAAGGTTCTTAAACATTACTAAACATTCTTAGGTCATATCTTAACATGTTTATGGGGTCCAATCTTCCTAAATAACATATAATTATCATATCTCCCAAATTTTTCCCCAAACCCTAAGAATATGAACCCAGAAATTTAAAGTCTTCAATTTCCCTTTATAAATCCGTTTTTACATCATAAAAAGTTGTATTTCTTTTAGTACAATCACCCAATAACATTCTACATGCAATCCTTATATCATAACCTGAATTCCTATCTCCAATTTCATGGGTTTTCATCAAATTCCTAATATAATGTAATTATTTTAAATTCTAAGAATGGAAGAAACATTCGCTTGAAATTAAAGTAATTAAACCACTTGCCTTAGATTCTTCTTCAGAATTTGATGTCGAATGTTGAAGGTTGCTCTCTCTCTACACATTTCTCCCAAGGTTGAAGATGGTGGTTATGGTTTTCTCTTTGGGAACCTCTTCTAACCATTCCTATAACTCCCGTAGCCCTCTAAGTTGTAAAGTGATGATAATGGGTTAAGTGGGTTAGTAAATAACCTATAATTAACTCCGAAAATTCGTTGGTTAATATTCCCAAAATTTCAAAATTACCAAAATACCCTTTTAAGTTGTCGGTATGGCCCAAAAATGCCCCGGGACCCAAACTAAACCCCCGGCTAATGTTTTCTGACTATTTCGACCCTTACGGACACGTTGGCGCACTCAAAATGGCCATTTCGGTTGATAAAAATAAAATTAACTTTTTAATTCAAATATTTTCATTTTTGACGCGACTCGCACGCGCGTCCCGACTAAATTTCCCAAATTGCCGTATTTCAGTCTCGCGATAATTTCACACTACACCAAAATGGGTAAATTATCACCTTTCATCCGGCCGGCCTTGTCAAGGTCATTGACCGTGACAAAGAAACACTCGTTTTATGTCACGGTCATTGACCTTGACAGGACCGTAACAAGTAATTGTCACAGTCAATGACCGTGACAATTCTTGTCACGGTCAATGACCTTGACACGATCGTGACAACTTTTCCAGCAAAAACCCTTTCTCCCTTCTTTTTTCCCTCCCATCGTTCCCTCCCTCTCTCTCTCTCTCTCTCTCTCGACGCTGCTCTCTCTCTCTCTCTCTCTCTCTCTCTCTCTCTCTCTCTCTCTTCCATTTATATATATATTTGTGTGTATATTTATGTGTGGAGGGGGTGGTGGAGGGGGGCAGGGGTGGGGTGGGGCAGTGTGGGGGCAGGGCGGGGGTGGAGGGGGGCAGGGGGTGGGGTGGGGTGGGGTGTGTGTGTGTGTGTGTGGTGGTGTGTGGTGGGGGAGGGGGTGGTGGTGGGGGGCAGGGGGTGGGTGTTGACTAATTTTGGCTTAGGGTTTTATCTCGATTTCAGTAATATATGATGAATTGAATTTAATTAGAGTAAAGATTTGTATAATTATATAGGGTTTTGTATAAGTTCTTGTATAACACACTTAAATTACCACCTCTAAATTTAATTAGAGTAAAGATTTATAATAAATTTACAACAAAATAATAAGTTATTGAAATAATTTACCCGTGGTATATTAATTCATAAAACATAAAAAGTAAAATTAAAATTTCTTAAAACACCTCATATATATATATATATATATATATATATATGTTGCACACATGTATATATAATCAAAATTTTTTGAGGGTTAGCACACCATCATTCAACTTGCCATAATATTTTAAGTTAAAATGTGTACTATTAACATTTTTTTTTATCTGTACTAATAACATTTATTTTACAGCAATGAATTTATTTGAAACATAGTTCGCATAGATACTAGCATTCTAGTTCTTATGCGTACACATTCAATAGCCCTTAGACCCGTTCGAGAGTCATTAACCCAGTAATGAGATCTCTCGAATTGTCCCGTTTGGACAATTTGAGACTGTATAATTTCTGTATAATATTCTTATTGGCTTAAGGTTGTTACTTTTGGAGAAAGTTCTTCAGTCGTATCTTAATGTTCTCTCGGTACATACTAGATTGACAAGTGTGACTGTTATTTTAATTGACCAATTGAAATAACACTCAGACCTGCCAATCTACGTCATGTACTTGGAGAACTAAGGGTATATGCTGGCGAATTTTTTTCAAATCATAAAATGTGCATGAGTTGTTAAGTATATTACAGAAAAATGCATTCTTGAATGGGATAGGACCACTTACCCTTTAATAGGATAATTAAATGATGGGATAATTAAATAAAACATACTATAAATCTAAGTTTTGTTTACCTTTAATAGGTGTTTAGTTGTGGTAGCTGTGATGGGATATCCGAAATACAAAGAGTGGATGGGTGAGACTAATAGAATGGGGGATGTGTTTCGCAGAGGTGCTAACGAATTTGTGAAATATGCAAAGAGATGTTGTAAGGATGAAGAGTTTCCGTGTCCGTGTGCTAGGTGTAAGAATGGTAAGGTGTTTGAGTAGAAAACAGTTGAACTACATTTGTTAAGATCGGGTATGCAAGACAGTAATCGATTTTGGAGTTTTCACGGTGAATTGAAAGTTCCTTTTGTCCCCGACCAACCTTCACAACAACCTTCAACAAGTAGAATAGATGAAGAAGGGGACGACATAGATCATAATATGTTAGAAGATTTAGTTGATGATGCGTATGGAGTTTATGAAGCTGAGGAGAATGAGGTTACTGATGATGTAGAAGATTCAAGTGCTCGTGAAGATAACAAGATAAAACTTGACGATGACTACCAAAGTTTAAAATTTAAGGCGACCCAATCGTTAAACTCCGGCTGTGAGAAAGATCAAACAACTTTACATGCCATGGTTGGTTTGCACAGTTTGAAGACGCAGTACAGTTTGTCTGGCAATAGCGTGACGGGAATTCTGAAATGGGTGAAGGGCTTATTACCCAAGGAGAATACACTTCCAAATAGCTATCTTGTTATGAAGAACAGTTTGAAAGGTTTGGGAATGAAGTATAAATCGATTCATGCTTGTGTGTATGACTGCATACTATACCGAAAGGAGTATGAAAATCTCGATCTTTGTCCGGTATGCGATGAACCTAGATATGTCCAATCTACTAGTAAGGAAGGCACAAGCTCAAAAGTGCCTCAAAAGTATTGAAATATTTTCCCGTTGGGCCTAGATTAAAGCAATTTTTCACAGTACCATGGATTGCAAAGGCAATGACTTGGCATGCTAGGGCAGAAGTAGGGGGTAATATCATGCATCATCCTATTAATTCTACTGCCTGGCGGAGGATGAATTATGAGTATCCCGATTTTGCTCGAGAACAACGCAACATTCGTTTGGATATATCAACAAATGGTTTCAATCCATTTGTAAATCTAAGCACCAATCAGAGTGTATGTCCAGTGATCCTAGCCCCACTCAACCTCCCTCCTTCACAGTGTATGAGACCTGAATTTTCGATGATGGCTTTATTGATACCTGGGCCAAAGGCACCAAGTGAAGACATTGATATCTACCTGGCTCCTTTGGTTGAAGAATTAAATGAGTTGTGGGAAAAGGGTGTACAATCATTTGACTCTTTTAGAAAAAAAGAGTTTACGCTGAAAGCTATGTTGATGTGGGCAATTGATGATTTTCCAGCTTATGGGACATTATTCGGATGTGTAGTACACGATTATTTGGGGTGTCCTATTTGTGGAGAGGAGACTGAATCTATTCGTCTATCCTCTAGCTAAAAAAATGTATACCATTGCCACAAGAGGTTTTTACCCCCAGCTCATAGTTTCAGATTTGAGAAAGGTTCCAATTTTTTATTGGGCGGAGTTGAACATAGGCTACCACCGAGATAACTTTCGGATTCAGAAATTGAAAGTAAATCTTCTGAATGTGGCCTAAATATGCCAGGTAAGAATCCCAAATTTAAGAATGTCAAGCATAAGAAGACCCCAACTGGGAATGAAACTGAGATAAGAAAGGCATGGTCTCGGAGGTAAATTTTATTTGACTTGCCTTATTGGAAGAAAAACTCGGTGCACCATGTATTGGATGTGATGCATGCAGAGAAGAACTTCGCTGAACATATTGTGGGCACTTGCCTTGGGGGGAGTCATTCGAAGGATGGAGAAAATGCATGAAAAGATCTTAAAACGTTAAAACTTAAACCACAACTATGGTTGAAAGAAGATAGTAGGGGAATGACAATAATTCCCCCTGGTGCGTTTACTTTGACGAGTGAGGAAAGGAAGGTGCTTCTAGACACAATATATAATTTGAAGGGACCATCTACTTTTTCGTCCAACTTGCAAAGGATTGTGAATTATGTTACTCATGATTTACATAAGTGTAAGTCCCACGATTGGCATGTGATCATGCAATTGGCTCCTCTATGGTTTAAGCACTGTTTCTCCAAGAACAAGGATTTGCGTAGGGCTATTATGCAAATTAGTATTACCTTATCCCTCTTGTGTGAGAAAGTAGTGAATCGAGAACACATAGTGGCCGCAAAATTGGCTGTGAACGAAGCGATTTGTGTATTGGAGAAGTACTTTCCCCCAAGATTCTTTGACATAAGTGTTCACTTGTTGGTACACCTATGCGATGAGGCACTTCTTTGTGGTCCAGTTAGATATCGGTGGATGTATCCGTTTGAAAGATTGATGAAATTTTTTAAAGATTACGTCAAGAATACGAGATATATTGCAGGATCAATTGCAGAGGAATACATCACCGTGGAGTCATCAATATATACTCGGGAATATATGCCTGACTCAACCAGCGTTGATGACACTGATGAATTCCTCGATGATGGGGGTAATGTGATGGGAAAACGAGTGAAATTAACGAGTTTCCAACATGAACAAGTAGCTCGTTATCTATTTGACACACATGAAGATGTCGAAGAATGGAAAAAGTAAGTTTCGAATATTATAATGTTTAACATTATTTGAGATTATTTTATACATCATTAATTTTGTAATATGCAGTAAATATGAAGCCTGTGAGAACAATAAAAGACGAAGGTACAATCAGACAGCGAATTTAAGCTATGGTTGACACAAGAGGTAATTATAATGAAAACAGTCGTTATGTAACATTACATTACACTCAAATTTTACCACTAATATAATTAATTTATCTATATTCTCAGCTCCTAAAGATGGGTGATGCGACATCAAGGCTTGCTCGTCTAGCCACTGGACCCTTGTTCGTGGCACAAGAGTACAAAAAGTATCGATTGAACGGTTACATTTTTGGTGGTAAAGTGTACGAGGAAAGTACAAATGTACAGAACTCGGGAATTTCATACAAGGCTCTTACTTTCTTTCGAGCGAGCGTAAAAGATAAAAACCTCGTTGAAGCTGAAATGACTTACTAAGGTGTAATCCAAAATATATTTGAATTGGATTATATAAGCTTCAAAGAGGTTGTATTTTACTGTGAATGGGTAAGAGTTGAGGATAAAAATGCTTGTAAAGTTGATCCTGTCACCAATTTGATCATGGTTGACTTGTCCAAGTTGAAGAGCAACGACCACGTGAGCGATGAGCCGTTTGTTTGTGCATTTCAAAAGGTTAAGCAAGTGTTTTACTCGGAGTATATCAACAACGAGCCGTGGTCAATTGTCCAACACGCGCCAAGGCGTCTAAATAGTAGTGTGGATGACTTGGCTGCTCCTACCGAATATCAATCCATTTTTTATGATAACCCGAATTTGAAACAATTTTTCAATTTGTAATAAATATTTCAATTTGTACCGAAACATCCATTTTTAATGCTTTTACTTGATCTGCACTTTATCATTTTCACTCTCGTGTAGTGTGCGTGTGTGGAGAGGAGATTAATACATAAATATTCCAACTACATCTAAGTTTTGTTTATACTAATCCATGAATATACGCTTCTTACCTTTAATAAGTGATTAGTACATAGTTATTTGGGGTGTCCTATTTGTGGAGAGGAGACTAAATCTCTTCGTCTATCCGAACACTAAGAAATGCCATAATCCTATGGAGCGATGCTCTGCAAATTCCTCCCAACCGTTATGTAGCCAAACATCATCGGTTGAAGTTGTCAATTCCACTTTCCATACCCCACCACTTGGAACTTCTAGCAAAACGTGGGAGACCATTCAAAGGTGGAGTTGACAACTTCAACTGCTGATTTTTGGCTACACAACGGTTGGAAGGAATTTGCAACGCATACCTCCATAGGATTATGGTATTTCTTAGTGTTTAGATATGAAGAGAATTATAATTGACACGATTGCCCGGGGTACATTAGTTGGATGGAGGTGCCACATGAGCTCAAGTTAGTTGTTTGAGTGACACTACATGTAATGTATTTTTATTTATATGTCAATTTTGATTTCGATTTCAATTACGATTTATATTTATCTATATTTGAGGGGCGGATACTAATTTTACTTTATTTCAATTCAGGGGACAGTTAGTGTCCCTAAGGGTAGGCCACATATGCTCTATACTTATGTGGCTATTCGGACGAGAAGGGAAGGATAAGGAGGTGTTCCCGAGCGTCGCGGTACAAAATCTCTTTTCCATGCAAATAGTTTGTAGATTTGAGATAAAATGATGGTGATGTTGTTTCTTTTTAAAGAGTTTCTTATTTGAATATATATTTGCATTATCTTTAGTTTGTTCGGATATATGATGTTTGGAACAGGTACAACGTTGCTATAACAGGTACAAATATACTGCTGGGCAGTGGCAATGGCCATACTGCCCAGCAATTTTTTTTTAATTCTGCCCAGAATTATCACGGTCAATGGCCGTAACAATTCTTTTACACAGGGTCACGGCTTTGTCACGGTTTATAACCGTGACAAACGTGTCATGGTCATTGACCTTGACACGACCGTGACACGACCGTGACAAAAAAAGTTGTCTCACCTTGAAATGTCACGGTCATTGACCTTGACAAGGTGGATTTGTCAAGGTCAATGACCTTGACAAATGGGCAGATTTGGTGTAGTGTCAATATATTCAATATTCATATATTGCCATGTATATACATTATAATCAAATACCAACTCACATATCATTAGTATTATATCCGAATTAATTCTCAATTAATTAACATTTAATTTAATTAATCCCATTAATAAATATCGATAAAATTGCGGGGTATTACATACTTCCCCCCTAATAACAGAATTTCATCCCGAAATTCGGAACTAGAAGGTACCTGGAAAAAACAACTCTGGATAATGTTTGCGCATCTCATCCTCGCGCTCCCATGTGGACTCCTCAGCATTATGATGCGGCCACTGAACAGTATCAGCGGTATTATCTTTGACCGCAGTTTCCGCTTGCTTCGGTCCAAAATGGCAATCGGCCCCTCCTCGTAGGAGCTGTCGGGATGGATATCGATGTCCTCCAAAGCAATGTGAGTATGAGCCAAATCGTCTCTAACATATTTCCTTAGCGAGGAAATATGAAACACATCATGAATCCTATGAAAATGCTCCGGTTACCCAAGTCTATATGCAATGGACCCAATCCGCTCGATGATAGGAAATGGCCCCACATATCTCGGTGCCAGCTTCCCCTTCTTCCCAAAATGCATAATCCCCTTCATAGGAGATACTCTGAGCAAAACCTGGTCCCCCTCTTTGAACTCCTTCAAGAACCTCTTCGCATCAGCATAGCTCTTCTGCCGATCCTGAGCTACCCAAATGTGACTCCGTATCAGTTATATCCTCGCCGAAGTATCCTGAATCACTTCCGGACCAAGTAGTTTGTTGTCCCCAGGTGGTTTGTAATTATTAAAATGTTTTCGATAATGATGCTATGAACTGAACCAACTTGGAATTTTGTATTAATTCAATAAAAGGAGTAGCTACCCGGTATTTAATTAGTCGGGGTGTCACAGGTGGTAACATAGCATCAGGTTCTAGTGTCCTTAGGATCTGTACGGCTTATTATGTTTCCGCTGAGCTTTCTTTGATGTAGAGCCCTATATTTTAGGGCTGTTGTATTCTTTTGTGTGTGCTTCACTCTTCAGCTATTTTGAGTTAATAACTATGAACGTATAGACTTTACTCTCATTTCAGATGCCTCCATGACCTGCGCAACGGGTTCCTAGGGATGCACAGTCAGAACCACAGCCTGCACCAGTTCAGAGCACTATGATTGCCACCGAGGTTGCAGCTATTATCTCCCAAGAGGTAAATGTCGCCCTAGCCGTTGTACACCAGGCGTCGCCCCAGGTGTCGGTAGCCACACCAGTTCAGGCACATGCATTCCCGTATGCTTGGGAACGCATCCGTGATGCTTTTTAGAAAGCACACCCTCCAGATTTTGCAAGTAGCTCCGATGTTGTTGTATCCAGTCAGTGGAGGAAGGATATTCAGAGGCACTTAAGGATGTACGAGTGCACTGATGTTCAGAAGCAAATACTAGATACTTTCAAGCTAGTAGGATCTGCGTTGCAGTGGTGGGAGTCCATTACCACCACAGAGGAGAGGGACACTCTCACTATACAGGAGTTCTGGGTGCGGTTCAACCGCAAGTATTTTTCGTCAGTTATGCACACGGAGATGAGAAAGAATTTGATGAACCTCAAACAGGAGGTAAAGACCGTGGCTGAGTATGAGGCCGAATTCACTAATCTATTGAACATTATTACGGATGAGATACCGACTGAGCAGAAGAAGATTCAAAAGCTCACAGATGGATTGACTTGGAGGATCCATCATCATTTGTTGGGGAATTTCTCGTTGGCCACTTGTTCTGATGTTGTTAAAGTTACACTGCTACACTGCTAGGATCACAACTTTCACATGTCTGGGAGTAAGAGGTCAGGAGAGTCCAGCCATCAGGGCAGGACCGGGGGAAATGGTGCCAGCGGGGCACAATCTGCTCAGGGACAATATAGGCAGGGTGACCAGGGTTCCCAGCAGGGCTATTCTAAGAGGTTCAGATCTGGAAATTTCATAAGTGGATAGGGAGGTTTCAGGTAGGGCCATCAGGGTCCGAACGGCCATCAGGGCCAGCAGGGTCAGAATGGTCAGCAGCAGCAGTTTCAACAGGGCCAGCATGGCCAGGGGAGGAATTATAACGGCCACCAGGGCCGATGACAGCAAGGACAGCGAGGGGGAAACTTCCCAGAGAAGTGTTATGTTTATGCCAAGACTTTCCACAAATACCAGGATTATCATGATAAGGGCAGGGCCCCACAGCAGCAGCAGCAGGGTGCTCGACATGTTAGTGTTAGAGATGACTGAGTATGATGCCATTATTAGTATGGATTGGCTAGTTGCGTATCGAGCCATGATTGACTATTTTACTAGGAGTATTATCTTTGCCATTCCCGGGAAGAAGATGTTTTTAGTGGCGATGCCTCGCCCTGAGGGAGGATCGTCCACTAACTTGTACTATATAGAGGAGGAGACCTGTAAGGAAGTGGTGATACCACTCGATGCGATTCCGGTTTCTCGAGAGTGTGCCGATGTATTTCAGGATATACCTGGACTACCTCCGAGTAGAGATATAGATTTTCAGATCGATTTGATGCCAGGCACTCGGCCTATTGCTCGCTTACCTTACCGTATGGCTCCAGTAGAGATGGGAGAGTTACGGGATCAGATTGAGCAGTTGTTGGGTCAGGGGTTTATCCGGAGGATTACTTCGCTGTGGGGTGCTCCTGTGTTATTCGTAAAGAAGAGGGATGGATCGTTGAGGTTGTGTGTAGATTACCGAGAGTTGAATAAGGTCGCGATATGGAATAAGTATTCGTTTCCCCGAATCGATGACTTATTCGACTAGTTCAGAGGAGCCTCTTTCTTCTCAAAGATTGATTTGCGATCAGGATACCACCAGTTGCGTATCAGGGAAGAGGACGTCTCGAAGACTGCTTTCTAAACGAGATATGGTTCCTACGATTTTTGGGTTATGCCTTTTGGCTTGACTAATGCTCCAGCCATGTTTATGGACTTGATGAATAGGGTGTTCAGAGAGTTCTTAGATCAGTTCGTCATTATCTTCATTGATGATATTCTGGTCTACTCCCAGATAGAAAATTAGCACGTCGGGCATTTGAGGCAGGTTTTGCAGACACTACGTCAGAACGAGCTTTATGCAAAGTATGAGAAGGACGGATTTTGGCTGAAGGAGGTTCAGTTTTTGGGGCATATCATCTCAGATCGGGGGATATATGTTGATCCGGGGAAGGTATCCGCGGTGAGGGAGTGGGGACAGCCTACGACACCGAGTGAGATCCGTAGTTTCTTGGGCCTAGCAGGATACTACAGGAGGTTTATTCGGGGTTTTTCAAAAATTGCGGGTCCTTTGACACATCTGACTCGTAAAGGTGTACCATTCATTTAGAGCGATGCCTGTCAGTTGGCATTCAATGAGTTAATGGATGAGTTAACCTCAGCACCTGTGTTAGCATTGCCAAGACCAGGAGTTTAGTATCTAGTCTACACCGATGCGTCCTTACAAGGACTTGGAGGTGTATTACAGCATGAGAGTTAGGCCATAGCTTATGCTTCCCGTAAGCATAGGCCTCACGAGAAGAATTACCCCACGCATGACTTAGAGTTAGCGACAGTTGTATTTTCCATTCAAATTTGGAGACACTATCTCTTGGGGGAGAAGTTCCGGTTGTTCACGGACCAAAAATCTCTACAGTACCTATTCACGCAGAAGGAGTTGAATATGCGGCAACGGAGGTGGATTGAGTTTGTGAAGGATTATCAATTTGATATCCAATATCACCCAGGGAAGACTAACGTGGTAGTAGACGCGTTGAGCCGTAGGCCAGTAGATGAGGTGGCCGAGGTGTGGAAGGGTAAGTGGAAGGAGTTGGGACACCAGGATGCAGTAGCCCGATCGTTCATGTCTTTGATGACTGTTAGACCACAGATTATCACTAGGGTGGTAAAGGAACAGGAAAATGACTCGTTCTGTCACGAGTAGATAGTTCGATTGCTAGCAGAGGGAGCAGAGTCCTATACCGTTAGCTCAGATGGGGGATTACACTTCAATGGGAGACTAGTCATTTTGAAAGGGGAAGACTTGCGTCACGAGGTAATGGCAGAGTCGTACGGCTCACGGTTTGCTGTACACCCCGGTGGGGACAAAATGTACCAAGACATGAGACGATAGTATTGGTGGAGCAGGATGAAGAAAGATATCGCCTTGTTTATTTCTAAATGCGCCACTTGTCAGCTGGTTAAAGTGGATCACCAGAGACCGACAGGACTTCCACAGCCATTAGAGGTTCCGATGTGGATATGGGATAACATCTCTATGGACTTTATCATGGGGTTACCTACGTCACAGAGGGGTCATGACTCCATTTGGGTAATTGTGGACAGGTTGACCAAAATCGCTCATTTTCTACCCATAAGGAAAGACTAAACTACAGGACAGTATGCCCAGATTTTTATTTCAGAAATAGTGAGACTTCACGGTGTGCCCCTAAATATCGTGTCTGACCGAGACAAGTTATTTGTTTCACAATTTTGGGAGAGTTTTTAAGAGGCCATGGGAACGAAATTGTGGTTGAGTACGGATTATCACCAGTAGACCGATGGGCAAAATGAGCATACAAATAAGATGTTGGAAGACATGTTGCGTATGTGCATCATAGACTTTGGGGGTGGATGGGAGCAGTAACTTCCACTAGTGGAGTTTGCTTACAATAACTCCTATCAGTTCACCATTGGCATGGTTCCATTTGAGGCTTTGTATGGTAGACCTTGTCGTTCCCTAACATGTTGGTTAGAAGTGGGGGACAACAAACTACTTGGGCCAGAAGTAATTCAGGATACTTCGACAAGGATAGAATTGATAAGGAGTCGCATTCGGGTAGCTCAGGATCGGCAGAAGAGCTATGCTGATGCGAAGAGGTTCTTTAGAGAATTCAAAGTCAAGAACTAGGTTTTACTCAGAGTATCTCCTATGAAGGGGATTATGCGTTTTGGGAAGAAGGGAAAACTGGCACCGAGATATGTGGGGACATTTCCTATCATCGAGCGAATTGGGTCCGCTGCATATAGACTTGGGTTACCTGAGCATTTGCATAGGATTCACGATGTGTTTCATATTTACTTACTAAGGAAATATCTTAGGGACAATTTGGCTCATACTCACATTGATTTGGAAGACATCAATCTCCAGCCTGATATCTCTTACGAGGAGGGGCCGATTGCTATTTTGAACCAAAGCCAGCAGAAACTACGGTCAAAGATAGTACCGTTGGTACGTGTTCAGTCGCGGCATCATAATGCTAAGGAATCCACATGGGAGCGCGAGGATGAGATGCGCGAACGTTATCCAGAGTTGTTTTTATCAGGTACCTTCTAGTTCCGAATTTTGGGATGAAATTCTGTTATTAAGGGGGAAGTATGTAATACCCCTTACTTTTATCGATATTTATTTATGGGATTAATTAAATTAGATGTGAATTAATTGATAATTAATCCAGATATAATACTAACGAGATGTGAGTCGGTATTTTATTATAATGTGTATATATGTCAATATATGAATATTGAAAATATTGAAATTGTCGCGAGTCTGAAATACGGCAATTTGGGAAATTTTGTTGGGACACGCGTGTCAGTCACGTCAGGAATGTAAATATTTGAATTTAAAACTGAATTGTATTTTTATCAACCGAATGGTCATTTTGAGTGCGCCAACATGTCTGGAATGGTCGAAATAGTCAGAAAACACTAGCCGGGGGTTTAGTTTGGGTCCCGGGGCATTTTTAGGCTAAACCGGCAACTTAAAAGGGCATTTTGGTAATTTTGAAAATTTGGGAATATTAACCAATGAATTTTGGGAGTTAATTATAGGTTAATTAGTAATCCACTTAACCCATTACCATCATTTTACAATATAGAGGGCTACGGGAGTTATAGGAAAAGTTAGAAGAGGTTCCCAAAGAGAAAACCCATAACCACCATCTTCAACCTTCAACCTTAGGAGAAATTCTGCAGAAAGGAAGAAGAAAGCCAGCCTTCGATCCTTCAAGATCGAGTCAAATCATAAGGCAAGTGATTTAGTATTTTTATACATTGAATATGTCTTCCATGCTTAGTGTAAGAACTTTCTTTCTTATTTTGAAGAAAAACTATGAAACTTTGTTGGAGAAACTTGAATTTGGGTTAGGATATGCATGTAGTATGTTAAAGGACTGAGTTAATATGTAAATAGTTGTATGTGATGAATTAAAAACGAATTTTTAATGTGTATTTAGGCATAAGAAAATTTGGAGTTCATGTTCATAGAGTTTTGGGATAAATTTGAAGATTCACATTGATTCCATGATAATTTGTAAAAATTGACCACTTATATATGTTAAGGAATGATCTAGTGTGATTAGGAATAGTTTATACATGTTAAAACATAATTTCGATGTACTTGGTGTGGCTTTGGAGGAGTGAAAAATTGAGGAAAAAATGAATTTAGGGATTTCTGGGCGAAACTGCCATCTCGTTAGAAGACCTGCCCAGGTCGTTCGAACGACCTCGTTCGAATGAGCTTCTAACGAGATGACAGTATGACTTCTAATGAGTTGGGATCTCGTTAGAATCCATTCATTCAAACGAGACATCTAACGAGTTGATAGAATTTCTTTTTGGCCTGATTTGATTTCTAACATCCTGTAGTCTTGTTTTAATGGTGAGATGACTTTCCTTTATCAACTAGAGGATGTAGCTGGGATATTTGGATACATTGAGGAGTAAAAATTTAGGATAGTGCCTTGAACCGGATAACATTTGTGGTTTAGAACGTGAGTCACTAATAACGAAGTGCGGATAACTGATGACTTAAATGCATATAAACCGGTGGCATGTGAATTGTGTAATATTAAGAGTGGGTACAAGAACAAGAGGGATACCACTAATAAACTTTGTAATATCTAAGATGTTTGAATTCTTAGTATATGTAGATATCTGTGTATGACATACCAACCGTACTTGCTATCTGGGGAGGTTGACATTCGTTTAGGGACATCTAATCTTTGTGTGCCTACGGGGGGATTTAGATTGGTACCTCGAGGACATAGGTCAGAGAAGGAATTATTGAGAAGTTGATAAGTCTGTTGATCATGGGAGCGTATGTATGTGCGTGACCCATGTGATGTGAACTATGTTCGCCTCCACTGCTTGTGACTATTGTTAATGAAACGATTCCTGAGAGATTCGGAATGTGTGATCCTTATGTACGTGATGTACCAGGATTTGATAGCAGAGTATGTGAGCACCGCAGCTTAGTCTCGGGGTGCTAGTATTGTATTTTTATGATGAGAATAAAATACTGTAAATTGAAATGAATTGTCATGATCAATTATGAGGATAAACAATAGGAATGGTTTTTAAAATGAAAAGGTAAGATTTCATATAATTATAGTGTTAAAGTGGGAAACTATGGAATAACGTGCAATACTCTATTAAATGGAAGATGTTGGGACTTGAATTGGATACCTTATAAAATAATCTTAGACTTAGAATTGGACTAGATAGATTTGGGGGTAACTAGAAATGGGTATGGGTACGATAGGAGTGCACGATTAGTTGAGAGGTGAGAAATTCATGTGAGTGAACACACTATCATGTACTTTATATTTACCGTTTAAAGATATTAAACACTTGCATATTTTATAAATTACTTCACATTCGGGCTCTGACCCGTTTGCTTCCAAATCTATTTCTTTTTGTAAAAACCTTTTAGGTGCCCAGCCACAAGGACACCATGCAAAGACATTTCATTCAGGTGACGAGCTGTAGATGTTGTGGAAGCTACAGGGCTTTGATAGTAGACGCCTCCATCTTCGATCTTCATTCCTTTATCAGAGTTTACAATTTTGTTGGGAATGTCGCCCCATTTCCTTTAGAGACATTTTATATTTCAGTTATTTCAAATTTTGGGATGTAATTAATCCTAGTGATTGCAGACTTGTTTTATTTATTCGGACTTTGGTTTGTTGTGAGGAATTTTCCTCCAGACTCTTATTTATTGGTTAGTTATTCTATGGTTACTCTATTGAGACTTTATTGTGAATGGTTATGGTAACTTTTTATTAATTTATTTATTGCATGATAATCAGATTTAATTTAAAATTTGATAACTCACTTTTTAAATACTAGGTGGTTAGTAATTATTAAAATTCTTTCGACAGTGTTGCTATGAACTGAACCAACTTGGCATTTTTTACTAATTCAATAAATGAGTAGCTACCCGGTATTTAATTATTCGGGGTGGCACATATAAATTGGATAAAACTGAGTGTTTTTATTTGCAACCCTTGTAAGTTCTTGATTTGAAAAGTTTTTGTACTTTTTCTAATTTCTAATTCTCCAAAATATAATTATTCCTTTTCCTTTAAAATAATGGTATCCCTAATTTCAATAGTTTTTTTTCTTCATTCCAGCATATTCATCTTCGCTAATTTAATATTAAATTTGCCTAATTTTGTTTATTACTTGAACTGTGTTTTATTTGTTATATGTTATGTTTTGGTTTTACAATTTCAGTCCATTAATATCACATAGAAGTTGCATTTTGTTTAGTAATTTATAATCAAACCTAACTATTTATTATTTCCTCATACATTTAGTTTTCCCTTTTTTGTTTTTATTATGACTCGTGTTTTTATTATAACTTGCAATGGGAAATCCCCATGAGTCCATGCTCTTATTTTGTAAGAATTTCCTGATAAAGATATTGTTAGAGTTTTTTTTTTGTGTGTGTGAGAGACAGAGAGAGACAGAGATAGATTTTTCCCCTTAATATCACGCAGAAGTTTCTACTTAGTTAATTTTTCATACATGTATCATGGGTGGCTCAAGGGAACGTGGGCCCCTAGACAAACATTTATAAGGGGCCCATATATATATATATATATATATATATATATATATATATATATATATATATATATATATATATATATATATACAGAAAATCTCCTGTAAGGACTTCTTATGGTGCAAACCCTAGTACATATAATTTTTAAAAATAGTAAAAAACAATGAATTTTTTTATGTAACTTCATGGATATCATGTTCACGGTTATAAGATAATCTCTAAATTTTTTCATCAAAAAATTCAGTAAAAAAACCATTGAGATGAAGTGATATGTAAAAAAATGGTATAAATATTCATTTTCAACAGTTGAAATGTTGGGTCAGTGCCAACCACTTTATTGATTGAATTATTTCATGAAACTTCATGGGTATGATCTTCTCAATGTCAAGATCATATCCATGAAGTTTCATAAAAAAATTCAATTAAAAAGTGGGTGCGATGATCGTCAATATTTCAACGGTTGAAAATGCAAATTTATACCATTCTACTACATATCGCGTCATCTTAACATGTTTTTTATTGAATTTTTTGATGCAAAACATAAGAGATGATCTTCCCACTGTGACGATCATATCCATGAAGTTTCATCAAAAAATTCAATTTTTTTCCTATTTTAAAAAAATGGTATGTATCGAGGTCTGCACCATATGGAGTCCTTACAGGAGAGGGCCTATATATATCTATATAATAAAGTATCTTGGTTTTTGAATTGTCTACACATTTTAACGGTTCAGATGTGTGCCACCTCCTTACATATTTTTATACATTTTAATGGTTCAGATAATATCCTTTTTTTTACATCTTTAGCCCTCAATTATTTAGTTTCCCCCTATTTTTTTCCTTATCAAACTTATCCTTAAATTCAAAAACTAGGGTATTTTGGTAATCCTCTACCACCTTACACCTGTAACCCTTGGTCCCGTATACATTCTCTCGACTCTCACACGCACACTCTTACATGCACACAGTCACTCTCACCCTCAACCTCACCCTCACCCGTCTCTCCTATCCAAGGTTGCCCCAAACCCTACCCCATGTGACACCCAGCTTTTTAAAATAAGAGGTGGCCAACCCAATACTCCAATAAACACAGGAATCATAGATGGTTCATTCTTAGCATCACCGTGTGAATATAATAATACGAGATAACCACCAGTTATTTTAGAAAACGTATGTCAAATTAATTTGTATGTTTAAAAAAAAAACATTTAGACAATCCAATTTATAAAAGAAGGTAAGTATAAAAGAAGGCATACCATAGTTAAATCAACATACAACCAAGTATTACAAATAAATATCACAATATACATAATCAAGTACAAAACTGGGCAACACGCTCGAATGTCCAGACTGAGCATAACTAGAATATAGAAAGGATGGATGCATCTATAACAAGAATCCTACAACATACGCAAAAAGTGGTGTATCTCCCTTACACTGAAAAGGACAGATCATATCTATCTCCCTTGCGACGGAGCACCTGAGCATAACAGAGAACCATGGAAGAAATAGAAATATAAACGGATAAGGGCCCAGTTTGATATGATATCAGTGCGAATAAAATGTATAACAATTATGAGCACTAAACATTATAAACAGGTTGGATTCTCTCTTCAATAAAATCATCCTTACCTCTCAACTAAATACACATCCTAGCGTCACACTAGATCATTATGAATTAAACTACCTGTTTAATTAAGAGAAATAGATAAATTCCATGAATTATGCTTAAATTAAAAATTCATAAAATATTACATCACAAATCCATTTACCGTATGGAAAACTTATGCCACAAAGTTAAATTATAAAATGCTTTAGGCATTTATAAAATACCACTTTCTTGAGAATAGTTATAGTCTAAATATAACGATTCTAATACCATCCTTCCGGGAGTCACCCCAATGGATGCGCCCCTAAATAGCTATCATCTTCCAGGACCCATGACCAAGACAACCTGGGCATCCTAATTCATGTGACGTGGGAAGCATCCATATACCTTCGACAGTGAGTCATTACCATACCCGAAATTACCTCACTTCGAATAAAAACAACCACACAATGTAACCACCGGTCCTATGGCCGAGGACTATATTCTCCCCGCATTCACTAGCCAGGGGACAACACCTCATGCGCGTAACTTCCCTTATGATAGCATTTATAGAGGTATGTATATGAATTCCATGATTCACAAGATATGCCAATTAAAAAGACTCACTATTTAAATTTTCGAAATCAAAAGAGCTTAGCAATGTGTGCCAATTTGAAATAAATATATATACGTAAATTTCTTATTTCCGGAACAGAAATGAGCGTCAAGATATAAGCTATGAGGTTTAATCACCCCCACACTAATCTCTAAAATTTCACAACACTATAGTCTACCAAGTGAAAGTTGCCTCATACTAGTCCCTAAAAGTCCTAAATAATACCACCCAACTCTCCTTTAGTCCTAAACTAGCTCACTAGATGAAAACGACACTAACTTCTATTGAACAACCCCATAACTAAGACCAATTTATCCCCATACTAATCTAGGGTATTTATCTCCCTAATATATAACCCTAATACTCTTTATTACTTTATGAGAAAAGGTTCCTAGGTGTAATACCCCGCGATTTTCATTACTGATAATCTAATTAATTTGGGAGAAATAATATTTATTTATATTGGAGAAATTTTAAATTGGCGATTGAGGTCAAAATCTGAGGATGTTAGAAAGTATTTCGAATGACGATTATGAGTGTTCGGTTGATCCCGGAAGGATTGAGATATTCAAAATGATTGTACATGGGTCTTATTTGGGTTTCAAAATATTTTTAAGTTCGCTTGACTCGAATATGAGTAACCGAGTCATTTAAAGTGTGTATTATCATTTAAAATTGGGTATCTTGGATTTAAGTCTTATTAAGCCTACGTGAGAAGACAATATCATTTGAAAGAGAGAGAAAGCCCTAGAGAGAGTGAGAGAGAAGAGGAAGAGGAGAAAGAAGAAAATCTTGGGGATTACGTCTATTACGTGATTTTGAGGACGATTCAAACTCTACAACTTTGAGGCAAGTGATTAAACTTGATAAATAATTCTTGTGCATCTTTTATTTCATGATTTGTGGATAAAATTGTCGATTTTGGGTAAAATACGTAAAACCTAGATTTTTGGCTAAATCTTGCATTTGAGGTGTGGGTATATGGATGTTTAGGTTTTAAAACATGTTGGGTAGAAATATATTCAGTTTTGGTGTTAGAAATATGTTTGGGTTGAAGAGGAATGATTAGAAGATGATAAATATGATTTTTGGGAATTTTGGTTTTTAAAGAAAAATGGCCATTTTCATAGCTTCTGAACAGGCCGAATCGATTTGGCCCCTTTTCGAATCGACTCAGACTATTACCGCTTTCCAGGTCTGAGTGACATAATTGATTCAGACCCAAAGCCGAATCAATTCAAGCTAAGACAGGTGCCCAAGTCCTTTGGACCGAACCGATTCGCATTGGGGGGAGAATCGATTCGCTGGGCCGAATCGATTCGTATTGGGCCCAAATCGATTCGAAAACAAGGCTGTTTTGGTGAGGTTTTTCTATAATGAGTTTCGCTCCATTTCGTTTGGGTTTATTGATTGGGAACCTTCATATATGTTACGATAATTATGTTTTGGAGACTTTTAGGGAGTTTCCTTTATTATGAAATGATGGGGTCATCTTGAGTTATTTTGAGAGAAAGTAAATTCAAGGATATCATATAGCTGAGTGGGAAATCCCATTATCATCAAGTTTTCTGTTTAGAGATAGTTGTGGGTCTATAAGAAAGAGGCGAGATGTGCTTAGTGATGTTGTACTTTTGGATTAAATAACAAGTGTGAAAACTTTATTGGTTCGTATGATCGATTGAACCATAATATGGATTGGGGTAAAGATTGTTGATCGATGTGTATTCGGATATAGATGGTATCCAAAATATTGATTGAATTGGGAGACTTTTCATATTCATAAGTGTGATGAATGAGCTTCAAGGGAGAGTTCGTATTGTGAAATTGTGGGAAGGTATGTGAGTTAGCAACGATTAGTATAATGAGGGTTATATAATATAAATGAATTCACTTCCTTTACTTACGGGTGTAATATAGTATGTATACCTATATGGATTGATTGTATATACCTTAGGTGATGTTTTGCATTTATATGATGTGATTGTATATATATATATATAATAAAGGAGGAGGGTTTTTGGTCTCCACCAATTAACGGTTCAGATTAAATTTTGATGATTTGGTCTTTATCAACTGGTGGCTCGGATTTAATCTTGGGAATTTGAATCTAACAGTTGGAAATGATTTGATATTTAAAAGATTCTTTGATCATTTACACTTTAGAGCACACGGGTCGAGGTAATTATTTTCTCAACAGAGCACAAGGCTCAAGAGGGCTCTCTAACCAAACCCCTATCTCTCTTCGTACACTTTAATTTCAAGTTTCATTTGAAGTTGAAGCTTCTCCATCCTCAAGTTTCATTTATAGGAATTTTTTAAACATTTATAACCCAACTTCTCAAGTAGTGTAAAAATTAAACCCATTAAATGAACTGGGTTTTTATTTCTGCACTTCCATTCTCAAGTGCTAAACGAAATCCAACATTCTTTCGCTCTAAAAACCACCGTCTCTGAAGGTTTGTAGTTCATTCTCTCGATGGTTTTTATTGTTAATGAAGAAATAGTTTCTTGGTGTTTTTTCGATGAGTGATGGAAGAATGTTTAATCATTTCTTGCGTTTTTTCTTTAAAAATAGGTAGTCTCTCAAAACAAAACCAATGGATACGCTCTGTCAAGGTTAGCTATTTATTTAATCATTTCTTGCGTTTGTATCAAGGTTAGCTATTTTTCAGTTTGGATCAACTTCATTTCCATAATTTTAACCATTTCTTGCGTTTCTGTCAAGGTTAGCTAAGTTAGGTCCTGGATTTGGGGTTGCTCCGACCGTCGACTCCCACTGCTGCTGGTGCTTATCTCCTACACCGCTGATCTCCATCGCTGCTGGTGTTTCATCTCCTCCCCATCTCCGGCAATGACCTCCGGCTTCCACCGCTGCTGAGGTTTATGGTCCTGCACCAACGGAGTCTTTCATACATACTCTCCTTACGATCTAAATTTTTTTCATGATCTAAACTTTTTTTCATTGCTCTTAGGTAGTTTCAAAAATCGCCTCTTTATTTTAGCTTTTTTTTTCATTATTGTCATGTTTTTTTTATAAACCCAGTTATAGATGCTCCATCTCTTATCAAGTTTTATTTTTCTTCTGAGGTTGTTCTTCAGCTTTTGGTGTACCTGTGCAGTAGACTTGGACCGAAAAGCGACTGGTTTGGGTGGGGATGGTGGCCGGTATGTTTGTTTTAATTGGATCTGAGTCTATCTTGATGGGTTTGGGTTTGAGCTTTTTCGGCACTAAGATCGTGGCTTTTCCTTCAACGATTTGAGCAAGCTCACGTTTGTGCCTCATATTTTGTAATAACTCTATACTTTAGAACTCTTAGATTTGACTTCACTTTTTGTTGTTTTTTTGTTAGTTTTCATGGGTACGTTGGTTTTCATGGGTATGCAAAAATCAGAAATAAAGACCTGACATTTGAGTCCCCTGTCTATTGAAATTTAAATTCCTTTTTAATCCCAACTATTTGAACTGTCAGATTTGTTGTTTTTTATTTTTAGTTTATTTACTTTTTCAATGTTTTTTTGCAAGAAACATGGTTGATGAAAAATAACTTATAAAATCATGTGGTTACAGTTGCAGGACTGATGCTAGCTTTTAGTAGATTGAAAAAGTGACAAGGGTATTTAACAGTTGAATGTTATGTTGGTAGTACCGGAATGGTGTTCTTTTCAAAGTATGTTAATACATTTAGAACTGTTGTTGGTTTGATTTCTTTACACTTTTTGGTATGGTGTGTTTTAATATCATTTGAAACATACGTTTTTTTAGATTTTTACTTTTTTTTTAAAAAATACTTTTTTTTTTGTAATTTTCTGGACAATTAGTATTTATATTTTATATTACCAATATTAGATATCTTTTTGATTTATTCCTAAAATTATGTTTTTAAGGAATAAATTTATATTCCGAATATTAGTATTTTATATTCCTAATTTTAAAAAAGTAAATATTTAAAATTTTCTTAACGATATTGTTTATGTGCAAATATTTGTAATTTTTGAATTTTAAAGTAATTTTAAGCATTATTGATTCGTTATAACAATGTCTTTTTAATAATGAGCAACATTTTTTAATAGATTATATCATTTTTTAGATTTTAAATGATGTTTATGTGGGATAAAGGAAGGTTAGAAAAAGTGATGTTTATGTGGGTTAAAGAATAATTACCTCTTTTTTTTGTCCAAGTAGAAAACATGATCTATTATCCCGAAAGAAAAAAAAGTAGCAACAATCAATGCGATGGAGTTTTATTGATGAAGAAGAAGACGAAAAGTGATGGTTTAAAAGAAAGATGGATATTGCGCTACTTTTTTACAATTACCTCCCCTGTGGCAGGTAAGATTCAATTTTTTTTGGGGTTTGTCATAATGTATACTTTTGTACCCATTTCTGTTTGACTATTGTATTTTTTGGACTTGCAGTCCTAACCCCTTAAGTATTGTATTTTATTGGGGTTATGCTTATTTACTTTAAAATTATTGAAATAAATGTGAATATATTTTGATCTTTATATTAATTCTTTATTGAAATAAATGTGAATAAATGTTTTTTTGGAGAAAGTGTAAACACTCGAGGAAACTTTGAGTGTAAATTATAATTTTTTAAAGTGTAAACATAATATATATATAATTTTTAGAAAAACTTTGTTTTTTTCAAATTTTTATGAAACATAACTTTAATGAAGCTTGCACACTTCTATTTTTTTGGTTTATATTGTTTCTTTGGATGTTTCTTTAATGGTCATCTCTCTCATTATAAAAGCTACAAGATTGGGAACATGGGGGGCACAAGGCTCGAGGAAAGAAGAAACATGTGAAATTATTTTGATGTATTATCGCGCACATGGGGCACAAGGCTCAAAGTTAAAAGTTGATATACTTTACTTTAATTTAAATGATAATTTTTGCGGGGCATCCACTTTTGAACTTTTTTAAGTTAAACTTTTTATTCTTTAACTTTCACTACATTCAAAATTAAATATTTTAAATTATTTATATATTATTTGATCTTTGATTGCATTTGGATATATATTTTTTTATAAACTTATGAAGTGTAATATTTAAAAACAATTATATTAAAAAATAACCATGACTAATTTAAATATATATATATCCAAATTTTTTATAAACTTATGACGTGTAATATTTAAAAACAATTATATTAAAAAATAACCATGACTAATTTAAAAAAATATTTCGACCCCAAATTATTAACACTTCATACTTTTTTATACATAGAAACTTCATTGGCATACATTTAAAAAATAAGTTTTTTCCAAAAAAATTGGAAAAAGTCCAAATAAAAATTGGGATAAAATAAAAAAGGGAAAATTTCTAATCAACATCTATTAAAAAGTTGAAATATTATAAATTGTAATAATTAAAAAGTCGGAATATTGTAAATTCAATATTGTAAAAGTCAGAATATTGTAAAAAGTCAGAATATTGATTTTTTCAGCAGTTAAAAATGTTGATTATAGTATCAATTATTTGTTGCCAAAAGCTATCAGTTAAAAAGGTTTGTACAAAATTAATGTCTATTTGCTGTCAATGATTTGATTATAGCATCTACCAAGTTATGATTTTGATAAGTGAACATCCACTACTTTAACACACAAAATGTTAATTCAAATTATAGCTTCCATTTATTATTGTGGCTTACATTTTTACAGTTTAGAGTCATTTTATTATTTTATTAATCTAAATAGGCGCCACTGATTATGCAACTCATAAAAGTATTTTAATTTGTTTTTAATTTTCCTTGATCTATAATTTTAAACTCTCCATTAAGATGATTTTCTATGACCAATATATTAGTTTGATGGTCACGTTGTTTTAGGGTCTTTCTTTTTACTCTAATAGTGCACTACTTTAACTTTGTATTTTGTGAATGGGTGCTTGAGAAAGAGACCTGTTTTGAGAACTTTTTTTTCAGCTTGTTTCTTAATGTTAATGGTTGTTTTGTCCAATGAAAAAGTATTTGGTGTTTTGTTAATTTTTACATTGTAGTGTGGTTTAATTTAATGTATGCAGTGTGGTTTAATTTAATGTAACTCATAGTTATGGGTGACAATTCGGGTCAACGGGTTGTGTTTCGGGTCGATACGACACAACAAGGTTTTTTCGGACACAACACGATATTTTGATTGAATTATTACAATAAAAAAATACTAATTACAAATCTAAACTTGCAACGGATCAATATGCTAACCGTGACATCACCATGCGATACACCTAGCCGTGATGAACAAATTGGTGGCACATTTTTTATTTGCACAACTGGCGACATTTTTAAAATACAAAGTATCACAAAAACAAATTTAGCGTCGAGCCTTCGGCACGGGTACAAAATATCACGGGAAAAATTTATCGCCGTGCCATCGGCACGGGTACACCCTAGTATATATATATAGAGAGAGAGAATACCCCAGTGCTATCATGGGAAGTTGTGCGATGTGGGTGAGGCCCCTGGTTTGAGGAGCATGGTGCGTATAGTCCCCAGGTCATAGTCGTCCATTATTTATTGTGTGATTTAATTTGGGGGATAGAAGTCACCCAATGATAGCAAGGAGGGGGTATGCTTCATTATATATATATGTACCAACATATAAGGTATACATACATCATCACATCATATAAAGATATACCGTCATATAAGGTATACCTGCCACAACATTTCCATATTTATTATACGCCCATTGGCGCAGTTTATTTAACATCATTGATTAGAATATCACTCTCTTGATAAACTAACCATCAATTCTCACACATTAACCCCACTTAGTTTACATTATACTATTTCTCGCTTGAAGCTCACATGTCTCTTCTAATAATGAATTGTTTCTAATTTCAATTCATGTTAAAGATATTCTTTTATTCTAATGCTCTTCAATTAGCATTTCTCATTGTGTGAGACATCTCCCAGATCCAACATCAGTAAGAATATTTCTATATCCATATGCACATCAAATAACATTTATAGTTCTCCATCCATAATAGGGTTCAATTCGTTTTATGAACCATTAAATTTATCCCATTTGGGATTTGATCCTAAGATACATTATCTCTAAGTTATTCTCATTCTTTAAATATGAAATCATTATTATCTCCAAATAAAATCCCCAATAAAAGTGGGCTTCCCCACTTAGAAAAATACCAAAATCTCTAATCAGTATTCTTCAAGTTTAGTCAATATGACTCCAAAATTTCTTATAAGGGAATCTCTTTAAAACTCTCCAAAACATACTCCAAATATATCCTGTAGAGGTTCCCAATCGATAAGCTCGAACAAAACGGAATGACATTCTCCTTAGAAAAACATCCCCCAAAAAGCCATGCTTCCGAATCGATTCGGGCCTATTTCGAATAGATTCGGCCCGGCGAATCGATTCGGGTAATCAGACCTGGGACTCTGTCTCAGGCCGAATCGATTCGACTAGGGTTCGAGTCGATTTGGTCACTCAAACCTGGGCACCTTCATATCTCCTAATCGATTTGGTAGGAGGCCGAATCGATTCGGCCCTTTAGAACTCACGAAAATGGCTACTTTTTAAGTAAGCCAAAATCCTAAAATTTGTTTTAATCATTTTCTCTTCATTTCTCTTCAACCCAATCACATATTTATCATCAATATTCAACCTAGAATACATATAAACCAATTCTATCCTCAAATCAAAGATCTACATATCAAATATAAGATTATACCCATAAGTTAGGTTTTGATCAACTAAACCTAAAACAAAATGATTCAATCCACAAATCATGCAGTAAATGGTACACAACAATTATTTAGCAAGTTTAATCACTTGCCTCGGGTTCGTAGGGTCTGAATCCGCCTTGAGATCGCGTATTGGTCTGAAATCTCCACTTTCTCTCTCTTTTCTCCTTCCTTTTGTTCTTCTTTCTTTCTCTATTTCTATTTCTCTTTCTCTCTTTGGAGAAATATCTTCCGTAGGCTTAATAAGACCTAAATCCAAAGATACACATCTTTAAATGATAATGCCCACTTTAAATGACCCGGTAACTTTAATTCGAGTCACACGGTCCTAAAAATATTTCGAAACCTAAATAGACCCCAAGTACAGTCATTTCAACTTTCTGTAACAACCCTCACGTTTGGTAGCCTATTTTATATTTATTTACTATGTGTAGTAATTAATTATAAAATGATGAATGTTGAGTAAATATTAATTTAATATGGGAAAGGTTAATATTTACTGAAACGTTGTATGATTACCTGATGAGTAGGTAAAGATATCCATGTGTGGATTTATAGTGTCATAAGATATAAAATGACATTTTGGCTTAATATGAAACCGGAAGTAAAATGAGTTATAAAATTCCCAAATGATAATTTGGAGGGTGTAGTTAGTTCCGGTAGGTGCGAGACAGTCAAAATAAGTGCCATATTGTATTTTGGCATTTCAGGCACTTTTGACTGGTTATAGCTTAAATAGTGAAGTCGCGTATTATTTTATCGCGTATTGGTTATTAGAGTTGGGAATTTTAGACTTATGGCCCGATTTAGTCTTGATAAGACTTACTATTCCTCTTAAGACCAAATTGTTAACTTAGAGAGAAAGAGAGAAAGAAGAAAGCTTTGGAGAAAAAGAGAGATTTGAGCTTGGATTGTGCTTGCATCTTCACCAAATTTGCATTTTCATGATCAAGGCAAGTAACTTACTTGCTACAATATGATTTAAGTGGATTAATTAGTATGATTAGCTGTGAATTTGTTGTGTTTAATCATTTTAGGGTTTTGTTAGATTAATTGGGTATTAACCCTTGGAGATGAATTTGGATGATAGTTTTTGTATATAATGGTAGTTAGAGGCCTTTATTATCTGATGGTGGTGATAGATGATCTTGGTTTAGGTTTGTTTTGGGTTTAAGGAAAATTTGGAGTTTAGAACTCCATAGCCATTCTTGGCTATTCCGCAGGGGCGAATCGATTCGCATAGTTGCAGAATCCCAGGTCTTGGTAACCGAATCGATTCGGGTTAAGGCCCAATCGATTCGGCATTTGCAGAAACCTGGGTTTATTTTTTGAACCAATTCGCTTTCAGAGAGAATCGATTCGCTGGGGCGAATCGATTCGGGTCCTGCTGTTTTGAGTCATTTTTTTTTAAAATTTTTTAATCTTTTCTTTAAGATTAGGACCTAGGAACCTTCTTGAATGGAAGTAAGCTTAGAGTCCTAGAGTAATAGTTGAGTTCGGTCGTTACCCTAGACTAGAAATGGGTTCATCTGGGGTTTATTTCGGGGAGGTTTAAAGTAATGTTAAGGCATTACTTCTATTATTGAAATTGTAGAAGTTAGGAGTTGGAGAGCCCATGCTTGGAGATTGTAGGGGCTTACTGAGATTACATGAACTTTGGGGATTCGTAGAGTCATAATGATTATTTGGAGATTTATTCGGGACTTGTACTTTGAGGAATATTAATCATGATATTCGATGATGATAGGTCCGCATAATATGAACCAAAATTAGTAAAGGTATTAGGGTTGAATAATATGAACCAAATTGTTTAATAGTTATGGGTTTGAATAAATAAATCTAAAACATGGATAATGGAAAGGGAATTGGTAATGTAAAAGATTGGAAAATGAAGATGAGACTTAAAAATGTAAATGGTAATTTATTCATACACACCTCTCTAAATACCATCATAAGGGAAGTTCGCTCGTAAAGGTGAAGCCCCCTGGATAATGAATGTAGGGTGGATATAGTCCAAGGACGTGTGAGCGCTTATATATATATGTATTTTTCTGCGATGGGTAGGAGATTCTGGGTGTGGTCTTGACTACCCCGCAGGCACATGGCCACTCCCCGACGAAATTCGATAGGTGCCCAGGTTGTCTTATGTTAAGCCCTGGAAGATGATGGTCATTTAGGGGCGCGCACAGTGGGGAAACCCGAATGGGAGGTCTTAGATATCGTTATATGTATATGAATATAACTATACTTTCATCAAGTTGGACTTGATGGTTGTTAAACGCCACAAAGAGCGTATGATATATGCCATAAAGAGCATGAATATGTGCCATAAAGAGCACGGGAATGATATATGTGCCATAAAGAGCACTTGATGTAAATGATATCCCTATTAGGGGATGGAAAGATAAAAAAAATGGGATGTTTTAATTAATGAAAGGAAATTTTAACTTCTTGATTAAACCAAATAAATGGTTTTATTCCTAATAAGGAATGTAAGAAGAAATGGAAATTGTATTAATGAGTAAAGGTTTTAAATTAAAGTGCTTTACTATTAATCCTTATTTGTAACTGTAGATAGCATGCCATTTTATCATCCTTGTCATTCATGCATAACTTTTCGTACCTACCATGCTTTTTATTTCTTCTGGTGATCATATAGAACCCGGCCCTAATCGGTTTACTTTTTCTTGTCTATATGATTGTATCTGCTCAGGTGCTCCCCCGCAAGGACACCAGCTTTGATGTTCCCCTTCCTTTGCCTTCGACGAGCTGTAAGACTTTGCGGGTGATTACAGGACGTTGTATTAGATGCTTTCATTCTTGTTATTATAGATATGATCGGGTCTTTTCACTCGGGCGTGTGGCCCAAATATTTGTATTTGATTAATGAATGTATTACATAAGATATTAAATTATTGTACGGTGTTCTATGTGGCTGTGGACCGACAGCTTTATCGGTCCATTTGTGTACATACGTTTTAGTTGTATTATATATATTCCTATGGAATTCCACTTGCTTATCAGATTTGGGTTGTTTAAATTTAATTTTCTCAACTGCATTTTTAAAATTTTACACTTATTGGCAACCCATTTTCTGAGGTATTGGATGGGTTTCTCGTATACTCAGTTTATTTTATTGATGCTGAGAATGATATTCATCCATGATTCCTGTTACGTTTGAGTATCAAGCTAGCCACCACTTATCTCGGATCGCAGGTTGTCACAGATGGTATCAGAGCATCGGGCTCTAGAGTTCTAGGATCTGTGTGTGGACTTGTCGCGTTCTACCTTACCATTCTTTGATGTAGAGTCTAATGTTAGGACTTCTTTGTTACTCATGTTTACGATCTTCTGCCCGATAGATTGTTTTAACTAGTATTCTAATACTGTTATTCTTTTATCTCAGATGCCGCCTAAGAGAGGTCGATCGGTGAGACGTAATAGAGTATTAAAAGAGGAGGTAGGTTCTCCACTTACACCACAAGGGACTATTAATGTTGCGGATGTAGCAAACATAGTGGCTCAAGCGGTTAATGCCACCATGACTGCAGTGGTCCAACAATTGCCACGGGCTCCAGGTGTTCAAGCTCCTACAGGACTTACTCCGTGGGAAAGGGTCAGCGAGTCCTTTCTAAAGGGTAATCCCCCGGAATTCGAGGGAGGCACGGATGCGGTTAAAGCCAATCAATGGAAGAAAGACATGAAACGCCACCTTCGAATGATAGAATGCAGTGAGGATAAGAAACAAGTCCTTACCACCTTTAAGCTTGTCGGATCTGCGTTACACTGGTGGGGACAATGACCACGCCAGAGCAGAGAGACACAATGACGATCACTGAGTTCTGGGCTTTATTTGATCTTAAGTATTTTCCTCCCGCAGTTCAGAGGGAGATGAAGAGGAAGTTGCAAGATGTAGTACAAGGGGAGAGATCTGTAGCGGAGTATGAAGAGGAGTTCACCCGGTTGGAAAGTTTTGTACCGGATGAGGTGACTCCGGAAGAGAGGAAGATCTCGAAGTTTATGGGAGGTCTAAACTGGAGAATCCGGAAACACTTGCGGGGTAACCCATCTTTACAAACTTTTGGGGAGGTTATGAATGCAGCCTTACTCTATTGCCAGGAGCATCGGTTATATATGCAGGGTAGCAAGAAAGCTACTGAAGTGAGGCAAGCAGGAAAGCTTGGAGGGTCAATTGCGGGTGGTAATAATAATAATAGGCACGGACAGGGTGCTTTGCAACAGGCAGGATGGGGTGGCCCTGGAGGTAGAGGTCGTCCGAGCCGAGGCGTTTCCCAGTTGAGGAATAATCGAGGTCGAGGTCAGGAGGATATGAAGGGACAGTGCTTCCAATGTGGGGAGGCCGGTCATTACAAGAAGGAGTGTCCTCAGATGATTGGGGGTCAGTTTCCTAGGGCTCCGCTGCAGCCATATATTCAGTTTCCACCTCCGGTACCTATTATGGTTGTTCCTCCGCAGCAGGGATAACTACAGTATGGACGTGATTGTCATATTCAGGAGGCTATGCTTCCTCCATCTCTGCCGGCATCGCCCATTATTGAGGGTAATTTTTTCTTTACTTGAGATACGTGAGTATGTGTTATTCGAGGCGGGTGTTACGCGCTCATTTGTTTTATGAGCTCTTCTCAGATTACATATTTGATAAGATCTGCTGAGAGTATTTCTTTTTCTAGCGTTGAGTTTTTATTTACATGTGATGGTTCGCTCATTTCTTTTGTTTGTATGTATATTGGAATTTCTTTTACTAATTTGTTCTTTGAGGCCGATTTGCTCGTCCTTAACATGGTCGAGTATGATGTGATATTGGTATGTGATTATTATGCCTTATCTCCACGACCAACAAAGTTGAGTAGTAGCGTATAGGAGGGGTTCCTTATCTAGATTCCGCTTCTGCGGGACGCTCCACGCGTGAACCTTAACGGCGTTGGGAGTGGAGATATACCACCTTTCCTTTCTTTTATTTTATGTATATTACGCTCTATCTCCACGATCAACCAGTTAAGTAGGCATGTGTCAGAGGGGTTCCTTGTTTGGATTTCGCTTTGCGAGACACTCCGTCGGATGAACACTTAACGATGTTGTGAGTGGAGAGATGCCATTCTTTTCCTTTTTTTTTATTTATTTTATAAATTTGTTGTTGGTAGTTGGGATTGGAAAGTTTAGCCGAATCACGTGGAAGAGTGATTAATGGCTATAGTTATCTCTTTTGATTGAGGTGAGAGAATCTGAGATACGAAGTCGAATAGAGACTTCGGGATATGCCTTGATAAGAAGGCTATTTAATAAGATGTGTATATATGTTATAGGTCATATAATTATAAGGCTTTATGGAAAGTAAATGTTCGATTTGTTAAGTTTTCAATTATTTATATGGTAAGGTATATATAGGTAGAATCTTTTCGATCCCGAATATGTGTCTTAGACCTGTGTATCTTGATGACCGACAACGCGAGGTAGTAGTGTAATGGGAGGGTTCCTTGTTTGGATTTCGCTTCGGCGAGACGTCCCACGCACGAAACCGAGTAAATGTCGGAAGTTGAGAAAGGTTTTGGGCACTAGGGATATACTTAGTATTAGGTGCATACGACTTAAATAGGATATAGGAAGTTAGAGCTTATAATTGTTTGGACATAAGGCCCTTAGTTATGTGACGTTAGTTTAGGAAGGTTGTCGGGAGTTGACCATGAACATATTGTGTTAACTCTATAAGGGGTTTGTTCCATGATCACGAGAAGTGTAAAATTTTGAGAAGTTTGGTAGTTAAGGCCGAAGGAGATGAGGCCTCTCGTAGTTGAGTGTTACGGAGGTAACGAAAAGAGTGAGTTGACTCGCACCCCTGAGGCATGTTGTTAAGCTCGAGGGTGGATTCAATTGACAAGCCTCTGCCAGGATTGGGAGTAATAATACTGGAGCATAGACCTAACGTTTATGCGCCTCATAAGCTAAGACTTGTAAGAAGTATTATCCGGTGCTTGAATTAAAATTTAGCGTGGGGGTGACCGCTGTGTAGGAAAGGGAAGTGCTACTTCCTGGGCAGAATTTAATCCTTCGTGCGAGAAACATTTTTGTTGCAAGATGTCGTAGGAGTGACAAGGGTGGTTAAAGACATATACACAAGCTGTTGATTGAGGGAACAGAACCCTGATCTATTAATTATGGAGGGAGGGGTGTGTTACCATAAGAGAATTCTGTCCCGAATGAAAGGGTCTTAAGAAGGCAGATATGGAGAAATCTCGTGTCTCTAAGGTTGCGGTGCATCAGGGAAATGACTTATGTGTCAAGTTGTGCACCGCTAATAGTAGTGGTCGGGCATGGAGAAATTATTGTATTGTGTGGGGTGCCTTTGATTTCAGTTTCCGACTAAAACAGGATTTTCGTTTCTCACTTGTAGCAAGTTTCCAAGAAGCCATGGGAATCAAATTGTGGTTAAGAACTTCTTATCATCCTCCACAGACGGCCAGACCAAAAGGGTAAACCATATGTTGGAGGATATGCTCCTTCTATGCGTGCTTGACTTTAATAGTAGTCGAGAATAGTGCCTTCCACTAGTTGAATTCGCTTATAATGATTTATAGCGATTCACTATCGGGATGGCATTTTTAAAAATCCTTGTATGGTACACCGTATGGATCTCCCGCTTGTGGTTAGAGGTGCGAGATGATAAGTCTCTCGGACCTGGGAACCCGAGACACTTCTTTGGAAATTGAGCTCATTCAGAATCGCATCCGTAAAACCAAAATTGACAAAGAGTTGGGTCGGTGTGGGGAGAAGGCATGTGGAGTTTGAGGTCGGTGGACCAGGTGTTGGTGCGAGTATCGCCTATGAAAGGCAACAACCATTTTGGGAAAAAAGGAAAACTTGCACCGCGTTACGTTGGACCATTCCTATAAATATTAATGTGGGTCTGATGGCCTATTAACTTGCTTCACCGAAACAGTTGCAGTAAGTCCATGACGTGTTCCATGTCTCCTCTGTAATGTAGTACAAGAGATCTGATGGTGCCTTTAGGCACATTTCCTTCGAGGATGTTGGGATGCAAATTGTCGTTCCTTATGAGCAGTAGTCGGTTGCTATTCTAGAGCGGGGATACCGACCATTGATATCGCTAGTAGTACCTTTAGTTATGGTGCAATGTAGTCACAATAGTGTCGAGGAATCGATATGGTATTGCGAGGATGATATGCGGGGAAGTATCTGCATCCCTTCTTGCAAGATACGCCTGAATTTTGGGGGCAAAATTCCCTCTTACGGGGGGGAGTATGTAACAACCCTCACGTTTGGTAGCCTATTTTATATTTATTTACTATGTGTAGTAATTAATTATAAAATGATGAATGTTGAGTTAATATTAATTTAATATGGGAAAGGTTAATATTTACTGAAACGTTGTAGGATTACCTGATGAGTAGGTAAAGATATCCATGTGGGGATTTATATTGTCATTAGATATAAAATGACATTTTGGCTTAATATGAAACCGGAAGTAAAATGAGTTATAAAATTCCCAAATGATAATTTGGAGGGCGTAGTTAGTCCCGGTAGGTGCCAGACAGTCAAAATAAGTGCCATATTGTATTTTGGCATTTCGGGCACTTTTGACTGGTTATAGCTTAAATCGTGTAGTCGCGTATTATTTTATCGCGTATTGGTTATTATAGTTGGGCATTTTAGACTTATGGCCCGATTTAGTCTTGCTAAGACTTACTATTCCTCTCAAGACCAAATTGTTAACTTAGAGAGAAAGAGAGAAAGAAGAAAGCTTTGGAGAAAAAGAGAGATTTGAGCTTGGATTGTGCTTGCATCTTCACCAAATCTGCATTTTCATGATCAATGCAAGTAACTTACTTGCTACAATATGATTTAAGTGGATTAATTAGTATGATTAGTTGTGAATTTGTTGTGTTTAATCATTTTAGGGTTTTGTTAGATTAATTGGGTATTAACCCTTGGAGATGAATTTGGATGATAGTTTTTGTATATAATGGTAGTTAGAGGCCTTTATTATGTGTTGGTGGTGATAGATGATCTTGGTTTAGGTTGGTTTTGGGTTTAAGGAAAATTTGGAGTTTAGAACTCCATTGCCATTCTTGGCTATTTCGCAGGGGCGAATCGATTCGGCCCCTAGGGTGAATCGATTCGCATAGTTGCATAATCCCAGGTCTTGGTAACCGAATCGATTCGGGTTAAGGCCGAATCGATTCGGCATTTGCAGAAACCTGGGTTTGTTTTTCGAACCGATTCGCTTTCAGAGAGAATCGATTCGCTGCGGCAAATAGATTCGGCCCTTAGGGCGAATCGATTCGGGTCTTGCTATTTTGAGTCATTTTTTCTAAATTTTTTTAATCTTTTCTTTAGGATTAGGACCTAGGAACCTTCTTGAATGGAAGTAAAGTTAGAGTCCTAGAGTAATAGTTGAGTTTGGTAGTTACCCTAGACTAGAAATGGGTTCATCTGGGGTTTATTCCGGGGAGGTTTAAAGTAATGTTAAGGCATTACTTCTTTTATTGAAATTGTAGAAGTTAGGAGTTGGAGAGCCCATGCTTGGAGACTTTCGGGGCTTACTGAGATTACATGAACTTTGGGGATTCGTAGAATCATAATGATTATTTGGAGATTTAGTCGGGACTTGTACTTTGAGGAATATTAATGATGATATTCGATAATGATAGGTCCGTATAATATGAACCAAAATTAGTAAAGGTATTGGGGTTGAATAATATGAACCAAATTGTTTAATAGTTATGGGTTTGAATAAATAAATCTAAAACATGGATAATGGAAAGGGAATTGGTAATATAAAATATTGGAAAATGAAGATGAGACTTAAAAATGTAAATGGTAAATTATTCATACACACCTCTCTAAATACCATCATAAGGGAAGTTCGCTCGTACAGATGAAGCCCCCTGGCTAATGAATGAAAGGTGGATATAGTCCTAGGCCATGTGAGCGCTTATATATATATGTATTTTTTTGCGATGGGTAGGAGATTCTGGGTGTGGTCTTGACTACATCGCAGGCACATGGCCGCTTCCCGACGAAATTCGATAGGTGCCTAGGTTGTCTTATGTTAGGCCTTGGAAGATGATGGTCATTTAGGGGCGCGTACAGTGGGGAAACCCGGACGGGCGGTCTTAGATATCGTTATATGTATATGAATATAACTATACTTTCATCAAGTTGGACTTGATGGTTGTTAAACGCCAAAAAGAGCGTATGATATATGCCATAAAGAGCATGGATATGTGCCATAAAGAGCACGGGAATGATATATGTGCCATAAAGAGCACTTGATATAAATGATATCCCTATTAAGGGATGGAAATATAAAAAAAATGGGATGTTTTAATTAATGAAAGGAAATTTTAACTTCTTGATTAAACCAAATAAATGGTTTTATTCCTAATAAGGAATGTAAGAAGAAATGTAAATTGTATTAATGAGTAAAGGTTTTAAATTAAAGTGCTTTACTTTTAATCCTTATTTGTAACTGTAGATAGCATGCCATTTTATCATCATTGTCATTCATGCATAACTGTTCATACCTACCATGCTTTTTATTTCTTCTAGTGATCATATAGAACCCGACCCTAATCAATTTACTTTTTGTTGTCTATATGATTGTATCCGCTCAGGTGCTCCCCCGCAAGGACACCACCTTTGATGTTCCCCTTCCTTTTCCTTCGACGAGCTGTAAGACTTTGCGGGTGATTACAGGACGTTGTATTAGACGCTTTCATTCTTGTTATTCTAGATATGATCGGGTCTTTTCACTCGGGCGTGTGGCCCAAATATTTTTATTTGATTAATGAATGTATTACATAAGATATTAAATTATTGTACGGTGTTCTATGTGGCTGTGGACCGATAGCTTATTCGGTCCATTTGTGTACATACGTTTTAGTTGTATTATATATATTCCTATGGAATTCCACTTGCTTATCAGATTTGGGTTGTTTAAATTTAATTTTCTTAACTGCATTTTTAAAATTTTACACTTATTGGCAACCCGTTTTCTAAGGTATTGGATGGTTTTCCCGTATACTCAGTTTATTTTATTAATGCTGAGAATGATATTCATCCATGATTCCTGTTACGTTTGAGTATCGAGCTGGCCACCCCTTATCTCGGATCGCGGGTTGTCACACTTTCTCGACCCTTTCGGACACAACTACACCCTCAGAATCGCCATTTGATACACTTTCTAACGAGTCCAAGTATTGACCTCAACTGCCAATTTTAATTATTCCTCAATAAAATATTATTTATTTCTCCCAAAATAAATAAATTGCCGTCTCCAAGACCTTGGGTTGTTACAAACTTCCTCACTTACAAAAATTTCGTCCCCGAAATTTTAGCTAAGCTTAATTCTCCAAATCTCAACTAGTTCTACTACACCCATCCTCACTAATCCTATCCCCAACCTTCTAACTTCCCACGACGAGTTAATTTAGTTTATTTTATTTTTAAGTTTATTATGAGTTATATAAAACCAACTTCCACAACTAGGGCGCCCATACACCCTTTATAATCGAGCTATCGCTCGTACCAATCACGATGAGGCTTCATTTGCCTCAAAAATTCCACAATTCCATAATTATAAAGTATACTAACATTTTTGTAGTGTAAAAATTTTGAATGGTGCAAAGAAATAACTCCTCTCAATTCCTGACATTCGCCACTTTCGTGAGGGGGACGTCTCGCAAATGAGAAATCCAAAGAAGGAACCCTCTCAATACACTACTATGTGGCAACGTCGGGGATTGAGAGTTTGTTAAATTCGAACTAGAGTCTGAAAAAGAATTAATGTTACGAAAATCATTTTGAAATGGCCCAAAGGCCGGCAAAATATTTTATTTTAAAAACAGTTTATAGAAATATTTTGATTTAAGTCTTACAATATTTACATAAAGTGCCTTATGTCCCACACTATGTCCTTTAAATCATCATACATATACCAACATATAGCTCACAAGAATTAGCATAATTGTGAGCCAGAATGTCCATGCGTCCCATCAATCCACAATCTTAAAACTCTTATAAAAAACAACATCTTTTCAATATATCGCCATTTAAGGCTCATCCATATCTGGAATACAACAATTATATAAGTCTAACACGACTATATAAAATAAGTATCTTTATCATTACTACTTATCACCATAACCATTCATACATTTACCATAAGGTTTATAGAAATTTTTGAGCACCTTGTAAAATCATCTATTCTTTTACAAAATAATAGCATAAGAGCCTATCTTGCTCAAAATTCCCCTTTTCGGGTCATTACATACATAATAGAGCTATAACACTACCCTTTCATAAAAATCTTCCATACGATATTCCAAAATACTTTACATAGCAATATTCCCATTCATAAAGGTAAATAACTTACATCATCCATCTCTAATCCGATTGCCCTTCCTCATCAATGGGCTCCCAAACAAAGTACCCCGATCTAAAATGATCTCGAATCTGCTGTTGGGCTTGCACTTCCAAAACTTCATCAAAACGTGATTCTTTACCTCTCTTGGGACAATCTCTCTTTTTATGACAAATTTCTTTACAAAAGAAACACTTAACCACAAATTCTTTCTGCCCACTCGCATTACTGGCACTCTCCTTGCCAAACATACTTAATGAACTCGAATCTCCAAAGTTCTTTCCCTCTTGCGAACGAAGACGATATTCATGACACTTTAGTAGTGTCGCATTCACTACCTTAATGAAAGTCGCTAACTTAGGACTCTCTAACAAATGTTGCCGAATTTTCCAATCTAATCTTCGAATAAATATCGATATACGTTTCTCTCATGTATTTACCCCATCAGGTACTAATTTCGCTCATCTAGAAAAATCTTCCTTATATTCTTCCACCGTTATATTCACTTGAAAAATTTTCACATTCTGAGTCGGGAAAGGAAAATACTTTCGATCAAAAAGCTCCCAAAATTCTATTATAGGTAAAGTATCTCTCTGTTCAGATGTGGAGACAGACTCCCACCATTGAAGATCTGCACATGATAACTTAAAGGTGGCTAAAATTGTTTATGCACCTCACTACACTCAACCATACGAAGGTGTCTCTGTATACTATTCTTCCATTGACATGCAGCCATTTAATCAACTCCCCCTCCAAACTTGAGAGCATGCCCCTTACTAAAATCTTCCTTCACTCTCTCCCATAAAGACAATCCTAAATGGGGTTGGGCGGCTTGAACTGCAGATTGTTGTTCCATCGTGGATATGGTAGCAGTTACTGCAAGTTCCATAATATTTACAACATCATCTATAGTCATGTTCCTTCGAGGCGTTTGGGCTTACACATCCCCTTTATTTTCCTTGACTGAACGACCTCCCTTCGGTGGCATCTGAAACAAGAACAATTGCATCAGAATGCCTTTCAAATAATTTTGAATCACAAAAAGATATGGACGTGTGAATATAACCATCCTAATAATAAGTCTCTACATGAAGAACGCTTACGGAAGATCGCAGTAACGCACACAGATCCTAAAGACACTAGAACCTGATGCTCTGATACCATTTGTGACAACTCGCTCAAATAATAATGGGTGGCCAACCCTATACTACATTAAATCAGGTATCTCAGATGGCACAGTCTCAACATCAACTGACAATACTAATAATATAAGGCTAACTACCCGAAACTATTAAAAAGTGGATTGTGAAAAATTTAAAACTTTTTATTTAACAACAACAACAATAAAACCAATAATTCAATCACAACCAATGATACACATATAACTATGCTGAGTGATAAGTGCAAACTCAAAATATACACAAGAGTGCAATACAATGTTCAACAAAATTTCAACAATGAAATACCCGAATATGCTGTCGGGTCACAGAAAATTCAATAATCTGAGAAATGAAATAAGAAAGTGTTAATCTACAACACTTTGAATACTAACTCCATAAACAACGGAATCCTAATCTAGATATACAAATATCGGAATCGACTAAAGAAAAATGCCACGACAGTCCGCTATTGCCATAGCTCAGGAATCCTGAATGGATGAACATCAAAGGAGTCCTTGTGGAGGAACACCTGAAGTAGTACAATATATACATGGAGGGAAAAAATATAAACGGGTCAGAGCTCGAGTTAAAAAAACATTTTATAGCAAGTGTATTAAGATTCATAATAATTATAAATGCATTATTACATGATTAAGGTGGAATCGAACTCTCCTTAAAAATCGAACACACCTCTCAACTAAAGCTCGCAACTAAACAAATGCACGTGATCTCCAAATGAATGCCCAAATCTAATTAGGAAATTAAATCTATCTAGATCCCAAAATAAATATTAGATTGAGATATCTAACTTATCTCGAAATCTACACTTATCTACATTCCCATCTAAAACAATACTTTATTTTAAATGTGACATAGTTCCCATTATATTTGTTCATTTCTTGAATATATAAGGTTGCAAAATCAACCACATCATCAGAATACATACACATTCTCATTTACTAGAATTTCATATACTCTAGTGATGCCCTTTTTTGGCATGAATACAATATATATGATTATATATGAGTTATTAGCATCAAGAGTTAAGGACTAAACTCCTCCCAATTCTCAATATGGCACTGCGTTTCGTGAGTGGGACGTCTCGCCAAAGCGAAATCCAAACAAAGAACCCCCCCGTTACACTACTCCTGACCGTATTGATACTCGAGTCTCATTATGCCCACAATGCATGATGCATGTAACCCAATTTATTATCCAGTTTTAATTAATTAATATTCCCAATTCGCAACAGTACACGTCGTTTCATGCGTGGGACGTCTCGCCGAAGCGAAATCCAAACAAGGAACCCCCCCGTTACACTACTCTTGACACTGTCGATTGTCGGGATATATATATATATATATAAGGACTAACTTCTCCCCAATTTCTAACATTACACTACAGTTTGTGCGTGCGACGTCTCGTCGAGGAAAAATCCAAACAAGGAACCCCTCGATACACTATTCCTCGAAATGTTAGCCCTTGATGTCCATTATGCCCTTGATACCCAAGTACAAGCACAATCAACAATAACCATCCAACCGAGCTATAACTCGAGGACGCAGGCTCACATGCTATCATCTTCCAGCAGCCCATAGACGTAGCAAACTGGGGCCACCTGGTGGGGTTCAACGACACCCACCTCGTGATCAACTCACGGACACAACGTCTCAGGAAACGGTCATAGCTCCTAACCGGCAAGTGAGAACGTCACATACCCCCGACTTCTCACCCCCAAAAGAATGCATATATATATTGAATAATAATCACAGTGGACGACTATGACCTGGGGAATATCCACACCCTGCTCTTTGAGCCAGGATGCTCACCCTCAACGTACGGAACTTCCCAATGATAGCAAGGAGGGGGTATGCTTCACTATATATATATATATATATATATATATATATATATATATATATATAAGGTATACATACATCATCACATCATATAAATATATACCGTCATATAAGGTATACCTTCCACAACATTTCCATATTTATCATACGCCCATTGGCGCAATTTATTTAACATCATTGATTAGTATATCACTCTCTTGATAAACTAATCGTAAATTTTCACACATTAACCCCACTTAGTATACATTATACTATTCCTCGCTTGAAGGTCACATGTCTCTTCTAATAATGAATTGTTTCTAATTTAAATTCATGTTAAGGATATTCTTTTATCCTAATGCTCTTCTATTAGAATTTCTCGTTGTGCGAGACATCTCCCAGATCCAACATCAATAAGGACATTTCTATATCCATATGCACATCAAATAGCATTTATAGTTCTCCATCCATAATATGGTTCAATTCGTTTTATGAACCTTTAAATTTATCCCATTTGGGATTGGATCCTAAGATCCATTATGTGTAAGTTATTCTCATTCTTTAAATATGATATCATTATTATCCCCAATTAAAATCCAAAATAAAATTGGGTTCCCCACATAGAAAAATACTAAAATCTCTAATCGGTATTCCTCAAATTTAGTCAATATGACTCCAAAATTTCTTATAAGGGAAACTCTTTAAAAGTATTCAAAACATACTCCAAATATCTCCTGTAGAGGTTCCCAATCGATAACCTCGAACAAAACGAAATGAAATTCTCCTTAGAAAAACATCCCCCAAAAACCCTGCTTTCGAATCAATTCGGGCCTATTTCGAATCGATTCTGCCTGGCGAATCGATTCGGCTAGGAAGGCAAATCGATTCGGCTAGGAAGGCAAATCGATTTGGGTCATCAGACCTGGGACTCTATCGCCGGCCGAATTGATTCGACTGGGGTCTGAATCGATTCGGTCACTCAGACCTGGGCACCTGCATATCTCTGAATCGATTTGGTAGGAGGCCGAATCGATTCGGCCCTTCAGAACTCTCGAAAATGGTTACTTTTTAAGTAAGGCAAAATCCTAAACTTTATTTTAATCAGTTTCTCTTCATTTCTCTTCAACCCAATCACATATTTATCATCAATATTCATCCTAGAATACATATAAACCAATTTCTATCCTCAAATCAAAGATCTCCATATCAAATCTAAGATTATACCCAAAAGTTTGATTTTGATAAAATAAACCTAAAACCCAAAGATTCCATCCACAAATCATGCAATAAATGGTACAAAACAATTATTTAGCAAGTTTAATCACTTGCCTCAGGTTCATAGGGTCTGAATCCACATTGAGATCGCGTATTGGCCGAAAATATCCACTTTCTCTCTCTTTTCTCCTTCCTTTTCTTCTTCTTTCTTTCTTTCTTTCTTTCTTTCTATTTCTCTTTCTCTCTTTGGAGAAATATCTTCCGTAGGCTTAATAAGCCCTAAATCCCAAGATACACATCTTTAAATGATAATACCCACTTTAAATGACCCGATAACTTTAATTCGAGTCACATGGTCCTAAAAATATTTCGGAACCTAAATAGACCCCAAGTACATTCATTTTTACTTTCTCGACCCTTCTGGAAACAACTACACCCTCAGAATCGCCATTCGATACACTTTCTAATGACTCCAAGTATTGAGCTCAATTGCCAATTTTAATTGTTCTCCAATAAAATATTATTTATTTCTCCCAAAATAAATAAATTCCGATCTCCAAGACCTCGGGTTGTTAAATTTTTGTCTCTCATTTTATTGTATTGTCTGTGACCCCACAGCATATTCGGGTATTTTATTTTGTGAACTTATGTTGAAATTCAGAATTCCTTATTTTTATTATCATCATGAACATATGATATCATGTTTAGTAGTTATTACGTTGTTGATTGGTTATTGCTTTGTATGTTTTAAATTTTTTGGCATCCTCTTTTTATAGTTTTGGTTTGTTAGCAATGTTTATCTTGTATCGTCAGTAGATACAGATAATGATGAACTTGAGATTCCTGATTTATTTTAGTATAGGGCTTTCCACCCATTATTATTTTAAGTGAGGTGTCACACTAGGCTTTAAACCTAAAAGAAAAGACAAAAAACTAAACTAAAAAAAATCCCAAAACGGTAGTACTCCGAATCGATTCGCCCTTAAAAGCGGATCGATTCGGCCTTATCCCAAATCGATTCGGACTCCCATACCTGTAGCCCCACCCCCCTTTTAGCGAATTAATTCTCTAGGGAGGGTGAATCGATTTGCCCAGAAGATTTGTCAAGATGGGGCTACGGGTTGTATAAACCGTAGTTTCCCAAATTTCCTCTCTCTTCCATCTAACTAACACCAACAATTAGTAATCCCACCAAATCAATACTACACAACCACTAACTCATCCAAAAAACATAAATCATGTCAAAATCAAATATTAAGGGTTTAAACACCAAAAATCATCAAAAACCACAAATAGTTTATATCTCCAAAACACAACTATCTATACAAATTATCCACACTAAATCATATATTTGCATGTTAGAAACTTGCCTCGAGTTTGTAGTCTCAGATTATCTTCCTGTAGCAATGATTCCAAGCTCCAAATCTCCAATTGTCTCTTTTCTCTCCATATTCTCTTCACTTTCTCCAAAGCTCTCTCTCTCTCTCTCTCTCTCTCTAACTCTCTCGGTTTAAAACATAAAAATGAGCCCAAATGCTCTTGAATGACTAAAATACCTAAATTTTATTATGTCTAACTTTAAAATCTACTGCACAATTAAAATGACTCATAACAACATAATTGAGTTATAACCGGTTAAAAGTACCCAGAACCCAACATACAACTTGGCACTTATTTTGACTATCTCAGCTATTTTCGGACTAACCATACCCTCTAATTTGGCATCCGGAATATCGTATAATTTTTCTTGTTCCAACGCCGTATTAATTAATTTATAATGATCCAATTGGAATATAAGTCGTAACCGTCGCTTAATGCACGACGACTCAATAAAACACAATATGATGCTATTTACATTCACATAACAGTAAATATGCCAAACTCAGTAAATATTATATCTTAAATCACTTAAAATAATATTTTCTTCAACTTTCTTTATTTTATATAATTAACCAATAAGGAAAATTAATAAAAAAATAATTACTCAAAAGTAAGGGGTATTACATACTCCCCTCCTCATAAGGGAATTTTGCCCTCAAAATTCAGGCGTACCTTATAAAAGACTAGGAGTACTTCTCTCAAATATCATTGTCTCATCCCAAGTTAATTGCTCGGCATTACGGTGTCCCAACTGGACTCGAATTAAGGGTACCACTTTCGATCTTACTCTACGCTCTCCGTGATCTAAATAGCAATGGGTTATTCCTCAAATTAAAATATCGGGCCTACCTTTACAACAACGAGGAAAAAGGTCTACCTAACATGGCGCAAGATTGCCTTTCATACGGAATAGTTTTATACCTTTCATCGGGGATACTCGCACCAAAACTTGGTCCCCTACCTCCAATTCGATAAGACTTCTATTCTCTTCGGCATAGCCCTATTGACAATTTTGTGCAATTTGTATGCGGTTTTGAATGCACTAACTCTTCGAAGAGATATCTTGGATCATTTCAGGTCTAAGGAGATTATTTCCACCCGCTTCCAACCAATGAGCAGGTGATCTACGCGATCAGCCATATAATGCCACATACAGTGCCATACATATCGTGAATTGGTACGAATTATTGTATGCAATTTCTACCAATGAAAGACAATTCTCCCATCCTTATTTAAAGTCAAGCACGCACATCCAAAGCATGTCCTCTAACATTTGGTTGACTATCTCCGTTTGTCCATCCATTCGTGGGTGGTAGGATGTACGTAACTTCAATTCGGTTCCCATCCTTCTAGGAAACTTCACCAGAAATATGATACAAAAATCTTGTCTCTGTCCGGCGCTATTTTATTAGGCACCCCACAAAACTTCACAAACTCTGCAATAAAGGGTCGGGCATAACGTGTCATATTATAATCCATCAGCACTGGTAGGTAGTGTGGCTATTAGGACTAATGATCGATAATTACCCAAATAGAATCCTGACCGCTTTGCGTCGTCGGCAATCCAGTGATAAAATCCATGGATATACTATCCCCCTACTACACCGGCATTTCCAACGATTGCAAAAATCCAGTCGGTCACTGGTGGTCCACATTCACCAATTGAAAAATGACGCATTGGGAGACAAACTAAGAAACGTCCCTTTTTATATCTACCCACCACTACTGACGGCGCATATCTTAGTATATTTTGTCCCCACCTGGGTAACTACAAACCCAGAACCATGAGATTCTATTATGGCAGCATGTTTCAAGCCTCCCTCATCCAGGATTATAATTCTTCCATGTTGTCGTAACCCACCCTAAGAACTAATAGAATAGGACTCGTTCCCTTAGTCAACAACTGGCGTACCCGGTCTTGGTCGTCTTTGTTCCTTCCTTTCTCTTCCACGACTCTCATCACAATAGCAGGCATAACGATCAACATTCATATAAACTCCCTTATAAATTCATCCTCCTAGTTAATCTCTTTCCCACTTGTCTTTCCATGCCTTCGCTAGTTCCCCCACGGGTTTTCTACTCAGCGTATCGGATACTCCATTTTCCTTCCTTCGGTGATAATAAATATCTAATTTATAGTCCTTTACATATTCCAACAACCGACGTTGTTTCACATTTAGGTCTTTTTGATAAAACAAATATTGTAACGACTTGTGGTCCGTGAAAAAACTGAATTTCTTGCCCAGGAGGTAGTGCCTCCACATCTTTAAGGAGAACACTACTGCGACGAGCTCTACTTCATGCATGGGATAGTTATTCTCATGGGGCTTAAGTTTGAGAGACGCATATGAAATGGTCCCATGCTCTAATAGTAAAAAACCTCCCAATACTTGTGCAACACGTCCATCAAGACCAAATAGTCCACCCCCGATCTTGGCAATGCAAGTACCGGAGTAGAAGTCAACTTGTCCATCGTCTCATCGAAAGTTAGGTCACAGATGTAAACTATCTCTAAAGATGGGCCTCACATTTCCATCGGCCTGGTGCCCCGAGTTTCTCGAGATTCCATACTCCTTATTCCTGGAAATCCAATCCTTCTCAAAGTTAACCCACCAATATTCTCGTGGTTAAATCACTACATCCTTCCTAAAATAGCGCCACATGCCCCACTGGCCTCATTTCCTAATAACCCTAAGGTCGATATGTTTCCTACGCACATAGAATGAGTATTATACTAACTATATCCCTAGTGCACAAGACCTTTCTCAATTTCTAACATTTGCTCGGTTTCATGCGTGGGATGTCTCGCAAAGCGAAATCCAAATAAGGAACCCTCCCGTTACACTACTACCTTGCATCGTCGGTCGTTAAGATATAACAGACTAAGGCATTGCATCGGGACCGCAAAGAATCCTATCTCATAACCCTATGAATGCGCTTTTACCTCAGAGTGCTCCCATTTCGGCGGAATGGAAAGTCTAACTAATCGGGGAGCCTACTTTCTGTAAAGTATTACGAACCTCCTACCGAAAGTATTTTTCCTTTAAATTTTGCCTTATAATCAAGGCTTGGCCATATGCCTCTGGCTAACTTCCTTTTTCCTTATCTAGACAATATATAACCGGTGGGAAAAACATTTCCAGTGCGTTTGCACCGCGCATCTACTTTTCATTAGCCCTTAATCAATCACATGACTCTCGACCAATTCCAACAAAGCCAACATCCTAGCATAAATTAACATCTCTCCACTCCCAACGTCATTACTAATACTTAAATTTGTTGGTCATGGAGATATGTCAGTATTTAACAAGTAAAAATAATAATTCCTACATTCCTTAGACCATCTCTATAAAGTCTCAACCCGTATCCAGGAGAGATATTACAAAACAACTAGTTCCACCCTAGACCCGCGGATGCGGTATCCTTTCAATCATTAGCTTGCTATCACTTCGATCAATCAAACATTATTTTATACTCGTAATAACACATACAAAACGAGTAGTACTGACCAGATATAATATTAAAATATTAACACCCGCTTTTTACAGCGAATGAAGGAAAATAGAACCTCGCTACTGTGGAAAACATATAGATATACCTCCTATAATATCTCCCATACTACCATAAAGTTCAAATTATGCACCTGAATCTAGGGTTAAAAAAATACCGAGGCTCAGTCTTTCCACACAGAATACACCTCCCTCGCCCGAGGTGAAGCTTACAATAACATTATTGACAATTATCCTAGTTGTTCCAAAGAGTTCCCAGATACAGTACCCTTGTCATATCTGTACCAAAAACTACACTAATTATTGCCTCATCTGGGCACCCTATCCTTGTCATGTAACTCCTACCGGATAAAATCAAAGCGTGTGGCTCTACGTTGCACATCATAATCATTCCCCATTTCTGGCCACTCTGACCACGTTAATGTTTTCCGCATCCCAGACTCTATAGCCTCGATCCTGACAATCACCCTTGTAGTTCCCGTAACTCCCCCAGCAAAAGAAAACATGATACCATATAACCTCGGTGCAAGGTCTCCTTAACCATATAACTCTATAGCCTCGGTGCAAGGTCTCCTTAACCATATAACTCTTTATTCCCTGTCGACCTCTAATCGATCCTCATGTGAATATTTGAAAAGTTTCATTTTCTTCATTTATGATAAAATAAGGGAACTCGCTACTTACACCATCATTAAGGTTCCTCTATGAGCAAAACCTCCTGCTCTCCCAATTATGGTGGCTTCCATTCCCACCACTTCGTCATTACTCCAATGGGTTAAAAAATTTCCTCAAATTTATGCATCTGGGCATTCCTATACCCCACTTTAAACCAAAGCTTCTGAGCCCTATACTTCCACTGAATGAAGCTAAACTAGTTTGCAAGACTTAACTTCAATATGTGGTCCTTATCAAGGACCTCTCAAACTTTTTCCCAATTTAACTTCACTGTTTAATTAAAGTTTAGTACTAGTCTCTACTTGTAGCTGTACTTGGGACATTAGAGCTACTGTACATTTGTAGTCATTGTAATAATCCAAGAAAATGCCATGAAGATAGTGACCTCTAATGCGGTCCTCATCCCCGACTTCCACTTATAGTTATAACTAAGCCTCGTCTCCTGCTGCCCTTATAACGTCCTCCCCTGGTCTCCTTTCCTCATTTAGCACATGAATCTTAAATGAATATGCAAAATATTTACTAAAATCTTACCTTATGGTAGGAGAACGAAACCTCAGAAGAGGAATCAACCATCCTAATCCTAAGGCTCTAAGTCAAATCAAATGCAACGCTGAAAGCGTAGTACATCCATACAGATTCCTAAGGACACTAGAACCTGATGCTCTGATACCATCTGTGACACCCTACTTTTTAAAATAAGAGGTGGCCAACCCGATACTACAATAAATACATGAATCACAAATGGTCCATTCTTAGCATCATTGTGTGAATATAATAATACGAGATAACCACCAGTTATTTTAGAAAACGGATGTCAAATTAATTTGTAAGCTTAAAAAAAACCATTTATACCATCCAATTTATAAAAGAATGTGGCTATAGAAGAAGGCATACAAAAGTTAAATCAACACACAACTAAGTAAGAACCGAATAAGATGTCGTTTAACAGATCAGTACAACGGTTACACCAAGTATTACAAAAAAATATCATAATATACATAAGTACAAAACTTGTGCAACACGCCCGAAAGTCCAGACTCAGCATAACTAGAATATAGAAAAGATGGATGCGTTTATAAGAAGAATCCCATAACATTCGCCAAAAATGTTGTAACTCCCTGACACTGAGAAGGAAAGATCATAACGGGCGCCGTTACGGCGGAGCACCCGAGCATAACAGAGAACCATGAAAGAAAGAGAAATATAAACGGGTCAGGGCCCAGTTTGATATGATATCAGTGTGAATAAAATGTATAACAATTATGAGCACTAGACATTATAAATAGGTTGGATTCTCTCTTCAATACAATCATCCTTACCTATTAACTAAATACACATCCTAGCATCACACTAGATCATTATGAATTAATCTACCTGTTTAATTAAGAGAAATAGCTAAATTCCATGAATTATGATTAGATTACAAATTCATAAAATATTACTTCACTAGTCCATTTACCATATGGGCAACTTATACCACAAAGTTAAATTATAAAATGCTTTAGGGATTTAGATTACAAATTCATAAAATATTACTTCACTAGTCCATTTACCATATGGGCAACTTATACCACAAAGTTAAATTATAAAATGCTTTAGGGATTTATAAAATACCACTTTCGTGAGAATAGTTATAGTCACAATATAAGGATTCTAAGACCATCCATCCAAGAGTCACCCCACTAGATGCACCCCTAAATAGCTATCATCTTCCAAGGCCTATCATCAAGACAACATGGGCATCCTGATTCGTGTGACGTGGGAAGCGGACATATATCTTGGATAGTGAGTCATAACCATACCCGAAATCAACTCACATTGAATAAAAACAACAACATAATGTAACCACCGGTCCTATGGTCGAGGACTATATTCTCCCCGCTTTCAGTAGCCAGGGGACATCACCTCATGCGAATAACTTCCCTTATGATAGCATTTAGAGAGGTATGTATATGAATGCCATGATTCACAAGATATGCCAATTTAAAAGATCCACTTTTTAATTTTCGAAATCAAAAGAGCTTAGCAATGTGTGCCAATTTGAAATATATATATACATACATTTCTTATTTTCTAAACCGAAATGAGCATCACGATATAAACTACGAGGTTTAATCACCCCCACACTAATCTCCAAAAGTTCACAACAACACTATAGGCTACCAAGTGAAAGTCTCCTCATATAAGTCTCTAAAAGTCCTAAACAATACCACCCAACTCTCCCTTAGTCCTAAACTAGCTCACTAGAGAAAAATGACACCTACTTTTATTGAACAACCCCAGAACTAAGACCAATTTATCGCCATAATAATCTAGGGTATTAATCCCCCTAATAAAGACCCCTAATAATCTTTATTACATCATAAGAGAATGTTCATAGGCTCTAAACCTAAAAGAAAAGACTAAAAACTAAACTAAAAAAAATCCCAAAACAACAATATTCTCAATCGATTCGCCACCCAAGATAATCGGTTCGCCCATAAAAGTGAATCGATTCGGCTAAGAATGCCATCTTCCGGACTCATGCAGAATCGATTCGGCCTTATCTCTAATCGATTCGGACCCCCTAACCTGTAGCCCCCACCCCCTTTTTTAGCGAAACAATTCGTTAGGGAGGGCGAATCGATTCGCCCTGGCAGATTTGCCAAGATGGGGCTACGGGTTGTATAAACCCTAGTTTCCCAAATCTCCTCCCTCTTCCATCTAACTAACACCAATAATTAATAATCCCACCAAATCCATACTACACAACCACTAACTCATCCAAACAACATAAATCATATGAAAATAAAAGATTAAGGATTTTAACACAAAAAATCATCAAAACCCACAAATGGTTTAAATCTCCAAAACACAACTATTTATACAAATTATCCACACTAAATCATATATTTGCAAGTTCTAAACTTGCCTCAGGTTTGTAGTCTCAGATCCTCTTCCCGTAGCAACGATTACAAGCTCCAAATCTCCAATTCTCTCTTTTCACTCCATATTCTCTTATCTTTCACCCAAGCTCTCTCTCTCTCTCTCTCTCTCTCTCTCTCTTGGTTTAAAACATAAAAATGAGCTCAAATGCTCTAGAAAGACTAAAATACCTGTAACAACCCAGGCTTTTGAGCGGCTATTTTATATTATTTTGCCCGATGGGCTAACCCTATAAAATAGGAGAAGTTGGAGTAAATATTATTTCCCGTGATATTTAGGGATAATATTTACTATGTTTTATCTATTTACCGTATGGGAAGGTAAATAGCATTATATTGTGTATTATTGCGTCGTTATATGTAAAACGACGGTTATGGCTCATATTTGATTTGAGGTATAACTAATGAAATAATATAAAATGGAACATATAAATTGTTCACACTTTCCCGAATGCCAAAATAGGGGGTGCAGTTGCTTTTAGAATGGTCGAGATAGTGAAAAAAAGTGCCATGTTGTATTTTGGAGTTTCGGGCACTTTTGACACGTTGTGACTCAATTATGCAGATACGAGTCATTTAATGGTGTATTAGAAATTAAAAGAGGGCATTTGTATTTTAATACCCATTTAAGTCCCCCACCCCTTTTTCTTTCTTCAGTTGTGTTAGAAGCCAAAGGAGAGAGAGAGAGAGAGAGAGAGAGAGAGAGAGAGGGAGAAGAGATAGTTGGGAGAAATGGAGAGAAAAGAGAGAGAAATGAAGATTTGGGCCTGAATTCCGTTGCTACCGAAGGTGGATCAGAGACTACGAACCTCGAGGCAAGTTTCATACTTGGTAGATGTGATTTAAGGTGATAAATTGCATGTACAGTTAGGTTTTGGAGATTTAACCCATAAATGGGTATTTGTTAATTTTGATGATTAAACCCGTAAATCTTAGTTTTAATTTGATTTGAGGATAAATTATTAGTTATAAATGGTGTAGAAATGATTTGGGAGAATTAGATGCTGTTGATGTTGGATAAAATCAAAGAATTGAGGTTTCGGGATTTTAGGGTTCATACAACCCGTAGCCCAAACTGGGCAAAATTTCAGGACCGAATCGATTTGGCCCTAGGGGCGAATCGATTCGGATGAGGAGAGGGATACAGGTCTGGAAGAACGAATCGATTCGGGTTAAAACCAAATCGATTCAAAAATTGCAGAAAGTCAGTTTTTGCTCACCGAATCGATTCGGCTGTTTAGCGAATCGATTCGGTTGCCCTGTTTTTGTGAGATTTTCCTAGTTTGATTTTTAGCCCTTTTTCTTTTTAGGTCCAAAATTTAGGGACCTTACTTTGGGAAGTAGTGGGGAGTCCAAGAGGGTGGTTTTGGGTAGACTAATTCCCTAGGATTTAATGGTATGTTTGGGCTTACCCGAGGGCTAGTTTGCGTAGGTTGATATCCGAATAATCTAGGAGATTAACCAAAGGATAAATTGAGGATAAAATGTTAATGTTGTGACAATTGGGAGACTCTCCTTGAGGGAGATTCATTTCTATGGTTTAAAATATTATTGATGCCTTAGAGACTAGTTTGAGGTTTATGGCACTTCGGGTTTTAAGTCATTAATAAATATGACTCTAAGAATAAGAAATACATAAAATGAATTGTGGTACTAATAAATAAGTACAAATGGTTTTGAGAAGGTAAAAATGGATGTTTTCAAATGAAAAGAATGATGATTTTCATAAATGTAAAAAGGTATGGATACACACCCTCTCTAAATCGCTATCTTAAGGGAAGTTTGCACGCGTTGTGGTGATGCCCCCTGACAAATTAACGTAAGGTGGATATAGTCCCTAGGCCATGTGAGCGCTTGTGATTCTATATTTTTTGCGATGGGTAGGAGATTCCGGGTGTGGTCTTGACTATCCCGCAGGCACATGGCCGCTTCCCGACGTTGGTAGGATCCCAGGTTGTCTAAATATCAGGCCCTGGAAGATGATAGCCATTTAGGGGCGCGCACAGTGGGGAAACCCGGACGGGCGGTCTTAGAATTGTTATACATATATATATATATATATATATATATATATATATATATATATATATATATATATATGTAATTATAACCATTCTAAATCAAGTTGGACTTGATAAATATGGGTGCCATAAAGAGCACAATGAAATGCCATAAAGAGCATGATGAAAGTGCCATAAAGAGCACGATGAAAATACCACAAAGAGCATATGATGATGACTATATTCCTGATAAGGAAGATATTTTTACAAAGGGAATAATTGAGATAAAATGCCACAAAGAGCATAAGACTATGATTATATTTCCTGATAAGGAACAAATTCATGAAATGAATTAGTATACGATGAAATTGATTTGGTAAACAGTTGATAAAGTGTTGTACCATTTATATATATTTCAAAAGAATAAATGGGAACTATCTTTTGATGGTGTAGGGATATAATTATATATTCTTGAGTAGAAATTGATGAGACCTCTCATATATATATATATATATATATATATACACCTAATATTGTGTTAAGGGTCTAATGTATCTCGACGAACAACCTTGCCTAGTAGTAGTGTATCAGGGGGGTTCCTTGTTTGGATTTCGCTTTGCGAGACACCCCACGCACGAATAAGGGTATAGTGTTGTGACTAGGGAGAAGTTAACCTTTAGTAGTTAAATTAATCAGGACAGAGTCTATTGTATCTCGACGATCAACCTTTCCTAGTAGTAGTGTATCAGGGGGGTTCCTTGTTTGGATTTCGCTTTGCGAGACACCCCACGCACGAATAAGGGCATAGTGTTGAGACAGGAGAGATGTTAGTCTTATGTTATTTGTTTAATTAAAACATCATCATGAATATTGAGCTAGGTTGCTGCTAGATTGAGAGGTGAGAAATATAAATTTTAACTGCGAGGGTACGCACTTAACTATCATGTATTTTATTCACATGGGAATCATATCAAACCGGGCCCTGACCCGTATCTATATTTCTTTGTTTCTGCACATATTATTGCCGTTACAGGTGCTCTACCACATGGACACCCGTGTTTACATTTCCATTCTGGTTGTCATGTAGCTACAACATAATGCGGATGTTGTAGGTTTTTGGTATTCGATGCTTTTTTCCATTGTACCTTAGTTAAGTTCAGTTTATTTATTCGGGCGTGTTTACCCAAGCGCGTCACTCATTTACTATATTGTAAATATAGAAATGTAATACTCGGTGTAAATATTTGTATTGGTCTGGTCACCGACAACTTATTCGGTGATTATTTATTTTATTGTTGTCCTTTATCTTCGGTTTTTGATATCCACCATTTTTGCAAATGGGATTGTCTAAGTGTTTTCTTTTATTTACAAATTTTCTTTTTATTGACAATCTATTTTCTAAAATGATTGGTGGTTATCTTGTACTATTATTTTAATCGACAGTGATGATGATAATGGACCATCTATGATTCCTATGATTATTAGAGTATTGGGCTGGCCACCTATTATTTTAGTTGGCGGGTTGTCACAGATGGTATCAGAGCATTAGGTTCTAGAGTTCTTAGGAATCTGTGCGGATGTATTTTGTTTTTAGCGTTACTTCTGATTTGAAATAGAACCCTAAGATTAAGATCGTTGATTTCTTTGATGAGAACTCATTCTCCTGCTATGATATGAGAATCCCGAAAATCTTTTACGCTATCGTGTGAGACTAGTAAGTCGTCCAATGATTGGCATTAAGGAAGGTTATCGTGAAGGCGTCGCGAGATGGGATTTCTAAGCGTTGTAAGCTGTAGGCAGGGATGTGGGCTGCTTTAGGGGTCACCCCATTTTATTTGTAGCAATCTCTCCTATTGCTACTGTGACTACTAAGTATAGTAGAGATGATTTTCCATGTGGTATTACGCCTGGGATTCCAAGCGATGTCAATCTATAGATTGAGAAGTCCTTGATGAGGACCACATGTTAAAATTCGGACGGATAGGAGAAGTGAAATCTCACTTAATGAGAATATGAGTCCCGATAATCTGTCCTAACATGGGGCATAGAAATGCCCAGGTGTGAAGAGCGGAACGAAAATCTTTTCAACCATAGGAGTAAGGCTGAAGTGGCGGAAATGGTAGTTGCCATAGTAGGGTGGTGTAGGAAGTTTTTCCCTAACAAAGAGAGCCCTTCGATAGAATGAAAGGCTCACGAGTAAGTGTTAATAACACTTCTATAGAAGTAGTGTTCTTGAGACTCCATCGGTGGACATCCACCCGGGGGAGGCTCATTGAACTAAGGCAGGGGAAGCCAGTAGGATGTTCTCTTTACTAGAGAAGTTAAGGGAACTACGCGAGTGATCTCCAGGGAAGTTAGAGATGAAAGTAGTTCGGTTCGTTTAAGACTATAATGATGTGTACAAGAACCATTGGTAATGGCCAAAGAAATTGGCTAATATGTTGGCGGGAATTTCCACTATAGAGGAGGTTGAAGTGTTCCTCACTATAAGATAGAATGGTATTGTATTTACTCTAGATTAGAGTGTGTATATTGAGCTTTTGGTAGTATATCTACATGGCTTCCATGATAGGGAAATTCAATATTTTCTTTCACGCGTTATGGGGCGAGTGATGATATGTGTGCTATGTTCTACTTGTATTATATGTAATAAACGAGTAGGGGTGTTCTCAGTTTGGTTGGGGGAATAGCAAGAAAATAAATTGTGAGGCTATCCTATTTTCTAGTTCTAGATAAGAGCTTGTTGTTCTGTAATATCTCACCTAAATATAGGATTGAGACCTTATAGAGATGGTTTACGGTATGTAGTTTCTTTTTATTTTTATTTTGTTTTATTTATCTTACTTTAATTGTTTTTGCTTGATTTCTTGCTTTGTTTACTTTTCTTGTGTATGATATTTCCTTATCTCCATGATCGACTAGTTAAGGGGATTGTGTGGAGGGGTTCCTTGTTTGGATTTCACTGTGCGAGATGCTCCACACATGAAACTTAACGACGTTGGGAGTGGATAGATGTGCATATTCTTTTCTTTTCATTCTTTACTTTTCTATTAGTTGAGATGCTGGGTTGGAAAGGTTAAGCCAAGAATCACGTAAATGAGTGATTGAGGGGCTAAGTGGATGTGCGATATATGAGCACTATGATAGTTCTTCCTCTGATAGATGTGGGGAAGACTGAGATATGAAAGTCGAATAGAGACTTGTGTTTATGCCTTATTGAGAAGGCCATCTATAAAAGATGTATGTATATATATTGGGATAAAGTATTTGTAGTGCCTTACAGAAAGTAAGCGCTCGATCAATTAAAATTTTTATTTTTCTGTTGTAGTGGTTGAGAGAGTAGCTACAGCGAAAATATTGTGACATCTCAAATAAAAACCAATTTTAATTAATCCCAAATTTTAGTTAAAACCTAAGACATGCATCTAGATGATTTATCAAATAAAATATAGCATGCATGATAAAAACAAACAATTTCAGGAAAAATCCCCCAAAGGGGCAAAACCTTTTATTTTCATTATAATATTGTAACATACAATTTCGGATTACAATGAAAATACAGTGACTAAGAATTACCCTCAGGTATCGGATTCTGTAGTCAGCGGCTGGAAATATCCCTTTCCAGGAGGGCAGCAATGAATCCACACGCAGCGAACCCACATGAACCTCAGTCCAATCAATAAAGGAAGAACCGCAGCACTCCTCAATGACACGCAGCCATGAAACTTTGTACATACTCCCTCAGCAATGACACGCAGCCCTCGGTTGCAAAGATCTCTCCACAAAGGTTTGAACAAACACAAGGTTGTGTTCTTGGGTTACCAAAAAGATTCACAAAGGTTTGGCAATTGTGTGAATCAAAACATGAGTCTTGGGCTCAAACAATATAAAGACTAGAGTATTTTGGACTCTCAAAAACGTCTTCTAAATTCTTGCAAAACAACTCCCCCGAAGTTGGTATTTATAGGAAAAAATATGAACAGTCCCATGTTCTTAAAACTCTAAAACTCTATCCAGCGTACAAAAAAAATAGCATTCTTTAAGGAATTTTCTCTATCTTCAAAAGGTCATAACTCCTTCACCGTAGCTCGGATTGAGGTGCCATTTTTTCCAGTATCTTATTTTGCGGCGAGCTCTTCAACTTTCCAGTTGACTAGACCTTCGAACTATGGATGTAAAATTACGAAAAATGACCTTGAACAATCCTATCTTGCCTTTTTTCACTGTTTTGACTTCCCTTGCGTACCACTTGCATTAAGTCCCTAAAATCTTGGACCGTGAAGTCGTTGAGGTAGATGTGGGACATATTAATGGAGATGTTGAATGCTTGATTCCCAGAATTTGGATTGAGGCCGTCGAGTGACATCTTGAGGTGACGTGCCAAATGTAGCGGCGTACGACAAACACAAATGAAACATGTTGGACATGAGAAAAATGTCCTTACAAATCTCCCCTATGTCTATGCCGGTACATACATAAAAAATTCGAATTATCAAATAACAAAATTGTGTATACAAATATACCCGCCATGAACCCAAAACTGGAAAGATACAAATGAATAAGTCTTCATCGTTTGTTCTTCAAATCTTCAGGAATCTGAAATCTTTTCTCATCAGGGTGTGCAATTCAGAGATAATCAATAGAGTACCTACACACATGAGAAAAAGAAAAATACCAAGTGACGTATCGAGTTTGAAATGAGATAAACATATATACCAATATATGATAAGCATAAGTCAGATCTCAAAAACTCCCCCAAAATTCAAACTCCCCCATAATATGATAATTCTTTCTCCCCCTTGTTATGATGTCCCCAAATAGACAGATGAGAAGAATGAATCAAATAAGCAAAATCGGGGTGTCACGGTATACAAATCAAGGCATCAATCAATATGGTAAACGTGCTCTTGCAAGGAGATGCTAAAAAAAATCTTCGCACACTATTTTGGATTTTTCAAATTTTTCATAGAAAACAAAAAAAATAGATACCATTTAAAAAAAATGTAAAACATGATACAAAAATCACACCATGGATTTAGACTCAAACAACCAAGTCATGGAAATGGAATGAATGGGTGTGAACACATTCGATAGGTAAATCAACCCAATCAATCATATGTGCACGATGCATATGTGTACCCCTAACGAATGAGCATCAAAAGTATCCTTAGGTGTGAAAAATTGTTGAATTTAAATGACATCGCCTTATGCAAATCAACAAATCAAAGTCAAAGTGATTTCCACACCAATAACGTCCAAAAATATGCAGCGCATTTTCAAGCATTTCAAGGACGGGCAAACCCGTTTTAAATTCTCCAACCAAATACCCTCATATATATTTTCTTTTAGAGGTAATCTAAATTCTCAAACTTTGGAGAATTGGTGCAAAAACCTAAATGACCCATAATTTAGCATGGATTTCTTTTTATTGCCTTTCAATTTTTTCGGGCTCTTTTAACCTCTTTGGACCTCGGATAATAAAATTCCTCAATTTTTTAGGTCCTTTTTAATGGTGGCTTTTGCACAAAGGATAGATGATTACCTTTCGCATCCCCTCCCCGTTATCAAACAAATCACACAAACTCAGAAAACGTTTTTTATATTCACAATTTCCTTATAAAAATTATCTCGCTTGGTTCGTTTTAAAGACAGGATTGGAGTGAAAACACCCAACCAACATGTAATAAGACAAGCACAATAATCAAACAAATTCGTGCATGTGTGCTATAAAGGATAAAGTGAGTCAAACATGTAGGAAGTAACACTTAATTGCATCTTAATGACTCCAAACATTATAAAGCACATGGATGAATTGACCTATTGTCTCAAAACACTATCAAATAGTCACATGAAGAATGGAAATGATGTTGTGACTTGGTCATCCATAAACGGTGCAACCAAAATACAAAAATCTTTTTATATTTTTCAAAAATTTTGAAACAAAAAAATTATACAAAAAGTACAAGTCATCACACTAGCAAAAATAAATCATGAAACCACAACTAGTGTATGACAAACATGCAAACACAATCAACCAAAAGATTTCACATGGGGTGAATCACGTGCAAGCAAACGGGAATCGTGGACAAATAAACCATAAGCCTCTAAATCCGATTTTCTAACCCAAATAGCTCTGTAACGAGGTGTGGGGGTGTTGGGAATCGAATTTATTCTTCTATTAACCTTCCTAGGTTCATATAACAGCTTGTAACAGAATCGCCTAATATGACCTTGCCTACCGCAATGTGTGCAAGTGTAAATCGGGAGGTGTGTGTTACCTAAAGGTGGCCCTCTCCTAAAATTTCTCAGTTGCTCTCTCCGAATTTGCCTAGGTGGGTCTCTCCTAATGATCCTATGAGGCATTCTAACGATGTTCCTAGGGGGCTCTTTCCTAACAACCTTAGGTGTCTCTTTCTTAACAATCCTAGGGGGCTCTCTCACAAGTGTGGGAATGGGTCCAACATATTTTTCAAGACCAATCCCACCTCTATCCGTTTTGATCTCGACTGTGCCTAAAATCTTATCAAGTTTTTCAGACCTAGACTCCAAATCAAATTTCATTTTACTTGAATATTTCAATTTCACCTCAAGTTCACCTATCCTAGATTCAAGTACTCGTTTAGAATCCTCATACTCTAAAATCTTTTTTTTTATAGTCTCCATCAACCCTTTAAGACTATCTCTCTCACCCTCGACGTACTCAAGCTTCTCTTTCAAAATTTTCACATGAGCCCTAAGTTCTTCAACTAAAAAATCATTATTTTTTATGGCACACTCTTTCAATTGAGCTTTCAATTTCAAATTTTCTTTCTTTGTTTTCAAAGTTTCAGCATAAAGTTCATTGAAAGAAGTTTGCAAGTCATGCTCATCTACACTTTCCTCCTCACTTTCATCCACACTTCCATCACCTTCACTATCATCACTAATCACATGGATGGGAAACTCTCGCCTAGAAGCATAAAAAACTTCTTTTTCCGAATCACAATCACTAAGGGTAGAAACATGAGAAATCAGTTTATTCAATTTCTTCTTTAAATTTGTGGTACACTCATGTAACGTGTGACCAACACCCTCACAACAAGGACACCTCTCAGATTCGTTTTCAACAGAAGATTTAAAACAAGAGTTAGTGTGAATTTTCCAATCAATTTTTTCAAAAATTTGACATCGAAGATCATCAAAACCATCAAAAGTCATATTTTGTGCAAAATCAGGATCAAAACACAATAACTTAGTGCAACAGGCTCTGATACAAATTTGAGAGAGTAGCTACAGCGGAAATACTGCGACTTCTCAAATAAAAACCAATTTTAATTAATCCCAAATTTTAGTTAAACCCTAAGACACGCATCTAGATGATTTATCAAATAAAATATAGCATGAAGGATAAAAACACACAATTTCAGGAAAAATCCCCCAAAGGGGCAAAACCTTTTATTTCACTACGAATATACAAGCCGCAACTTACAATTACATAGTGAAATCTGCAATGGATTAACGCGCAGCCAACCCATAAAGACACGCAGTCTTGAACTCAGCAAGAGAATACACGCAGCACCCTCCAAGGACTCGCAGCCCAAACAATGAAGGAAGAACCGCAGCTCTCCTCAATGACACGCAGCCATAAAACTTTGTAGAGAATCCCTCAGCAATGACACGCATGCCTCGGTTGCAAAGATATCTCCACAAAGATGAACAACAACAAAGTTTGTGTTTTAGGGTTCCAAAAAATTCACAAAAGTAATTGGGATTTTTGTGTGTGAATCAAAAAGATGTTTGGCACATCAAAAAGATGAAGACTTAGAGTATTTAGGACTCTGAAAATCGTGTATGTAAGTCTTAAAAAATAACTCCTCGAAGTTGGCTCTAAATAGGAAAACTTTGAGCCTAAAAAATCTGCAGCGAATCTGGCCGAATATATCCTAGTCGGACCGGTCCGGTTCTGAGGCGGATCGGTCCGGTCAAGCAAATCGGTTCTTTTATTTTAGCCTTCATCGGTTCGCTTGCGGTCCATGGTATACTAGATCTGCAACAAGCGGATCGGTCCGAATGAGGGACATATCAGTCCGGTTGCAGAGGCTATGATGTTGAAGACGCTTTGATATTCGGATCCGTTGATGTAGATGCGATCTTGAATTTCTTCAACGCTGTAACGGCGTATGACATACATATTGATAATGGCAAAAAATGTCCTTACAGTGGTAAGACTTAGAGTTAGGATTTTAACGATCCCAATTATGTGTCTCAGACCATTACTTCTCCAAGACCAACGATACGATATAGTAGTGTAACGGGAGGGTTCCTTGTTTGGATTTTGCCTCAGTGAGACATCCCACGCATGAAACCGAGCTAATGTCGGGAGTTGGGAAAGGTCTTGGGCACTAGTTATCAAATTAGGATGATATATTTATACGACTCGAATAGGATAGATAGATTAGCGTTAGGATTTTTAGGACGTAAGGCCCTTAAGGAATGTAGCATAGTTTTAGGACGGCGATAGGGAGTTGACCATAATAGGTTTGTGGGTTAATTCTAAGTGGGATTTGGTCCCTAGAACGATGAAGAAGTTTAAAATCTTGAGTGATTCGGAATGTTAGGACATAGAAGGAGGGGCTTTTCTTAGATAGAGCGTTACGTCAGTAACCTATTTTTTTTAAGGAGTTGAAGTATGAGCATGCTTTTACTCCTACACTCGTGTTGTTAAGTTCGAGAGTGGATTTAACGAACGAGTCTTTACCGAGAATGGGAACTATTAATACTGGAGCATGAATCCATTTAGAGCTCGTAGCGGTGGTATTCGCCTTAAAGGAATAGATGCACTACTTCCTGGGCAGGAAATTTGTCTTTTCATGAGCAAGAAGTTAGAGCTCGTGAGGGACTATCGACTGAATATCCCCTTTCGCTAAGGAAATGCGGATGGGTTAGTAGATGGGCCGAGTAGGGAACCGTTGCAGAGATTAGGGAGGCACGGGATGCCAGGAAGAACGAGCTTCACAGAGGGGATGCTATAGTAAGAGCGTTCATGTCCGTGATTGATCGACTTCCCTACTAGTATGAAGAGACTAGTAGTGGAATGACGAAGGATGGGAGTAGTAGTGTAATAATCGAGACCTCCGTACAATTTTTTGGAACATTTCTTGTAAGTATGGTGCCAGGATGTTTAAGTATCTCCTTCCGTAGTAGAATAGTAGGATCGATAGTTCTAGAGGAACGATTACGTGCTATGTTAGAGAAAGAAGAGGATAGACTAAGATCTAAAAGGATGACCTTAGTCCGAGCCCGATAGGAATGCCATTGTTACCAAGGGGTTTGCTAGGAATGATATAATGATAGTTCAGTATAGTATACCTTTATATGGTCATACTAATGCCTGAATTTTGAGGGAAAAATTCCCTTCTAAGGGGGGGAGTATATAACAACCCAAGATTTTGAGCGGCTATTTTATATTATTTTTCCCGATGGACAAACCCTATAAAATAGGAGAAGTTGGAGTAAATGTTATTTCCCGTGATATTTAGGGATAATATTTACTATGTTTTATCTATTTACCGTATGGGAAGGTAAATAGCATTATATTGTGTATTATTGCGTCGTTATATGTAAAATGACGGTTATGGCTCATATTTGATTTGAGGTATAACTAATGAAATAAAATAAATTAGAACATATAAATTTTTCACACTTTCCTGAATGCCAAAATAGGGGGTGCGGTTGTTTTTAGAATGGTCGAGAGAGTAAAAAAAAAGTGTCGTGTTGTATTTTGGAGTTTCGGGCACTTTTGACGCGTTGTGACTCAATTATGCAGATACGAGTCATTTGATGGTGTATTAGAAATTAAAAGAGGGAATTTTTATTTTAATACCCTTTTAAGTCCCCCACCCCTTTTTCTTTCTCCATTTATGTTAGAAGCCAAAGGAGAGAGAGAGAGAGAAGAGATGGTTGGGAGAAATGGAGAGAAAAGAGAGAGAAATGAAGATTTGGGCAGGAATTCCATTGCTACCGAAGGTGGATCAGAGACTACGAACCTCAAGGCAAGTTTCTTACTTGTTAGATGTGATTTAATGTGATAAATTGCATGTATAGTTAGGTTTTGGAGATTTAACCCATAAATGGGTATTTGTTGATTTTGATGATTAAACCCTTAAATCTTAGTTTTAATTTGATTTGAGGATAAATTATTAGTTATTAATGGTGTAGAAATGATTTGGGAGAATTAGATGTTGTTGATGTTGGATAAAATCAAAGAATTGAGGTTTTGGGATTTTATGGTTCATACAACCCGTAGCCCAAACAAGGCAAAATTTCAGGACCGAATCGATTCGGCCCTAGGGGCGAATCGATTCGGATGAGGAGAGGGATACAGGTCTGGAAGACCGAATCGATTTGGGTTAAAACCAAATCGATTTGAAAATTGCAGAAAGTCAGTTTTTGCTCACCGAATCGATTCGCCTGTTTAGCGAATCGATTTGGTTGCCCTATTTTTGTGAGATTTTCCTTGTTTGACTTCTAGCCCTTTTTCTTTTTAGGTGCAAGATTTAGGGACCTTCCTTTGGGAATTAGTGGGGAGTCCTACAGGGTGGTTTTGGGTAGACTAATTCCCTAGGATTTAATGGGATGTTTGGGCTTACCCGAGGGCTAGTTTGCGTAGGTTGATATCAGAATAATCTAGGAGATTAACCAAAGGATAAATTGAGGATAAAATGTTAATGTTGTGTCAATTAGGAGACTCTCCTTGAGGGAGATTCATTTCTATGGATTAAAATATTATTTAAGCCTTAGAGACTAGTTTGAGGTTTATGGCACTTCGGGTTTTAAGTCAATAATAAATATGACTCTAAGAATAAGAAATACATAAAATGAATTGTGGTACTAATAAATAAGTACAAATGGTTTTGAGAATGTAAAAATGGATGTTTTCAAATGAAAAGAATGATGATTTTCATAAATGTTAAAAGGTATGGATACACACCCTCTCTAAATCGCTATCTTAAGGGAAGTTTGCGCGCGTTGTGGTGATGCCCCCTGACAAATTAACGCATGGTGGATATAGTCCCTAGGCCATGTGAGCGCTTGTGATTGTATATTTTCTGCGATGGGTTGGAGATTCCAGGTGTGGTCTTGACTATCCCTCAGGCACATGGCCGCTTCCCGACATTGGTAGGATCCCAGGTTGTCTAAATATCAGGCCCTGGAAGATGATAGCCATTTAGGGGCGCGCACAGTGGGGAAACCCGGACGGGCGGTCTTAGAATTGTTATATATATGTATATATATGTGTATATATATATATATATATATATATATATATATATATATGTGTGTGTGTGTGATTATAACCATTCTAAATCAAGTTGGACTTGATAAATATGGGTGCCATAAAGAGAACAATGAAATTCCATAAAGAGCATGATGAAAGTGCCATAAAGAGCACGATGAAAATGCGACAAAGAGCATATGATGATGACTATATTCCTGATAAGGAAGATATTTTTACAAAGGGAATAATTGAGATAAAATTCCACAAAGAGCATAAGACTATGATTATATTTCCTGATAAGGAACAAATTCATGAAATGAATTAGTATACGATGAAATTGATTTGGTAAACATTTGATAAAGTGCTGTACCACTTATATATATTCCTAAAGAATAAATGGGAATTATGTTTTGATGGTGTAGGGATATAATTATATATTCTTGAGTAGAAATTGATGAGACCTCTCATATATATATATATATATACCTAATATTGTGCTAAGGGTTTAATGTATCTCGACGAACAACCTTGCCTAGTAGTAGAGTATCGGGGGGTTCCTTGTTTGGATTTCGCTTTGCGAGACACCCCACGCACAAATAAGGGCATAGTGTTGTGACTGGGGAGAAGTTAACCTTTAGTACTTAAATTAATCTGGACAGAGTCTAATGTATCTCGACGATCAACCTTTGCTAGTAGTAGTGTATCAGGGGGGTTCCTTGTTTGGATTTCGCTTTGCGAGACACCCCACGCACGAATAAGGGCATAGTGTTGAGATAGGAGAGAAGTTAGTCTTCTGTTCTTTGTTTAATTTAAACATCATCATGGATATTGTGCTAGGTTGCTGCTCGATTGAGAGGTGAGAAATATAAATTTTAACAGCGAGGGTACGTACTTAACTATCATGTATTTTATTAACATGGGAATCATATCAAACCGGGCCCTGACCCGTATCTATATTTCTTTATTTCTGCACATATTATTGCCGTTACAGGTGCTCTACCGCATGGACACCTGTGTTTACATTTCCATTCCGGTTGTCATGGAGCTACAGCATAATGCGGATGTTGTAGGTTTTTGGTATTCGACGCTTCTTTCCATTGTAGCTTAGTTAAGTTCAGTTTATTTATTTTGGCGTGTTTGACCAAGCGCTGCACTCATTTACTATATTGTAAATATTGAAATGTAATACTCGGTGTAAATATTTGTATTGGTCTGTTCACCGACTGCTTATTCGGTGATTATTTATTTTATTGTCTTCCTTTATCTTCGGTTTTTGATATCCACCGTTTTTGCAAATGGGATTGGTTAAGTGTTTTCTTTTATTTACAAATTTTCTTTTTATTGACAATCTATTTTCTAAAATCATTGGTGGTTATCTCATACTATTATTTTAATCGACAGTGATGCTGAGAATGGACCATCTATGATTCCTGCGATTATTAGAGTATTGGACTGGCCACCTATTATTTTAGTTGGCGGGTTGTCACAATACCGAAATTTTATTAAGTCTAACTTTAAAAGCTACTACATAATTAAAATGAATAATAACAACACAATTGAGTTATAACTGGTCAAAAGTACCCGAAACCCAAAAATACAACTTGGAACTTATTTTGACTATCTCAACTATTTTCCGACTAACCGTACCCTCTAATTTGGCATCAAGAATATCGTACAACATTTCTTGTTCCAACGCCATATTAATTCATTAATCATGATCCGATTAGAATATAAGTCGTAACCGTCTCTTAAAGCACAACAACGCAATAAAACACAATATGATGCTATTTACATTCACATTACAGTAAATATGCAAAACTTAGTAAATATTATCTCTTAAGTCACTTAAAAAAATATTTACTTCAACCTTCTTTATTTTATATAACTAACCAACAAGGCAAATTAATAAAAAAATAATTACTCAAAAGTAAGGGGTATTAAACCCCTCTCCTCTCTATTTCCCTCTCACGAACCATACTCCCCATCCTCTCTCCCGCCGCCCCCTTCTCCTCTTCACGCTGCCACCCGTACCCCTCTCCTCACGAACTCCTTCTCACGAACCATACTCGCCGTCCTCTCTCCCACCTCCCCCTCCTCCTCCTCTTCACGCTTCCATTCCCTGTTGTGTTACGTGATTTGGGTTTTTAGGTTGTAAACAATTAGTATTTTTTTTTTATTTGGCATAACTAAATTATTGATTTGCGTTTTGTAGTTTCAATCAACGAATTTGGTTTTTTTCTTCTTCTTTGTTGTAATTAATTTTTTTATTTGTAGATGTATTTGGGTGCAAATGGCAAATGTAATTATTTGGGTGCGAATGGCAGATCCAAGGTATTCCTTTTCTCCCTACTCTATTTGGGTTCAATAGAATGACAGATCTAACTATTTGGTTAATTTGGTAGTTTACTTTATTCACGTTTTTCTTTTTAGGGACACTTTGGTTATGTTTTGTGTTCATGCTATAACCTCTCTATTCTGATACTAGTTTTGATTTTCATTTTATTCTGTTCCATTTTTTTTCCATGTTTGATAGATAATTAACCAAGCCTCTTTATCCACTGTTGGAGCTTTACAAATTTTGTACATTTTACAAAGGTTCGGGTTTGACTTTTTGACATGTCCATATCCTACATTTTTTTTCTCAGGGTTTCAATATATGGATTCTGACCCTCCATTTTCCCCTCTTTAATTCAGTTTTATTGCAATTTTGGTTATTCTTATACGGTAGTTTCCAGGTTGTTAAAGTTGAGGTACACATACCAGAGTTTTTTGTTTGTCTTAACACGTTTCTCGATTTTAAAATCAAGACTTTTGTGTTGGAATATTAATTGATTTTGAACCCAAGTTTGATTGGTTTTCAGTGGCTTTACTGTCCTGGAGGACGGACGTTAATGGCAACGTATAATATTACATGCGAGTATTTATTTTTAGTAGGTATTTTTTAGGTGTTTTTTATGCCCCTACCTAGCCCTTTCTTAGTTTATGTGCTACCATGTTCTTCTTAGTCACAGACTCTCGCTTATTCAGATATGGGAGATGGACATTGGTTCGATAACTAACACATTTCATATGCAATTACTGTGTGATTATTTTCTTTTATCAAAATTTAAAAATCTTTTTCTACTTTACTCCTATCCTCAAGAAACAACTATTAGTATTAGTCTCATTTTTTTCTACATGTGTACAAAAGGAAAAATGTCATTGTGTTGGTTGTTTAGGATTCGAGTCTCTGTTCTCTAATCTAAAAGGAATGATTAAATTCTGTTGTTTATTTTTTATATTGAATTGAATTGTGGATTCCAGTTGACAATTAAGTTTATATTGAAAACATTTAAGTTTGTTGACAATTTCCCTTATTTGGTGTTGAAAATTGGGTTTCCCTTCAATATCACGTAATAGAAAACATTTAAGTTTCAAGTTGGAATTTGGTCAAAGTTCCTCCGCTTTTCATTTTCAAAATTTGGTTTCCCTGCGAGTATCCTTTCAACGGGTTATATTTGAAGTTGAAAACTATCAAGAAAGACTCTTTAACTAACTAAAAACTAATCGATTCAATTTGTGCATAGAGTTAAATGATTGGGACAGTTCATATCTTAATTTGCTTCAGACATATTCTTTTGTTTTGTTTTATTTTTGGGTGTAGTCATCACATTTAAATAATGTCTTTTATTTTCGTAGGCGATGTTGAAGATACCTTTTATGCTTTCGAAAAGACACCTTTTATGCCTTTTCCAGAAAGAAACCTATTATGATTTCGCAAGTGGTTAACCTCATGCCTACCTAATACATAATACACTTCAGTTTTGAGTTCAAATTTACACTTTTTGAAGATATATGATAAGTTGGTAATTCATGATTCTCATTGTGTTTTTTTTGTAGGTTTTGAGCCACTACCTCCCTTTATGGAGTTAAACCAAACAAATAAATTAATCTTACGGTACATCTTTGTTTACATTTTTAGTTGTTCGTACGTATTTTCTTTGTAAATTTAATGCTATTTTGGTCTTCCTTTAAGCGTAACTTTCTTTACTTAGTCTTTACCCCTTTTATGACAATCCATTTTAACAATATATTCGTGGTCTGCTTGAGATCGTGTACTGGCGTAACCTGTTTCTTTGATCTGGGTGAACTTACAGGCTTTAATATTTGGGGGTTTCATCTACTTAATTTTTTATTTTTAAATTTGTAGGTTATTGGTTTCAATAGTGAGCTCCCAGTGTTTTCGAATTTACCCTCGAAAGGTATATTATCTCTCTCCTTCTCTCAATTGGTTTATTTCTTATGTTTAATATACCGGATATAATATTTTTATACGTATATGCTTTATTATAACTTATTTCAATCTTATGTTCTAGGATTTTAAGTAAGTTTTAGAGTTAGTAATTTGTTCTCTGTATGAATGTTTCATTCTACACATTTGCAAATGCCTCCAAAGTTGGTTCTTTCAACTTCAATTTATATTTTTTGTGTTGGAGATACAATTGGTTCTTTAATTAGTATTCAATTTTGGAGTTTTGTCTGTATCTATGATGAAATATAAATGAATTTCACCACATTGGTTACTAAACTTTCAAACTTTATTAACATAGTATGTACATATTTGGGGACAATAAATACTATGCGAGTCACAATATCGTTTGACATTAGTTACTGTCATGGTTTCATTTAAGAATCTCATATGTTCTGTCATGATTTTATTATGTACAAATATGTTTGGTTCTTTTAGGACAGTTATTTTAGGGCTGTTTGTTCTCTTATAATTATTTGGTCATTCCTTTAGGGTTGTTCTATTCTTTTAGGACTTTTTGGAGGGATCAATTAGGATTGGTCATTTTTTTGTGGAGCATATGTTGCAGGAAGTAAGACAATTTCTCTTTTTGCTTTCTCTCAAGAATCATGATTTTATTCAATTTTTTTTGCTGATACATGGCTTTTTTCTTTCTAAATTTTATTTAGATTTCTCAAATTTATGGATGCTCCAAATGATTGATGGGAATGTGGACTATTAAGTAATCTATGTTCTTTTAGGACTATTTGATTTCTCACATGACTGGACCGTTTGATAGCTAGATAGCAAAAATATAGCAATTCAATGAAGTCCGTATAAAAAACATATCTAGATAGCAGCTATATAGCAGTTATATAGCATCTATGTAGCAACTATATAACTTCTATATAACTGTTATGTAGCTACATAAATGCTATATAGCAGTTATATAGATGCTACATATTAGTTGCTACATAGCTGCTATACAGGTTGCTACATAGCTTCTATATAAGCAGCTATACAACTGCTATATAGGTGTGATACCCCGCCCAATTAAATATCGGGTGATCAGTCCTTTATAAAATTTAAACCAAAATGTTCGGTTGGTTCATTCTTAGCATCATTGTTGAAAACACAATAACTTATTTAATCACCTAATATAATTAAGCTAAGTGTCAAAACATTTTTTCTTATTAAATAAAAACCATTTAATTACCAAACTAAGTAATTTAATATAAAGCCTCCACGCATGATTAATTAATACAAATACTGAATCAGAATCGCATGCTGAATTAGGTAAGACTGGTTAAAACATCCCTGTTCAAAACTCTAAACTAAAACAATAGTAGCCATTAATCCACAAGAAAATGAACGAGAAATAGAGTAAACATAATCTCTGAAACTGTCTAAGGAAGGGGAGACACATGCCCTAAAGAAAATGTCATATTGAATAGGAATGAAATAATCGAGGCGTCTAAACAAAGTCCTGCAGCTTCCACAACATCTACAGCACGCCACGCAAATCCGAAACTCTAAGACTGATGTCCCTGTAGCTGAGCACCTAATATAATACATACATATATAAAGAGAGATAGGAGATGCAAGAAACGGGTCAGAGCCCAATGTGTAAAAATATTTGTTTAAGCAAGTATTTAAAATTTGCAGTAAAACAAGTATCAAGTACATGTTAGTTCAAACTCTCACATGAGATTCTCACCCCTCTTCTATTGTGCACGCCTAACGCATATCTAAATTTTCTCCTTAACTCTACCTCCACATATAAATAGTCTGAATCCATCCTAATAGTATTTACCCTCACTATTAGTAAACCCGCCTCACCTATACAATACGTTATCCAATTAGCCTATGACGAAAAGCTAATTAATACATTTTCCATTTCCACAATAATTCAGGTATACGATTAGAATTTTCTTTACAAAATTCCAAGCCCATATTTATCACTATACACATTAGATTGATCCACAACTCATAAATATATATACATATAGTCACATTTGCCCTATATATATATATATATAACATGATACTGCACCCCCGGGATACATCCCATTAGCGCACCTAATCAACAACTTTACCCCCAGGTTATCACCCTTTAGTACACTTACTTAAATAATCTTGTACCCCCGGGTTATCACCCATTAGTGTATTTAATAAAAATCATACATAATAGGCATACACATATCCTATTATAATAAATAGATATTTCCCTCACCTATATATATTCTTCTCTTACGTATTTTGATTTCAACATTTTGTATTGGTTATTGAGATTATTATCCCTCTCGTAATCTTTATGGTATATACTCTCCATACCGAATTCATCAAAGTATTTAGTCTCTCATACTTCTTCCGAAATTTTGCCTTACTTAAATTTATTATTTGGAAATAATTCTCTCATTTCTGAATTAATAAACTTAAATCTAGGTCCTAAAAGAAATTATCAAAATTTCACTTTGTCCTCCGAACAAGATGGCATGTCGTTTGAATGACTGCCACATGTCGCTCGAACAACTTCGCGCGAGATGCATTTCGCTCGAACGAATTCGAGCGACTTCGCGAGAGAATTCGTTGTTCATCCCCTACCAAGATTTTCCAACGTTTTCCACCATTTTTAACCTTAAATCTTCTCGTTCAACACCCCAAACTCCAAATAAAAAGTTCTACATCGAACCCCATCAATAACATATGAATTCTAACATCCTAGAATCATCAATTCATTACAAATCATTCATAAAATGTGAAATGACAATTTAAATTTATCAAAACCCTAGTTCTTCCAATACATGTTCAAGAAGCCATAATTTCTAGATTTTTTCTACATATAAATTCCTCAAAACGTGATTTCCAGTCTGCATACATTAAGGGTTTCAATCTAATAAATTACAGAATTAATTTACACATTCAAATTCCTCAATTTCACCATCTCTATAACCTATAACATATTCCTAACAATCGTACACTAACATGAGTATGATAAATACCGAAATACAACAAGTTATAAACACTTGCCTGGAGTGAGTAGTCTGATTTCTTAATGTTGTTGGTATGGGTGTGTTCCCCATCTCCCGATCTACATGGTGGTGGTGGTGGTTGTGCAAGGTTGTGTCGATTTAGCCCTCTTCTCTTGGCAAAAGCTCTCCCTCACACTTCATATGTCCGTTCCTTCTTTCTATATCTTTCTAACCCTAATACAACTGTTTTTGGCTGATAAATTAACTCCTAATTTTCGTCCATCAATTAGGCCTAAAAATCCAATTTACCATAATGCCCTCTTGGGATGCGGGTTAGGCCTAAAATTGCCCTGGGACCCAAACTAAACACCCGAGTATACTATTTCGGCACTTTCGGACTCAACGGTACACTCAAAATTGTCATATGAGTTACTAAAAGTAATTGATATATTTATTTCTCCAATTTATTCCCAACACGACTCAGACGCGCGTCTGACTTAATTCACTAAACTTCCGTATTATTATCTCTTGACAATTTATCCAAGTGTATAGTTCCATATTACATGTCGCACAATAATATTAAATTAATAAGTATTAACCCTTAGCACGCTAGTGAATATTTATTTTTATTAGATCCGGATTAATTAACAATTTAATTCTCACATTTAAATTTAATTAATCCCTCTGTAATAAATAATCCCTTAATTATTTAAATCATACAAAATGTGGGGTTTTACAATAGGTTGCTACATAGCTGCTATATAGGTAGCTATATAGGTGCTATATAATATATAGGCTGCCACAAAACAATCCCAAAGGATCGAGCAGGTCCAAATGTGTAAAAAATGACTTGTGTATCAGGTCTGAATATGTCTATTCGATATTATGTCCCTGTGTAGAGAAAAGGTGATCCGATATCTACATATATTCATATGCATATATGCATATTCCATATATGAAGATTGCATATATGCCATATGCAGGCAGCATATATGTAGATACAGCTGCAATAGTTACTTAGATTGTTGGTATAATGAAAGGTCTATATTGCTTGAAATTTAATGAGATGGGTCTGCTCCTCTAATTAAGTACCAAACAAATAATGAAAATTTATCGTTACTTGAAATTTAATGATACCTTTGTTACTTGAAATTTTCATCTCCTCCTCGGTTGAAATTACAGGATCTTCTTACCATTTAAAATTTCGAACATCCTGCTCCTCTAATTTTAAGCGAGCTTGCAGCTCCTCCTCCTGTAGGAACTTTTTGGTACTTCATCTATAGGAGCTATTACAGGCCCCTTCCGTTACTTTTTTTTTTTCACTTCACTACACCTTTAAGTTGTATTGAATTAACTTCAGTTAAATAAGTGATTCAAATATTAGCGTTTGAATTAATTGTATTTAGTTAATTAAGTGATTCGGTTAATTCATTTGTATTCAGTGATTCAAATATTAGCGTTTGTTATTTAGTCTGTTTTGTTGTTCATTATCATGTTCATTCATTGTTCTTCAATTTCATTTTCTTAAATTTAAAAAAGTCAGAATTTCCATTTTAGTTTTGGTATTCGTGTTAAAAGTCCGTTAAAATGCCAATAACGTGTACTTTATGATGTTTGTACTGACATAATGAATTGAGATAATTGGTTCGGTTTCTAATAGGTAATTGAGGCATTTTGAATTGTCTGTACTTTGTTAAACAAAATTCAATATAAAATTGTGTAATATCTTTTTGTGTTATCTTCGTTTCTTACAGTAATTTCACTATTGTTTGACAGTTTTTGGACTTAAATTGGGATTTTGAGTTTGTGTAGTATTGGAGTTCGAATGTGAACATCATCCTTACTACCTTTGTGTCGTTCCTTTTGCTTCATATGCTGGAGGAGGCAAATTCACCACAAATTTTTGAAGACAGTTAATGAGGACGTCAGGAAAGTTCACCTAGGGAAGGAGGCAAAGTCACCACTCTTAAAGGAGGGCCAGTAGGTGCAGCTCACTTCAAACATGTGACAGTTGATTAGTTCATATCGAACACGGGCCAATAAGAAGTTTATTTCATTGAAGCTTTTGTTAGACGAATTTGGATTTTTTTTTATATGGTTGGATTTGTTGTTACCCCTTAAACATGGTTGATAGTCCAATAAACAAAGGAGACTATGCCCAATTTTTTTTTTTTAAATTGACACTTTATTTTTTTGAGAGACAATGAATTTGATTCATGAATATTGTATATTTCATTTTATATGTGAATTTGTTTGATGAATTTATACAATTTGGATGTTGCTTGATTATTTGTTATTTGTTAAGCGGGGTGAATAGTTGCATATACAAAGGAGACTATGCCCAATTTTTTTAAAAATTTGACACTTTGTTTTTTTGAGACACAATGAGAATTCGATGGATGAATATTGTATATTTCTAATTATCTGTCAATTTATTTGATGAATTTAGACTATTTGAATGTTATTGGACTATTTGTTATTTGTTAAGCATGGTGAATAGTCCTATAAATAAAGGATATTATGGCCAATTGTTTTAAAATTACATTTCAAAATTTTTTGCGTTTTGCTGTTCCGTAGTTTGAAAAATTATCGTCGTTTCGCGATTACGGACTTTGGAAAATTTCTGTCGTGCCTTCAGGCACGGGCATACGCTAGTTAGTTTGTGTGTGTGTATATATATATATATATATATATATATAGAGAGAGAGAGAGAGAGAGAGAGAGAGAGAGGTTCTAAAGTGAACTTAAAACTCAAACTTTTTAATGAACCTAATAAAACTTTAAAAAATAACCCAATTAATTTTAATTCGTTGTTATAATTGGTCCGCTCTAGTGGCAACGAATACACGTGTGACACTTGTATTTTTTAATATACACACACACGTGACCAGAGGCGGACCTAGGTGGTCCCAAAGGTGAGCAGCTGTCCACCTGGATTTTTGGAATTTTTTCTCGATATAAGCTATTTTTTGGACATTTGTGTAATGTTACATAGTTGAAGGCATTTAACTTTTGGGGCCGAAATGTAAATAAATCATATCCCTTTTGTTCTTCTACCTGCACACACCTTTAAAACTAAACCCGCATTTTAAAATGTTTCAAAGATAAAACTGAACTCTCCTCACTCCCCGCCACTCCCTCCCCTTCTCCTTCCTCACCTCCCTTCCCACCCTTCGACTACCTTAACCAATGCCAAAACAGCAAGAGTAGTGGTGCCAAACCAGTGTCACTCCTCTGCCGCAGTAAGCACCACTCCTCTCGCCCTGGGCTCTTTCTCGATTTGGGGCAAACCAACGATTCAGTCACACATTGTATCCACTGACTGAACCCAATCATGTAACTTTAACTTTCTATGTTTTTTTTTCAATTTAATATTCAACACTTAATGATAACTTTATACTGTTTAGTTTATTCAAGACTCGATGAAGATAGACTACTGGTTAGTTCACTTATTAAAGACCCAAATAGTTAAATGTTTGGATTATTCACTTATCGGTATATGGAGATAATCTACTAAATATTTCTATTCTTATCAATTGAAAAATTATTAATTTTATTTGTTGAAAAATATATCTATTATTGTTTCAATGTATTGTTTGCTAACTATTTCCTTAAAATTTGATTAAATTTTGGTAGTTAGTTATTGAGTATTGTTTATTTGGTAAATATATCATTTGTCCTTTGCTATTTTTATTTTCTTAATTACTGTAAATTAGTAGTAATATTTTTTGGCTGAAATTTTTAATTTTTCTAAATTTATTTGCTATAATTTAATTGTTAAAAGTTTATTTTGAAATATTTTTTCAGTTTTTGACAATTATATTTAATAATGGTTAGAATACAAATATTTGCCAATCAGTTAATATATTTTTAGATCTAAATTTTTTAATAAAACTCAAAATAACCTTTAAAAATATCGCCTCGAGGGCTCCCGCCCCCGATACCACTCTAAACTTTCTCACCCCCTAACCAAATATTCTACGTCCGCAACTACACTTGACAAACCTTACACCCCCCACCCTCCCACCACGGATAGAAAACATTTGTTCATACTAAACTAACAAATTTAAGTAACTAGGCACCATCTTAAATTTCACAGCTCTATACAAATTGAAATTGGGTTAGAGTAGATCACTTTTCGGGTGTGTTGGGTTGAACCTGACTTGTGAGTCGAAATAGTCATGGTCGTAATTGGGTATTTCATGGAAGCTGGCCGGATTTTGATGTTGGCGAGGATGACTAGCTCGAATACCAATGTTCAAACTGGGTTAGGGGTGTTCCGGGTCTAGGATGAGATGGGTCAAACATGTATCTGGGTTATGTTCAGGATCTTGAACACGGGGATTTAGCAAAGGTAATGGGTGTTGATTTAATGGAAGTTGGAGGTTGGGTTAGGTTGGGTTGGTTAGGTGGGTGGGGGGTTTAAGATTTGTCACGTGTTTATAGTGTCAAATGTTTGGCCGTTGTTGCTGGCGTGAACCAATTACAACAACAAATTAAAATCAATTGGGTTATTTTTTAATGTTTTATTAGGTTCATAAAAAAGTTTGATTTTTAGGTTCACTTTAGAACCTCTCTCTCTCTCTCTCTCTCTCTCTCTCTCTCTCTCTCTCTCTGTGTGTGTGTGTGTGTATATATATATATATATATATATATAAATTTTTCTTTGTATGGTGCTTATGTCAGCATTTATGTTTTCTGGGAAGATATATATAATTCTAATAGTATACATTCTCACAAAAATATGTATAATTTGGGTATGATTTTATACCAAAGATCAATTATAATAAGTACTACTAAATAATAACATGTGGCCATTTTTTTCACTCAACAAGGTTTTTTTGGGGAAATTTACAATTAGATCCCTTATTGACAATTTTTAAACATTTAAGGACATTTAATATTAGATCCACTTATTATGCCACTAGCATAGACAGCTACAAGAAAAGAATTAGTAAACCTAAGTGTTTAAAATTTATCAAAATTCCTTTAATGTTTAAAATTTATTTGCGAGGAACTTAAGAATACTTTGCTATTTTTTTACTAAATTGAATCTATATCTATACACACAACATATGAACTTGGCAACAATAAAACACACATGAACTTTTATAATACTATAATACTAATATTTGTTTTTTTTTCTAGTTAAAGTGAGTAAGTATATAAATATGTATTAAAACCCCAATACAAAATAAAAAAAAATATCTTAACCGTAGTGCATTAATAAAAACGTTGATTATTATGAACACAAAAATAGGCGAGATAAAAGAAAATTTTGAATATGAAAAAGTCTGTGTGTAGTTTGACGATGTAGTGAAAAGAAATTAGAAAAGTGGGACTAAAAATATGGAGAGAGAGAGAGCGAGAGAGAGAGAGAGAGAGAACCCAGTTTTAGAAAAGTCAAAGTTATGCAACATTATGTGGGTAGCTTAGCTTTAGACTGTGAGAAAATATAAATGCCAATTGGTCAACAAAACTGGAAGTTTATAAAGGTTAAAGCATATATAGATATGGATTTGCATTAATTACCTTTTTAGGTAAACTCTGCCAATAATTCCAACTTCTCTAAAGTGAGACAAGTTTTTGCATATGCCTTTAAATTGTATTTTGCTTATTTTGTATTTATTTTATTACTCCGATCTTATGATTTGAACGAGTTTGAATGAATTTTTAATGATATTTAAGTTTGTAGAGTGACCACGTTATTGCTTGAATTTCTTGCAACAAAATTAGCTATAAAAAGTTTGGAATAGTAAAACGGTGGGTTTTTAACGTTGTTTAACAGTTAATTGGAGGCTTTAATCTGAATAGCAATGTTATATGCTTTACAGTTGCAAACATAGGGGTATGGTTTAACTTGTCAACAAAATCATCAATTATTTTTTTATATGTTTTGGCTAACAAATATCAGTTTAACATGGTATTTTACTATTCGGGAGATAAAAGATGGTCAAGATTGCTTATGTTTGAATATTATGACACCAAAAGTTGGTAGTCGAGCTGGAAGAACATTTTGGTGCATAAAAGATGTTGTAAGAAGAGTGGGAGGTCCACTCAGATTGACCTATTTGTGGAGAGTGGATTGTTTGATATTATTTGTGTAGAACAATATCATCCAGCAATAGAATCTCGAGACCCATCATCAGGGGTAGGGGTGGTAAACGGACGGATACAGACTGAATACCATGTTTTTCATATCCGTATCTACTATCTGGATGAACTATCCGTATCCATATCCGTATCCGGCCGGATAGTTAAAACAACTATCCATATCCGTATCCGCCCAGATAGTTAAAACAACTATCCATATCCACTATTAAAATTACATCACTAACAGTTTTGAAACTATTCAAAACTTCTTTGTGTATTGATTTGATTTTGAACTTTTATAAGTGGGAAATTCTACATTTGTAGGATTTTAGGCTTCCTAATAAACAAATTTCTCAATTACATAACAAAGACTTGAAGAATTTGTTACGTCAAAAAAGTTATAGTTGGTTCTTGATCTAGGTTACACGCTGCATAATCAAATATCTAAAAATAATTTTGGTGTCTCTTAAAGAGAATCTGCCACGTGGCATCATAATTGAGTTATAATTATTATTTAGCTATCTGAAACGTGTTCTTTATATTTTGACATTAAACTCATGAAACAACCTTTCATATTATACCAGTTAATCATTATATTAGATGGAGTCCCAATTCTATTTTTCTTACCCATTGCTCTTCTGAACCATACACTTTTTTCTCTCACAAATGTCATCTCTCTCTCTCTCTCTCTCTCTCGGCGACGTCACCACCTAACCAGACCCCTCCACCTCTGGTCTGTTCCATAGTTACCGGCTTGGGCTTCACTAGTGTAGCCATCAGTTCTGACTTCTATGAGGGCCAGTTCCTCGCATAGGAAGTTGGTTCTTTTTATTTTATTAGAGTTATCAATATATATAGATGTGAGATTGGTGAGATATTGATTGTTTATAATTTAAGTTTTGTAAGATTTTGTGATTTTGAGTGAAGCAGTGATGGAAGTGACAGCGGCGAAGGATGCCGTAAAGATAACAACGGTCAATAAAAAAAACCACGCCTTGGATATGAAATGGACCTTTTGGTTCGATAACTATTCCAAGCCCAAACAAGGCGCCAGTTGGGGTAACAACCTTCGTAAAGGCTACACCTTTGACACCGTCCAAGAGTTTTGGTGTTTGTATGATCAAATATTTAAGCCTAGCAAGTTCCATGCAAGTGTTGATTTTCATTTGTTCTAGGCTGGGATTGAACCCAAATGGGTTGATTTTGAGTGTGCAAATGGGGGCAAGTGGACTACTAATAGTAACAAAAAGTCCAAACTCGACAATATGTGGCTCGAAACATTAATGACTTTGACTAGGGAACGTAATAACCCTCTCTTTTAGGAGGCTAATTTTATATTAATTTAACACATAAGGTAATTATATAAAATGTTGGAACTGGAGTAAATATTAATTTAATAAGTTAGAAGTTAATATTTACTAGACTGATGTATATTTACTATATGTGAAAGTAAATATCATCAGGTTGCATGTTTTATGGTGTCATTTATTTTAAATTACATTATGGCTAAAATGAAATTGGAACTATAGATAATTTATAAAATTACCGGATGCTAGTTTAGAGGGTGTAGTTAGTCCCAGAATGTCCGAGACAGTCAAAATAAGTGCCATATTGTATTTTTGGGTTTTGGGCACTTTTACGTGGTTTTATCTTAAACGCGTATTTGGGAGTCAGTTTCATGTTGTATTAACCACTTAAGTTGGAGAGTTTAGAGTTAAGCCACGATTTTAAGTCTTGCCCCTTATTTCATTTCCTCATTTTATGTCTTAAACATAGAGAGAAAAGGAGAGAAGGAGAGAGGAAAAGAAAAGAAGAGATTGAGAGAGAGATTGGAGATTGAAGAATGGGGATTGCTTCTTCCATAAATAAATCTTAGATTTCAACCCTAAGGCAAGTTTTCTACTTGCTAATATATGATTTAAGACGATTAAATTATGTGATAGTTGTGTATTTACATTTATGGATCAAAACTAGAATTTGTGGTGATTTAACCCTAATCTTGGGTTTTGATGATCAAATTGTGGATAATAGTAATTAATAATCATGTAGGTTGATTTGGGGTAGATTTATGATGTTGGTTGTGGGTAAAAATGGGAGAGATTGGAGTTTGGGGAAATCTAGGGTTTATAACCCTCGAAGCCATTCTTGGCAAAATTCTCGAGGCTGAATCGATTCGGCCCCTAGGCGAATCGATTCGCTAAGGGGAAGTTCCCAGGTCTGCTTTGACCAAATCGATTTGGGTCCAAGCCAAAATGATTATGTAGTTGCAGAATCCCAGGTCTTATGTCCGACCTGATTCGCTGTTTGGGCGAATCGATTCGGAATCATGCTGTTTTTGAGTTATTTTTTTTAACTTAATTTTCTCCTTTTTCTTTAAATCTAGGGCCTAGGAACCTTCTTGAATGAAGTAAACTTAGAGTCCTATAGTGTGAGATGAGTTAGTTGATGACCCTAAATTAGAAATGGTTCATATGGGGACTTTTTCGGGGTTATGCCTATTGATGATAGGGCATTCTTTTCTTCTAGTCAATTACTATGAAACTAACAGTTATAGTATTATGTTTGGGAGACTTTAGAAGCTCAATTGTGCTATATTAGTTTTGATGACTTATATTATCACCCCAAAAGAATGTTGGGAGATTTCAGAAGCTCAATTGAGCTATGTTAACCTTGATGGTTCATAATAACCCCATAAAAGTGTGTTGGGAGAATAAATTTAAATCTTACTCATTACTTTGAGGTATGATAGTATTGGGGTTTTAAAGTAACACCCCAAAATGTTTGGAGATGATTAAGAGTTTATTTACGTATTTGAGGTTGTAGTGACGATATATGTTATCGTATGGCTCCGGATTTAAATGAGTTAAATTATTTACAAAATGTAAATGATGCTGGTTTCGGATAAAATGAAAATGATATGGAAATGGTAATGATGATGGTGAATGATAATATACTTAATCATGAATATGGTAAATGATAATTTACTTGATTTTTGAAAATGGTAAATAAAATGGTTTGAACACACCCTCTCTAAATGACATCATAAGGGAAGTTCGCGCGTGAGGTGAAGCCCCCTGACTAATGAATGCAGGGTGGATATAGTCCTAGGCCATGGCCGCATTTGTGTTGTATATTTTCTGCGATGGGTAGGTAATTTTGGGTGTGGTTATTACTACCCCGCATGCACATGGCCACTTCCCGACGTTTTGCGTTATAGGTGCTCAGGTTGTCTTATGATATGCCCTGGAAGATGATGGTCATTTAGGGGCGCGCACAGTGGGGAGATTCGGACGGGCTGTCTTAGAATCATTATATATGTATATAAATATAACTAGTCATAATTAAGTGGAACTTGATGGATTATGTGCCATAAAGATCATAATGAAGTGCCACAAAGAGCACATATAAATGCCACAAAGAGCATTTGAAAATGATTATTTTCCTGATAAGGAAAGGATTTTTACAAAGAATAAAATTGAGATAAAAATTCCATAAAGAGCATAAGATTGTGATTATATATATATATTTCCTGTTAAGGAAAAATATATGAGATAATTGGTGTATACGATGAAGATTTGAGTTTAATGTTATTAATTTTATTTTCCCTCTTAGGCTGTGTTTTAAATTGTGTAGGTAGATTCTTATTTCTCTTTCATCATGATTTTTCATTAATAACTGTCATACTCTTTATTCATTTGGTAATCATATAGAACAAAGCCCTGACCCGTTCATATTTCTTATTGTGCTTGAATCTAGTATCCGCTCAGGTAGTCCGCCGCAAGGATGCCTGATCTGACTTCCTATCCCGGTGTCTTTGGCGAGCCGTGATGCTTTGCGGGTATTATGGGACATTTTGAGATAGACCCCGTCATATTTGCACTCTAGTTAAGATCGGGTCTTTTTACTCGGGTGAGAGGCCCCATCTTTTGTAATTGGTTAATGTAACGTATAATGTAAATTATTGAACTTGTTTTATATTGTTGTATGAGTCTGTGGCCGACAGTATATTCGGTCCCTTATTGTACATTGGAGGTTATATAATATAATTTGGTCTGGATTTCCACTTTCTTTTTAGTTGGGTTGTTTAAATTCTTTTCTTTAACTTTAAAACCAAAATTTTTTGGCAACCCATTTTTTCTGAAATTAGGAGTGGTTATCCCGTATACTTCTTATTTTGTTGTGATGCTGAGAATGATTCCATCCATGATTTCGTTATTTTAAAGTATCGGGCAGGCCACCCCCCATTTCGGATGGTGGGTTGTCACAGATGGTATCAGAGCATCAGGTTCTAGAGTCCTTAGGAATCGGTGTGAACTCGTTACGCCTTTCGCGTTGTTTTTGATTTGACATAAATCCTTAGGATTAAGGTCGTTGATTTCTCTTGTGAGATTTTGTTCTTCAGCCAGGAGGTAGAACATATAGAATCTTTTACGCATTCATGTGAGATTAGTAGGTCGATGGAACATGGGTGCCAAGAAAGGTTGTGGTGAAGGCGTTGCGAGATGGATTAATAGGAACTGTAAGTGGTGGTCGGGGAGGAGGACCACTTAGAGGACGCGCCTTTTTTGTAGAACTTTCTTGTCGTGCTACTGCGACCACTGATTACAGTAGACACAGTTTTCCAAGTACCGCTAAAGTAGAGGGTGGTACTAAACTTGAGATTTCAAGCGACGTTTTATTGAAGTGGAGAAGTGCCCAGCTAAAAAGGATGGAGGAAAATCCTTCACCCATAGGAGAAGCTATATTCTCAATTGTTCACGTGAGGCTCGGTCAGAGGCCGACATGTAAATAAAGAGTTGTGCGATTAGGGAGATTGTACACTACACAAAGGTACGTATAAGGGAGAGCCCTTCAATGGAATGATAGGCTCCAGAATAAGTGTCGTCAACACTTCTGATGGAGCAGTGATCATGAAACCCCATTGGTGAACATCCGCTCGGGGAGGTTTAATTGAACTAAGGACGAGGAGGCCGGTAGCGTGTTCTCTTTTACTGAGGAAGTAAGAGGGGCTATGTGGATCATTGTTTGGCAGTAGGAGGCGGAACAATGGTTATGACGTGGAATGTATAATCACGCATCTTCATTATGTTGATTTGGAGGACAATGGAAAGAATAAGGTGCCTAGTTGGGGACTTGATGGATGTAATGTTGGTTCATATAAAACTCGAATATGGAGTCTGAGAACCATTGGTATTGTCCTGGAGTGATTTGCATAAAATGTTGGCGGGAATTCCACCGTATTAGTGGGTGGTGTATTCCTTAGGATAAAATTCAGTAGTATTGTGTTTACTATAGATTCGAGTGTGTATCTCGATCTTGTGGTAATATTGACGCTATTATAGATAGATAAATAATATAACTTCCATGGTAGGGAAGTTTTATATTTTCCTTCACTCGTTATAAAGAGAGTGATGATACATTTTCTTTTTTAAGTACGATGTACGTTATGTATTACTTGTATGATATGTACTATAAAAGTAAAGATATTTTGGTTTCATTGGGGTGATAGCAAGTAAATAGATTGTGAGGCTATCCTACTTCTAGTTTCAGCATGGAACTAGTTGTCCTATAATATCTCCCCTGGATACAGGTTGAGACTTTATAGGGGTGGTTGAGGTAAGTAGGAAGTTTTTATTACTTGTTGTGTTATCTTGTTTATGTGTTTGGTTGATTGTTTGTTTTGTATGTGATTGGTATGCCTTATCTCCTTGATCGACATAGTTGAGTAGTAATGCATAGGAGGGGTTCCTTGTTTGGATTCCGCTTTTGCGGGACGCTTCACGCGTGAACCTCAACGACGTTGGAAGTGGGGAGATATTATTCTTTCTTCTTTTAGTTCATTGCATTTTATTTTATTTTAATTGGGTTGGTTAAGAGATGGGCTGGAAGGTTTAGCCGAGAATCACGTAGACGAGTGATTATGGGCTATTAAAGTGCAAGATAGAAGCACTATAAATAGTTCTCTCCTCTGATCGATGTGAGTGAGACTGAGATATGAAGTCGAATTGAGACTTCGGGTTATGCCTTGATAAGAAGGCTCTTTGAAAAGATGTATATATGTTATGGGATAAAATTTATGAGACTTCACAGAAAGTGAATGTCTGATTAATGGAAATATTTAATGATGTTATGGTAAGACGTAGAAGTAGAATCTTATTAATAGAATTGCAAGTTAAAAAAAAATTACCTATCCCGATCATGTGTTTTAGACCGTCACATCTTGATGATCGACGATGCGAGATAGTAGTGTAACGGGAGGGTTCCTTGTTTGAATTTCGCTTCGGCGAGACGTCCCACGCATGAAACTAAGTGAATGTCAGAATTTGATATAGGTCTTGGACACTAGGGGTATACTTATTATTATATGTATACGACTTTTATAGGATATATATAGATCGACCTTAGGTTTATTATGATATCAGGCCATTAGGGCAGGTGATGTTGATTTAGGATTGTTTTAGAGAGTTGACCACAAATGTGTTGCGGGTTAACGCTAAGGGGGGGGGGGTATTAGATCCCTAGGAACGAGAAGTATGGAATCTTCAGTGATTCAAAAACATAGTCCAAAGGAGATGAGGCCTCTCTTAGTTAAAGTGTTGCATTGATAACCTAGCTTTCGAGGGAGAAATCAAGTTGGTTTATGAAATTTATAGTAGATTATTTATTTGGATTTTCTCATTCGCTAAGGGAATGAGATTGGGCTAGTATATTGGCTAATTAGAAAACTGTCGGAGATATAGGTGATGGCATGGAAATCCAAATGAAACGATCATGACTAGGACGACTTGTAGCTAGAAAATTTCGCTCTATGATTGACCATTTCACCTACTGGTGTGAAGAAGTGTAGTGGTGGAATGAAGAAGGGTATATTGAAAGATATTTTCTTTCAATTGCCGACACCAAATTGGTCATGATCCTATTTGAGAAAATTGTTGATCACTTGACCAAACTGTTGCTTTTTTGGCAATTATGGGCGGACGATTTGTAGAGGAGTATGCCTCGCTTCTTTTATGGAATGGTGGTAAAATCGTGTGAAGTGCCTAATAATAGTGGTGGGCCGAGACCCGATAATTCGTGTCGAAGATTGGCCAAGTTTCCATGAAGGAATGGGAACCATATGGAGATGGAGTATATTTTACCACCATAAAGTGGATGGATGAATGGAAGAAGTTGACTTAATGCCAAAGGGCATATATTGAATGTGAACCTTAGGATACTTAACGGACGGTACAGTAGTTGTATGGATGGAAATTCTCGTACAACAATTAGTCTTTTTGATGGACTTATGGATCATTTCCTAAGTTATGGCTCCGTGAGTGGCCTTGGGTAGCCGATTGAGAAGTTTGCATATTCGTTGGATGGGACCAGCGAACAATATGTTCCTTGAACTTAGAATGGTCCCGGAACATTTCTTTAAGGATTGGGATTTTGAGCCATATGCCTTGAAGGGCTACGCCTATGTGGGGAGAAGATGAGTAGTGTTGGGGTTGAGCTATTTATTGTTGGTATGAGTACCCCTGAGGCGTGATATAATGCGATCTAAGATGTAAGACTATTTACACCGAATCACCTGGTTACCATCTTCCGCTGTAGGAAGTTATAATTGATAGTTATGCGGAATGCTTTCTGCTATGCCAGAGTACAAAGATTGTAGACTGAGATCGATAGTGATGACCTTAGTCCAAATCCATTTTAGGACACCGTAATAATGAGGGTTTGTTAACGGCGATAGAATGATAGTTTCAGAAAGTATACCCTTTATGCGTATAGGGTATGCCCGAATTTTGGGGGAAAAATTCCCTCATAAGGGGGGTAGTATGTAACAACCCTCGCTTTTAGGAGGCTAATTTTATATTAATTTACCGCATAAGGTAATTGTATAAAACGTTGGAACTAGAGTATATATTAATTTAATGAGTTAGAAGTTAATATTTACTAGATTGATATATATTTACTGTATGTGAAAGTAAATATCATCAGGTTATATGTTTTATGGTGTCATGTTTTTTAAAAGACATTATGGGTAAAATGAAATTGGAAATAGAGATAATTTATAAAATTACCGGTTGCCAGTTTAGAGGGTGTAGTTAGTCCAAGAATTTCCGAGACAGTCAAAATAAGTGCCATATTATATTTTTGGGTTTCGGGCACTTTTACCTGGTTTTAACTTAAACCCGTATTTGGGAGTCATTATAATGTGGTATTAAACACTTAATTTGGATACTTTAGACTTAAGCCACGATTTTAAGTCTTTCCCCTTATTTCATTTTTTCATTTTATGTCTTAAACATAGAGAGAAAATGAGAGAAAGAGAGAGGGAAAGAAAAGAAGAGATTGAGAGAGAGGTTGGAGATTGAAGAATGGGGATTGTTTCTTCCACAAAGAAATCTGAGATTTCAACCCTAAGGCAAGTTTTCTACTTGCTAATATATGATTTAAGATGATTAAATTGTGTGATAGTTGTGTATTTGTGTCTATGGATCAAAACTAGAATTTTTGGTGATTTAACCCTAATCTTGGGTTTTTATGATAAAATTGTGGATAATATTAGTTTATAATCATGTAGATTGATTTGGGGTAGATTTATGATGTTCGTTGTGGGTAAAAATTGAAGAGATTGGAGTTTGGGTAAATCTAGTGTTTATAACCCTAGAAGCCATTCTTGGCAAAATTCTTCGGGCCGAATAGATTCGGCCCCCTGGGCGAATCGATTCGCTAAGGGGAAGTTCCCAGGTCTGGTTTGACCGAATCGATTCGGGTCCAAGGCGAATCAATTTGGTAGTTACTGAATACCAGGTCTTATGTTCGAATCGATTCGCGGTTTGGGCGAATCGATTCGCTAGGGCGAATAGATTCGGCCCTAGGGCGAATAGATTCGGAATCATGCTGTTTTTGAGTTTTTTTTTAACTCAATTTTCTCCTTTTTCTTTAAATCTAGGTCCTAGGAACCTTCTGGAGTGAAGTAAACTTAGAGTCCTATTGTGTGAGACGAGTTAGTTGATTACCCTAAATTAGAAATGGTTCATATGGGGACTTTTTCGGGGTTATTCCTATTGATGATAGGGCATTCTTTTCTTCTAGTCAATTACTATGAACAAAGAGTTATAGTATTATGTTTGGGAGAATTTAGACGCTCAATTGAGCTATATTAGTTTTGATGGTTTATATTATCACCCCAAAAGAATGTTGGGAGATTTCAGAAGCTCAATTGAGCTATGTTAACCTTGATGGTTCATAATAACCCCATAAAAGTGTGTTGGGAGAATCAATTGAAAGATTATTCATTACTTTGAGGTATGATAGTATTGGGGTTTTAAAGAAACACCCCAAAATTTTTGGAGATAATTAAGAGTTTATTTACTCCTTTGAGGTTGTAGTGACGATATAGGTTATTGTATGGCTCCGAATTTAAATGAGTTAAATTATTTACAAAATGTAAATGATACTGGTTTCGGATAAAATGAAAATGATATGGAAATGGTAATGATGATGGTAAATGATAATTTACTTGATTTCTGAAAATGGTAAATAAAATGGTTTGAACACACCCTCTCTAAATGACATCATTAGGGAAGTTCACGCGTGAGGTGAAGCCCCCTAACTAATGAATGCAGGGTGGATATAGTCCTAGGCCATGTGAGCATTTGTGTTGTATATTTTTTGTGATGGGTAGGTAATTCCGGATGTGGTTATGACTACCCTGCAGGCACATGTCCGCTTCCCGACGTTTTGCGTTATAGGTGCCCAGGTTGTCTTATGATAGGCCCTGGAAGATGTTGGTCATTTAGGGGCGCACACAGTGGGTACACCAGAACGGGCGGTCTTAGAATCGTTATATGTGTATATAAATATAACTTTTCATAATCAAGTGGGACTTGATGGATTATATGCCATAAAGATCATAATGAAGTGCCACAAAGAGCAGATATAAAGGCCACAAAGAGCATTTGAAAATGATTATTTTCCTGATAAGGAAAGGATTTTTACAAAAAGTAAAATTGAGATAAAAATTCCCTAAAGAGCATAAGATTGTGATTATATATATATATATATATTTCCTGTTAAGGAAAAGATATATGAGATAATTGGTGCATATGATGAACATTTAAGTTTAATGTTATTCATTTTATTTTTTCGCTTAGCTTATCTTTTAAATTGTTTAGGCAGATTCTTATTTTTATTTGTTCATGATTTATCATTCATAACTATCATACTCTTTATTTATCTGGTAATCATATAGAACCGTGCCCTGACCCGTTCATATTTCTTATTGTGCTTGCATCTTGTCTCCGATCAGGTACTCCGCCTTAAGGATGCCTAATCTGACTCGGGCGAGCCGTGATGCTTTGCGGGTATTACGGGACATTTTGAAATAGACGCCGTCATCTTTGCACTCTAGTTAAGATCGGGTCTTTTCACTCGGGCGAGAAGCCCAATCTTTTGTAATTGATTAATGTAATATATTATGTAAATTATTGAACTTGTTTTATATTGTTGTATGAGTCTGTGGCCGACAATATATTTGGTCCCTTATTGTACATTGGAGGGTATATAATATAATTTAATCTAGATTTCCACTTTCTTTTTAGTTGTGTTGTTTTAATTCTTTTCCTTAACTTTAAAACCAAAATTTTTTGGCAACCCATTTTTCTGAAATAAGTGATGGTTATCCCGTATACTTCTTATTTTGTTGTGATGCTGAGAATGATTCCATCCATGATTCCGTTATTTTAAAGTATCGGGCTGGCCACCCCCTATTTCGGATGGTGGGGTGTCACAGGGAAAAATTTAATGAGGTTGATGAGATATGCAGTGTGTTTGTGATTGTGCGTACAAGGCATGATAAAATTTCATTGTGGACTAAGAACGCTGCTAAAGAGGCTGCTCATATGATCATAGGAAGGAAATGGAAGGAGGTTATTGATTTCCCAGATAAGATCTCATAAAGCTTTCATGAGGATTCTAGAAGTAGACCGATGAAAAATCGATACAATGTATGAGTACCCTTTGATCATCTTATTGAGGGTGTGTCACTTAGTTGTCAAACTGAAAAACAGTAAAGAATCACATTAGAAATATTATGTGTGTTGCTCTACGCAAGTTGATTGGAATTATTTTGATTATAATTGTTTTTTGATATGATAATGTCATGATCATGTTTTGGTATTTAGAAATCTTCTACTCAGAGCGAATGCATTTTTCTAATCTGCTTTTGCTAAAAAAAAAGGTTTTATGATTTTCTATAATGGAGAATATGTTATTACTGAAATTTTGGGTTTGTTAGAGAATGATTGCTTACAATTTAAATTAGTTGGTTTTCTCTCCTGTGAGGATGGAATTTTCTTTGGATTTTGTTTTTTCAATGAGTTTCAGTGGAGGACTGATTTATGTTGAGTTTGTTTCTTTTATTTTTATTTCTAGGATTTGATTAATTAGACCGATTATACATAGATAATGTATGTTGAAGATATGTTTGGGATTTGTATTTACATACAGATACAAATAACCCATATTATTGTAAATTAAATGTATGTACTTTTTATTTTCCGGATTTTTAGCACCAAATGCATCCATTACTTAAATATTTAATAATTTTCCATATATTACATGTCATCCCCACATTTTAAACACTTTTAGCATTGCATTAGATAAGAAGAATTATATCTCGCTTGCGCATCGCGCGGAGCTTAGACCTAGTTGAACTTGGTTTTTGGATATTATATCAGATGATAGAACTTTTAAGGAGCCGAATAAAATCTCTCCAAGGTATTATCTATTTATCACTTTTTGTGCTTCTGTTCCGGTTGGTGTTGCAAATTTTCAATGATTTCGTTACTTTCGTGTCTCTTATAAGGATTAATATTTTCTCAATAAGAACGAATTTATTGATGAGTATGAAACTATGAATGGAAGGAGGAAAATAAGTACACTTTATAAGAAAAAAAATTAGAAAAGCAAGAAAAAAACACCTCAGTGGTCAAACAAAATTAAAGGTTATTCAGCAGACATAGGGGACCCACCTAAAAAAACAAAAAAAAGGGACTCAGCTAAAAAACATGAGGGAAATGCATAGGACACAAGACGAGAGCGTACAGGGTTCGGATATGGGAGGGTACAAATGTCCTGATGCAAAAGAAAAGGCAAAAGGCTTCTTATTTATAGAATTTCAATGGGGAATTCTATTACAAGTACAAAATTCTTAATTTTTCATGTGAATATTTAATACCATTTACCTTTGAGTAAAATCCTAATTCCATTGTCCTTTAATTTCAGCGTTCGGATAAAACTCTAACCTAACCCGAACCTTTGCTGCCCAACCTTTGCCACAACCCAATGTCCCCACTCACTTCCTCATCTTTGCCACCCATCCCTCTTGCTATTTTTAGCCAAGTACGGGAAGGAATTTGTATCAGTTTCTACGGAGGTCATGCCAGAATGAGTTGTCAATTGCGAGGTTATATATATTTTCATCTCTTAGTATAATCCTCGTGGGATTAAATTTATGTTTACACGGTCTAAGCACACAACCTCAATTTAAATAGATACCTATCAATGGATCGGATTTTATCCAAATTCGAATTCGAATCCGATCCATTTAAGCGGATATGGATCATGCCTAAAATTCGATTACCTGATTACCCATTTATTAAATGGAGTGGATTTGTTTTCATATTCTCCGATCCGTTAATAATCCGATCCGATTAACAATTTTAATATATATATATTTTTTAATTAATATATATTGTATTTAATAATATTTTAAATATATATTATAATAGTTCTTTATTTCATTATCTATTTTTTTGAAATATTTGCAAAATAAATTTATGAAATAAGAGTTGAAAATAAAAATGTTGAAAATCAAGTTTAACATAAACGGATAATCTGATAATTCGATCCGATCCGAATCCGTTTAACATAAAATGGATTGGGATTTGTCTGATCCGTTATTAATAAATGGATCGGATCCGAATCTGTTTAATATAAATGGATATGGATTTGGATTTGCTTGATCCGGTCCGAATCCGATCCGTTTACATGCCTAGATTTAATGGTATGAAGCATGGATGCGTGTACAAGTGGTGTGTCCGACACGACACGATAAATCTAAAAATGTAAGGCACGACACAGAGAAGACATGACCACAAATAAATATCTTTATATATATAAATATATATATATATATATATATATACACACACACACACATACATTATCTATTTTGCACTTCAAAAATGTAAACCATGGTCACACTAATGTATCAAATTTAACATGGTTAAATATTTCATAAAACATTTACATCTATAGTCTAGGGTGAAAGAAAGTTAAAGACTCACTTCATTCTTTTAACTTTTATTTTTATTATTCACGAACCATAAAAGATTTAATTTTGTATGATCACACTAGAATTTCTTGAAGTATTCATTAATTTTTTACCCCGCCATGTCCACGGAGTGTGTCTGTAGAGTTGTCCATCTTCTTTCAAATTCAAACAAGTCTGACATGACACACGGCGTGTCGTACACGTGTCCAGGAAGTGTCGTACTCATATGAGAGTGTTTGGAGAATCCGACATGTGTATGTCGTCTCCAAAGAAGTGTCCATGCTTCTTAGATATAATGTTTGGAAGTGAGAAATTTATCACCATTTTGGTTGAATTCAGTTTTTGATCTATAAATTTGGAATTAGGTTGCAATATGTCACCTAATAAGTTCATTGACGTAATCTATCCTACCTAACCTGAAATGGATCCTTAATTAATCATTTTTCATTTGTAAATTAATCAAATGTTTCTCAAATTGGAATTAGAATTTGATTGTGTTGTTTTTACATAACATAATCTCATGAATTTCATGAAAGGACATCCTTTGGTAGGATAACCTCAAACGATTTTATAATGTCAATGACACTCACAACCAACCAGAGTAATAATCCACCAACCCATAAATAAATTTTACTCAAATCTAGGGCCCGAATTTGGGAGCGGGCGGAGGCTGCCGCTTGGGGCCCTTTAATCTCTAGTAATGTGGGCCCTTAAAAAGTAAAAATATATCATTTTTCTTATTTTAAACCGTTATGAATGTACTTATAAAACGTCATAGTACACATTCAAATTGAGAGTGAAATTTAAGAAACAACGTTATAATACGTTGTGATACGACCTAAATTAACCCGGAATTACACAATATGTCTTGTTTGTATTGGATTATTACACGTAGTCTTATCGCGTTGGTGTAAAAATTATGACTCGTATTAAATCATGTTGTGTCGTGTTATTCGTGTTTTCATGTACAATTGTGTTTAGTTGGCTGTAAAAACAATTAATTGTGTTAGTTGTGTCTTGTTATGTTTTAAATTCGTATTGATATAAACTAAATGGTTCTTTTTGTGCCATGTCATGTTCGTGAATAAATGGTTCTTGTTGCACTATGTCGTGCCAGACCAAAATACGGCTCAGACACAAGTTTCTACCCCTATTTATAACTGACATAAAAGCATGCATTTTTTGAATGCAACATATAATAATGTTAATTACAGGTTTTTTTCAACAATAAAAGAAATATTTGTGAATTTTGAAAAATACCACATTTGAGGAGTTTGCCTTAGCCCCCATTATGTTGGTGTTGACCTTACTCAGACCACTCCCTAACAGGTTGATAATCCTAAGAAGCACCAACTTGTTTGTTGGTAAATAGAAAGCATGGATACTTCTACAAAGGCTACGTGTCCGTGTCCGGCAGAAGACGAACACCGACCCTTTCTTCGATACTCTTAGACATTCAGTTTGTCACACCTTTTTACATGTTTATAATTTAAATATAAAATTAGCTTGTTCGATACGTATTTTTGCGTGTCCGACACTTATTTTCACGTGTACGATACTTATTTTCACGTGTCTATACTTAATGGCTATGAAGCACGGATACTCTTTGGAGGTCACGGATTTTTGTTGGACACGTATAGGATATGGGATACGTTAGGATACACGAATCCTAGATTATCCTTTTTTATTTTTATTTTTTTAATGGCTAGGATACGTCGGGATACACTGGGGATACGCGAACCTAGAGTATCCTTTTTTATTTATTTTTATTTTTTATTTATTTTTCTGTGATGTTTTTTTTGCTTTTCTCAATTGCTCTAGGTATTTTTTTTTCACATCCGACCTCATATGCGTGTGTTTTTAACTATTTTTTAACTTCGTTGTTTTTCATTCTTTGATTCTTTTTCTTTGTTTCCGATGTTTTTTTAATTGTGTTGTTTGTTTTTCATTATTTGCTTGTGATGTATTGTTTTTAAATTTTTTTCTCAACTGTTTTCATGTTTTCATTCTTTTTTTTATTTGTATTGTTTTTTAGCTATATTGTTTTCTTTAACTGTTTTCATTCACTCTTATCTATTATATTTAACCTTTACATCCCACTGTTTGAATCCTTTTTTTCTTCATAAATACAAGCCTTCTAAATTTTTTTCCTATTTATGTTTGTAGAGTTTATTGTAATGGTGTTTGTTTGGTGATAACAATCATCATATTTGCACACTTTAATATACTGGTGTTTGATGCTTTAGCTTCATTTTATCAAGTTTATCATTAGTATTTCAAAAATAAAATAAAAAATATTTAACGTATCCTAGCGTATCCGTATCCTATATTTTGGAATACGTGTCGAGTCCGTGCTTCTTAGCTTAATGGTTTATTATATAACAAAATAAGTTAAATTAGTGGCATCACTTTGAACTTTATCCTTTAAGAATCATGCCTCAAATCACATTCTAAAGGCTCTCTTCGCTTTCTTGGCACTTGAATGATTCTTCACGAAAGTTCACAAGAAAAGCCTTTATTTTTACATTGTTGATTAAGACAATAATTTATTCTTTTAAATAAGTATTCAAACATGTTATTGTTACTTCATATCCTTATGTTCTTGTAAACTTATTTGTATCGATTTATAAAATATAATTACTAGTAAACGTGTCCCAGTATCCTAAACTTTTTTGATTTGTTGTATCAGTGTGTCCAAGTTGTGTCGTACAATGTCTCTGTCCGTGCTTCTTATGTGGTAAAAAATTAATGTTTTATCCTCCCATTTGTGGACAGGTAAATGGACTTGAATGATTTATGATATCTCTATTTTTCCTCTGGTTATGTACCAGTGTTTGAAATTGCGTGCAATATTGCGAGCGATTTCACTTTTTGGACCAAAATGTGCTATTGTGTACGTGAAATAGTAACGTGGTATGCGAAATGCGCGAAATGAACGCAAAATATGCGATTCCTATTAGTGACTCAAAATAATTTTTTTGGGGAGATTTTGTTTAAACTGTAATTTCCTTTGTGGAGCCCCCCATTGTACTTGAACCCTTTATTTCGGTTGAAAGCCTTTTAACATCCCCAAATTGCGGTGTGACAAGAAAAAACCCAAAATGGGCATATGTGAGACCACTTCATATTCTACGCTCTCTCTCTTTCGAACTAGCAATGAAATACCTACATCCTCTCTCCCGTTTTCGCCCTTCGATTTGAAACGCAGTCTCTCTATCTCCTTCGTTCATGGTCGTCACTTACTTCAGCATATAGAATCCAGCATACGAAACTCAGATCGTGTTTCTCATATAAGAAACATTTTGGTTTTCATTTTTTTTATGAATCTCCTTGTTGTTGACGCATTAAGATTTAGTTGCATTTACTGCTTTGTATTTTTTTTCTGTTAATAATCTCCTACTTGTTAGGGTGAGTTGTTAGTGCTGTTAGTGTTGCTGTTAGTGTTTGAATTGGTCTTAGACCATTAACGTGGAGTTCATTTGTTTCTTGTTTCCTTGTAAAAGGTCTTGTATAAAGACAAGGTTAGTGATTGAATAATATATTGCTTCATCTCTCAAACAATGCGTTCTTTAATCAGTTTATCAAGTGATACAACAAGTGGTATCAGAGCCCCATCACAGGGTCGTGGTTCAGTGTTCTGAGAAACTGAAGTTTCTTAAAAGGGAGAAGTAACAGTGAGAGATCAGAAAAGGAGAGAAGAGTCAGAGTCATGGCAACAGATAACAGGAGCTTTGTTTAGTCGGCGATTTCGCAGTTCGATGGTCATTACAACCATTGGGCTATGCTTATGGATAATTTCCTTATATCGAAGGAGTAATGGGCTTTGATAGAGAACGAGATACCCGCATCAACAGAAGGGACAACGTGAGAATATTACAGATCTGAAACTGAAAGATCTAAAGGTCAAGAACTATTTATTCCAACCTATAGATAGAACTATTATTGAGATCGTTCTCAATAAGGAAACTACAAGATCCATCTGGGATTCGATGAGACTGAAGAATCAAGCCTCCACCATGGTGAAACTTGCTCAACTACAGGCTATGAGAAGAGAGTTTGAGATTCTTGAAGTAGGATGTTCGTTGTGTTGGATTCGGTGATGCCTCAAGCCACAACATGCTTTCAAACTGTGATTGCAGATGGCTCGCACTTGTGGCACTGTAGATTCGGGCATCTCAGTTTCAAGGGACTAAGAACCCTCATCTACAAGAAACTGGTGATAGGACTACCAATTCTCAAAGCTCCACTAAAGGTGTGTTCTGACTGCATAATGGGGAAGTAACACGGAAGAAGTAATTCCTAATAAGAGCATGTGGAAAGCCTCACAACATCTTCAATTGGTCCATGCTGATATTTGTGGACCCATTAAGCCTGAATCACATAGCCACAAAAGGCACATAATCAACTTTATTGATGACTATAGTAGAAAGACATGGGTTTATTTCTTATCAGAAAAGTATGAGGCCTTTGGCGTGTTTAAGAAGTTCAAAGAACTTGTTGAAAGGGAGACTAGTAATCTTATTTGCCGTCTACGTACTGATAGAGGTGGAGAATTCACCTCATTGGAGTTTAATCAGTATTGTAGTGCAAGTGGAATAGCTAGGAAGCTTATTGCTGCCTACACGTCTCAATAAATGGGGATGCAGAGAGTAAAAACCGTAACATCATGAACATGGTACGTAGAATGCTGTCAGAGAAGAAGATTCCTAAGGAGTTTTGGCCTAAAGCTGCTAATTGGGCGATACATGTTTTGAATCAGAGTCCATCCTTAGTTGTGAAGTAGGTAACACCTGAAGAGGCCTGGAGTGGTAACATCATGAACATGGTATTTCGATGTGTTGCTCATGTTCATATTCCGGATAGTCGAAGAACAAAGTTGGATGAGAAGAGTGTGAGGTGTGTCTTATTGGGTGTAAGCGAGGATTCGAAAGCATATAGGCTATATAATCTTTTTTTGAAGAACGTAATGATTAGTAGGGATGTTGTATTTACTGAAGATGAGAAATTTGATTGGGGAGGAAGCACTGATAAGTTGAAAGGTGATGTATTGGAATGGGGTGATGAGGAAGAAGATGGGAATCTAGAAGATCAAGCTGAAGAAGGTGTGAATTTCGAAAATGAGGAAATAGAAGGAGGTTCTATTAGTCCTCAATTTGATGAATCAAATGGAGAAGGTGCTTTGAGTCCAATTCAAGGGTGGGATAGAAGAAAGCCTTCTTGGATGCAAGATTATGTGTCAGGTGAAAGTTTATCAGAGGTAGATGAGATTGAGAACTTGGTGATGTTCACTGCTTCTGAAGACTCTGTATCATTTGAGGAAGATGCTAAGAGTTTTAAGTGGATAGAGGCCATGAAATTGGAGATGAAATCCATCGAAGAGAATGAGACATGGGAGTTAGTAACCTTACCAGAAGGAAAAAAGAAAATAGAGGTGAAATGGGTGTACAAAACAAAGCTTAAGGAGAAGGGTGAGTTGGACAAGTTTAAGGCTCGTCTCATGACAAAGGGTTACTCACACCAGCATGGTATCGATTACAATGAGGTGTTTGCTCTTGTGGCCAGATGGGATACTATCAGACTGATTCTCGCTCTTCTAGTATAAAGGGTTAGTGTGTGTAGAAATTGGATGTGAAAAGCGCGTTTTTGCATGAAGAATTAAATGAGGCAGTGTTTGTTGATCAACCACAAGGGTTCGAAAGAAGGGGGAAGAACACAAGGTTTACAGACTTAGGAGAGAACTGTACGGACTCAAGCAAGATCCCCAAGCTTGGTGCAGCAGAATTGAAGGGTACTTCATTAAAGAGGGCTTCGATAAATGCTATTGTGAGCATACACTGTTTGTAAACACTGAAGATGGAGGTAAGACGCTCATTGCAAGTCGTTATGTAGATGACTTGATTTTTACTAGAAACAATGACGATATGTTTGTGAGATTTAAGGAGTCAATGAAGATGGAATTTTCCATGACTGATCTTGGAAAAATGAAGTATTTCCTTGGCGTAGAAGTCATATAGAATGAGCATGGAATATTTATCAATCAGAAGAAGTATGCAAATGAAGTGTTGGAGATGTTTAGGATGCTAAATAGTAACTCAGTGAAGAATCCAATTGTTCCAGGGTTCAAATTATCAAAGAATGGAGGAGGAGCTGCTGTAGATGCAACAATGTTCAAGAAAATGATAGGTAGCCTCATGTACTTAACTTCCATAAGGCCGGACTTGATGTATACTATTTTCTTGATTAGTAGATACATGGATAAGCCCATCGAACTTCACTTGCAAGATGTAAAAAGGGTTTTAAGGTATCCGAAGGGAGCGTTTGAGCTAGGAATTTCTTATAAAAAAGGTGGAGAAGAAGAATTGGTGTGGTTTGCTGATAGTGATTATGTAGGGGACATTAATGATTGGAAAAGCACATCAGGTTACACCTTTATGCTTGGAGCTGGAGCAATTTCATGTTCTTTAAAGAAGCAACAAGTTGTGACCTTGTCTACTATAGAGGCCAACTTTATTGCAGCAGCATCTTGTGCATGCCAAGGAGTTTGGTTGAGGAGAGTTCTTGAGAAGCTGGGACATATACAAAGTAAGTGCACAACAATTTATTGTGATAAAAATTCATCCGTGAAACTTTTGAAGAATCCAGTCATGCATGGGAGGAGCAAACACATAGATGTGAGATTTCATTTTTTGCGTGACTTGATAAAGGAGGGAACTATTGAGTTAGTGCACTGCAGCACACAAGAGCATCTATCAGACATTACGACTAAACCTCTCGAACTGGAAGTGTTCTTGAGGCTGCGTGATAAGTTGGGTATGTGTTCAAAGTTGGAGTAAACTGATTGCATTATTGCAATTCAGTTTAAGGGAGGATATGTTGAAGCATTAAGATTTAGTTGCATTTACTGCTTTGTATTTCCTTTTCAGATAATAATCTCCTACTTAATAGGGTGAGTTGTTAGTGTTGTTAGTGTTTGAATTGGCCTTAGACCTTTACCATGTTTATAGGTGGTGCTAAATGTGGAGTTCGTTTGTTTCCTATTTCCTTCTAAAAGTGATTGTATAAAGCCACAGTTTTGAATAATATATTGCTTCATCTCTCAAACAGTGTGTTCTTTAATCCGTTTATCAAGTGATACAACACTTGTACACACACACATTGATACACACATGCTCTAAGTTTTTTTGGTGTGAATCTTCATAGTCTCATTATGAATCTGAGGCTCATACTCTTAATCTTTATATGAAGCAGCACGAGTCTCTCCATATTTTTTTGTATGAATCTAGTGTTCATACTTTGATTTTTTTTATAACAATTGTTTTTTATGAATTTGAATCTCATTATAACAATTTTGTTTTACATGAAGTAGCGAGCCTCCCAATTTTTTTTACATTCTTGTATGATTTTTTTGAGGCTGTATTTGAAAATTTTGTGACTTTTTTCCTGTACAGAAATATTATTTGGCTAACTTCTTGATCAGAGATGTATTTTTTATGCTGCTGAATCTTTTTTTTTCTATTAGCATCCCGTTGAATCTCTTGTGAAATGTATTCTTTTTTTTATGTCGTACACGTGTAAATATTTGTGAAAAAGTCCATCTGATCCAAGTATTAAAAAATGGGATTGCCAAAACAAGAAAAAAATCTCGTGGGAGATTCCTTTTGAATTCATCGGTTGTGAGAGGGTCTTTTCATTTCGGCAGCTCTGTTCCTTTATTTTATGATTACACGAGTCTTTTGATTTCAGCTATAACAATTGCCTACAACTGTTAATAGGGATATGTTGGTACTTTTACAAGTTTTTAGTTTGATAGTTATGTCAGAATTTTGTGGGGTTATTGAAAGAAGTGATGTGACGGGTTTATCCAAAAATACCCTTTTTTTTCTTTCTATATAGAAAGTTGACCTTAAAACGACGTCATTTTGAAGGTAGTTCCTTAAAAAAACTTGTACATCTCATTCCTTTCTCCCCCTCTCGCAATCTGCTTTCACTCTCGCACATCCCCAAACCCAAACTCCTCGTCTCTTTCACAACCCCACAACCTTAAATCCTAACTTCCTCTGTCTTTCGTATCATCTCTCACACAAATCGAGTTACCCCACTCTCTCTCGCACACAAATTGGAGATATCTCAGCCTTAATTTTTTGGAATTCACAATAAATTGAAGATATCGCAGTTATTGTACTAATTCAACCATAATTTTTTGTGCCTTTTTTATTGGTTAATGTTTTTCTTTTATATATCCGTAATTATTTTAGATATATTACTATTTTGTGTTATTACGCATTAGATTGATTTTTTTTAATTTTTTTGATAATATAAATTAAATTATTGTTTCAATTTCAATTTCAGTTTCTGGAATATTATTTGTGGAATGTAATATCTTTGGGTTGCTAATTATGAATTTATTTTGTGGAATGATGTATTAGAATTTACTATTTTTTCTTTGCCTTATATTATACTTTGATATTTAGATACACAAATTGCTTACGCGAAAAGAATATTGCTTACGCAAAAGATAGAAGAAATTAACCTAAATTAATACTAAAAGAACAAAAACAAATATGAAGAAATTAGTCACCCCCTTATGTATGGCATATTATTTACTGCAATGAATACTTGTAATGTATGTATCTTCTTGATGCTATATATTTACAAAACATAATGTAAATTTTATTGAATTTGATTTAATGTAAAAACTCTTGTATGGAAGTTGAAAAGTTTGTGTGCAGTGTGAAAGGTTGTGTGTGGGAACAAAGTAGGGGCATATGGAGTTGAGGAACAAGGGGGCTATGGCCCCGGTTCAGTTTTTCCAATTTTTTTTTAAGGTTTTTTGTAAAATTTCATACTTTAAGGTATAAGATTTCCATTACTTAAAAACTAAACCTAGCCGACCCTAAATTCTTTTCTTCTCTTCCCAGCCCAATTTTTCCAGCCTTCATTTCTTCTACTCTCAGCCTACCGCCACCAGCAGCAGCCATGCCCTACCCACCGCTGAGCGACTCATCCGGTATTTTGTGTCCCTTAATCTGATTTTTGTGTAAGATTTTTTATTGTATGTATGATTTTGATTGAATGTATGATTTATGTGTAAGATTTTTATTGTTTAAAATATAGGGTTTTGATTTAATGTATGATTTTTTGTATGTATTATTTATGGAGAAATTGTACAGAAATAAGGGTATATATTTTTCATACAATTTCTCTAAGAAATGTCAAATTTCTGTAATTTCTCCAAAAAAAAATCTGTAATTTCTGTACTTCGGGGAAATATGTCAAATTTATGTAATTTGTGTCCCAAACATATATGCCCCCCAAAAAACTCGAAACATATAATTTGGATGAACTATAATTTGTATAAGACTCGAAATAATGTTATAATTTGTATAAAACTCGAAATAACCCCAAAAAAATCGTCTAATTAAGTACCAAACAAACAATGAAAATTTATCGTTACTTGAAATTTAATGAGATCTTTGTTACTTGAAATTTTCATGTCCTCCTCGGTTGAAATTAGCGGATCTTCTTACCGTTTAAAATTTTGAATGACCTGCTCCTCTAATTTCAAGCGAGCTTGCAACTCCTCCTCCTGTAGGCACTTTTTAGTACTTCATCTACAGGAGCTATTATAGGTCCCTTCCGTTACTTTTTTTATTCACTTCACTAAACCTTTAAGTTGTATTCAATTAACTTCAGTTAAATAAGTGATTCAAATATTAGTGTTTGAATTAATTGTATTTAGTTAATTAAGTGATTCGGTTAATTAATTTGTATTCAGTGATTGAAATATTAGCATTTGTTATTTAGTCTGTTTTGTTGTTAATTATCGTTATCATTCATTGTTCTGACTTTTTAGTTTTGGTATTCGTGTTAGAAGTCCCTCAAAATGCCAATAACGTGTACTTTATGATGTTTCTACTGGCATATTGAATTGAGATAATTGGTTTGGTTTCTAACAGGTAATTGAGGCATTTTGAATTGTGTGTACTTTGTTACATTTTTTTCAATATGAAATTGTTTAATCTCTTTTTGTGTTATCTTCGTTTCTTACACTAATTTCACTATTGTTTGACAGTTTTTTGACTTAAATTGGGGTTGTGAGTTTGTGTAGTATTGGAGTTCGAATGTGAACATCATCCTTACTGCCTATGTGTCATTCCTTTAGCTTCATCTGCTGGAGGAGCCAAAGTCACCACAAAGTTTTGAAGACAGTTAATGAGGACGTCAGGAAAGTTCACCTGGGAAAGGAGGCAGAGTCACCGCTCTTAAAGGAGGGCCAGTAGGTGCAGCTCACTGCAAACACGTGACAATTGGGTAGTTCATATCGAACACAGGCCAATAAAAAGTTTATTTCATTGAAGCTTTTCTTAGACGAATTTGGAATTTTTTTGTATTGTTGGATTTATTGTCACCCCTTAAACAGGGTGGATAGTCCAATAAACAAAGGAGACTATGCCCAATTTTTTTTAAAAATTGGCACTTTATTTTTTGAGAGACAGTGAATTTTCTCGATGAATATTGTATATTTCATTTAATATGTGAATTTGTTTGATGGATTTTGACAATTTGGATGTTACTCGACTATTTGCTATTTGTTAAGTGGGGTGAATAGTTCCATAAACAAAGGAGACTATGCCCAATTTGTTTTTTAAAATTTGACACTTTGTTTTTTTGAGACACAACGTGAATTCGATGGATGAATATTGTATATTTCTTATTATATGTGAATTTATTTGATGAATTTAGACTATTTGAAAGTTATTGGACTATTTGTTATTTGTTAAGCATGGTGAATAGTCCTATAAATAAAGGATATTATGGCCAATTGTTTTAAAATTACACTTCAAAAAATTTTGCATTTCGCTGTTACGTACTTTGAAAAATTAATGTCGTTTCGCGATTACGCACTTTGGAAAATTTTCGTCGTGCCTTCAGGCACGGGCATACGCTAGTGTGTGTGTGTGTGTGCATATATATATATATATAGAGAGAGAGGTTCTAAAGTGAACATAAAAATCAAACTTTTTAATGAACCTAATAAAACATTAAAAAAATATCGCAATTAATTTTAATTCGTTGTTATAATTGGTCCGCTCCAGCGACAATGAACACACGTTTGATACTTGTATTTTTTAATATACACACACAGGTGACCAGAGGCTGACCTAGGTGGTCACGAAGGTGGGCGGCTGTCCACCAAGATTTTTTGAAATTTTTTCTCGGTATAAGCTATTTTTTTGACATTTGTGTAATGTTTCATAATTGAAGGCATTTAACTTTTGGGAAAGAAATATAAATAAATCATATCCGTTTTGTTCTTCTACCTGCACACACCTTTAAAACTAAACCCGCGTTTTAAAATGTTTCACACATAAAACTAAACTCTCCTCGCTCCCCAGCCACTCCCTCCCCTTCTCCTTCCTCACCTCCCTTCCCACCCTTCTACTACCTAAGCCAGTGCCAAAACAACAAGAGCAATAGTGCAAAACCAGCGTCACTCCTCCGTCGCAGTAAGCACCACTCCTCTCACCCTGGTCTCTTTCTCGATTTGGGGCAAACCAACGATTCAATCACACATTGTATCCACTGACTGAACACAAGCATGTAACTTTTACTTTCTATGTTTTCATTTCAATTCAATATTCAACACTTAATGATAACTTTATAGTGTTTAGTTTATTCAAGACTCGATGAAGATAGACTACTAGTTAGTTCACTTATTCAAGACCCAAACAGTTAAATGTTTGGTTTATTCACTTATTGGTATATGGAGATAATCTACTAAATATTTCTATTCGTATCAATTGAAACATTATTAATTTTATTTGTTGAAAAATATATCTATTATTGTTTCCATGTTTTGTTTGCTAACTATTTTCTTAAAATTTGATTAAATTTTGGTAGTTAGTTATTGAGTATTGTTTATTTGGTAAATATATCGTTTCTCCTTTGCTATTTTTATTTTCTTAATTACTATAAATTAGTAGTAATATTTTTTTGCTGAAATTTTAAATTTTTCTAAATTTAATTGCTATCATTTAATTGTTAAAAGTTTAATTTGAAATATTTTTTCAGTTTTTGACAATTATATTGAGTAATGGTTAGAATACAAATATTTGCCAATCAAATAATATATTTATAGATCTAAATTTTTTCATAAAACTCAAAATAACCTTTAAAAATATCGCCTCGAGGGGTCCCGCCCCCGAACCCCCGATACCACTCTAAACTTTCTCACCCCCTAACCAAATATTCTGGGTCCGCAACTGCACGTGACAAACCTTACAGCCCCCACCCACCCACCACTGGTAGAAAAAATTTGTTAATACTAAACTAACAAATTTAAGTAACTAGGAACCATATTAAATTTCACAACTCTGTATTAATTGAAATTGGGTTAGAGTAGATCATTTTTCGGGTCTGTTGGGTTGAACCCGACTTGTGAGTCTAAATATTCATGGTCGTAATTGGGTATTGCATGGAAGCTGGCCAGATTCTGATGTTGGCGAGGATTATTAGCTTGAATACCACTGGTCAAACTGGGTTAGGGGTGTTCCGGGTCTAGGAAGAGATGGGTCAAACATGTATCTGGGTTATGGTCAGGATCTTGAACACGGGGATGTAGCAAACGTAATGGGTGTTGATTTAATGGAAGTTGGAGGTTGGTTTGGGTTGGGTTGGTTTGGTGGGTGGGGGGTTTAAGATTTCTCACGTGTGTATAGTGTCAAATGCTTGTCCGTTGTTGCTGGCGCGGACCAATTACAACAACAAATCAAAATCAATGGGGTTATTTTTTAATGTTTTATTAGGTTCATAAAAAAGTTTGATTTTTAGGTTCACTTTAGAACCCCCCCCTCTCTCTCTCTCTCTCTATATATATATATATATATATATATATATATATATATATATATATATATATATATATATATATATATATATATATATTGTAACATCCCTTGACTCTGGAGACTGAGAAATTAAATTTTTGGGAAAATTAAATTCAATTAAATTTCTAGAATTTTAAAAATTGGGAATTTAGGTCCAAAAATAGAGGACATTTTAAAGTATTCCGGATGATGATTTTGAGGGTACCATCGATCCCGGAAGGGTCGAGATAGTCAAAATGACTGCATTGGGTTTTAATTCGTCTTCGAAATATTTTTAAGTTAGTTTGATTCGAATTGGAGTAAACGAGTCATTTAAGGTGTGTATTAACATTTAAAATTGGGAATTATGTTTTAAAGGCTTACTAGGCATACGGATTAAGCCATTCTCATTTGAGAGAAAGAGGGAAATAGACCTTGAAAGAGAGAGAGAGAAAGAAGAGAGAAAAGAAGAAGGAAAGAAGAAGAAAGCAAGAGAGAGAGGAAGAAAGCTTGGAGATTTCCGGCCCAACCGCGACATCGAGGATGATCCAACCTCTAAAAATCTGAGGCAAGTGTTTAATCTTGCTAAATATTTATTTGTGTATTTCATTTCATAATTTGTGGGTAAAAGAAATGGATTTTTGGGTATTAATATCTCAACCTGGATTTTTGGGTTTAATCTTGAAATCAATGTTTACATATGGGTTTAAATGGGGTAGAAATGGTTGGGATCAACTTTGGGTTGATTTAATGTCTTAAAATCATGATTTGATGAAGGTTTGGGGGTTATAATAAAAATTTTAGGGTTTAAAAATTCGTGGGTTCGTTGAAGAAGAAGAACCCTTCAAAATCTGCAGGCCCGAACCGATTCGTCCCCTAAGTGAATCGATTCGGTTTAGGGAAATTGGCAGGTCTGCATTGATCGAATCAATTCGAATCCAAGTTGAATCGATTCGGACTGTAGCATAAGCCCATGTCTTTGGACCCGAATCGATTCGCCTTGGAGACCGAATCGATTCTCTAGGCCGAATCGATTCGGAATAGGGTCGAATCGATTCGGAAATAGGGCATTTTGAGGAATTTTCTTTATGGTGATTTGAAACCCTATTTGGTTGGGTTTATTAATTTGGGTTCTTTTCTTATGATGGAAGAGATATGTTTTGGAGACACTAGGGGGTTTCTCACACATTGTGATCAAGGGGACTTCTTGGGAAAATTTGGGAAAAATATATCCAAGTATGTATTTGGAGATGTGTATGGAGATTGTGGGGAAACCTCATTGGGATTGAGGATCATACTTAGAGACAAATTGTAAGTATAAATGTGTTTGGAGGCTAAGAACTCTTAGAGAGAGTTGCAAGTGTATGTTGTAAAATTTCTGGGCCGATATTTATATTGAATCTTTATAAGGATATGATATGATTCAGACACGGTTTGGGGCCCACTGGAAGAGAGTGGTCGCATACCCTTAGTAATGATAAACTTTAAGAAATAAATCTGATATATCTTATACTAGGGTATTAATAAAAATGATTAAACCATAGTCGGAATCGAGAGCGATGGGATCAAATTACCAACTGGAGTAGAGTGTGTAATCTAGTTGGGGTAGATGTTGTTTATCGGTGTGCGATTTACAACGGGTATTTTCCCTAAGAAATGGGATTATTTGATGAAAATAAAATTGAGCTTGAGTCTTATAGACTATTAGTTACGTGTATACCGATAGTCAGTATTATTACTAGATTCTTTAATGTGCTCTCGAATATAGATGGTATGTGTAGTGATGGTTTCCTAAACTTAACTTTGGGTGATAACCCTAATGTTGGATATATATATATATATATATATATATATATATATATGTTGTTTGGGAGACTAATCATCATAGGAAAATGAATGAATGTGCTTCGAGTGAGGGATTGTATTCACATATCGAGGTAAATTAAATGGTATTGTGGTGAGGGCTTGTATATTGAGGATTACATATGCTAGATATACCTAATACTTATGAACGATAATTAGTTGGTATATATATAGATATATGGATATGTGAATATATGTATATATGTATATACATATCTGTACGGATAGGAATATATGGATATATTTATGTTGTGGATACCCATATATGGTGTATATGACTTTTGAAAATGTGAAAATGAATGTTTTCAAAACGGAAAGATAAGAAATTTTCATAAATAATAATCTATGGATACACACCTCTCTAAATCGCTATCATAAGGGAAGTTACATGCGTATGGTGAAGCCCCCTAACTAATGAATACAGGGTGGATATATTTCTATAGGACATATGAGCGATTATTTATACTGCGCTGGTTAGGTGATTCTGGGTGTGGTCATGACTATCCCGCAGGCATATGGACGCTTCCCGACGATGTGAGGTTCCCAGGTTGCCTTGTTTGATAGGCCCTGGAAGATGATAGCCATTTAGGGGCGCACCGGGGGGGAAACCCGGAAGGGCGGTCTGAGATTTATTAAAGCAATTTATGATAATAAATTGATTTTAAATACATTTCCTGGATGGAAGAAGGGAAATGGGTTATATGGTTGGCTTCGGTAACACTTCCCAAATGGAAGAAGGTATGTGGACACATATGATATGGTAAAAGCATTTTTATGATAATAAAAATGGCTTTTAATTACATTTCCTGGATATGAGAAGGGAAATGGGATAATTTAAAGAGGAAAAGCATTTTTATAATAATAATAATTGGCTTTTAAAAAGTTATATGTCACGTTAAAGTAATTCATACAAATGAGTTGGATTTTCAATTCATTTCCTAGATATGAGAAGGTAAATGGAAAGTTTTTGGAAATAATAATGATAAATACTTTGTATATGAACCCTCAGTATGGGAGATAGATCCGGATGTGTACTTTAATGATGAAATTGAGTTGGTAAAACCTCAATCCATGAGGTATTATTCGTAGGTATATATATATATATATATACTCTTAGTTTCGTACTTCGGGCCTAATGGATCTCCACCACTAACCCTAGCAAGTAGTAGTGTATCGGGGGGGGGGGGGGGTCCTTGTTTGGATTTCACTTTGCAAGACACCCCACGCACGAAGTTAGTGCAGTATTGAGTATAGAGAGAAGTTTCGTCCTTATAATGTTGCAAGTTAATAAAATTTGAAATCTAGCCTAGAGTGAGATATAGGTGTAAAAATAATTAAATGTGATTACAGGGAAGGATTCTTGGGATATGATAGAAAGACGGGTCTTCTGGGTATAGGTTATGCCTTTGTTTAGTTAGGCTGTCCTTATAGGTGGGGTACTTAACTAAAATTTCAGGACGCGATTAGGGGCGCGCCGGTAGAGGAGCGATGAGTTGGGGTTTCACGAGAGAGCGATTCCACTTTAAATTATGAAATAAGTGCATTTATATTTATTATGCACGGTTAACACGCTTGTTAAATATTTTTACAACTCGGGCTTTGACCCATTCACTTTTCTCTCCTGCCTGTATATATATATATATATATATATATATATTATAGGTGTCCAACTGCATGGATGTTGGATGACCTTCTATCAAGAGTCTTGGGAGCCGTGACAGGTACGGACTGTTGCGGGATGTATCTTGTAGTCGCTTCCTACTTATTTAAAAATCTAGGCATGATTCATGTTGTATATCGGGTTTATACCCAAGGGATATTTATAGATGTGGATATTTATTTCATTTCAGGTATTGTATTGGCTGTGACCCGACAGCTTATTCGGGTCTACTCCTTTGTGGCATATTCGGTTGTAGTTATTTATTTCATTTTATTCTAGCATTTCATTTATCATAGTTCTTTCATGCATCTTTCTTTCCTTTATTAGTACTGTTATAGTGTTGGTCTGTTGTTTGTTATAAATTTTATTTAATTTTAACATCTTGCTTATATGATATCGGGTAGTTAGTCCTATATTATATAGTACCGGTAGTTGATGTTGAGATCGGACCATCTGAAACTCCTGATTTAATGTAGTATATGGCTGGCCACCCGTTATTAATTTGAGCGGGATGTTACAGATGGTATCAGAGCATCAGGTTCTAGAGTTCTTAGGATCTGTGTGAGTTTTCTGCGTTCTTCGGTTAACGCTCTTGATATAAAACCCTACTATTAGGATTTTTATATTCACTGCGTTTATCTTTTTCTTCGATGTGTTTTCACTTACTCGACGTTCGGATAACAGTTGTTCTCATTTCGTTTCAGACATCACCTAGATTATGTCGTATAGGACAGGATCAGATTAGAGATACAATACCCATAGCATATCTTGGGTACGCTTTAATCGGGGGTATTTGTTTTTCCCCGATTCCGGCCGAGATATAGAGGAGATTTCTAGCAATGGTTCAAGGTGATTTATTAGTGGTTGAGTAAGAAATGAAAATTAACTCAAATGATGAATCTTGGACTTAGTAAGGTAAGTCCGAGGAGAGACTTATAGTGTAGTCCTTGGGAGGTTTAGATTGAGAAACCCGTCAATCTTTGTTAGGAATCCTTGTGATGCTGACTTCTATCGATGGAAGGTATGTGGTATTGTCCTATCGTTAAGGGTATCGTCTTTGTTTAAGAAGGTCGTAAGAAATTTGGAGACTCAGGTTCGTTGAGTAGGATTGGATGAGTTTCTGGTAGTTGCAATCTCATTTTGTCCTTTAAAATGGTTAGGAAGGATTTTGAGGAAGATGTTCCTCTTGTGGAGAATATGTTTAGGATTAATGATTGTCCTAAAAGAAGTAGATGATCCTGAGTTGAGATTCAAGGACGGGGTGAAACCATGGGATTATGGAAGTATAAGGTAGAATACCTTTCCATGGGTTTGGGTCATGCTTTGTGCGGTACTGAGAACGTTGTGCGCAAGGTATGATGAGGAGTAGCCACTACACCATTAGGGTATACATAATTTCCTTGGAGGAAGGAGTGAGCAAGTATGGCCTTTGTAGGGCATATTTTGAGAAAATAAATTGCCTCGGGAGGAGACAATCGAGAGTTAAAATATTCAATTCCGGAGGTGCGTAATGTCGAGGTTTGTTGAGTTGTGGTTATGAGGTTAATTATCTTACGGATAGGGTAGGTCGTGTAATGGTAGTGTTCCGTTGAGGGAAGAACTTAGTTTACGGACAGGCGTGTAACAACCCTCACTGTTGAGAGCCTATTTTATATTTATTTACTATGTGTAGTAATTATATAAAATAATGGAATGTAGAGTAAATATTAATTTAATGTGGAAAAGGTTAATATTTACTAAAATGTTGTATAATTACCTCGTGAAATAGGTAAAAGTGTTCATGTTGTGATTTATGGTGTCATAAGAATTAAAATGACATTTTTGGTTAATATGAAATCAGAACTTAAAATGAGTTATAAAATTCCCAAATGATAATTTGGAGGGTGTAGTTAGTCCCGGTAGGTGAGAGACAGTCAAAATAAGTGCCATATTATATTTTGGTATTTCGGGCACTTTTGACTGGTTATGGCTTAAATGTGTATTTGCGAGTAATTATATCGCGTATTGATCATTTAAGTTGGGCATTTTAGACTTAATGCCCGATTAAGTCTTGCTAGCCTTATTATTTTCCTCATTTTCTCTTAACACACAATTGAGCCATAGAGAGAGTAGAGAGAGGAAGAGAACTTTGGAGAAAAAGAGAGATTTGGAGATTCAAGCTTGGATTGTTGTCTCCACTAAATCAAATCTGAATTCGCAAGATCAAGGCAAGTTATCTACTTGCTACTATATGATTTAAGTGGATTAATTAGCATTGATAGTTGTGGATTGTTATGATTTAGTTTAGTTAGGGTTTTTGTGGATTTATGGGTATAAACCCTTGGATATGGATTTGGATGATAAATATTATAAATGATGGTAGTTAGATGTATTTATGGGGTAACAGTTCCATTAAACGATATTGGGTTGGTTGGTTTTGGGTTTAAGGTAAAATTTGGAGTTCAAGACTCCATAGCCAAACATGGTATTTTTGCAGGGGTGAATCGATTTGGCACCTTGGGCGAATCGATTTGCATAGGGACAACATTCTAGGTCTGTGTACCCGAATCAATTCGGGTTAAGACCAAATCGATTTGGCATTTGCAGAATGTTGAAATTGTCTTCCGAACTGATTCGCTTTCAGGGAGAATCAATTTCGCCCCTAGGGCGAATCGATTTAGTTCCTGAAGTTTTGAGTTATTTTCTTATTTAATTTTTACCTTTTTCTCTAGGCTTAGGACCTAGGAACCTTCTTGAATGAAGTAAACTTAGAGTTATAGAGTTTTAGATGAGTTTGGTCGCCACCCTAGATTAGAATGGGTACATCTGGGGGTTTATTCCGGGGAGGTTTAAAGTAATGTTAAGTAATTACTACTTTTATTCAAACTTTCAGAAGTTAGGAAGTTTACATGCCCATGCTTGGAGACTTAGGGGCTTATCGAAATTATATGAACTTTGGGAATTGTATAATCGTGATGATTATCTTGGAGACTGAATCGGGACTTGAAAATTTGAGGAATATCAATGATGATATTCAATGGGAATAGGTTCGAATAAAATGAACCCAATTGTTTAATGATGATAGGTTCAAATGAAATGAACAAAACTATTTAATAATGATAGGTTCGAATAAAAAGAACCAAATACATGGATAATGGAAATAGAAATTGGTAATGAAAATTGAAAATGAAAATGAGATTAAAAATGGTAAATGTTAATTTACTGATACACACCTCTCTAAATACTATCATAACGGAAGTCCGCACGCGAGGTGATTCCCCCTAACAAATTAATGCATGGTGGATATAGTCCTAGACCATATGAGCGTTGTTATGTGTATATATTTTTTTGCGATGGGTAGGAGATTCTGGGTGTGGTCTTGACTATCCCGCCGGCATATAGCCGCTTCCCAACGTTGCGTTATGATCCCAGGTTGTCTTATATGTGATGGGCCCTGGAAGATGATAGTTATTTAGGGGCACGCCCAGTGGGGAAACTCGGAGGGGCAGTCTTAGAATCGTTATATGTATGAGAATATAACTTTTCTTCTTCAAGTGGGACTTGATGGATATTAATGCCATAGAGACCATGGATACGTACCATAAAGAGCATGTGATTGAGATATGTTCCAAAAATAGAACTTGATAGAACTTGTATTCCTATTAAGGAATGGAAAGATAAAAATGGAAATGATGATTAAAGATGGAAGTTTTAATTGATGAAGGGAAATTATATTTTCTTGATTAAACCGAATAAATGGTTTTATTCGTAATGAGGAATGTAGGAAGAAAATGGAAATTGGATTAATGAGAAATGGTTTTAGATTAAAGATGTTACTTTTAATTCTCTTTTGTAATTGGGTTACATTTCATAATTAGTTAAAATATTTTAATTTGTAATTGTAGTTTAACATGCTAGATTTTCATCCTTATCATTTATGCATAACTGTTCATTCCTATGATGCTTGTTATTCTTCTGGTGATCATATAAAATCCGACCCTGACCGGTTTATTTTCTATGTTGTGTATTTTATTGTATCCGCTCAGGTGTTTATCTGTAAGGGCGCCTGTTGTGATCATTCCACAATTCCTTTGCTTTCAACGGGCTGTAAGATTTTGTGGATTATTACAGGACATTGAATTAAACGCTCTCATCTTTGTATTCTAGTTATGTTCGGGTCTTAACTCGGGCGTGTGGCCCAAACTTTTGTATTTGATTAATTAATGTATTAAGTAAGATATTAAACTGTTGTACTGCGTTGTATGTAACTGTGGACCGAAAGCATATTCGATCATTTTCTTGTATATTCGTTTTAGATGTATTATATATACTCTTGTGGAAATTCCACTTGCTTGTCAGATTGAGTTGTTTAATTTAATTTTCTTAACTGGTTTTTAAAACTCAACTAAATTCTAAATTTTTGGCAACCCGTTTTCTGATTTATTGGGTGGTTTTCCTGTATACTCAGTTTATTGTTGTGATGCTGAGAATGATATCCATCCATGATTCTTATTACATTTGAGTATCGGGCTGGGCACCCCTTATCTCGAATCGCGGGTTGTCACAGATGGTATCAGAGCATCAGGTTCTAGAGTACTAGGATCTTTGTGGACTCGTCACGTTCTACCATAGCGTTCTTTGATATAGATCCTTATGTTAGGACTTCTTTGTTGCTTATGTTTGTGATCTTCTGCAAAATAGATTGTTTTGAATAGTATTCTAACTCTATTGTTTCTTCATCTTAGATGCCGCCTAAGAGAGGTCGCCCAGCGAGACGTAATAGGGATGTGGAAGAGGAGGTAGGTCCTCCACCGCCGCCACAAGGGCCCATTAACGCTGCGGATGTAGCAAATATAGTGGCTCAAGAGGTTAACGCCGCCATGACCGCAGTGGTCCAATAATTACCACAGGCTCAATAATGGGCTCACGATGTTCAATCTCCTACATGACCTTCTCTGTGGGAAAGGGTTAGAGAGTCCTTTTTAAAGGTCAATCCCCCAGAATTCGAGGTAGGTGCTGATGTTATTAGAGCCAATCAATGGAAAAAAGACATGCAACGCCACCATCGAATAACAAAATGTAGCGAGGAGAAGAAACAAGTCCTTGCCACTTTTAATCTTGTCAGATCTGCATTACACTGGTGGGAGACAACGACCACACCAGAGCAGAGAGACACATTGACGATCATTGATTTTTGGGCTTTATTCGATTGTAAGTATTTTCCTCCCACAATTCAAAGGGGGATGAGAAGGAAGCTCCAGGACGTTGTGCAAAGAGAGAGATCCGTGGAGGAATATGAAGAGTAGTTCACCCGATTGGCGAGTTTTGTACCGGATGAGGTGACTCCAGGAGATAGGAAGATCTTGAAGTTCATGGGAGGTCTAAACTGGAGAATTCGGCAACACTTGTTGGGTAACCCATAATTAAAAACTTTTGGTGAGATTGTGAATGCAGCATTGCTCCATTGCCAGGAGCATCGGTTATACACGTAGGGTAGCAAAAAAGCTACAGTAGTGGGCATGAGATTGGAGGAGGAACATTCACCGCATCCCAATCTTTAGGTAGTGAGCAGAAAGAGAGGGACCCTCAGCAAGGGGATTCACCTAAGAGACAACATTTTGGAGGGTTTATTGCGAGTGGAAATAACAATATCAAGCACAGTCAGGGTGCTCAACAACTAGCAGGTCAGGGTGGTTAGGGAGGTAGAGGGCATCCGGGCTAAGGCTTTACCCAGTTTAGAAATAACAGGGGTCGAGGTAAGGATAATATGAAGGTACGGTGCTTCCATTGTGGGCAGGTGGGTCATTATAAGATGGAGTGTCCTCGATTGATTGGGGGTCAGTTTCATAGGGCTCCACAACAGTCGCATGTTTAGCCTCCACCTCAGGTACCTGATCCGGTTGTTCCTCTGCTGGAGGGACAACTATAGTATGGGAGAGTTTATCAAATTCAGGAGGCTATACTTCCCCCAGCTCCATCATCACCGCCCACCATTGAGGGTAAGTTCTTAATTCAGGGGTATTTGAGTCGTGTGATATTTGATGTGGGTATTACATACTCATTCATTTCTAGGAGTTTTGCTCAAACTACAGATTTGGTAAAATCTGCTGAGAGTACTTTTACTAGTGTTGAGTTTTTATGAGTGATTGTTCGCTCATTTTCTTTGTTTGTAAACTTATAGGAATTCATTTTGGTAATTTGTACTTTGATGGACGATTTACTCATCCTTGACATGGTCGGGTATGATGAGATATTGAGCATGGATTGGTTAGTAAAGTATCATGCTATTGCTAATTGCTATGGTAAGAGCATTGTGTTTGCCGCTTCGGGGCAAGAGATGTTGCTAGTGGTTATGCCTCGCTTAAAAAGGGGGTACTAACACATACTTATATTGTATTGCGAATGAATTTTCTCGGGATGTAGTTGTTACCTTGGATTTTATTCCGATTGTTAGAGATTTTTTTCATGATGTATTTCGGGAAATACCGGGTTATGCCTTGATAAGAAGTCTATTTATAAAGATTTATATATGTTGTGGGGTAAATAATTGTAAGACTTTATGGAAAGTTAATATCTGAATTGCTGAAATCTTTAACTATTTAAGGGGTAAGATATAGAAGTAGAATCTTATTAGTAGGGTTGAGAGTTAGAATCTTTTCGGTCCCGAACATGTGTCTTATAACTTTATATCTTGATGACCGATAATGCGAAGTAGTAGTGTAACAGGAGGGTTCCTTGTTTGGATTTCGCTTCGGTAAGACGTCCCACGCATGGGACTTTCAAGAGGTTTGGTAGGTTAGGCCGAAGGAGATGAGGCCTCTCGTAGGTGGAGTGTTATGTCGGTAACGTAACTTACGGCGAGGAAAAAAGGGTGACTTGACTCTCACTCCTGAGACCATGTTGCTAGGCTCGAGGGTGGATTCAATTAACAAGTCTCCACTAGGATGGGGAGTAATAATATTGGAGCATAGACATATTGTTTATGCGCCTCATAAGTTTAAACTTGTGGGAAGTATTATCCCATGTTTGAATTAAAATTCATCGTGGGGGTGACCGCCGTATAGGAAGGGAGGTACTACTTCCTGGGAAGAAATTTAGTCTTTTGTGAGAGAAACATTTCGTTGCAAGATGTTATAGGAGGGACAAGGGTGGTTAAGATCACATATGCAAGCTATTGATCGAGGGAATAGAATCCTGCTCTATTGACTCTGAGGGTGGGTTGCGTTTCAACAGTAGACTTATTATCCCGAATGAAAAGAACTTATGAAGGGTAGTAATGGCTGAATCTCATGGTTTTATGTTTGCGGTACATTCGGGTAAGGAAAAAAATGTGTCAAGGTATACGCCACCAGTATTAGTGGCCGGACATGAAGAGGTTGTTGGACTGCATGGGGTGCTTTTGATTATAGTGTTCGGCCGAAACAAGAATTTCTTTTCCCACTTTTGGCAATGTTTCCAAGAAGCCATGGGAACCGAATTGAAGTTTAGCACTTCTTATCATACTCAAACGAATGGCCAGACCGAAAGAATAAACCATATGTTGGAGGCTATGTTCGGTTTGTGCATGCTTGACTTCAAGGGTAATCAGGAATAGTGTCTCCCATTAATTGAATTTTCCTATAATGATTCGTATCAATTCACTATTGGTATGGCACTTTATAAAGCCTAGGCTTCTATGGTAGGCCTTGTGGATCTTTCGCTTGTTGGTTAGAGGGGAAATAATAGGTTCCTTGGACCTAAAATGATCCGGGATGCTTTTTCAAAAATCTAGCTTATTAGAATCGCATTCAGATAACCCAAGATCGATAGAAGTGCTATGTCGATGTGGGGAAACGACATGTGGAGACGGAGGTCGGGGACCAAGTGTTGGTGCGAGTGTCACCTATGAAGGACATTAAGCATTTTGGTAAGAGGGGGAAACTTGCACCGCGTTATGTTGGAACTTTTCCGATAAATGTTAAGGTGGGTTCGATAACCTATTAACTTGATTTACTGGAATATTTGCAGCAAGTTCATAACTTGATCCATATATCCCACGTAAATAAGTACAAGAGATGTGATGGTGCCCTTAGGCACATTCCTTTCGAAGATATTGAGTTGTAACCCAACGTTTCTTATTATGAGTAGTCAGTTGCTATTTTAGAGCGTGGAGAGCGGTGATTGAGATCGCGGGCAGTACCTTTGGTTTGAGTATTATGTAGTCAGCATAACGTCAAGGAATCGACATGGGAGAGAGAGTGGATGACATGTGGGGAAAGTATCCACATCTCTTTTTGCAAGGTACCCCTGAATTTTGGGGACAAAATTCCATCATAAGGGGGGGAGTATGTAACAACCCTCACTTTTGAGAGCCTATTTTATATTTATTTACTATGAGAAGTAATTATATAAAATAATGGAATGTAGAGTAAATATTAATTTAATGTGGAAAAGGTTAAAATGTTGTATAATTACCTTGTGAAATAGGTAAAAGTATTCATGTTGTGATTTATGGTGTCATAAGAATTAAAATGACATTTTTGGTTAATATGAAATCGGAACTTAAAATGAGTTATAAAATTCCCAAATGATAATTTGGAGGGTGTAGTTAGTCCCGGTAGGTGCGAGACAATCAAAATAATTGCCATATTATATTTTGGTATTTCGAGCACTTTTTGACCGGTTATGGCTTAAATGCGTATGTGTGAGTAATTATATCTCGTATTGATCACTTAAGTTGGGCATTTTAGACGTAAGGCCTGATTAAGTCTTGCTAGGCTTATTATTTTCCTCATTTTGTCTTAACACATAATTGAGCCCTAGAGAGAGTAGAGAGAGGAAGAGAACTTTTGGAGAAAAAGAGAGATTTGGAGATTCAAGCTTGTATTGTTGTCTCCGCCAAATCAAATCTGAATTTTCAAGATGAAGGCAAGTTATCTACTTGCTACTATATGATTTAAGTGGATTAATTAGCATTGATAGTTGTGGATTGTTATGATTTAGTTTAGTTAGGGTTTTGGTTGATTTATGAGTATAAAACCCTTGGAAATGGATTTGGATGATAAATATTATAAATGATGGTAGTTAGATGTGTTTGTGGTGTAATAGTTCTGTTAAATGATCTTGGGTTGGTTGGTTTTGGGTTTAAGGTAAAATTTGGAGTTCAAGACTCCATAGCCAAACTTGGCATTTTCACAGTGGCGAATCGATTCGGCCCATTGGGCGAATCGATTCGCATAGGGGCAGCATTCCAGGTTTGTGTACCCGAATGGTTTCTGGTTAAGACTGAATCGATTCGACATTCGTAGAATGTAGAAATTATCTTCCGAACCGATTCATTTTCAGAGCAAATCGATTCTCCAGGGCAAATCTGTAATACCCCGTATTTTTATGCTATAATTAATTTGGGGATTTATTTAATAAAAATCCGGAAATTAATTATGTTATAATTATTAACGTGACGTGAGTTAGTAATAATATGAAATTTGTTGAATATTACTTAAGAGCATAGTAATATATGGTAAATGTCACGAGTGAATGAAAATGACAATTTTTGTAATTTTAGTCGGGACGCGCCCGTGTCGCGTCGGGACTAATTATTGAGATATAAAAGTAAATATTTTTTGAGTTGTCTGTATGGTTGTTTTGAGTGAGCCAATGCGTCCGGAAGGGTCGAGATAGTCAGAAAAGTGTACCCGGGGGTTTAGTTTGGGTCTCGGGATGTTTTTAGGCTTAATTAGTGACCCGGGAGGGCGTTTTGGTAATTTTACAAATTAGGGTAATTAAACCCACAAATTTCAGCCATCCTTAGCAGCCATTTAAGTCATCCTTTTAGGGTTAGATCATTCAGAACCCTAAGACGGCTAGTGGAGAAGAGAGGAGAGACCTTGCTAGGTGATTCAAGGCCAAAAACACCACCTTTTTGCACCACCGTCACCACCAACGCGTAGATCGCGAGGAGGAGAACGCAGCCATACCAATATCAGCAGGAAACCAGACCTCTGAAATCCCAGGCAAGTGTTTAACTTGCGTATTTTCGTTGGTGCAATAATCATGTTAGTGTAGGAATGATTAAGAGTATAATCCATGGAAGAAAACCCAATTTTGATAGGGATTTGCATGTAGAAATCATATGAACCTTATTCTGGAAATTAATATGTGAAGTAGATGTTTAACCCACGAAATTATGATGATTTGTTAGAAGGAATTTCTGGAGAAAACTGATTAGAACAAAGGTTAAGAAAACTGTAGGGTTCTTGATGATTAGATGAAATATTAGGTTGTTTAATCATGTTTATTGATGTATATACGCATGCTGATCGTTAAAGAAACCTGGAATTATGTTAGGATGTAAGCAGTAGACTTTTTGGGTCAATTAGAGTTGGAAAATATGAGTTTTGATAAAGAAACCTAAGCAACCCCGTCACTGCAGTTTCTGCAGAATTTTCACAGACCTGCTCGATCGATCGATCGACCCTAGATAGTCGATCGATCGAAGGTTCGATCGGTCGACCCCCAGACGTCGATCGATCGACCCTCCCTGGCAGCCTATTATTCCCCTTGTTTAATTAGTTGAATTAATTTATCGTGGAATAAACCTTGGGCATTCTAAATAAAATGATTTGGGAGATATTGAGGACCAGTAGAGTATATGGACATATGTTAGAACCTTTAATCTTCAACGAAGAGGGTAATTATGGGATATTTACTTTAGGTTGTTAGATTTATGAAACTTAAGGGTGAGGTGCGTAAGAGAGTTACGTTGGAATCAAGTGAAGTTATGTACTGAATTTTAGAATTGTAAAGTTATAACCCATGAGTATTAGGTAATGAGTGAGAAAACCCTTCGAATTAAGGTTAGAGGCGAAACCTTATACGTTATACTAATAGGGTGAAATTTAGGACAAAGGTTGTAATTATGGGTAATGAGAGTGACCTATATTAATATGATAAAATCGGTATATTTATATGAATGTGTGTACATATATTATATACATGTGAAAAACGTACCCGCGCTACTTGCTATCCCTGAGGTTACCGCGCTGGGACGATCGTATCCTGTGTTGCTTTATGGGGATATTGAATCGTACCCTAGAAGATAGAGATCCTAGGTACGGGCTATTAAATTGATAGTCGGACGGTCCTAAGAGACGTGTGGGTATGTACTGACCTCTTGGACTTGGAATCTATGCTTCGCCTCAACGTTGTTTTGTATATGTTAATACAGTTCGAGAGTGATTCCGAACTTGTATTTCCCTTTATGTGAGCGATACGGGGATTGGATAGTAGAGTATGCCCGCACCATAGTTTAGTTGGGGTGCCACTATATATATATCTTATGCGAGTAGTTAATATATATATGAGGTTATAAACTTTGAACTGCCTACTGTGATTTGATAAGTAGAACATGGTTGTTGACTCAAATTATTAAATACTTGTTTTGTGAAAATATGAAAAGGCACGGGGAAATCTTATAATTTAATGAAGCTAAAACGAGAGGAATACTACAAATTGAAAGCAACCTTTTTATAACATTATTATCGTTCAGTTTTTGAAAACATTTGAGTAAGTTAAGATAAACAAACCATTGGGAAGGTTGGTACGATAGGAGTGCACATTAGAAGAGAGGTGAGTATTTCTCAAGAGAGAGACGAACTAATATGATGTTGCATTGGCCTGTATCAATTTAAATACTTGCTTAACGTATTCTAAAATCAAACACACTTTCGGGCCCTGACCCGTTTCCTTTTTCTCTCTCTCTCTTGTATATATATGTATATTTTTCAGGTGCCCAGCCACAGGGGCGTCTTGCTTAGGATTCTTTGAGAAGAACGAGCTGCAGCTTAGGTGGGAGTTGCAGGTCCCTTGAGTAGACGGCTTCTGTCATTGACTCCACTCCTATTACTCTCATTTATGGGGCACGTGTCGCCCTTTTTATCATTTCATTTATTGTTGGGGATTTTTATATTTCAGTTATTCCAGTATTGTTTATGGGATTTGTTTCACGATGGTTTATGATTTTTAGCTTTATATTATTGACATTCGATTGGTGAATGTATGGTTTTATTTAGATTTCGTGGTGTGATTCTATAATGTAGAAATGTTGTTTTGGTATTAATAAAATCTTTTCTTTAATTAAAATTTCGAAGTTTGTATGAAAAATGTTTTGACACTTAGCTTAATTATTTAGGGTGTTAAATTGGAAAAATTATTTTTTATCGACAGTGATGCTGAGAATGAACCAACTGTTTACCTTGATTTAATTTAATAAAGGAGTGATCGCCCGGTATTTAATTAGGCGGGGTGTCACAGGTGGTATCAGAGCATCAGGTTCTATTGTCCATAGGATCTGTACGGCTTATTTTTCGCTTTCAGCTTAACGTTATTGCTATAGAGCCCTATTGTTAGGACTGTTGTATTCTTGCTTTCACGTTTAAGTCTTCAGCTATTTGAGATTTGTTGATAACTGTAGACTAATAAACTTGTTCACGTTTCAGATGCCTCCGAGACGTGCTCCGAAAGATAGACGTGCCCAAGCCGACCAGCCAGCAGCTCCGGCACCAGGCACTATGAATGCGAATGAGGTAGCCGCCATCGTTGCTCAGGCGGTAAATGCCGCGATAGCGGTGATTCAGCAGGCTCCACCACAGGTCCAAGCAGTGGCGCCAGTACCAGTACAGCTTCCATCTGTATGGGAGAGAGTTCGGGATGCTTTCCAGAAAGCACATCCCCCTGAGTTTTCTGGTAGCTCCGATATTATTACTCTCAGCCAATGGAAGAAGGACATCCAGCGGCACCTCCGTATTTATGAGTGCACCGAAGTGCAGAAGCAGCTATTGGCCTCTTTTAAACTGGTGGGAGCCGCATTACAGTGGTGGGAGTCCACTACTACTTTGGAGGAGAGGGACACGATCCCTATCCAGATTTTCTGGGAGCGGTTTGACCGCAAGTACTTTCCACCCGCAGTGCAGACTGAGATGAGGCGGAAATTGCTAAATCTGAAGCAGGAGAACCTTACTGTAGCAGAGTATGAGGAGGAGTTCACGAGACTTCTCACTATTGTGCCGGATGAGGCACCCACTGAGAGCAAGAAGATTTTGCTGTTCGTCGACGGGTTAGCTTGGAGGATCCGTCAGCACCTTATTGGAAATCTATCCCTGAGTACTTTTACGGACGTACTCAATGCAGCGTTACTACATTGCCAGGATCATCGCTTCCATCTTCAGGGAAGCAAGAGAGCAGGAGAGTCCAGGTAGCAGGGCAGGACCGGGGGTAATAGTGCCAGTGGGGCACCAACTCAGGGACAGACTCGTCAGCACGAGCAGAGTTCCCATCAGGGGGACCCTGCTAAGCGATTCCGTTCAGGTGATTCTAGGCAGGGATTCGGGGGATTCAGGCAGGGCCATCAGGGTCAGCTTAATCAGCAGGGCAAGCAGGGCCAACACCGACCGCAGGGTCAACAGCAGGGCCAGCAAGGCCAACAGCGTGCACATCAGGGCCAACAGGGCCAATGGCGTGGAGGTAACGGCCAGCAGGGCCGTGGTCAGAAGGGACAGAGGGAAGGTAATTTCAGAGGCCGGTGTTTTGTGTGTGACAAGCACGGCCATAAGCGTCAGGATTGCCCAGAGGGCGATAGGGCCCCACAGCAGCAGGGAGCCCGTAATGAGCCGCAGAGACCACTCTTTCCACCTGCCCTTCCAGCTCCAGCCCAGATGCCAGCCCTACCAGCCATTCCAGCAGCTCCAGTGCAGCAGGGGCAATTGCAGTACGGACGTGTCTATAACGTCCACCAGGCGGCAACTCCACAGGCACCACCCGCGATTGAGGGTATGTTTCCTATCCATGGTACTATGGGTAAAGTTTTGTTTGATACGGGGGCAACGCACTGTTTTATAGCTACGCATTTTGCAAAGTCCTTAGGATTGTTAGCCACAGCAGAGAGCACCGTAACGTGTGTTGACTCACCACTGGGGAGTGGGTCACTTATATTCTTTATATGCCGGGGAGTAGGGATAGAGATTGGTAGCTTGGTATTGCCTGCAGACATTCTAGTCTTAGACATGCATGAGCATGACGTGATTATTGGTATGGATTGGCTCGCATCTTATAGAACCATGATTGATTGCTTCGGTGGGAGCATTGTTTTTGCCATTCCGGGGCAAGAGATGTTTGTAGTAGCGATGCCTCGCCCAGAGGGATGTTCGACCGCTCATTTATATTACATTGAGGAGGATACCTCTAAGGAGGTTGTGATTCCTTTGGATTCGATCCCAGTTGTTAGGGAGTATTCCGATGTGTTTTAGGAGATACCAGGCCTACCGCCCAGTCGTGAGATAGACTTCGTTATAGACTTATTGCCGGATACGAGACCTATAGCACGCGCACCGTACCGTATGGCTCCGGCAGAGATGCGAGAGCTACGAGATCGGATTGAGCAGCTATTAGGTCAGGGTTTCATTCGTAGGAGTACCTCACCGTGGGGCGCTCCAGTCTTATTTGTGAAAAAGAGAGATGGCTCACTGAGATTGTGTGTGGACTACCGGGAGTTGAACAAGGTCACGATACGGAACAAGTATCCGTTGCCTCGAATCGATGATTTGTTCGACCAGTTAAGGGGAGCAACTTTCTTTTCGAAGATAGATCTGAGGTCGGGGTACCATCAGTTGCGAATTAGAGAGCAGGATGTTTCGAAGACTGCCTTCTTGTCGAGATATGGGTCCTATGAGTTCAGGGTGATGCCATTCGGACTCACAAATGCCCCAGCCATTTTCATGGACTTGATGAACCGAGTATTCAGAGAGTTCTTGGATCAGTTCGTCATCGTCTTCATAGATGATATCTTGATATATTCATGCTCCGAGGAGGAGCATGCCGAACACTTGAGGCAGGTTCTTCAGACTCTACGAGAACATCAGTTGTATGCTAAGTACGAGAAGTGTGGATTCTGGTTGTGAGAGGTACAATTCTTGGGCCATGTTGTTTCTGAGCAGGGGATAGCAGTTGACCCGAGCAAAGTGTCAGCGGTGAGGGAGTGGGGGCAGCCCACGACACCGACGGAAATACGTAGTTTCTTGGGGTTGGCAGGATACTACAGGAGGTTCATTCGGGGGTTCTCCAAAGTAGCGGGTCCATTGACGAATCTGACTCGCAAGGGGGTACCATATGTTTGGGATGATGCTTGTCAGTTGGCTTTTGACGAGCTGAAGGACAAGCTTACTTCGGCACCAGTACTTGCTCTACCGAAGCCGGGTGTAGAGTACCTGGTTTACACAGATGCGTCCTTACGAGGACTTGGGGGAGTACTTCAGCAGGAAGAGAAGGCTATAGCTTTTGCTTCCCGCAAGCTTAAGCCGCATGAGAAGAATTACCCCACCCACGACCTGGAGTTAGCTGCGGTCGTCTTTGCATTGAGAATTTGGAGGCACTATTTATTGGGCGAGAAATTCCGGTTGTTCACAGACCATAAGTCACTGCAGTACCTGTTCACTCAGCGAGAGCTGAATATGCGTCAGCGCAGATGGTTAGAGTTTGTAAAAGATTACCAGTTCGATATACAGTATCATCCGGGGAAAGCCAACGTAGTTGCTGATGCGTTGAGCCGTAGACCGGTTGATGATGTGGCGGACATCTGGAAAGCAAAATGGAAGGAGTTGGGTCACCAAGACGCAGTAGCACGTTCTTTCATATCCGTGATGACAGTCACACCCGAGATTGTTACGAGGGTAATACAGGCACAGACTACAGACCCATTTTGTCAGGAGCAGATTGTACGACTTCTAGCCGAGGGTGCTGAGTCCTATTATGTTAGTTCGGATGGAGGGTTGCGGTTTAATGGGAGATTAGTGGTTCCAGAAGGAGCAGAGCTACGTCATGAGGTGATGACTCATTCTCATGGGTCCCGATTTGCTGTACATCCGGGAGGCGATAAGATGTACCAGGATATGAGACGTCAGTACTGGTGGAGTGGGATGAAGAAGGACATCGCTGAATTTGTGTCCAAATGTTCTACTTGCCAGCTGGTGAAGGTGGACCACCAGAAACCGTCGGGATTACTTCAGCCGTTGGAAGTACCTGCGTGGAAGTGGGAAAGTATTTCCATGGACTTCATTACAGGGTTGCCTACATCACAGCGAGGCCACGATTCTATCTGGGTGATTGTAGACCGTCTGACCAAGGTGGCTCATTTTTTTGCCAGTAAGGATAGATTATACCACGGGTCAGTATGTCGAAATATTCATCGCTGAGATTGTCAGATTACATGGGGTGCCCCTGAATATTGTGTCAGACAGAGACAAGATTTTTGTGTCGCGTTTCTGGGAAAGCTTTCAGGAGGCTATGGGTACAGAGTTGAGACTGAGTTCAGCTTACCACCCACAGACAGATGGACAGACAGAGCGTACTAATCAGATGTTGGAAGATATGCTACGCATGTGTATCCTCGATTTTAGGGGAGGTTGGGAGCCACATCTTCCACTGGTCGAGTTTGCTTATAATAACTCCTATCAGTTTACGATTGGCATGGCTCCATTTGAAGCTTTGTACGACAGGCCTTGTCACTCTCCAACCTGTTGGCTCGAGGTGGGGGACAACAAGTTATTAGGACCAGAAGTGATCCAGGAGACCTCCGCGAGGATTGAGATAATCAGGAGTCGTATTCGGGTAGCCCAAGACAGACAGAAGAGCTACGCCGATGCAAAACGATTCTTCCGGGAGTTTAATGTGGGAGATCAAGTGTTGTTGCGTGTATCTCCTATGAAAGGAGTGATGAGGTTCGGGAAGAAGGGGAAGTTGGCTCCGAGGTACGTAGGACCATTTCCCATCATCGAGAGAATTGGGCCAGTAGCATACAGGTTGGGTTTGCCAGAACATTTACATCGCATCCACGATGTATTCCACATCTCGTCGTTGAGACGATACCTTCGGGATGATATGGCCCATACTCACATTGCGATAGATGAGATCGACTTGCAGTCGGATAGCTCTTACGAGGAGAGATCGGTGGCTATTCTAGACTACAGTGAGAGGAGATTGAGGTCGAAGATAGTTCCACTCGTGCGGGTCCAGTGGGAACATCATAATGTGGAGGAATCCACTTGGGGGCGTGAGGCAGATATGCGTGAGAGATATCCAGAGTTGTTTTTACCAGGTATGCCTTATTTTCCGAATTTCGGGATGAAATTCCGTTATTAGGGGGGAAGTATGTAATACCCCGTATTTTTATGCTATAATTAATTTGGGGATTTATTTAATAAAAATCCGGAAATTAATTATGTTATAATTATTAACGTGACGTGAGTTAGTAATAATATGAAATTTGTTGAATATTACTTAAGATCATAGTAATATATGGTAAATGTCACGAGTGAATGAAAATGACAATTTTGGTAATTTTAGTCGGGACGCGCCCGTGTCGCGTCGGGACTAATTATTGAGATATAAAAGTAAATATTTTATGAGTTGTCCGTATGGTCGTTTTGAGTGCGCCAATGCGTCCGAAAGGGTCGAGATAGTCAGAAAAGTGTACCCGGGGGTTTAGTTTGGGTCTCGGGATGTTTTTAGGCTTAATTAGTGACCCGGGATGGCGTTTTGGTAATTTTACAAATTAGGGTAATTAAACCCACGAATTTCAGCCATCCTTAGCAGCCATTTAAGTCAGCCTTTTAGGGTTAGATCATTCAGAACCCTAAGACGGCTAGTGGAGAAGAGAGGAGAGACCTTGCTAGGTGATTTAAGGACAAAAACACCACCTTTTTGCACCACCGTCACCACCAACGCGTAGATCGCGAGGAGGAGAACGCAGCCATACCAATATCAGCAGGAAACCAGACCTCTGAAATCCCAGGCAAGTGTTTAACTTGCGTATTTTCGTTGGTGCAATAATCATGTTAGTGTAGGAATGATTAAGAGTATAATCCATGGAAGAAAACCCAATTTTGATAGGGATTTGCATGTAGAAATCATATGAACCTTATTCTGGAAATTAATATGTGAAGTAGATGTTTAACCCACAAAATTATGATGATTTGTTAGAAGGAATTTCTGGAGAAAACTGATTAGAACAAAGGTTAAGAAAACTGTAGGGTTCTTGATGATTAGATGAAATATTAGGTTGTTTAATCATGTTTATTGATGTATATACGCATGCTGATCGTTAAAGAAACCTGGAATTATGTTAGGATGTAAGCAGTAGACTTTTTGGGTCAATTAGAGTTGGAAAATATGAGTTTTGATGAAGAAACCTAAGCAACCCCGTCACTGCAGTTTCTGCAGAATTTTCACAGACCTGCTCGATCGATCGATCGAAGGTTCGATCGGTCGACCCCCAGACGTCGATCGATCGACCCTCCCTGGCAGCCTATTATTCCCCTTGTTTAATTAGTTGAATTAATTTATCGTGGAATAAACCTTGGGCATTCTAAATGAAATGATTTAGGAGATATTGAGGACCAGTAGAGTATATGGACATATGTTAGAACCTTTAATCTTCAACGAAGAGGGTAATTATGGGATATTTACTTTAGGTTGTTAGATTTATGAAACTTAAGGGTGAGGTGCGTAAGAGAGTTACGTTGGAATCAAGTGAAGTTATGTACTGAATTTTAGAATTGTAAAGTTATAACCCATGAGTATTAGGTAATGAGTGAGAAAACCCTTCGAATTAAGGTTAGAGGCGAAACCTTATACGATATACTAATAGGGTGAAATTTAGGACAAAGGTTGTAATTATGGGTAATGAGAGTGACCTATATTAATATGATGAAATCGGTATATTTATATGAATGTGTGTACATATATTATATACATGTGAAAAACGTACCCGCGCTACTTGCTATCCCTGAGGTTACCGCGCTGGGACGATCGTATCCTGTGTTGCTTTATGGGGATATTGAATCGTACCCTAGAAGATAGAGATCCTAGGTACGGGCTATTAAATTGATAGTCGGACGGTCCTAAGAGACATGTGGGTATGTACTGACCTCTTGGACTTGGAATCTATGCTTCGCCTCAACGTTGTTTTGTATATGTTAATACAGTTCGAGAGTGATTCCGAACTTGTATTTCCCTTTATGTGAGCGATACGGGGATTGGATAGCAGAGTATGCCCGCACCATAGTTTAGTTGGGGTGCCACTATATATATATCTTATGCGAGTAGTTAATATATATATGAGGTTATAAACTTTGAACTGCCTACTGTGATTTGATAAGTAGAACATGGTTGTTGACTCAAATTATTAAATACTTGTTTTGTGAAAATATGAAAAGGCACGGGGAAATATTATAATTTAATGAAGCTAAAACGAGAGGAATACTACAAATTGAAAGCAACCTTTTTATAACATTGTTATCGTTCAGTTTTTGAAAACATTTGAGTAAGTTAAGATAAACGAACCATTGGGAAGGTTAGTACGATAGGAGTGCACATTAGAAGAGAGGTGAGTATTTCTCAAGAGAGAGACGAACTAATATGATGTTGCACTGGCCTGTATCAATTTAAATACTTGCTTAACGTATTCTAAAATCAAACACACTTTCGGGCCCTGACCCGTTTCCTTTTTCTCTCTCTCTCTTGTATATATATGTATATTTTTCAGGTGCCCAGCCACAGGGGCGTCTTGCTTAGGATTCTTTGAGAAGAACGAGCTGCAGCTTAGGTGGGAGTTGCAGGTCCCTTGAGTAGACGGCTTCTGTCATTGACTCCACTCCTATTACTCTCATTTATGGGGCACGTGTCGCCCTTTTTATCATTTCATTTATTGTTGGGGATTTTTATATTTCAGTTATTCCAGTATTGTTTTGGGATTTGTTTCAGGATGGTTAATGATTTTTAGCTTTATATTATTGACATTCGATTGGTGAATGTATGGTTTTATTTAGATTTCGTGGTGTGATTCTATAATGTAGAAATGTTGTTTTGGTATTAATAAAATCTTTTCTTTAATTAAAATTTGGAAGTTTGTATGAAAAATGTTTTGACACTTAGCTTAATTATTTAGGGTGTTAAATTGGAAAAATTATTTTTATCGACAGTGATGCTGAGAATGAACCAACTGTTTACCTTGATTTAATTTAATAAAGGAGTGATCGCCCGGTATTTAATTAGGCGGGGTGTCACAAAATCGATTCGGTTCCTGAAGTTTTGAGTTATTTTCTTATTTAATTTTTAACCTTTTTCTCTAGGCTTAGGACCTAGGAACCTTCTTGAATGAAGTAAACTTAGATTCCTAGAGTTTTAGTTGAGTTTGGTCGCCACCTTAGATTATAATGCGTTCATCTGGGGGTTTATTCAGAGGAGGTTTAAAGTAATGTTAAGGAATTACTTCTTTTATTCAAACTTTTAGAAGTTAGGAAGTTAAATGCCCATGCTTGGATACATAGGGGCTTATCGGAATTATACGAACTTTGGGAATTATAGAATCGTGATGATTATGTTGGAGACTGAATCGGGACTTGCAAATTTGAGGAATATCAATGATGATATTCGATGGGAATAGGTTCGAATAAAATGAACCCAATTGTTTAATGATGATAGGTTCGAATGAGATGAAGCAAACTATTTAATAATGATAGGTTCGAATAAAAATAACCAAACACATGGATAATGGAAATAGAAATTCGTAACGATAATTGAAAATGAAAATGAGATTTAAAATGGTAAATGTTAATTTACTGAGACCCCCCTCTCTAAATACTATCATAACGGAAGTTCGCGCGCCAGGTGATGCCCCCTGACAAATTAACACAGGGTGGATTTAGTCCTGGGCCATATGAGCGATGTTATGTATATATATTTTTTTACGATGGGTAGAAGATTTTGGGTGTGGTCTTGACTATCCCGCAGGCATATGGCCGCTTCCTGACCTTGCGTTATGATCCCAGGTTGTCTTATATGTGATAGACCCTGGAAGATGATAGTTATTTAGGGGCACGCCCAGTGGGGAAACTCGGAGGGGCAGTCTAAAAATCGTTATATGTATGAGAATATAACTTTTCTGCATCAAGTGGGACCTGGTGGATATTAATGCCATAAAGAGTATGTGATTGAGATATGTTCCATAAAGAGCACTTGATAGAAATTGTATTCCTATTAAGGAATGGAAAGATAAAAATTGAAATGATGATTAAAGATGTAAGTTTTAATTGATGAAGGGAAATTATATTTTCTTGAATAAACCGAATAAATAGTTTTATTCGTAATGAGGAATGTAGGAAGAAAATGGAAATTAGTTTAGTGAGAAAAAGTTTTAAATTAAAGATGTTACTTTTAATTCTCTTTTGTAATTGGGTTACATTTCATAATTAGTTAAAATATTTTAATTTGTAATTGTAGTTTAACATGCTAGATTTTCATCTTTATCGCTCATGCATAACCGTTCATTCCTATCATACTTGTTATTCTTCTGGTGATCATATAAAACTCGGCCCTAACCGGTTCATTTTTTATGTTGTATATTTTATTGTATCTGCTCAGGTGTTCCGCCGCAAGGGCGTCTGTTGTGATCATTCCCCAATTCCTTTGCTTTCAACGGGTTGTATGATTTTGCGTATTATTACAGGACATTGAATTAGATGCTTTCATCTTGGTATTCTAGTTATGTTCGGGTCTTAACTCGGGCGTGTGGCCCAAACTTTTGTATTTGATTAATGAATGTATTAAGTAAGATATTAAACTGTTGTACTTCGTTGTATGTAACTGTGGACCAACAGCATATTCGGTCATTTTCTTGTATATTCATTTTAGATTTATTATATATACTCTTGTGGAAATTCCACTTGCTTGTGAGATTGGGTTGTTTAATTTAATTTTCTTAACTGGTTTTTAAAACTCAACTAAATTCTAAATTTTTGGCAACCCATTTTCTGATTTATTGGGTGGTTTTTCCGTATTCTCAGTTTACTGTTGTGATGCTGAGAATTATATCCATCCATGTTTCCTGTTTCATTTGAGTATCGAGATGGCCACCCCTTATCTCGGATCGCAGGTTGTCAAAAGGTGTTGATGTAATGTAGAGAAATTCTTATACTTGAGAGGTTAGGGTTGGTAGATTTATGTTGAGCGAATAATATAGCTCATAGTTGTGCTAGTTTGAGAACTAGGTAGTGGTTAGGAGTGTTGTATTTTTTGAGGCCTTACGTTCTAAACATACGGTATTTGTTTGCCGTGTCGAAAGACGCGGGATTTATTTATATCATCTTGTTATATAGGCCTTCGGGCAATATTTATTATATGAAAATCTTTTATAAAACCTTAACCGTGGTTCAACTAATCTCAATCCCTGACCTAGCTACGCAGTAGTGTATTGGGAGGGTTCCTTGTTTGGATTTCGCTTGCGAGACCTCCCCGACACGAAGGTGGCTAGCGTCAGGAATTGAGGAGAGTTCAACCATTTGTAATTTTAAAACTTTTGTATAGTTCATATGTTGTTATAGGTCATATTGGTGATAGTATATTACGTTTTGAGGCTAATGGAGCCTGATTATAATTTTACGAGTGGAAACTCGGGTACGGGGTGTATGGGCGCCCTGGGTAGTAGTTTGCTTTGAAATCTCTGTGGTTCGACGTAAGAACTAGAAAGGATCGGTATAGTGATCCTGAGGATTGATGTAAGGACTAGATGATATTGAGGTCCTAGGCATGTCTTAAATTTCACGGGCAAAATTTTTGTAAGGGGGAAGTGTGTAACAACCCTTGACTCTGGAGACTGCGAAATTAAATTTTTGGGAAATTAAAATTCAATTAAATTGGAGAATTTTAAAAATTGGGAATTCAAGTCCAAAAATAGAGGACATTTTAAAGTATCCCGGATGATGATTTTGAGGGAACCATCGATCCCGAAAGGGTCGAGATAGTTAAAATGATTGTCATTGGGTTTTATTTCGGCTTCGAAATATTTTTAAGTTAGTTTGACTCGAATTGGAGTAAACGAGACATTTAAGGTGTGTATTAACATTTGAAATTGGGTCTTATGTTTTAAAGGCTTAAGAGGCTTACGGATTAAGCCATTCTCATTTGGGAGAAAGAGGGAAATATGCCTAGAAAGAGAGAGAGAGATAAAGAAGAGAGAAAAGAAGAAGGAAAGAAGAAGAAAGGAATAGAGAGAGGAATAAACTTGGAGATTTCCGGCCCAACCGCGACATCGAGGATGATCCAACCTCTAAAAATATGAGGCAAGTATTTAGTCTTGCTAAATAGTTATTTGTGTACTTAATTTTATAATTTGTGGGTTAAAGAAATGGATTTTTGGGTATTAATATCAAAACCTGGATTTTTGGGTTTAATCTTGAAATTAATGTTTACATATGGGTTTAAATGGATAGAAATGGCTGGGATCAACTTTGGGTTGATTTAATGGTTTAAAATCATGATTTGATGAAGTTTTGGGGGTTATAAAAAAAAATTTAGGGTTTAAAAATTCATGGGTTCATTGAAGAAGAAGAACCCTTCAAAATCTGCAGTCTCGAATCGATTTTCCCCTTAAGAGAATTGATTCGATTTAGGGAAATTGGCAGGTCTGCATTGACCAAATCGATTCGGACCCAAGACGAATCGATTCGTCCTGTGGCAGAAGCCCAGGTCTTTGGACCCAAATCGATTCGCCTTGGAGGCTGAATCGATTCACTAGACCGAATCGATTCGAAATAGGGCATAATCGATTCGGAAACATGTCATTTTGAGGAATTTTCTTTATGGTGATTTCAAACCCTATTAGGTTGGGTTTAATAATTTGGGGTCTTTTATTATGATGTAAGAGATATGTTTTGGAGACACTAGGGGGTTTCTCACACATTGTGAACATGGGGACTTCTTGGGAATATTTTGGAAAAATATATCCAAGTATGTATTTGGAGATGTGTATGGAGATTATGGGGAAACCTCATTGGGATTGAGGATCATACTTAGAGACAAATTGTAAGTATAAATGTGTTGGGAGGATAAGAACTCTTATAGAGAGTTGCAAGTGTATGTTGTGAAATTTTTGGGCCGACATTTATATTGAATCCTTATAAGGATAAGATATGATTCAAACACAGTTTGGGGCCCAATGGAAGAGAGTGGTCACATACCCTTAGTAATGATAAACTTTAAGAAATAAATCCGAGAGATCTTAGACTAGGGGATTCACAAAAGTGATTGAACCGTAGTCGGAATCGAGAGCGATGGGATCATATTACCAACCAGAGTACAGTGTGTAATCTTGTTGGGGTAGATGTTGTTTATCTGTGTGTGATTTACAAAGGGTATTTTCCCTAAGAAATGGGATTATTTTATGAAAATAAAATTGAGCTTGAGGCTTATAGACTATTAGTTAGGTGTATACCGATAGTCGAAATTATTACTAGATTCTTTAACATGCTCTCGCATATAGATGATATGTGTAGTGATGGTTTCCTACACATAACTTTGGGTGATAACCCTAATGTTGGATATATATATATTCGTATGTTGTTTAGGAGACTATTCGTCATAGGAAAATGGATGAATGTGCTTCAAGTGAGGGATTGTATTCACATATCGAGGTAAATTAAATGGGATTGTGGTGACGACTCGTATATTAAGGAGTACGTATACTTATAGCAGGGTGGATATACCTTATACTTATGAACGAGAATTAGTTGGTATATATATAGATATGGATATGTGAATATATGTATATACATATCTGTATGGATAGGAATATATGGATATATTTATGTTGTGGATACCCATATATGGTGTAAATGACTTTTGAAAATATGAAAATGAATGTTTTCAAAACGAAAAGATAAGAAATTTTCATAAATAATAATTTATGGATAAACACCTCTCTAAATAGCTATCATAAGGGAAGTTGCATGCGTATGGTGAAGCCCCCTGACTAATGAATGCAGGGTGGATATAGTCCTATAGGCCATATGCGCGATTATTTGTACTGCGCTGCTTAGTTGTTTTTGGGTGTGGTCATGACTATCCCGCAGGTATATGGACGCTTCCCGATGATGTTAGGTTCCCAGGTTGTCTTGTTTAATAGGCCCTGGAAGATGATATCCATTTTAGGGGCGCACATAGTGGGGAAACCTGAACGGGCAGTCTTAGATTTATTAAAGAAATTTATGATAATAAATTGATTTTAAATACATTTCCCGGATGGAAGAAGGGAAATGGGTTATATGGTTGGCTTCGGTAACACTTCCCGGATGGAAGAAGGGATGTGGAAGCATATGATATGGTAAAAGCATTTTTATGATAATAAAAATGGCTTTTAATTACATTTCCTGGATATGAGAAGCGAAATGGGATAATTTAAAGAGGAAAAGGATTTTTATAATAATAAGAATTGTCTTTTAAAAAGTTATATGACATGTTAAAGCAATTCATACTAATGAGTTGGCTTTTCAATACATTTCCTAGATATGAGAAGGGAAATGGAAAGTTTTTGGAAATAATAATGATAAATACTTTGTATATGAACCCTCAGTCCGGGAGATAGATCCGGATGTGTACTTTAATGATGAAATTGAGTTGCTAAAACCTCAATCCGGGAGGTATTATCCGGAGGTATATAGTAAGATATATATATATATATATATATATATATATATATATATATATATACACACTCTTAGTTTCGTACTTCGTGCCTAATGGATCTCCACAACTAACCCTGCCAAATAGTAGTGTATCGGGGGGGTTCCTTGTTTGGATTTCACTTTGCGAGACACCACACGCACGAAGTTAGTGCAGTATTGAGTATAGAGAGAAGTTTCGTCCTTATAATGTTGCAAGTTAATAAAATTTGAAATTTAGCCTAGAGTGGCATATAGGTGTAAAAATAATTAAATGGGATTACAGGGGAGGATTATTGGGATATGATAGGAAGACAGGTCTTCTGGGTATAGGTTATGCCGTTGTTTAGTTAGGCTGTCCTTATAGGTGGGGTACTTAACTAAAATTTCAGGACGCGATTAGGGGTGCGCCGGTAGAGGAGAGGTGAGTTGAGGTTTCACGAGAGAGGGATTCCACTTTAAATTATGAAATAAGCGCATTTATATCTATTATGCACGGTTAACACACATGCTAAATATTTTTACAACTCAGGATCTGACCCGTTCACATTTCTCTCATGCCTGTATATATATATATTATTACAGGTGTCCAACCGCATGGATGCCGGATGACCTTATATTAAAAGTCTTGCGAGCCGTGACAGGTGCGGACTGTATCTTGTAGTCGCTTCCTACTTCTTTAAAAATATAGGTAGGATTCATGTTGTATATCGGGTTTATACCCAAGGGATATTTATAGATATGGATAGTTATTTCATTTCAGTTATTGTATTGGCTGTGACCTGACAGCTTATTCGGGTCTACTCCTTTGTGGCATATTCGGTTGTAGTTATTTATTTCATTTTATTCTAGCATTTCATTTATCATAGTTCTTTCATGCATCTTTCTTTCCATTATTAGAAGTGTTATAGTGTTGATCTGTTGTTTGTTGCAAATTTTATTTTATTTTAACATCTTACTTATATGATATCGGGTAGTTAGTCCTATATTATATAGTACCGGTAGTTGATGTTAAGACTGGACCATCTGAAACTCCTGATTTAATGTAGTATAGGGCTGGCAACCCGTTATTATTTTGAGCGGGGTGTTACATATATATATATATTTCAAATTAATTTTTTATTATTTAGTATATATATATAAAATTTTCTTTGTATGGTGCTTATGTCAGCATTTATGTTTTCTTGGAAGATATATATAATTCTAATAGTATACATTCTCACAAAAATATGTATAATTTGGGTATGATTTTACACCAAAGATCAATTATAATAAGTACTACTAAATAATAACATGTGGCCATTTCTTTCACTGAACAAGGTTTTTTTTTTGGGAAATTTACAATTAGATCCCTTATTGACAATTTTTAAACATTTAAGGACATTTACTATTAGATCCACTTGTTATGCCACTAGCATAGACATCTGCAAGAAAAGAATTAGTGAACCTAAGTGTTTAAAATTTATCAAAATTCCTTTAATGTTTAAATTTATTTGCGAAGAACTTAAGAATACTTTGCTCTTTTTTTACTAAATTGAATCTATATCTATACACACAACATACGAACTTGGCAACAATAAAACACACATGAACTATTATAATACTGTAATACTAATATTTGTTGTGTTTTTCTAGTTAAAGTGAGTAAGTATCTAAATATGTATTAAAACCCCAATACAAAATAAAAAAATATCTTAACCGTAGTGCATTAATAAAAATGTTGATTATTAAGAACACAAAAATAGGTGAGAAAAAAGAAAATTTTGAATATGAAAAAGTCTGTGTAGTTTGACGATGTAGTGAAAAGAAATTAGAAAAGTGGGACTAAAAAATATGGAGAGATAGATAGATAGATAGATAGATATATATATATATATATATATATATATATATATATATATATATATATATATATATATATATATATATATAGAGAGAGAGAGAGAGAGAGAGAGAGAGAGAGAGAGAGAGACCCACTTATAGAAAAGTAAAAGTTATGCAACATTATGTGGGTAGCTTAGCTTTAGACAGTGAGAAAATATAAAGGCCAATTGCTCAACAAAACTCAAAGTTTATAAAGGTTAAAGCATATATAGATATGGATTTGCATTAATTACCTTCTTAGGTAAATTCTGCCAATAATTCCAACTTCTCTAAAGTGAGACAAGTTTTTGCATATTCCTTTAAATTGTATTTTTCTTATTTTGTATTTTTTTTATTACTCTGATCTTATGATTTGAATGAGTTTGAATGAATTTTTCATGATATTTAAGTTTGCAGAGTGACCACGTTATTTCTTGAACTTCTTGCAACAAAATTAGCTATAACAAGTTTGGAATAGCCAAACGGTGGCTTTTTAGCGTTGTCTAAAAGTTAATTGGAGGCTTTAATCTGAATAACAATGTTAGATGCTTTACTGTTACAAACATGGGGGGGTATGGTTTAACTTGTCAACAAAATCATAAATTATTTTTTTATATGTTTGGGTTAACAAATATTAGTTTAACATGGTATTTTACTATTAAGGAGATAAAAGATGGTCAAGATTGCTTATGTTTGAATACTATGACACCAAAAGTTGGTAGTCGAGATGAAACAAAATTTTGGTGCATAAAAGATGTTGTAAGTAGAGTGGGAGGTCCACTCAGATTGACCTATTTGTGGAGAGTGGATTTTTTGATATTATTTGTGTAGAACAATATCATCCAGCAATGGAATCTCGAGACCCATCACTAGGGGTAGGGGTGGTAAACGGATGGATACAGACTGAATACCATGTTTTTCATATTCGTATCCGCTATCTGGATTCACTATCCGTATCCATATCCGTATCTTCCCGGATAGTTAAAACAACTATTCATATCCGTATCCGCCCGGTAGTTGATTAAAATCACATCACTAATAGTTATGAAACTATTAAAAACTTTTTTGTGTATTGATTTGATTTTGAACTTTTATAAGTGGGAAATTATACATTTGTAGGATTTGAGACTTGCTAATAAACAAATTTCTCAATTAGATAACAAAGACTTGAAGAATTTGTTACGTCATAAAAGTTATAGTTGGTTCTTGATCTAGGTTACACGCTGAATAATCAAATATCTAAAAATATTTTTGGTGTCTCTTCAAGAGAATCTACCACGTAGCATAATAATTGAGTTGCAATTATTATTTAGTTATCTGAAACAAGTTCTTTATATTTTGACATTAAACTTATGAAACAACCTTTCATATTATAGCAGTTAATCATTATATTAGATGGAGTCCCGATTCTATTTTCCTTACCCATTGGTCTTATAAACCATCCACTTGTTTTCTCTGTCAAATATCATCTCTCTCTCTCTCGGCGATATTACCACCCAACCAGACCCCTCCACCTCCGGTCTGTTCCACAGTTATCGGCTTGGGCTTCACCAGTGTAGCCATCAGTTCTGACTTCTATCAGGGCCAGTTCCTCGCATAGGAAGTAGGTTCTTTTTATTTTCTTATAGTTATGAATATATATAGATGTGAGATTGGTGAGATATTGATTGTTTATACTTTAGGTTTTGTAAGATTTGTGATTTTGGGTGAAGCAGTGATGGGGTTGACAGCGGCGACGGATGCCGTAAAGATAACAACGGTCAAGAAAAAAAACCACGCCTTGGATATGAAATGGAACTTTTGGTTCGACAACTATCCCAAGCCCAAATAAGGCACCAGTTGGGGCAACAACCTTCGTAAAGGCTACTGCTTTGACACCGTCCAAGAGTTTTGGTGTTTGTATGATCAGATATTTAAGCCTAGCAAGTTCCCTGCAAGTGTTGATTTTCATTTGTTCAAGGCTGGGATTGAACCGAAATAGGAAGATTTAGAGTGTGCTAATGGGGGCAAGTGGACTACTAATAGTAACAAACAGTCCGAACTCGATAATATGTGGCTCGAAACTTTAATGTCTTTGATTGGGAAACAATTTAATGAGGTTGATGAGATATGCGGTGTGTTTGTGAGTGTGCGTACAAGGAAAGATAAAATTTCATTATGGACTAAGAACGTTGTTAAAGAGGCTGCTCATATGATCATAGGAAGGAAATGGAAGGAGGTTATTGATGTCCCAGATAAGATCCCATAAAGTTTTCATGATGATTCTAAAAGTAGACCGGTGAAAAATCGATACAATGTATGAGTACCCTTTGATCATCTTATTGAGGGTGTGTCTACTTAGTTTTCAAACTGAAAAATAGTAAAGAATCACATTGGAATTATAATGTGTGTTCCTCTATCGCAAGTTGATTGGAATTATTTTGATTATAATTTTTTCCTGATATGATATTGTCATGATCATGTTTTGGTATTTAGAAATCTTCTACTCAGAGAGAATGCATTTTTCTAATCTTCTTTTCCTAAAACAAAGATTTTGTGATCTCTATAATGGAGAATTTGTTATTATTGAAATTTTGTGTCGTGAGAGAATGATTGCTTACAATTTAAATTAGTTGGTTTTCTCTCCCAACGAGGATGGAATTTTCTTTCGATTGTGTTCTTTCAATGAGTTTCAGTGGAGGATTGATTTATGTTGCATTTGTTTCTTTTATTTTTATTTCTTGGATTTGATTAATTTTACCCATTATACATAGATAGTGTATGTTGAAGATATGTTTGGGATTTCTATTTACATACAGATACAAATAACCCATATTTTTGTAAATTAAATGCATGTACTTTTTATTTTCTGTATTTTTAGCATCAAATGCATCCATTAGTTAAATATTTAATAATTTTCCATATATTACACATCATCCCCACATTTTAAACACTTTTAGCATTGCATTGGATAAGAAGAATTATAACTCGCCCGCGCATCGCGCGGAGCTTAGACCTAGTTGAACTTGGTTTATGGATATTATATCAGATGATAGAACTTTTAAGGAACCAAACGAAATCTCTCCATGGTATTATCTATTTATCACTTTATGTGCTTCTGTTCCCGTTGGTGTTGCAGATTTCCAATGATTTTGTAACTTTCGTGGCTCTTATAAGGATTAATATTTTCTCAATAAGAACGAATTTATTGATCAGTATGAAACTATGAATGGAAGGAGGAAAAGAAGTCCACTTTATAAGAAAAAAAGAAAAAAATATTAGAAAAGCAAGAAAAAAACAATTTAATGGTCAAACAAAATTAAAGGTTATTCAGCAGACACAGGGGACCCAAATAAAAAAACAAAAAAAAGGGACTCAGCTAAAAAACATGAGGGAAATGTGTAGGACACAAGACGAGAGCGTACAGGGTTCGGATATGGGAGGGTACAAATGTCCTGATGCAAAAGAAAAGGCAAAAGGCTTCTTAGTTATAGAATTTCAATGGGGCATTCTGTTACAAATACAAAATTCTTAATTTTTCAAGTGAATATTTAATACCATTTGCCTTTGAGTAAAATCCTAATTCCACTGTCCTTTAATTTTCATGTTCGGAGAAAACTCTAACCTAACCCGAACCTTTGCTGCCCCACCTTTCCCGCAACATAATGTCCCCACTCACTTCCTCATGTTTGCCACCCATCCCTCTTGCTATTTTTAGCCAAGTACGGGAAGGAATTTGTATCAGTTGCTATGGAGGTCATGCTAGAATGAGTTGTCAATTTCGAGGTTATATATATTGTCATCTCTTTGTATAATCCTCATGGGATTAAATTTATGTTTACACGATCTAAGCATACAACCTCAATTTAAATAGATACCAATCAATGGATCGGATTTTATCCAAATCCGAATTCGAATCCGATCCATTTAAGCGGATATGGATCATGCCTAAAATCCGATTACCCGATTACCCGTTTATTAAATGGAGTGGATTTGGTTTCATATTCTCCGATCCGTTAATAATCCGATCCTATTAATAATTTTAATATATATATTTTAATTAATATATATTGTACTTAATAATATTTTAAGTATATATTATAATAGTTCTTTATTTCATTATCCTGTTTTTTGAAATATTTTCAAAATAAATTTATGAAATAAGAGTTGAACATAAAAATGTTGCAAACCAAGTTAACATAAACGGATAATCCAATAATTCGATCCGATCCGAATCCGTTTAACTTAAACGGATATGGATTTGGATTTGTCTGATCCGTTATTAATAAATGGATCGGATCCGAATCTGTTTAACATAAATGGATATGGATTTGGATTTGCCTGATCCGGTCCGAATCGGATCCTTGTACATGCCTAGATTTAATGGTATGAAGAATGGATACGGGTACAAGTGGTGTATCCGACACGATACGATAAATCTAAAAACGTAAGGCACGACACAGAGGAGACACGACCACAAATAAATATCTTTTTATAATTATATATATACACATACATTATCTATTTTGCACTTCAAAAACATAAATAATGGTCAAACTAATGTATCAAATTTAACATCGATAAATAATTTATAAAACATTTACATCTATAGTCTAGGGTGAAAGAAAGTAAAAGACTCACTTCATTCTTTTAACTTTTATTTTTATTATTCACGAACCATAAAAGATTTAATTTTATATGATAAGACTGGAATTTCTTTAAGTATTCATTAATTTTTTACCCCGCCATGTCCACAGAGTGTGTCCGTAGAGTTGTCCATCTTCTTTCAAATTCAAACAAGTCTGACATGACACACGGCGTGTCGTACACATGTCCATGAAGTGTCGTACGCGTATGAGAGTGTTTGGAGAATCCGACATGTGTATGTCGTCTCCAGAGAAGTGTCCATGCTTCTTAGATATAATGTTTGCAAGTGAGAAATTTATCACCATTTTGGTTAAATTGAGATTTTGAACTATAAATTTGGAATTAGGTTGCAATATGTCCCCTAGTAAGTTCATCGACGTAATCTATCCTACCTAACATGAAATGGATCCTCAATTGATCATTTTTCTTTTGTAAATCAATCAAATGTTTCTCAAATTTGAATCAGAATTTGATTGTGTTGTTTTTACATAACATAATCTCATGAATTTCATGAAAGCACATCCTCTGGTAGGATAACCTCAAACGATTTTATAGTGTCAATGACACTCACAACCAACCAGAGTAATAATCCACCAACCCATAAATAAATTTTACTCAAATCTGGCGGCCGACTTTGGGAGCGGGCGGAGGCCGCCACTTGGGGCCCTCAATCTCTAGTAATGTGGGCCCTCAAAAAGTAAAAATATATCATTTTTGTTATTTTAAACCGTTATGAATGTACTTATAAAACGTTATAGTACACATTCAAATTGAGAGTGAAATTTTAGAAACAACGTTATAATACGTTGCAAAAGGACCTAAATCGACCCGAAATTACACAATATGTCTTGTTTGTATTGGATTATTACACGTAGTCTTATCGCGTTGGTGTAAAAATTATGACTCGTATTAAATCATGTTGTGTCGTGTTATTCGTGTTTTCATGTACAATTCTATTTAGTTGGCTGTAAAAAGAATTAATCATGTCAGTTGTGTCTTGTTATGTTTTAAATTCGTATTCATATAAACTAAATGGTTCTTTTCGTGCCATGTCGTGTTCGTGAATAAATGGTTCTTGTTGCGCTATGCCGTTCCAGACCAAAATACAGCTCAGACACAAGTTTCTACCCCTATTCATAACTAACATAAAGCATGCATTTTTTTAATGCAACATACAATAATATTAATTACATGTTTTTTCAACAATAAAAGATATATTTGTGAATTTTGAAAAATACCACATTTGAGGAGTTTGCCTTGGCCCCCATAATGTTGGTGTTGACCTTACTCAGGACACCCCCTAACGGGTTGATAATCCTAAGAAGCACCAACTTGTTTGTGGGTAAATAGAAAGCATGGACACTTCTACGAAGGCTACGTGTCCGTGTCCGACAGATGCCGGACACCGACCCTTTCTCCGACACTCTTAGACATTCAGTTTGTCACTCCTTTTTACGTGTTTATAATTTAAATATAAAATTAGTGTTTTCGACATGTATTTTTGCGTGTCCGACACTTATTATCACGTGTCCGATACTTATTTTCACGTGTCTATACTTAATGGGTATGAAGCACGGATACTCTTGGGAGGTCGCGAATTTTTGTTGGACACGTATAGGATATGTGATACGTTAGGATAAACAAATCCTAGAGTATCCTTTTTTATTTTTAGTTTTTAAATGGATAGGATACGTCGGGATACGCCGGGGATACGGGAATCCTAGAGTATCCTTTTTTATTTACTTTTATTTTTTAATTTATTTTTCTGTGATTTTTTTTTCTTTTCTCAATTGCTCTAGGTATTTTTTTTTTCACTTCCGACCTCATGTGCATGTGTTTTTAATTGTTTTTTAACAGTGTTGTTTTTCATTCTTTGATTCGTTTTCTTTCTTTACAATGTTTTTTTAACTGTGTTGTTTGTTTTTCATTCTTTGCTTGTGTTGTATTGTTTTCTAATTTTTTTCTAAACATTTTTTCCTGTTTTCATTCTTTTTTTTATTTGTATTGTTTTTTAACTATATTGTTTTCTTTAAATATTTTCATTCACTCTTAGCTGTTATTTTTAATCTTTACATCCCACTGTTTGAATCCTTTTTTCTTCATAAATACAAGCCTTTTAAATTTTTTTCCTATTTATGTTGGTGGAGTTTATTGTAATGGTGTTTGTTTGGTGATAACAATCATCATATTTTCACACTTTAATATAATGGTGTTGGATGCTTTAGCGTCATTTTATCAAGTTTAGCATTAATATATCAAAAATAAAATAAAAAATATTTAACGTATCCTAGCGTATCCGTATCCTATATTTTGGAATATGTGTCGAGTCCGTGCTTCTTAGCTTAATGGTTTATTATATAACAAAATAAGTTGAATTAGTGGCATCACTTTGAACTTTATCCTTTAAGAATCATGCTTCAAATCACATTCTAAAGGCTCTCTTCACTTTCTTGGAACTTGAATGATTCTACACGAAAGTTCCCAAGAAAGCCTTTATTTTCACATTGTGATTTAAGACAATAATTCATTCTTTTAAATAAGTATTCAAACATGTTATTGTTACTTCATATCCTTATCTTCTTGTAAACTTATTTTTATCGATTTATAAAATACAATTACTAGTAAACGTGTCCCCGTATCCTAAAGTTTTTAGATTTGTTGTATCAGTGTGTCCAAGTTGTGTTGTACAGTGTCCGTTTCCGTGCTTCTTAGCTGGTAAAAAATTAATGTTTTATCCTCCCATTTGTGGACGGGTAAATGGACTTGAATGATTTATTATATCTCTATTTTTGCTCTTGTTATGTACCGGTGTTTGAAATTGCGAGCAATTTCATTTTTTGTATCAAAATGTGCTATTGCGTACGTGAAATAGTGACGTGGTGTGCGAAATGAACGCGAAATATGCGATTCCTATTAGTGACTCGAAACAATTTTTTTGGGGAGATTTTTTTAAACCGTAATTTCCTTTATGGATCCCTCCACTGTATTTGAACCATTTATTTGGGTTGAAAGCCTTTTAACATCCCCAAATTTCGGTTTGACAAGAAAAAACCCAAAATGGTCATATGTGAGACCACTTCATATTCTCTGCTCTCTCTCATTCGAACTAGCAATGAAATACCTCCATCATCTCTCCCGCTTTCTCCCTCCGATTTGAAACGACATCTCTCTATCTCCTCCGTTCATGGTCATCGCTCACTTCAGCGTACAAAATCCAGCATATGAAACTCTGATTGTGTTTCTCATACAAGAAACGTTGTTGTTGTTGAAGAATTAATATTTAGTTTCATTTTTTTGCTTTGTATTTGTTTTTTTGTTAATAATCTCCTACTTGTTAGGGTGAGTTGTTAGTGTTGTTAGTGTTGCTGTTAGTGTCTGAATTGGTCTTAGACCTTTACCATGTTTTTAGGTAGTGCTAAATGTGGAGTTCATTTGTTTCATGTTTCCTTGTAGAAGGGCTTGTATAAAGCCACATTTAATGATTTAATAATATATTGCTTCATCTCTCAAACAGTGTGTTCTTTAATCAGTTTATCAAGTGATACAACGAGTGGTATCAGAGCCCCATCACAGGGGCCTGGTTGAGTGTTCGGAGAAACTGGAGTTTCTTAAAATGGAGAAGTAATAGTGAGAGATCAGAAAAGGAGAGAAGAGTCAGAGATATGGCAACAGGTAACGGGAGCTTAGTTCAGCCGGCGATTTTGCGGCTCGATGGTCATTACGACCATTGGGCTTTGATAGAGAACGATATACCTGCATCAACAGAAGGGGCAATGTGAGAATATTGCATATCTGAAACTGAAAGATCTGAAGGTCAAGAACTATTTATTCCAAGCTATAGATAGAACTATTATTGAGACCATTCTCAATAAGGAAACTACAAAAGCCATCTGGGTTTCGATGAGACTAAAGTATCAAGGCTCCACCAAGGTGAAACATGCTCAGCTAAAGGCTTTGAGAAGAGAGTTTGAGATTCTTGGCATGAAGGAGGGTGAAAAAGTGGTTGAGTATTTTTCCAGGACACTAACTATCGCAAACAAGATGAAAGAACATGGAGAAAGAATGGAGCAGAGTGTGATCATTGAAATTTTTTTGAGATCGCTGACTCTTAAATTCAATTATGTGGTGTGTTCCATATAAGAGTACAATGATCTCTCCACCATGACCATAGATGAGCTTCAGAGCAGCCTGTTAGTCCATGAACAAAGGATGCAAGGACATAAAGAGGAAGAAAATGCTTTGAACATCACCAATTCAGAAAAGGTTAGTGGAATAGATGAATCCAGAGTTTGAGGGAGAGGAAGAGCTCATTGAAGTTTCAGAGGAAGAGGTCGAGGCAGGGGTAGGCAACCATTCACTAATCATCTTGTGGAATGCTTCAGGTGCCACAAACTAGGGAATTTTCAATATGAATGCCCTAGTTAGGAGAGAGGTATAAACTACGCGGAGTTGGATGAAGACAAGGAGATGTTACTAATGTCATATGTCAAAATGAACAGTTCAACAAAGGAGAATGTATGTTTTTTAGATTTCGGGTGCAGGAACCACATCTGTGGTACTAAGGAATGGTTCTCGGATCTTGACGAAAGGTTCAGGTATTCTGTAAAGCTTGGTGACAATTCAAAGATGATGGTGATGGGGAAAAGAAATATCAGACTTCAAGTGGGTGGCATAACTCAGGTAATCACCGAAGTTAACTTTTTGCCTGAGTTAAAGAATAATCTTTTGAGTGTTGGCCAACTGCAAGAAAAAGTTCTTTCCATCCTAATTCAAAATGGGATATGCAACCATTATCATCCGAGGAGTGGATTAATTATGTAGTCCAGGATGTCAGCAAATAGGATGTTCGTTGTGTCGGCTTCGGTGATGCCTGAAGTCACAACATGATTTCAAAGTGTAACGGAAGACGACTCACACTTATGGCACTGTAGATTCGGGCATCTCAGTTTCAAGGGACTGAGAACTCTCATCTACAAGAAAATGGTGAGAGGACTACCGATTCTTAAAGCTCCACTAAAGGTGTGTTCTCACTGCATGGTGGGGAAGCGACATCGAGAAGTAATTCCCAAGAAGAGCATGTGGAAAGCCTCACAATGTCTTCAATTTATCCCTACCGATATTTGTTGACCCATTAAGCCTGAATCATAAAGCCACAAAAGGTACTTAATAAACTTTATTGATGACTATATTAGAAAGACCTGGTTTTATTTCTTATCAAAAAAGTCTAGGGCCTTTGGTGTGTTTAAGAAGTTCAAATCACTTGTTGAAAGGGAGACTAGTAATCTTATTTGTTGTCTACGTACTGATAGAGGTGGAGAATTCACCTCGTTGGAGTTTAATCAGTTTTGTAGTGTAAGTGGAATAGCTAGGCACCTTACTGCTGCTTACACGCCTCAACAAAACGGGGTGGCAGAGAGGAAAAATCGTAACGTCATGAACATGGTACGTAGCATGCTGTCAAAGAAGAAGATTCCTAAGGAGTTTTATCCTGAAGCTGTTAATTGGGCGATACATGTATTGAATCGGAGTCCAACCTTAGCTGTGAAGGAGGTAACACCTGAAGAGGTCTGGATTGATAACAAACCTACTGTGCATTATTTTAGAGTATTTGGATGTGTTGCTCATGTTTATATTCCCGATAGTTGATGAACAAAGTTGGATGATAAGAGTGTAAGGTGTGTCTTGTTGGGTGTAAGTGAGGAGTCGAAAGCCTATAGGCTATATAATCTAGTTTCGAATAAGCTAATAATTAGTAGGGATTTGGTATTTACTGAAGATGAGAAATGGGATTGGGGAGGAAGCACTGATAAATTGAAAGGTGATGTATTGTAATGGGGTAATGAGGACGAATCTGGGAATCTAGAAGATCAAGTTGAAGAAGGTGTGAATTCCGAAAATGAGGAAATAGAAGGAGGTGGTATTAGTCCTCCATCTGATGAATCAAATGGAGAAGGTGCTTTGAGTCCAATTCAAGGGAGGAATAGAAGAAAGCCTTATTGGATGCAATATTATGTATTAGGTGAAAGTTTATCAGAGGAAGATGAGATTGAGAACTTAGTGATGTTCATAGCTTCTGAAGACTCTGTATCATTTGAGGAAGCCGCTAAGAGTTTGAAGTGGAGAGAGGCCATGAAATTGGAGATAAAAGCCATCGAAGAGAATGAGACATGGGAGTTAGTAACTTTACCATAAGGAGCAAAGAAAATAGGGGTGAAATGGGTGTACGAAACCAAGCTTAACGAGAAGGGTGAGGTGGACAAGTTTAAGGCTCGTCTCGTGGCAAAGGGTTACTCACAGCAACATGGCATTGATTACAATGAGGTATTTTCTATGGTGGCCATATGGGATACTATCAGAGTGATTCTCGCTCTTGCATCATAAGAGGATTGGTGTGTGTGTATCAATTGGACGTGAAAAGCGCATTCTTTCACGTAGAATTAAATGAGGCTATGTTTGTTGATCAGCCACAAGGGCTCGAAAGAAGGGGGAAGAACACAAGGTTTACAGACATAGGAGGGCACTGTACAGACTCAAGGAAGATCCTCGATCTTGGTACGACATAATTGACGGGTACTTCATTAAAAAGGGCTTCGAGAAATGCTATTGTGAGCATACACTGTTTGTAAAGACTAAAGATGGATGTAAGACTCTCATTGTGAGTCTTTATGTAGATGACTTGATTTTTACTGGAAACAATGAGGATATGTTTGTGAGATTCAAGGAGTCAATGAAGAAGGAATTTGGCATGACTGATCTTGGAAAAATGAAGTATTTACTTGGTGTAGAAGTCATACAGAATGAGCATGGAATATTTATCAATCAGAAGAAGAATGCAAATGAAGTGTTGGAGAGGTTTGGGATGCTGAATAGTAACTCGATGAAGAAAATGAAACCCTTGCATTTTGAACCCTTGTTTTCGTGAGTGGGGTTATTTCAAAAAAATGGGGGGGGGGGGGGGGGAGGGGGATTTTTGTATCACCCGTGGGTCAACCCGACCCAAATAGAACTTTAAATGTTAAGTTCAATGAAGCAACCTAAAATAATATTTCTAGTCCAATTTTGATTAGTTAACATTTCACTTGTTAGCATGCAATTCTGTTTTCAAGATATACTACACGAGGGACCTGTTGGAACACCCTTAAGGTCCAAGTGTACTAAACGTAAAAGAAAATAAATACTTACATGCAAAACGCTCTCAAAGTATGAAACCACATACTACATGCCGTGACAAAGCAGAAGGAATGAGCCAAACGCCAAATGGGGATCCCAATAATACAATATGGAAACGAACAAAAAAATGAAACGACACTATAATATAACTATATAGCGTGCACATTTAGTGTATGTCTATATCTATCTATACATATGCGTAAGTCTGTTTTATTTTCAAAAATAGTTTATCTTTAACCAGTTAAATTTTTGCTTATCCATCTTACATCATCATCCAATTAACGCACCGGGTTAATTACAAAATAAATAATTTTTGTTTATTTAAAGAAAACATTTCCTTTGCCGTGAAATACCTATTCACTTATCTCTTTTAGACTTGGTATTTTATGTGAAATTACCATTTCAACACACGCACACCCGTGTTAGAAAATACTTGTGATCTTTCAACTTTCATCCATTTAAGAGAACCTTTAACAACACACACCGTTGTATCATAAATAATGAGCGAATTTCACCTTCATTCTCTTATCATCTGTTTTGATATTCATTCCAATTCCAATTCAATTCCTTTAGCATTATCTTTTTCCTCTGAATCCTCCAAATTCCATGGACTTTAACGGGCATCTCACTGCCACCTTCATGCCACCATATGCTCTGGCCAGTGGTTTGAGGTCTTTAACTAGTAGGGATGTCATGCCTACTTAAACTTTTCCACTATCATCCGAGTTTCCTTTTATCTTTTCATGTGTTTCAACACCCGAGGTTTGCCACCCCGTATTCGTGTTACACTTTTGAAAACATTTCATTCTTTTAACCCTTTTCATCTTTTATTTAACTTTGATTTTATACTAAAATCATTTTCGGCGAGGACTTTTAAGGATTTCATCTACTTTTAGTGTAATACCTTTTTCCAAATTTTTTATTTCCACTTTACGTGCAATTACCATTTTACCTTTTGATTGTAAAAAACTTGCAATTTGAACCTTTCATAATTGTTATTTTTTGGAAATGGTTATTAAGGTTGCAACTTAACTTTTCAATTACATTTTTCCATTTTAACGCTTATTCAACCCCTTAAGTCACTTTATTTTGAGTTATTATATTACCGAAATTACTTTCCTTATAATTTCAAGTTTAACACATTTCCAAATGTTGTAATTAACCTAATATCCTTTTAACATACTTTTAACGTATTTTAATACATAAAATGTTACCTTTCACATATTAAAGTTCCATTTTCATAATTTCAACTTACACACTTAAAAATGAAAACAACCCTTTTAACACGTATTCTTACCCAAATTTCACACATTCATGCTATTAAACCTTAACTTTGACTTCAAATCACAACTTTCATGAAAACCCCTTTTTCACATATTTACACTTGTTACAGTTTAACTTAAGTTTTACAAATTTAAATAACAACTTTTAATGGAAAACCCTTGTCGCTTATTTATCTAATTTCTCATGTGAAAATCCATGTAATGACTACATAAATTGGCTTAAACAAAGCCTAATAATTTACTTACTAGAAAATCACATTTTCAACTCTAAAAATACCATTTTCAAACATTTTAGTTCATGTAATAACCTGCGTAATTTTGGGCTATTTTAATTAATTTCTGGAAAATTGAGGAAAATAAAGTTTTTGATAAAATAATTTTTATAGCTCAAATATGTTGGTTATTATTTTTTAAGGCGATAATTTCAAACGGTTTTGAAATCAGAGTTAAAACGGATTTTAAGATGATTTTTAATATTTTTAACTCTTGGAATTGTTTTGACTTCCAACTGTTCATTTCTTTGCCTTATTTAAAGGAGTCTTTTGGCTTCCAACTTTTCATTTCTTTGCATTATAAAAGGAAGTTGTGGGAAACCCTTTTAACCTAGTTTTGGCAGCAAATATATTTTATATTCCTCTTCTTTTTATATGCACATTGGCCCTTGAGATTTGTGAGTTCCAACCTTAGATTAGAGGTGTTCTTGGGGTATTTTGTTGGAGGTTCATGGAGAGGATTTTGTAGATCTTTTGTGTTGATCTTGAGGATGTGATCTTTGGTTTATCATCATGGTTTGAGGTATGGGGTTTTACACAATATGCTCCTTAAATCTCACGAGTGTCATTATCTTTGAATTCTTGTTAATTGAACTCGTATTTGAATTGATAAATTCATTGAAATCTGGAAAATAATTGTTTAAATTATTTTGATTGATGTGGTATCTTTATATTGTATTGAGCACATTGTCATGAGATTTTAATATGACACGGATGTTGGGCACCCGCCAAAATTCCTGTTTCTCGGGCTGTTTCTTGATAAAGCATATACGGATGTGGTGAGGCCTGGTGATCCGGTTAAAGTGTTGTTGAGAAATTATAATGATGAAATGCTATTGAGATTTGCATTTTGATTTGAATATTCGTACTCGTGTTGTTACGTTTTATTCATCGCTAATATATATTTGTTGAGCATCTTTCTTGTCGTATTGTGTACTTTCCCATATTTTCTTTTGTATTGGTAGGTTAGCGCGAATTTTGGGGCGCTATGGAGATTGATTTTAGCAAGGATTTTTTGGGAAAGATTTGTATTATTTTCATGTATAGAGCTTTGGAGATTTGTATTTTATTTTCGAGTTAGTTTTTGTAATTTGAGAGAATTGTTATAATTGAGATTGAGATTAGTGGGTTTATATTATTGTGGGTTTATTTATATGCTCTATACCTTGTCACTTATGGATTTGGTTTTATTTTATCGCATTAGCGCTCCGTTAGCTCTCTCCGGGCAGGCGGGGTGTTATAAACGGTATCAGAGCTTAGGTATACGAAAACTCTCGGGGCTTGGGTTTTGGGTTCATTGCGTGGTTAGCAAATGTTTGGAGATAGAACATTTTAGGGGATATTCGTTATAGGTTTCAAGATTAGATGTGAGGGATTTATTTTTGGAGACGAGATTATTTTGGATAATGTTATCGTGATTTTTGAGATTTAGGCTTTCGGCGAATTTCGAGGGAGAAATTCCATTTTTAGTGGGGAAGTGTAATAACCTGCATAATTTTGGGCTAGTTTAATTAATTTCTGGAAAATGGAGGAAAATACAGTTTTTGATAAAATTATTTTTATTGCTCAAATATGTTGGTTATTATTTTTAAAGGAGAGAATTTCAAACGGTTTCGAAATCAGAGTTAAAACGGATTTTAAAATGATTTTTAATATTTTTAACTCTTGGAGTTGTTTTGACTTCCAACTGTTCATTTCTTTGCCTTATTTAATGGAGTCTTTTGGCTTCCAACTTTTCATTTGTTTGCATTATAAAAGGGAGTTGTGGGAAACCCTTTTAACCTAGTTTTGGCAGCAAATACATTTTATATTCCTCTTCTTTTTATATACACATTGGCCCTTGAGATTTGTGAGTTCCAACCTTAGATTAGAGGTGTTCTTGGGGATATTTTGTTCGAGGTTCTTGGAGGAGATTTTACAGATATTTTGCGTTGATCTTGAGGATGTGATCTTTGGTTTCTCATCATGGTTAGAGGTATGGGGTTTTACACAATATGCTCCTTAAATCTCGCGAGTGTCATTCTCTTTGAATTCTTGTTAATTGAACTCATATTTGAATTGATAAATTCATTGAAATCTGGAAAATAATTGTTGAAATTATTTTGATTGATGTGGTATCTTTATATTGTATTGACCACATTATCATGAGATTTTAATATGACACGGATGTTGGGCACCCGCCAAAATTCTTATTTCACGGGCTATGGCTTGATAAAGCATATATGGATGTGGTGAGGCCTGGTGACCCGGTTAAAGTGTTGTTGAGAAATTATAATGATGAAATGCTATTGAGATTCGCATTTTGATTTGAATATTCGTACTCGTGTTGTTACATTTTATTCATTGCTAATATATATTTATTGAGCATCTTTCTTGTCGTGTTGTGTACTTCACGATATTTTCTTTTAGTGGCAGGTTAGCTCGGATTTTGGGGCGCTATGGAGATTGATTTTAGAAAGGATTGTTTGGGAAAGATTTTTATTATTTTGATGTATAAAGCTTTGGAGATTTGTATTTTATTTTCGAGTTAGTTGTTGTAATTCGAGAGACTTGTTGTAATTGAGAGTGAGATTAGTGGATTTATATTATTGTGGGTTTATTTAGATTCTCTATACCTTGTCACTTATGGATTTGGATTTATTTTATCGCATTAGTGCTCCGTTCGCTCTCTCCGGGCGGGCAGGGTATTACAGTTCATAAAATGTTTATCATCATTATTCCAAAAATTATCTTTCTTTCCAAACCATTTTAATCGTCATTAACATACAAAATCATGGGATAATAACTAGCTAAATGACGTATGAAACTCTACACAATTAAAACTAATATATGTAACTAAATTATGCTAAATTCAACCAAGAATCTTAAACTTTAATGAGGTAGAATTTTCCTTACCTCCAAAGCTGGCCTTAAAAGCGTAACTAGAGTTTCCTCCAACCCTAGCTCCAAGGACCTCCAAGAAATACCCTTAAAACTCCATTAGAACCTCGTTATATCTTTTTCAACTTCTCCTTCAAACCCCTCCAAATAACCCTATGACTTCCTCATAACTCACAAACCATCCTCAATTAACACTCCCACAAAGTTCTTAGGGTTTTTATATGGCTGGATATGCAATAATATGGTGGAAATAGGTGGATGAAGGTGGTGGAATGGTGGATAACGTGGTGGGGAAGAAACTTGCTCCATTAGAGCTCTAAGGGAAGCTTAAGAGAGAGAGAGAGAGAAATCTGATTGCAAATGGGTTTAACTCCCTCTGAATAATCTCTTTAATTTATTAAACAATCCTCATAATCCAAAAATGGAAACCCAAAACCTTTACAATAGAAGCAAATACGCTTCACATCTTGGCGAAGTTCTCAATGATTTACAACAAATTTTGATCAAGGGTTGAGGTTGTGACAACATAATAGTGTTGCTGATTTTTCGCAGGTCTGGGACCCCTGATCGATCGGGCTTCCATGCCCGATCGATCGCCCCCACCAGAAAGTGTTTCTTTTTCAACTTTTGAACCCACTGCCTCAAATAACCCTATTTTAGGACCCAAAATATGTAGTTAGGCAATTTTTATCATTAATGGCGTGTCCTAAAAAAATTGTGCAAGTCACAGTTTACGCGAGTCGGATATAGTGACTAGTACTTAATTCCACACCTTTAGGCCAGTAACTTAAGCATGCCTGAGCGATTCTGCATCACGTGTCACCAACCCAATGATACCAACCTAATAGATGCATTGCACATCCCCATACGCATCCATGCAACATAAAATGGCCATAAAATTAAGTGTAATGTGTCATTTTATGTGTAATTCCAACATATACACTTATACATTAAATTCTCTGGATTAATCCTGAGATTAAACTTGACAATAATTATTATGACACGTAATTCCATGGATCGGGTATTATAGGAGTGGTAGTTTGTTATTATTTGAAAAATCTAATATTAAAGTGTAAAGGGGTGCAGTTGAGATTGAGAGGGGCTTAAGACCGAGTCACTCACCAAGTTGAAATTGAGTATCTACGAGTTAGAACAACATGATAGAGTGTATGTGTACAAGTGGGATATGGTTACATAATCTATATATAAGGATCCTCAAAACTCAGAGTAAATAGAGAGAGGAGCAGTGAACACCATCTAAATGAGTTACTGCAGTAAATGATGATCTTTCATCACATGATAAGTAATAAATAAGAACACTTAACAGTTAAGTTCTTGAAATTGATAAAGCGTGTTTTACAAAAGGAAATGTTTTGGAGTTAACTTCTGCAAGGTAATAGCCAGGTGGGGGAGAGAGTTATGTTTTCCTGTCCAAGGTATAAGAGTTTTTTAGCAAACCAAGCCTTACTTGCATTACTATTTTGTTTTCATTTCTTGCTTTCTCACGCATCCTTTCTCATGGGTCGCGGACTTTGCCTCTTTGTGCTTATACATTTATTGTTTCCTTACACTGGAATCCACCTTGATTCCCTCCCAACTATTGTGTACTCTTATTCCCTCTTCTCCGGAAAGGTGTGCAATTACTAATCTATCGTAGTTGTCTCTTATTAGGTCGAAAAGTTATCTAAACTTAACACGCGTCTGATTAATGAGTTAGATTCTTCATTCATCACCAAGTCCCTTGATACAAATGTAGACTAGTTGTGATTTTGTGAAATCTTCATGGATTTCGACAAACCGATCTTTGATAACACAGGCCATTATGTCCTCGGATGAGCATTATTTTTCGCGATCCATGTCATGGTCAAATGTCCCTCTCTATTTATTTGCATCGTTTCCCTTCTCTAAGGATCTCCCATGAAATTTCCCATCAATAACGTTGGGGAAATCATCAATTTTGAGCATCAATAAACACCATTCATAATAGCAACCCCATTAATTATAGTACGATAGCAAGTGTAAGACTACATAAGTGAGGAAAAATAATCCAACCGATAACAACGTTGTAATAATAAGAGGAATGTCACTTGTGAATCCAGGAAAAGAAAAATGCCATCGATAAGGACATTGTAACACCAAGAGGAAAACCACTTGTGACCTAGAGAAAAATCATTGGTATACTTGATAAAAGTATACTCTTATCAAACAGCAACAACAACAACAACATAACAACAAAAATACAACACTCACGGAGTTAATCGACATATAACCCCGTCGATAACAACATTGTCACACGAGGAAAGTGACTTGTGAATCTGATAAACAAAAAATCCTACCGATAACATCATTGTTACAAAAGGAAAGTTAAAATTCCCAGTGTCACAAAAAAAGTAAAATCACTCGTGAATTCTAGAATAGGAAAATGAATTGTGAATAAAAGATCAATATCGATCAATGTTTTTAAATGGGCGAGGCGTAAGCCTCACAAAAAAAGATCAAAATAATTTTTAATGTATACTAATAAAAGTACAAAAAAATAATATAACAAAGGATTATAAGTAAAACCACAAAAAAAACATCTTCTAGGACTTCCTCACACAGTTCAACATATTTTGTGCCCCATAGATGACTTTAAAAAAACAATTTGACAAAATAATTATTAACATATTAGTTATTTTCAATATGACAATAAATCAGTCGGTGCAAAATAAATATATTTTTTCGTTTACATATTGGTATTTCATATTACGAATAAATTAATCTGATAGAAACTACACATCAATGGCTAAAAGAAACAAGTAAACCCCAACTTTTAGAGAGAGAATCAAAAGATGTCTTGTATTCAATAATGGAGAATTATCTTCAAATGAAAACTTCATGGGTATTTAAAGGGGGAAGTAACTTAGGCTCCAAGCTACGACTCTAATTACAAATATGCCCTTAATAGCCATTATTACTTCCTTCCCTAACTACCAAGCAAACAATTACTAAAAGAAAATACAACCAAATAAAGAAACTAAGAGAAAATAACAAAATACTATAAAATCATAAAAATGATGAAAATATATTCAACATTCTTCATTCACCTCATTCTCCCCGCCTTCGAAAAATTTCTTCCTAGAACTTTCCAAATTGAAGTCGAATGCAAAAATTTCCAAAATGTGCGAATGAGAGGCAAAAACTCATGGGGCCAAAAGTAATTTTTGTAAAATTGGGAGAAAGAGGGTATTCTTTAATTCTTTCTTCAAGATTAATCATCTTCCATTTGCCTCTTATGTCAATCATCAGAAATAGCTTCCATCCGGGTCAAAAATCAATTTTGAGATGTCAAACCCTAGTTCTTGAATTTGTTGGGGGTTTTTCTCGAGGCTGGAAAAATAGGGAAGTTGTTCGGTAGGATGATCGATGGTTTTGTGAGGCTTTTCGGGGTCAGAATGATCGCGATGTTCTTGGGCTAGGATTTCATCCTGGAAAACCGTTAATTGGTTTCTTTTTGTGGCGGTAGGGCAACTGGGAATTTTGGGGGGGGGGGTGGATTTTGATCGCGATGGGGTTTTGAGGTTTGATTGCCTTGGTTGAGGAGATCGGCGATTGGAGGAAGGGGGTCGGCCACCGGGATGGTTGTCTGAGCCAGTGGAGATGCTGATTTGAATCTATTTGTGGGTTCTTTAGTAGTAAATTGTTTTTATTGTGCCGGGATGTGATTGGATAGGTGATAGGGTTGTCGGCCGCTTGGATTGGGGAGATTGGCGGCAGTGGGAGGCAATTTTTGTGATGGGATAGTGGTGGTGATCGAGAGGCTAGGGAAAGGTTTAGGGTTTTGCAAGATAGGAAATTGTTGCATTATGGTTTCAAATTGGGCTTCTTGTCTTCTTGAAATTTCGGTCAATTCCTCTATTCCTTGATTGTTTTTCTCTTCCGTTCTCGCCGTTTGATCTTTTAATTCTTGAATTTCTTGCACTTGAGAGTCTAGGGCAGTGGTGGAGGCTTTGGTGACTATGCAAAAGTAAGAGTCAATGTTCTTGATGAGATCTTGAATGTTTTTTCTCCATATTTGATCGCCTTTCTTCAATTTTTGAATCCCCTACTGTCATTGTTTGAATTTCTTTAGAGTCATCGATAGAGTAGCGTACTATTTTGATACTCTACACACACCGATACAAACTAACAAACGAACACTAATGTTTGGAGAGACACCCGCTTGAAGGCCCTATATAGAGCACACCTAGGATTTGCTTTTCGTGCTTTAGCTATACAGGACTTCATCTAGTTGGACTTGAAATTTTGACAAAATATTTTTGTAATATTAGGATTGTGTGTCCCCATATCAACTCCAAGCTCTTTCTGTCCATCTACATCAAATGTGCTCTCAAATCAGTCCGCCATCCCAGAAAAAGGTATTTTTCATTTTTATGGCTCATAGGAATTTTTTATCACGTAGGACACGACCCCATGTTGCATTTTGCATTTTTATCATACCTTATGATAATGTTTTGTTTCGTCATAATAAAATTATTTTTTTGAGTTCAAAAATTTTAATTTGGAATTTTTATAAGAAAAATGTTTTTGTGAAAATAAGTTTGACACTAAATATTTTTTTATAAAAAAAAATAAAATTGCAAAATATTCTTTTTGAAGTTAAAAATATTTTTTTTCTCTTGAACTATGCATGTGCGTGGCTCTTACATATATATGTATTAATATATGTTTTTATGTATGCGTGTATATTAATATATATATATATATATATATATATATTATATATATACATAACATATGTTGTGTGCGTGTGTTTTTATATATACATAATATATGTTAGTATATTATATATGTATGCATGCATATAGGATTGTTTTTTGTTGGCACTTAATGCTTCTGGCCGATTTGACTCTTGCCATATCTGTTGGTTTTTGGTTTTGACACCTTGGCTGATTTATGAGCTGGCCGAGATTAGCCCATCTCATACATAAGATATTTGTTGCTTTTTGCTTTGCCAAAAGCTGTTGCCATATGACTTGACCCATGCCTTATATCAGTTGGCCCTGTAGCATTTTTTTAAAAGATGTTGGCGTGTGTCAGTCCGAAGCTGACCGCCCAGTGTGTCATCAGAAAACTGCTCACGGTTTTTATGCATACCATATCTATTTTTTTCTAAAACGACGTGGCATCAAATTTTGTCCACATATTTTAGCCCTCGGTTTCTTTCAAAACCGTAAATGATTTTGTTCCTTTCACTAAAACGACGCAGTTTTATTTTATTATAACGGTAATATTTTAGTGCGTTACAGCTGGCATTAAATCTTTTAAAAACGACACAGTTTTAAGTAACGAATTGTTTCTTGATTCTGTTAGTGTGTAACAGCTTGCACAACACGTGTCACAATTTTAACACACCACTTTGTGTTTCTTTGTGAGCCCTCAGATTATATTTTATCTACGGCTGGCGTGTATTCTTTGTCAATCCGTGTGACTTCTTTTTACACCAATCTGCACACACTTGTGCACTCTATAAATAGAACCCTTTGGGTATTCATTTTAAGAGAGCTGAGAAATAATTTTGTAGCAGAACTCTGTCAAAATTTTGAGAGAGAGAGAGAGATTAAACCAGATTATTTTTGTGTCATCTTCAAGTGTTGATTTCTGTCAAAAACTAAAATGAAGATTGGACTTCTCTCATTGTAAATCTGCACTTACGATTTTTCAAGAACACATTATTTTTGTAAGTGAGTTCTCTCATTCTTGTGTGTATTTTTAGATCAGTCTTTAGATCTAAGATTTGTACACAATAGACACTATTCACGAATTTAATTTGTGTATGTGAATATTCTGTTTGTGGTTTATTTGTGAGATCTTGTATGTTTTAAAACGTTTTGTTTTAAAACAGATTTTTCAGAAAATATTTGGTAATATTCAGATTTGTATTGTTTGAGGTATAGAAAGTTAAACCTAAGATTTCTGAGATCTGATTTGTGGAAGATTTAATATCTTGACTGAATATTATTTGCTTGTGTGCTTAAGACTATTTTGATTTAATCTGAAATATCTGTGAAAATAGTCTTGATAATATTTTAGATTAAAATCTGATTTAATCTAATAGTTGTTTTCTGAAAAACAATATTGTGAATATTTGACTGTCTGTTTTTATTGAATATAATTTCAGTCATATTCAGTGAACATGATCACTTGTTTGTGTTAGTGATTTTCAGAAATTGTTTGCTTCTCATATCACTCTCATATAATCACTCACGTATTCACGTAGACACATATTTGTTTGTGGTATATCTGAACAAGTCTAGTGTTCGAGATTTAAAGAGAGATTTAAAGAAAGAGAAAAGAAAGCTTTTCAAAGGTGTATTCAAAGTCAAACTGATTTGATTTGAATAGCACAAGACTTGCAAAGATATAGGTTATAGTCTGTTGCATCACACACACTTCACTAGAAAATAAATAATAGGCACTGAGCCAACCTGCGCTTAAAGAAGTTAAAGGGGAGGCTGCGAAGTGAAGAACGTAAAAACAAGTGAGGACAAGTTAAAGAGAGAATAGAATAAGCAACCAGGGTAGACTTGGTCGTGTGGGATAATAGCTAGATCATTCTTCTTTAATTGTTAAGTTTGTTGTTTGTAACTCGTTCCTATTCTTTTATTGTTTTAGTGGAAGTAGTTTAGGTAACTCCTAGGGGAGTTCGTCGTTTTTCCCCGAGAAAGGTTTTTGCGACATTAAATAAATACTGTGTGTTGTGCATTTCTTGCATTTCACCTCACACGAAAAGGTAGGACTAAATAATTAGAAACTCGCCTAAAAATTGAATCTGTTTTGGACTATAATTGACTTTGAAAATTAAAAATTATTTTCATAAGAGTTAATCAGATTAAGTAAAAGTTTAATTTGGTCCCTATTGTATCATTCATATAAACTCGTAGGTTTAAGGTGTTTACTCAACAATAGTTTACTTCCGCATACAAAGTCTTTGCGCATCGACCCTCATTTTTGGGGTCACCTCAAGTGGTATCAGAGCTAGACTTTTAAAGATCGTTTTTCAAAACTTTTGTTAAACACTTTATTCCTTGTTTTAATGGATGATTCAAGTCAATTACTTAGGCTTGGTAATTTTAGTAGACCTCCTGTTTTTGATGGCTCAAACTTTTCATACTGGAAAATCAGAATGGTTGCATTTATTCAAGGTACTTTAGGAGATGATGTGTGGGACTTGATTGAAAATGGTTATAGGCACCCCACTACTCCTATTGCAGAAGATAGCACTATTTTTAGAAAGCTGAAAATTAATGAATTAAGTGCTGATCAGAAAATGATAAGCAATTTCAATAATAAGGGCAGAAATGCAATTTTCATGAGTGTGAGTGAAAATGAATTGAAACGTATATGTCATTGCATTACTCGTAAGGATGCTTGGGATACTTTAGTTATTGCACACGAGGGTGACGATAGAGTAAAGAAATGTAAAACACAAATGTTGGTTCAACAATACAATATGCTTGTTATGAACGGTAATGAACCATTTCATGATTTTTATTTGCGTTTGACTGATATCATTACCCAATTGCATTCGAATGGTATTGTATATTCTGATAGTGATGTGTGTGCTAAAATTTTGAGATCTCTTGCTCCTAGATTTGATCATAAACGTTATATCATTGAAGAAATGAATGATCCTTCTCTCACTCCTGAATTGCTAAGCTCTAAATTGAGAACTATGGAACTTGAAACAGCCTTTAGGAAGACTCTCACATCTTATGCTAAAAATGAGTCGACCAATACTTCTAGAGTTTCTTTTAAAACTGCCTATCCTAATAAAAATAAGTATAAGGTAGTTCAACAACAATTCTTTTCTGATGATGATTCTGATGTGGAATCGGATGATCTTGATAAGATTGACAATCAACTTGCTATTATGTCCTCTCAATTTAAGAAACTTTTGGAGCAAAGAAATGCTATTACTAAGAGACATATACAAGTGAATAGTCAATCTAGCCCGATCACCCAACGCCATAAAAGAACATCAAAGGGAATTTTTGATTATGATAATAGAAGTAGTAAGGTTGATAAATCTGAATTGGCTTGTCATAATTGTGGGAAACTTGGTCATTTTATTGCTGAGTGTTGGTCTAAGCCACAGTCCAAGCATTCTAAACAACACAAGGCAAACATAACTAAAACTTGGGATGACTCTTCTGATTCTGAATCCGAAGACAACCAAGGAAATTCTGAACAGAATTGTCTTGCGTTTTTTGGGAAAGTTTATGATTGTTACGGAGATGTGTACTTAGCAGGAATGACTGATTCTTATGATGATTCTCATTCTGTTTATGATTCTTATTCTGATGAAGTGCTTGATTTAATTGATGCTGCTAAATCTTTATTAGCTAGTCAACCTTCTATGCTTGAAATAACTGCTCCGTTTGATGCTAAACGTGCCTTGTGTGATACTGAATTTGATGGTAACAACAATTCACACACGGACACAAATGAGCATGGAAATTTTGTTGGCTATGATGATTACTCGGAATTGTATGTCAGGACTTTGCAAAATAGACAAGAATTATCGAATTTGGTTAAAATGCTTAGTGAGACCTTAGAGAACCAATATAAGATTGTTCAACAAAATTCCATTGAAATGAACAATGTCAAAACTGATTTTGAAAAACAATCACTTGATTTTAAATTTCAGATTATGACTTTAAATGAAAAATTGTCTTCTTCTGAAGAAAAATATAATGAAGCACTTTTGCAAGTTGAAAAATCCAAAGAAGTTTGTGAAACAACTTTCAAAATGTGTCGTAGTCGTGATATAACATGTTTTGACCTTGACAAATTGCTTGCTGAACAACGATATAAGGGTGATACTAGAGGGTTTGGTTATGATGGTCCTATTTCAAAAACTGATGATTTTACCAAATCAATCCCCTTTGTAAAAGCCCAAGAAGAAATGGCTCTTCCGTTGGAAAGTAATTTGTCTGAAAAGGATAAAGGAAAACAAGTCTTAATTGAAAGTGATTTTGAAAATGACATTGATACTTTCATTGAAAATTTTGTTGAGGCATCTACATCAAAATATTGTCCTCCGGCCAAGAGACTCTATAGACCTCTTAAACCATTTATTCGTAATGAATCTGTCAAGCATATAGAGGAAAAACACTACCAATCTGATCTACCTACTTCTAGTAAATTTTGTACTAGGTGTGATGTTTTTGGTCACCAAATCTAGGAATGCCTTGGTAATCGCAAGAAAGGTTCTCATTTTAAAAGTCATAACCCTAATGTGAAGCTATTTACAAATTTTTCTAGGCAGCACACTAGTATTAATAGGAATCATTTCTTCAATAAGTATAGGCCTCATGTTAACAAGAACAAATTTTCGAAAAATAAATTTTATCCAAAATTCCAGAAGGCACAAAAATCTTTGAAAACTTTGCCTATTTGGATTAGGACTTCTGACTTGAGACCTCAAATGGATTTTTTAAAGTCGAAGAAATGCCCAACTAATGTTTGTGACGCTTGCGAGAGTAAGGAAATCATTAAGTCTCCTCATGTGAAAGTTAAGGACTTAAACACTACCATACCCTTAGATTTATTCAATAATGGGGATGGTTGTTTTAATCAAAATGGAGTTACCAAGCATTGTGACACTAATGGATATTCATACCAGTTTTATGCTCCAAAAACTCATAAACAAATTAAGGTTGTTCCTTCTATTGCTTGTGATTTTCAGCTTGATGATTTGCTGTCTATACCGTATGATAAGTCTTGTTTACATGTAACTTCAACATTTGATTGGAAAGATTGTACTTGAATGCATTGCTTGTGTTTAAACTGCATACTTTGATTACTAGATCTTCGAGGTTTTAGGATAAAGGTATCTACTAATAACGGTATCTCTTAAAGCCATATGTAATGTAGGAGACGCATATTTTGCAGTTTTTGAACACTTATTTTTTTCTTCTTCTTACCATTGTCTAATTTAGACAAAATGGGGGAGAATTGAGTACATATTCTATTTTAGTCTTGTGTTGTTGATATTTTACATACATAACCTGTCTAATAATTTCCTGCACATTTCAATTCTGTCATTTTAATATTTTGGTAGAGAAAATGATACTAACTTGATTTCTTGGGAGATTGTGTATTTATGTCTTGGAGGTTTTCTTAACCGTGCATCCGCTCGAGTTGTGTCTTTTTTTTTTCTAGGATGGGTGGGTAGATAGACACTTTTTGTATAGGATATATTAGGTATTATTTTTCCTTAGTATATCATTTGATGTACTCAAGGGTTTTGTCAAAATTAGTCCAATGGGGGAGTTTGAAGGCCCTATATAGAGCACACCTAGGATTTGCTTTTCGTGCTTTAGCTATATAGGACTTCATCTAGTTGGACTTGAAATTATGACAAAATATTTTTGTAATATTATGATTGTGTGTCCCCATATCAACTCCAAGCTCTTTCTGTCCATCTACATCAAATGTGCTCTCAAATCAGTCCGCCATCCCAGAAAAAGGTATTTTTCATTTTTATGGCTCATAGGAATTTTTTATCACGTAGGACACGACCCCACGTTGCATTTTGCATTTTTATCATACCTTATGATAATGTTTTGTTTCGTCATAATAAAATTATTTTTTTGAGTTCAAAAATTTTAATTTGGAATTTTTATAAGAAAAATGTTTTTGTGAAAATAAGGTTGACACTAAATATTTTTTTTATAAAAAAAAAATAAAATTGCAAAATATTCTTTTTGAAGTTAAAAATATTTTTTTTTTCTCTTGAACTATGCATGTGCGTGGCTCTTACATATATATGTATTAATATATGTTTTTATGTATGCGTGTATATTAATATATATATATATATATATATATATATATATATATATATATATATAATTGAGTACATATTCTATTCTAGTCTTGTGTTGTTGATATTTTACATACATAACCTGTCTAATAATTTCCTGCACATTTCAATTCTGTCATTTTAATATTTTGGTAGAGCAAATGCTACTAACTTGATTTCTTGGCAGATTGTGTATTTATGTCTTACAGGTTTTCTTAACCGTGCATCCGCTCGAGTTGTGTCTTTTCTTTTTCTAGGATGGGTGGGTAGATAGACACTTTTTGTATAGGATATATTAGGTATTATTTTTCCTTAGTATATCATTTGATGTACTCAAGGGTTTTGTCAAAATTAGTCCAATGGGGGAGTTTGAAGGCCCTATATAGAGCACACCTAGGATTTGCTTTTCGTGCTTTAGCTATATAGGACTTCATCTAGTTGGACTTGAAATTTTGACAAAATATTTTTGTAATATTAGGATTGTGTGTCCCCATATCAACTCCAAGCTCTTTCTGTCCATCTACATCAAATGTGCTCTCAAATCAGTCCGCCATCCCAGAAAAAGGTATTTTTCATTTTTATGGCTCATAGGAATTTTTTATCACGTAGGACACGACCCCACGTTGCATTTTGCATTTTTATCATACCTTATGATAATGTTTTGTTTCGTCATAATAAAATTATTTTTTTGAGTTCAAAAATTTTAATTTGGAATCTTTATAAGAAAAATGTTTTTGTGAAAATAAGTTTGACACTAAATATTTTTTTATAAAAAAAAAATAAAATTGCAAAATATTCTTTTTGAAGTTAAAAATATTTTTTTTCTCTTGAACTATGCATGTGCATGGCTCTTACATATATATGTATTAATATATGTTTTTATGTATGCGTGTATATTAATATATATATATATATATATACATAACATATGTTGTGTGCGTGTGTTTTTATATATACATAATATATGTTAGTATATTATATATGTATGCATGCATATAGGATTGTTTTTTGTTGGCACTTAAAGCTTCTGGCCGATTTGACTCTTGCCATATCTGTTGGTTTTTGGTTTTGACACCTTGGCTGATTTATGAGCTGGTCGAGATTAGCCCATCTCATACATAAGATATTTGTTGCTTTTTGCTTTGCCGAAAGCTGTTGCCATATGACTTGACCCATTCCTTATATCAGTTGGCCCTGTAGCGTTTTTTTAAAAGATGTTGGCGTGTGTCAGTCCGAAGCTGACCGCCCAGTGTGTCATTAGAAAACTGCTCACGGTTTTTATGCATACCATATCTGTTTTTTTCTAAAACGACGTGGCATCAAATTTTGTCCACAGATTTTAGCCCTCGGTTTGTTTCAAAACCGTAAATGGTTTTGTTCCTTTCACTAAAACGACGCAGTTTTATTTTATTATAACGGTAATATTTTAGTGCGTTACAGCTGGCATTAAATCTTTTAAAAACGACACAGTTTTAAGTAACGAATTGTTTCTTGATTCTGTTAGTGTGTAACAGCTTGCACAACACGTGTCACAATTTTAACACACCACTTTGTGTTTCTTTGTGAGCCCTCAGATTATATTTTATCTACGGCTGGTGTGTATTCTTTGTCAATCCGTGTGACTTCTTTTTACACCAATCTGCACACACTTGTGCACTCTATAAATAGAACCCTTTGGGTATTCATTTTAAGAGAGCTGAGAAATAATTTTGTAGCAGAACTCTGTCAAAATTTTGAGAGAGAGAGAGAGATTAAACCAGATTATTTTTGTGTCATCTTCAAGTGTTGATTTCTGTCAAAAACTAAAATGAAGATTGGACTTCTCTCATTGTAAATCTGCACTTACGATTTTTCAAGAACACATTATTTTTGTAAGTGAGTTCTCTCATTCTTGTGTGTATTTTTAGATCAGTCTTTAGATCTAAGATTTGTACACAATAGACACTATTCACGAAATTAATTTGTGTATTTGAATATTCTGTTTGTGGTTTATTTGTGAGATCATGTATGTTTTAAAACGTTTTGTTTTAAAACAGATTTTTCAGAAAATATTTGGTAATATTCAGATTTGTATTGTTTGAGGTTTAGAAAGTTAAACCTAAGATTTCTGAGATCTGATTTGTGGAAGGTTTAATATCTTGACTGGATATTATTTTCTTGTGTGCTTAAGACTATTTTGATTTAATCTGAAATATCTGTGAAAATAGTCTTGATAATATTTTAGATTAAAATCTGATTTAATCTAATAGTTGTTTTTTGAAAAACAATATTGTGAATATTTGACTGTCTGTTTTTATTGAATATAATTTCAGTCATATTCAGTGAACATGATCACTTGTTTGTGTTAGTGATTTTCAGAAATTGTTTGCTTCTCATATCACTCTCATATAATCACTCACGTATTCACGTAGACACATATTTGTTTGTGGTATATCTGAACAAGTCTAGTGTTCGAGATTTAAAGAAAGATTTAAAGAAAGAGAAAAGAAAGTTTTTCAAAGGTGTATTCAAAGTCAAACTGATTTGATTTGAATAGCACAAGACTTGCAAAGATATAGGTTATAGTCTCTTGCATCACACACACTTCACTAGAAAATAAATAATAGGCACTGAGCCAACCTGCGCTTAAAGAAGTTAAAGGGGAGGCTGCGAAGTGAAGAACGCAAAAACAAGTGAGTACAAGTTAAAGAGAGAATAGAATAAGCAACCAGGGTAGACTTGGTCATGTGGGATAATAGCTAGATCATTCTTCTTTAATTGTTAAGTTTGTTGTTTGTAACTCGTTCCTATTCTTTTATTGTTTTAGTGGAAGTAGTTTATGTAACTCCTAGGGGAGTTCGTCGTTTTTCCCGGGGAAGGGTTTTTCCGACGTTAAATAAATACTGGTGTTGTACATTTCTTGCATTTCACCTCACACTAAAAGGTAGGACTAAATAATTAGAAACTCGCCTAAAAATTGAATCTGTTTTGGACTATAATTGACTTTGAAAATTAAAAATTATTTTCATAAGAGTTAATCAGATTAAGTAAAAGTTTAATTTGGTCCCTATTGTATCATTCATATAAACTCGTAGGTTTAAGGTGTTTACTCAACAATAGTTTACTTCCGCATATAAAGTCTTTGCGCATCGACCCGCATTTTTGGGGTCACCTCACCGCTCTGATACCAATTTCACATACACTACACGTCAATGGAAAAAAGAGAAATAGAGAGAGAATCAAAAGATGTCTTGTACTCAAGAATGGAAAATTATCTTCAAATGAAAACTACATGGGTATTTAAAGGGGTAAGTAACTTAGACTCCAAGGTACAACTCTAATTACAAATATTCCCTTAGTAGCAATTATTACTTCTTTCCCTAAATACCAAGCAAACAATTACTAAAATAAAATACAATTAAATAAAGAAACTAAGAGAAAATAACAAAAATACTGTAAAATCCTAAAAAACATAGCACCTTCTCTTTTGCAATCCCTTAATCGTAAAAATTGCCTGTTTCGCCATGGTCCAAATAAAAAACATCACTTTCGGAGGGGCCTTATGTAATACCCCGTACTTTTATTGATATTTATTTATGGGATTCATTAAATTAAATGTGTAAATATGGCAAAATATGAATATTGAAAATATTAAAATTGTCGCGAGAGTGAAATACGACAATTTGGGAAATTTTGTTGGAACGCGAATGACAGTCGCGTCAGGAATGTAAATATTTGAATTAAAAAGTAAACTTTATTTTTATCAACCGAATGGTCATTTTGAGTGCACCAACGTGTCTGGAAGGGTTAAAATAGTCAGAAAACACTAGCCGGGGGTTTAGTTTGGGTCCTGGGGCATTTTCGGGCCATACCGACAACTTAAAAGGGTATTTTAGTAATTTTGAAATATGGGGAATATTGACCAACGAATTTTGGGAATTAAATATGGGATATTTAATAACCCACTAAGCCATTACCAGCACTTAACTGATTAGAGGGCTACGGGAGTTATAGGAGGAAGTTAGGAGAGGTTCCCAAAAGAGAAAACCATAACCATCATCTTCAACCTTCAACCTTGGGAGAAATTGAAGAGGAAGAGAGAACAACATCTAACATTCAACATCAAATTCAGAGAAAAATCTGAGGCAAGTGGTTTAATTATGTTAATTTTAAGCGAATGTTTCTTCCATGGTTAGAATTGATAAAAATTGATTTATATTAGGTATTTGATGAAAACCCTTGAAATTTGAAAGAGAAATTCATGAGATGTTATAGGAATTGCATGTAGATAGGTATTGGGTGATTGTACTATGAGGAACACAACTTATTATAATGTAAAAACGGATTTATGATGTGACAATTGAAGATATGAAATTTTGAGTTCATACCCATAGGGTTTGGGGTAAAATTGGGGATTGATGATGATTTCATGTTATTTAGGAATATTTGACCCCATAAATAAGTTAAGAAACGACCTAAGAATGTTTAGTAATGTTTAGGAACCTCATAACACTGTTGGGATAATTTTTGGATGAGTTTTGAGAAGAGGAAGTTTGAGGAAAAACGATTTAGAAATTCTGGGCTCGAAACTGCCATCTCGTTAGAAGACCTGCCCCGGTCGTTCGAACGAGCTCGTTCGAATGAGATTCTAAGGAGGTGACAGTTTTCCTTCTAATGAGGGGGAAGTTCGTTCGATGCCTTTTGTTTGAACGAACCCTCGTTCGACGCCCTTTTCATTCGAACGAACTCTCGTTCGAATGACCTCGTTCGAACGGCCTTTTTGGCCTAAATTGATTTCTAGAGTTTCGTAACCTTATTTAATTGATGAGATAACTTTACCTTGTTAACTAATTGGTATATTTGGGAGATTTGGGATATCTTTAGGAGTAACATATAGAAGAGTGGCTTGAACCAAATAGAATTTGTGGATTAGGACGCGAGTGACAAATCTCGATGTGAGGATAATTGATGACTTAAATACATATAACCGGGGACATGTGATTGTGTAACAGTAAAAGTTGGTATAAGGTCTAGATGTATACCACTAATGAAAATATGGTAATTTCTAAGATGTGTGCATGCTTAGTATAGATGATTTTATGTGTATGACATACCTACCATACTTGCTATCACGTGAGGTTTGCGTTCGTTTAGGCCATATAATCTTTGTGTGCCTACGGGGGGGATTTGGCTTGGTACCTCAAGGACATAGGTCAGAGAAGGGCTTATTGTGAAGTTAATAAGTCTGTTGATCATGGGAGCGTAGGTATATGCATGACCCATGTGATGTGAACTATGTTCGCCTCCATTGTTTGTGATATGCTATTATCTGAGAACGATTCCTGAGAGATTCGGAATGCGTGATCCTTATGTCGTGATGTACTAGGATGGGATAGCAGAGTATGTGTGCACTGGATCTTAGTCACGGGGTGATAGTATTGTATATTTATGACGTGAATAATATACGGTTAAATGAAAAGAACTTTCATGTTTAAATTGAGAAGTGTAATTATTGTAATAATCGCTGAAGATAAAAAGGGAAAACCTATAGTGAATTGTATGGCTAATAATTGAGAATCCGAGTATTATAGTGAAACTCTCTATTTTAATTATGGTGTTGGATTTAAGTACGAATCGAGTAGAAAGGTTAGAATTCATTTTGGTCTAGATAGATATGAGGATCACTTAAATGGGTACGGTACGTTAGGAGTGAACAATTAGTCGAGAGGTGAGTATTTCATGTGAGGGCACGTCCTAACATGTATTTTTCATTCATTATTTTAATTTTATTAAATCACTTGCTGTTTTTAAAATATTCTCCACATTCGGGATCTAACCCGTTTTCTTTCAAATCTATTTTTGTAAAAACCTTTTCAGGTGCCCAGCCACAAGGACACCATGCATAGGAATTCTATTCAGGTGATGAGTTGTAGCTGTTGTGGAAGTTACAGGGATTTGACAGTAGACGACTCCTTTTCTAGTCTTCACTCCATGTTCAGTTTTATCAATTGTAGGGAATGTCGCCCATTATCCTTAGAGACATTTTATATTTCAGTTATTCAGATATTGGTTTGTAAGTAATTCAGGATGCAGACTTGTTTAATTTATTTCAGTATTGGGATTGTTGCGAGGAGTATTTCCTCCAGACTCATTATTATTTGTTGTCTACTCTATTGAGACCGTATCGTGTATGGTTATGTATTTATTTTATAATTCAGTCATTGCATGTTAATCAGATTTAACTTAAAATTTGACAACTCACTTTTTAAATACTAGGTGGTTAGTAATTATTAAAATGTTTTCGACAGTGATGCTATTAGCTGAACCAACTTGACATTTTGTATTAATTTAATAAAGGAGTAGCTACCCGGTATTTAATTAGTCGGGGGTGTCATAGGTGGTATCAGAGCATCAGGTTCTAGTGTCCTTAGAATCCGTACAGCTTATTATGTTTCCACTGAGCTTTCTTTGATGTAGATCCCTATATTTTAGGACTATTGTATTCTTTTGTGTATGCTTCGCTCTTCATCTATTTTGAGTTTATAACTATGAACTTATAGTCTTTACTCTTATTTCAGATGCCTCCACGACGTGCGCAACGAGTTCCTAGGAATGCACAGCCAGAGCCACAGCCAGCGCCACTACAGGGGACCATGAATGCCGCCGAGGTTGCAGCTATGGTAGCCCAAGAGGTAAATGCCGCCCTAGTCATTGTACCGCAGGCACCACCCTAGGCGCCGGTTGTCGCGCCAGTTCAGGCACATGCATTCCCGTGTGCTTGGGAACGCATTCGTCATGCTTTTCAAAAATCACACCCTCCGAAGTTTGCAGGTAGCTCCGGTGTTGTGGTTTCTAGTCAGTGGAGGAAAGATATTCCGAGGCACTTGAGGATGTATGAGTGCACCGATGTTCAGAAGAAGATACTAACTACTTTTAAGCTAGTGAGAGCTGCATTACAGTGGTGGGAGTCCATTACCACCGCCGAGGAGAGGGATACTCTCACTATACAGGAGTTTTGGGTGCGGTTCGATCGCAAATATTTTCCGTCAGCTGTTCACACGGAAATGAAGAAACTGATGAACCTCAAGCAGGAGGGAAAGACTATGGTCGAGTATGAGGCTGAATTCACTAATTTACTGAACATTGTTTAGGATGAAATACCGACTGAGGTGAAAAAGATTCAGAAATTCACAGATGGATTGACTTGGAGGATTCGTCAGCATTTGTTGGGGAATCTCTCGTTGGCCACCTATTCCGACGTGGTTAACACCGCACTACTACACTGCCAGGATCACCGCTTTCACATATCTGAGAGCAAGTGATCAGGAGAGTCCAGCCATTAAGGCAGGACTGGGGGAAATGGTTCCAACGGGGCACAATTTGCTCAGGGACAACATAGGCAGGGTGACAAGGGTTCCCAATAGGGGGAACCTAAGAAATTCAGATTAGGGAATTTCATAAATGGCCAGGGAGGTTTCAAGCAGGGCCATCAGGGTTCGAATGGCCATCAGGGCCTGCAGGGTCAGAATGGGCGGCAGCAGCAGTTTCAGCAAGGCCCGCATGGCCAGGGGAGGAATGGTAATGGCCACCAAGGCCGAGGGCAGTAGGGATAGCGAGGGGGACACTTCCTGGGGAGGGGTTATGTTTGTGGCAAGATCGGCTATAAATGCTAGGATTGTCCTAATAAGGTCAGTGCCCCACAGCAGCAGCAGCAGGGTGCTCGACAAGAGCCATAGAGGCCTATGTTTCTCGCCGCCTTCCCAGCACCACCACAGATGGCAGCATTACCACCCATTCCAGCGGTCCCAGTTCAGCAGGGACAACTTCAGTATGGGAGATTGTATCAGCTACAGCATGCCGTAGCCCCACAGGATCCACCGGCCATTGAGGGTATGTTCTCTATTCAGGGGACTCTGGGGCGCATCACGGGGGCCACACATTGTTTCATTGCTATGAGATTTGCACGCACCATTGGGTTGTTAGACATCGCCGAGAGCACAGTTACTTGTGTAGATTCACTGTTGAGTTGGGGTTCCGTGCTTTCCCTTATATGTAGAGGTGTGGGTACAGAGATCGGGAGGTTTACCTTATCTGCGGATATGTTAGTGTTATAGATGACCGAGTATGATGCCATTATTGGTATGGATTGGATAGTTGTGTACCGAGCCATGATTGACAATTTTAGTAGGAGTATTATCTTTGCCATTCCCGGGCACGAGATGTTCTTAGTGGCAATGCCTAGCCTTGAGGGTGGATCGTCCACTCATTTGTATTATATAGAGGAGGAGACCTCTAAGGAAGTGGTGATACCACTTGATTCGATTCCAGTTGTTCGAGAGTTTGCCGATGTATTTCAGGATATACCTGGAATACCTCCGAGTAGAGAGATAGATTTTGTGATCGATTTGACGTCGGGCACTCGGCCTATTGCCCGCGCACCTTATCGTATGGCTCCAGCTGAGATGAGAGAGTTACGAGATCAGATTGAGAAGTTGTTGGGTCAGGGGTTTATCCGGAGGAGTACTTCGTTGTGGGGTGCCCCTGTATTATTCGTAAAGAAGAGGGATGGATCGTTGAGGTTGTGTGTGGATTACCGAGAGTGGAATAAGGTCATGATACGGAATAAGTATTCGTTGCCCCGAATCGATGACTTATTCGACCAGCTGAGAGGAGATTGTTTCTTCTCAAAGATTGATTTGTGATCAAGATACCATCAGTTGCGTATCAGGGAAGAGGACGTCTCGAAGACTGCTTTCTAATGAGATATGTTTCCTACGAGTTTCGGGTTATGCCTTTTGGCTTGACTAACGCTCCAACCGTGTTTATGGACTTGATGAATAGGGTGTTTAGAGAGTTCCTAGACCATTTCGTCATTGTATTCATCGATGACATTCTGCTTTACTCCCAGACAGAAGAGGAGCACGCCGAGCATTTGAGGCAGGTTTTGCAGACGCTATGCCAGAACGAGCTGTATGCAAAGTATGAGAAGTGCGGGTTTTGGCTGAAGGAGGTTCAGTTTTTTGGGCATATCATTTCAGACCGGGGAATATCTGTTGATCCTGGGAAGGTATTCGCAGTGAGTGAGTGGGGACAGCCCACGACACCGACTGAGATCCGTAGTTTCTTGGTCCTAGTAGGATACTACATGAGGTTTATTCGGGGTTTCTAAAAGATAGCGGGTCCTTTGAAACATCTGACTCGTAAGGGTGTCCCATTCATTTGGAGGGATGCCTGTCAGTTGGCATTCGATGAGTTGAAAGAAAAGTTGACCTCAGCACCTGTGTTAGCATTGCCGAGACCGGGAGTTGAGTATCTAGTCTACACCGATGCGTCCTTACAAGGACTTGGAGGTGTATTGCAGTAGGAGAGTCAGGCCATAGCTTATGCTTCCCGTAATCTTAAGCCTCATGAGAAAAATTACCCCACCCATGACTTGGAGTTAGTGGCAGTGGTATTTGCCCTTCGAATTTGGAGACATTATCTTCTGGGGGAAAAGTTTTGATTATTCACGGATCACAAGTCCCTACAGTACCTATTCACGTAGAAGGAGTTGAATATGCGGCAACGGAGGTAGCTTGAGTTTGTGAAGAGTTATCAGTTCGATATACAATATCACCCAGGGAAGGATAACGTGGTAGCAGACGCGTTGAGCCGTAGGCCAGTAGATGAGGTGGCCGAGGTGTGGAAGGCTAAGTGGAAGGAGTTGGGACACTAGGATGCAGTGGCCCGATCGTTCATGTCTTTGATGACAGTTACACCTCAGATTGTCACGAAGGTGGTGAAGGCAGAGGGAAATGACTCGTTCTATCAGGAGCAGATAGTTCGATTACTAGCAGAGGGAGACGAGTCCTATAACGTTAGCTCAGACAGGGGATTACGCTTCAATGGGAGACTAGTCATTCCGGAAGGGGAAGACTTGCGAGATGAGGTGATGGCAGAGTCGCACGGCTCACGGTACATCCCGATGGGGATAAAATGTACCAAGATATGAGACGACAGTATTGGTGGATCGAGATAAAGAGAGATATTGCCGTGTTTGTTTTTAAATGCGCCACTTGTTAGCTGGTAAAAGCGGATCATCAGAGACCGGTAGGACTTCTACAGCCATTAGAGGTCCCGATGTGGATGTGGGAGAGCATCTCCATGGATTTTATTATGGTGTTACCTATGTCACAGAGAGTTCACGACTCCATTTGGGTAAATGTGGATAGGTGAACCAAAGTCGCTCATTTTCTACCCATAAGGACGGACTACACTACGGGACAATATGCCTAGATTTTTATTGCAGAAATAGTGATACTTCACCGTGTGCCCCTAAATATCGTGTCTGACCGAGACAAGATATTTGTTTTACGGTTTTGGGAGAGTTTTCAGGAGGCTTATCACCCACAAATCGATGGGCAAACCGAGCGTACAAATCAGATGTTGTAGGACATGTTGCGTATGTGCATCATTGACATTGGGGGTGGATGGGAGCAGTATCTTTCACTGGTGGAGTTTGCTTACAATAACTCCTACCAATTCACCATTGTCATGGCTCCATTTGAGGCGTTGTATTGTAGACCTTGTCGTTCCCCAGCATGTTGGTTAGATGTGGGAGACAACAAACTACTTGGGCCAGAAGTGATTCAGGATACTTCGGCAAGGATATTTTTGATACGGAGTCACATTCGGGTAGCTCAGGATCGGCATAAGAGCTATGCTGATGCGAAGAGGTTCTTCAGGGAGTTCAATGTGGGGGACCAAGTTTTACTCAGAGTATCTCCTATGAAGGGGATTATGCATTTCGGGAAGAAGGGGAAACTAGCACCGAGATATGTGGGGCCGTTTCCTATCATCGAGCGGATTGGGTCCGTTGCATATAGACTTGGGTTACTGGAGCATTTGCATCAGATTAATGATGTGTTTCATATTTCCTTGCTAAGGAAATATCTTAGGGATGATTTGGCTCATACTCACATTGCTTTGGACGACATCGATCTCCCGCCTGATAGCTCCTACGAGGAGGGGCCGATTACTATTTTGGACAGAAGTGAGCGGAAACTGCGGTTAAAGATAGTACCGTTGGTATGTGTTCAGTGGCGGCATCATAATTCCGAGGAGTCCACATGGGGGCACGAGGATGAGATGCGCAAACGTTATCCAGAGTTGTTTTAATAGGTACTTTCTAGTTCCGAATTTCGGGACAAAATTCTGTTATTAGGGGGAAGTATGTAATACCCCGTACTTTTATTGATATTTATTTACGGGATTAATTAAATTAAATGTGTATATATGGTAAAATATGAATATTGAAAATATTAAAATTGTCATGAGACTGAAATACGGCAATTTGGGAAAAATTGTTGGAACGCGCGTGACAGTTATGTCAGGAATGTAAATATTTGAATTAAAACATAAATTTTCTTTTTATCAACCGAATGGTCATTTTGAGTGCGCCAACGTGCCCGAAAGGGTCGAAATAGTCAGAAAACACTAGCCGGGGGTTTAGTTTGGGTCCCGGGGCATTTTCGGGCCATACTGGCAACTTAAAAGGGTATTTTAGTAATTTTGAAATATGGGGAATATTGGCCAACGAATTTTGGGAATTAAATATGGTATATTTAATAACCCACTAAGCCATTACCAGCACTTAACTGATTAGAGGGCTACGGGAGTTATAGGAGGAAGTTAGGAGAGGTTCCAAAAAGAGAAAACCATAACCATCATCTTCAACCTTCAACGTTGGGAGAAATTATAGAGGAAGAGAGACCAACATCCAACATTCAACATCAAATTCAGAGAACAATTCGAGGCAACTGGTTTAATTACGTTAATTTTAAGCGAATATTTCTTCCATGCTTATAATTGATAAAAATTGATTTATATTGGGTATTTGATGAAAACCCTTGAAATTTGAAAGAGAAATTCATGAGATGTTATAGGAATTGCATGTAGATAGGTATTGGGTGATTGTACTATGAGGAACACAACTTATTATGATGTAAAAACGGATTTATGATGTGAAAATTGAAGATATGAAATTTTGAGTTCATACCCATAGGGTTTGTGGTAAAATTGGGGATTGATGATGATTTCATGTTATTTAGGAATATTTGACCCCATAAATATGTTAAGAAACGGCCTAAGAATGTTTAGTAATGTTTAGGAACCTTACAACACTGTTGGGATAATTTTTGGATGAGTTTTGAGAAGAGGAAGTTTGAGGAAAAATGATTTAGAAATTCCGGGCTCGAAACAGCCATTTCGTTAGAAGACCTGCCCAGGTCGTTCGAACGAGATTCTAACGAGGTGAGAGTTTGCCTTTTAACGAGGGGGAAGTTTGTTTGATGCCTTTCGTTCGAATGAACCCTCGTTCGATGCCCTTTTCGTTCGAACGACCTCGTTCGAATGAGACTTCTAAGGAGTTGACAGAATGGCCTTTTTGGCCTGAATTGATTTCTAGAGTTCCGTAACCTTATTTAATTGATGAGATAACTTTACCTTGTTAACTAATTGGTATATTTGCGAGATTTGGGATATCTTTAGAAGTAACATATAGAAGAGTGGCTTGAACCAAATAGAATTTGTGGATTAGGACGCGAGTGACTAATCTCGATGCGAGGATAATTGATGACTTAAATACATATAACCGGGGACATGTGATTGTGTAATAGTAAAAGTTGGTATAAGGGCTAGACGTATACCACTAATGAAAATACGATAATTTCCAATATGTGTGCATGCTTCGTATATATGATTACATGTGTATGACATACCTACCATACTTGCTATCACGGGAGGTTTGCGTTCGTTTAGGGCCATCTAATCTTTGTGTGCCTACGTGGCGATTTGGATTGGTACCTCAAGGACATAGGTCAGAGAAGGACTTATTGTGAAGTTAATATGTCTGCTGATCATGGGAGCGTAGGTATGTGCGTGACCCATGTGATGTGAACTATGTTCGCCTCCATTGTTTGTGATTTGCTATTATCTGAGCACGATTCCTGAGAGATTCGAAATGCGTGATCTTTATGTACGTGATGTACCGGGATGGGATAGCAGAGTATGTGTGCACCGCAACTTAGTCTCGGGGTGCTAGTATTGTATATTTATGACGTGAATAATATACGGTTAAATGAAAAGAAATTTCATGTTTAAATTCAGAAGTGTAGTTATTGTAATAATCGCTGAAGATAAAAAGGGATAATGTGTAGTGAGTTGTATTGCTAATAATTGAGAATTCGAGAATTATAGTGAAACTCTCTATTTTAATTATGGTGTTGGGTTTAAGTACGAATCGAGTAGAAAGGTTAAAAATCATTTTGGTCTTGATAGATATGAGGATCACTTAAATGGGTACGGTACGTTAGGAGTGCACAATTAGTCGAGAGGTGAGTATTTCATGCTAGAGCACGTCCTAACATGTATTTTTCATTCATTGTTTTAATGTTATTAAATCACTTGCTGTTCTCCACATTCGGGCTCTAACCCGTTTGCTTTCAAATCTATTTTTGTAAAAACCTTTTTAGGTGCCCAACCACAAGGACACCATGTAGGGAATGTCACCCATTTTCCTTAGAGACATTTTATATTTCAGTTATTCAGATATTGGTTTGTAATTAATTCAGGATGCAGACTTGTTTCATTTATTTCAGTATTGGGATTGTTGTGAGGAGTATTTCCTCCAGACTCATTATTATTTGGTGGTAACTCTATTGAGACCGTATCGTGTATGGTTATTGTAGATGCAATTATTATGCAGCACAAATAAATATGAAAGAGGTGTCAACCAAGAAAAATCAAATAAAAGACCAATCACACAACAACGAAGATACGTGGTTCAGCAAAGAAGTGCCTACATCCACGGTGGTTCAGTCAGTGTTATTTCTCTATATTCTGAAGAGTAAGTACAGAGAATACAAAAAAAATTCCCTTTTGCCCCGGACTTGGGGTTTAATTTATACATGTATGTGTTGGAGTAGTGGGGGTGATAGGTTCCTCTTTATTAGCCATCTCCCTTTCATGGGATCGTGTGCCCCCACAACTTCTCTTCATGGCATCGTGGAGTGAATGGATGAACATCAGAGGTGATGGGCCTGGGTTTTGGGCCGCTGAGGATGGGCTACTCGTCCAGGCCTTATGGTGATAAAATCGGGGTACCCACAATTGCCCCTGAATTTGTTGGGCCGTTCTTTATGGGTCCGATGACTTTAAATGATCAGCAATGATAGTTGATTTCTTTGAAAACTGTGAAGTTGCTTTGGCGGCACCCGCTTCGCTATCTGTGCGTTATGATTAGTTTTGAAGGCTTGTTGGAATAAGACACATTTTTTCTTCGTCGTTCCAGTTCTTCCAGCAATCTTCTGTCTTTTGAGAACTTTTGAGTTTTGTACCTTCTATTTTCGGTCTCCACTCTCGTCGCTTCTTCGCCTTTTGATCTGATCTTCTGTCCTGTAAGTCTTTCGTGCCCTTTTTCTTGAGTTTATAGTTTTTCTTGTATTTTTCCAATGGCAAAGATTGGAAATAGGTCGGTAACTGAGTTTAGAAAATTCTACGGTATTCCTGAATGGGTAGAGATTGAGTGTTGTGTCTCGCCACCTAGGAACGTTAGGGACATAGAGGATGCACATTGGATTCACGTCCTGTTGCTTTCCCAGTGGGGTCTCACCTTTCCCCCTAATAGTTTGTTTCTGCACTTTTTTAGTTATTTTGGTATTGTGCCTACACAATGTTCACCCAATGTGTGGAAAATAGTGAATGGTGTGCACAGGATAAATCAGTTGTACGGCACGAGGTTAGGGCTTGCCGAGGTCTATTTTTGTTATTCTTTTTCTCGAACGAGTTCAGGGGTCTTGTACCTTAAAGCCAGGAGCCCTTATAGGGTATTGGTAGTAAATTTACCTGATTCCCATAAGGACTACTGGCAAGAAGGTTTTCTCGTTAGGAACTGGCAATACTCCTCTCAATTTGAAGGGTCGAGGTCCGAGAGGTTCACTATCCCCTTTTATGGGGAAGAATATATAGGTAGATGTTGTATTGTTGTTTCAACCTTTGCTAACTTTGTGATTTTTCTAACTCCTCCTTGCTTTCTCCTTTTCAGCGAAAATAAAGAACTTGGAGCCAGCTCTCAGCGAGGTTCGTATCTCGGAACTGGTGAAAGCTTGGAACATCAGGGAACCTTTGGGTGACGGCGAGCATCCTAGGTCTGCTGCTTTTCTACTTGAATACAAGAACACAGGCTCCAGTTTCATAGCCCGTCCTGTGGAAAGTGTTTCGGATTTTGACTCTTCCGAAGAGATTTCAGCTGAGCCCATCCAGGTGGACGAGGAGGAGAGCAGCTCGGAGAGCGAGCCTGCAGGTGTTGTGAGTAACTTGGGTGGAGGCAGTGATGATAGTAGCAGTTCATCGAGTACTACCAGCAGTCCAGGTGAAGAAATGCCTCCCAGGAAGAATCTGATCCGGGATGATGATGATGATGATGATGTGCTTCTTGCACAGAGGTCCAAGAAGTCGAAGACTGTCTCCAGGGCCATAGCTACTGGTTCTCGGCCTTCCTCTCAAGAGCAAGAGAAGAAGAAGAGAGAGGAGGAGCAGGCGAGGGAGAAGAAAAAGGAGGAGGAGAGGAAGAAGGTGGAAGAGAGAAAGAGGAGGGAGAAAGAGAAAGAGGAGGAGAGGAGGAAGATGGAACTGAGGACTAAGACCGTTCAAGCCTTGGTCCCAGTATCTGCTTTGCCTGAGGGGTGGCCACCTCTCCTCAACTCGCCCCTGCGCTGCTTGAGAGGGCAGTCCTCCTTGCAGATCGCGAGAGGGCGTTAGGGTCTGATCAACTGGCCTTGCAAGCTAGCCAGAGGCTTGCCCTGGTAAGGTTTCTTTTCTACTTCTCAACTTCTTTTCGTCTGTTTTGATGGTTTCTTCTTTCTGATCTTTCCCTTATTTTCTGCAGTTTGTGACTGACTTCGCTGTGCTCTATCGCTCTCGCGATGAGCTGTTGAGAAGGAACAGCGAGCTGGAGCAGCAGAATTCTACTCTGGTGGCCAGGGGTTCTCAGCTGGAGGCCGACCTGAAGGCTGCTGATGCGGCTCGAGCTTCTTCCGCCTTGGCTCTTGCTAATTCTGCTCGCGAGAGAGATAATGCTGTCAGAGAGCTGGGCGAGCTGAGGAAGTCGTATGATCAGGTCTGCTCTAGCAAGCTGGACTTTGTGGAGAAGAACAGGGTTCTTGCCGAGCAGCTGGAAGCGGAGAAGGCCCAGGCAGCCACTGTTAAAGAAGATTCATACAATTCTGGCTGGGCTGCTGCGTATGAAGACGCCGAGGTTCAGATAGGCTATATTAGCCGTCTGAACTTCAAGAAGGGGTGGAACAAGGCCCTTGTGGCTGTAGGGGTGGATGTTGCATCTCCACTCTTTGACGAACATGATCCAGGGCCCAAGCCAGTTGTGGATGAGGAGCCAGCCCCAACTGCTGAAGGGGTCAATCCTGCTTCTCAGGCGACTCTTGCTGATGCTTCCTTGGTCGAGGGGGCAGTGCACACCTCTACAGAGGGTAACGCCCCTGCTGATGCTGATAAGGACAAGGGTCCATCCACCGAGGTTGCTAAGTGATAGGGATTTCTTTGTAATTTTTTCCTTTTTTTTGTTCTGATGTAACCTCGCCCATTATCAATAAAAAGGCTTCGTTTTTGTTTGTGCTGATTTCTTTTCGTTCTCTTCCTTCCTTTTTTACTTGTAGTTGGTTGACGCTGATGAATATATCCCTGTCACTTCACATCTGGGTAGGACTCTTGGTCTCAATGTGAGTCCTGCTGTTCGCCAGGCCTTCGCTAGACTCTGTCGGTTCGCTAAGTTGAGTAACAAAAAATACAAGGATCAGTCTGAGCTGGAGGCAAAATTGAAGGACAGGCTCCAGGAAATGGAAGAGATCGCAGCCTCAGTGCAAGAAGAAGTTAGCGAGATGAGAGCCAAGTTACTGGAGGCCACCGAGATCAATCAGGTCATGGAGTTTCTTCAGCGGGAGAATGACGACCTGAGGCGGGAGGTCTTGAAGCTTAAGGAGCATTCGCCGAGCACCTCGTCGGTAGTCCTGCAAGGTTCCTCCTCTGCTCGGCCACCCCTCCAGTGAGCTGGCAGGAGTACGCGGGGTAGGAGTAGGGAAGCTGAGGAGCAGCATGAGAAGGAGATGGAGGAGCTGCGCGGTGATGTTCAGCGAGCTTACGTAACTGCTGCTGGGCTTCAGAGGGACGTCACCCGACTGCGGCATTTATTTAAGAAGGGCCCTCGCCAAGTGTGGACTGATGGCTACGATCAGGGCTGGCTAGATGCTCCCACAAGACTAACAGAGTTCGAGGAGCTTTCCTTCATCAGGGGGTGGTTGAGTGCTCTCAAAGAGCTGCAGGTGCCGAGAAATTCGATATTGTGGTATCGGCATGAGATGTCTCCCTCTACTCTGATGCCCAATCCATTTAGGCGAGATGACTGATGGATTCCTATCGATGCTCTTCCTCGGCGGCTACTGGAGTTGGACATAGATGAAGTTGTTGAGGAATTCGATCCTGCCCCTGATGATGGGAGGAGAGCCAAGGTTGCTGATTACCTTGCTCGGAGGCTTCCCCCTTCTTGATATTTTGTTTTTTAATAATTTTAAATGCTTTGGGCGAGTTTTTGCCGACTAAACATGTATCATTATTGTTTGTAAATATAAAAGATTAATGGAAAGATTCAGTTTTGGGCGTTTTTGCCGACTAAACGTGTTTATCCAATCTCTGTTATATTTTTGCAGCTTCACAATCTTTATCTTGTCATGCGAGTGTCCGCCCAGTCCAGTATTAAGAATACCATTGTGCTCTCTCTTTACCTTTTAGGTCGTGTCGTCACACTCCCTTATGTCTAAGAGGGGCAATTGGCGAGGACACACCTGTTTTTGGATGTCTTCATCCGGTCAGGATTTTGTTTAACCAAAGTAGGTTTGATGCCTAAGAATGCTCTGTAGGGCTTCATATATTGCCATGGGCAATGCTAAGAGGTCTGTCGTGCTTCGTGACGATGACCTGAGGAGGGGTGTTCCCCTGCTATGTCGACTATTATACCTGTGATTTGAAAAGGATGTGCAATGAGATATAATTGTTATACTTTTAGAGAGTAATCAACTGAGAGATTTTTATTGGTGAGTAGAGAAATAAACTGTCCTTTCCCAAAATGAATACAATAAAAGATCTAACAATAGAACTCCTAAAAGTAGAATTTCTTGAGATTAGTTGCGTTCCATGCTCGTGGTATCTCTCTGTCCTCCATCATTTTCAAATGATAGGCACCTTGCAGGTCGTCTCTAATTATTTCATAAGGTCCTTCCCAGTTTGGGCCCAGTTTACCATCTGATGGCTTCACTGTGTTGCCCAGGACATTTCTTAGGACATAGTCTCCAATTTCGAACTTCCTCGGATTGACCTTTTTGCTGTAGTGCTTTGCGAGCTGTTGCTGATAACTCGCTAGTTTTACTAGGGCAAGTTCCCCGCGTTCGTCGGCCAAGTCGAGTTCAGCGAGCAAAGCCTGATCGTTTTGATTCTGCTCGACAAGGTCGGATCTCATTGTAGGCAATCCTGCTTCTAATGGGATGACCGCTTCCATACCATATGCTAGTGAGAATGGCGTCTGACCTGTGGCTCGTCTGGGAGTTGTTCTGTATGCCCATAGGACATGTGGTAGCTCGGTAATCCATGCGCCTTTTGCTCGTTCTAACCGCTTTTTTAATCCAGCGATCACTGTTTTGTTGGAAGCCTCGGCTTGTCCGTTGCTCTGAGGATAAGCTACCGAGCTGAAGTGGTGCCTGATTCCGTGTTGGTCGCAGAAGTCCTGAAAGGGGCCACTTTCGAACTGTGTCCCATTGTCAGTGATGATGATTCTGGGGATCCCGAATGGAGTGACTATATTTTTCCATATGAATTTCATCATGTCAGCATCCCAGATGTTCGTCAGGGGTTCTGCCTCGATCCACTTGGTAAAGTAATCGGTGGCGACCAACAGGTATCTGCGATTGCCAGCAGCGGTGGGTAGTGGTCCCACGATGTCCATTCCCCACTGGGCAAAAGGCCAGGGGCTGGTCAGGGATTTCAAGTCGCTGGCAGGCTGGTGGACCATGGGGGCGTGAAGCTGGCATTTTAGGCATCTGCGGACATATACTGCGGAGTCTCTTTGCATATACGGCCACCAGTAACCTTCTTTCATTGCTCGGAAGGCTAGAGGTCTTCGTCCGACGTGACTTCCGCAGATTCCTTCGTGAAGCTCGTGAAGCACTGTCTCGACCTCGCCTGGGTGGACGCATCTAAGGTAGGGGCCGGAGAAAGATCTTTTATACAAGTCGCCTCCCGTGGATAAGTGAAAGCGAGCAACTTTGACTCTTATCTGGTGGGCGGTCCTTTTATCATCTGGGAGCGTTCCGTTCTTCAAATAGCCTCTTAAGGGATCCATCCAGCTAGGGGCTGGTTCTAACTGGAGTATTTGTTTCTCTCTTGTTAGCTCGCAGTTGGGGTGAATGCTCGGGTAGCTAAGGAAATCGATAGGGATTATCCTCTTAAGGCTGGAATCAACTGCCGAGCTCAGGGCTGCCAAACCATCAGCGTGGCTGTTCTGCCCCCTGGGAAACTGCTAGATGTTGATTTCTTCAAAGTTTGTCATCAAGTTTCTTACCAACAAGAGGTAGGCTGCCATCCTCTCGTCCTTTGCATTGTAGTCTCCATTTATCTGTTTGGAAACTAGTTGCGAGTCTCCAAATACCTGTAAATGCTTTGCTCCTAGAGTTTGCGCCCTTTGGAGACCTGCAATTAAGGCTTCGTATTCTGCTTCGTTATTGGAGGCTGCAAATCCCAGCCTAATTCCTTGCTCGAGGACTGCATTTTCTGGAGTGATGAGAACAATTCCTACTCCTGCCCCCTTTGAGTTGGAGGCTCCATCAACGAAGAGCTTCCAGCTTCCCCCTGTAGCCTGGCTGTTTTGTTCTGTTGGTTTAGGCTGTTCGAGAGGTTCTTCGCCGGTGAATTCAGCTATGAAGTCAGCGAGGACTTGACCCTTGATAGCTGTCCTTGGTTGAAATTGGATGTCAAACCGGCCGAGCTCGACTGACCACTTTGACAGCCTGCCTGACAAATCCGCCTTCCTTAGGACAGCCTTGAGGGGGTGTGATGTAAGGACGATGATTGTGTGAGCTTCGAAGTAATGCTTTAGTTTCCTTGATGACATTACTAGGGCGAACGCGAGCTTTTCCAATGGCAGGTATCTCTATTTGGCTTCTAGTAAGGTTTTGCTCGCGTAATAGACTGGATGTTGGATCCCTGTGACTTCACATATTAGCGCTGAGCTGATAGTATGGCTGGATACAGAGAGGTAGAGGTACAAAGGGTCCGTTTGCTGTGGCATGACGAGCAGTGGCGGGGAGCTTAGGTAGGATTTGAGCTCGCCTAATGCTTGCGAGCAATCTGGGGTCCATTCTACCGTTTTGCTGCCTTTTAAGAGTTGGAAGAAGGGCTTGCATCTCTCGGAGGATTTAGAAATGAAACGATTCAGTGCAGCGAGCATTCCAGTGAGCTTCTGTACATCGCGGATTGTGCGAGGAGGTTGCACTCATTTAATTGCCTCAATCTGGTCCGGATTTTCCTCTATGCCACGCTTGCTGACAAAATATCCAAGGAACTTTCCTGACTGGACACCGAAGGAACACTTGCTCGCGTTGAGTTTCATTCGGTATTTCCTGAGGATTTCGAAGGTACTTGCCAGGTCAGAAAGGTGGTTTTCTTTCTCCTTGCTTTTGACGAGCATGTCGTCGATGTAGACTTCCATCGTGTTTCCCATCTGATTTTTGAACATTTTAGTAACCAGCCGCTGATAAGTTGCCCCCGCATTTTTTAGCCCGAAAGGCATGACCTTGTAACATTATAAACCAACCGTCGTGATAAACGCCGTTTTATCCTAATCTGGGGCATATAAGGGAATCTGGTGATAGCCCGAGTATGCGTCCAGAAAACTCATTCGCTCGTGAGCTGCAGTGGCGTCTACTAGTTGGTCTATTTTTGGAAGAGGGAAGCTATCCTTGGGGCAGGATTTGTTGAGGTCAGTGAAGTCTATGCAAACTCTCCATTTTCCGTTGCTTTTTGGTACTACCACTGGGTTGGATAACCATTTGGGGAACTGCACTTCCCGTATGGATCCTGCATCCAGCAGTTTTTCGACTTCCTGCTCTATTGCTTTGGCTTTCTCGGGAGCAGTTCGTCGTGCCTTTTGTGCTATTGGTTTGAATGTGGGATTGACATGCAACCGATGGCAGACCATATTGGGATCGATCCCTGGCAGCTCGTAGGGTTCCCAGGCGAAAACATCAATGTTGCTTCTGAGTAAGGTTAACAAATCCTTTTGCTCTTCGTTAGTGAGTGAAGTCCCGATCAGGAAGACTCTGCTGTTGTAGCCTTCCCTGGCAATGACTTCTACCAGGTCTTCTACAACCCGTTCGGAGGGGAGGAGCCTGGTCTCTTCCACTCCGGGCCTTCCATATTTTAATTGCTATTTGGAAGGGATTGCATCTTCCTCCACTTTCTCGCTGGTTCGAACGTCTTTTTTCTCTGGCTTCGTCGGATAGCCGCTATGAAGCACTTTCTCGCCATCGCCTGGTCGCCATGTATCTCCATCACTCCCCGCTCGGTGATATATTTGAGTTTCTGGTGGTAGGTCGAGGAGACTGCCTTCATTGCATGGAGCCATCCCCTGCCGAGGATGGCTTGATATGGTGAGTCGATGTCGACCACCAAGAATTCAATCATTTTTGAAACACTCCCAGCGAGCACTGGTAGTACTATCTTGCCCAAAGGCATGGTCATTTTTCCAGCGAAGCCGACCAGAGGGACAGTGGTTCCCTTTAGGTCGGCGATGTCCAACTTCAATTTCCTAAACAGGTCGATGTACATTACTTCGGATGAGCTTCCTTGATCGACGAACAGTCTGTCGATATCAAAGTTGGCTATCCTGAGTGTAATGATTAAGGCATCGTGATGTGGGGTCCTTACTCCCACGAGATCTTCATCCGTGAAGACAATATGCTTGTTGTAGTTGATGTCCTCTGCTCGGCGGCGTTTTCCTGCCTGTGATTTCGCTGGATCAATTTGAAAAGCTTGCATTACTTCTGTAAGCTTCTTTACCTCCATCCGAGCTGAGTTACCCTGGATTTGCTTAACATCGGATAATCCATGGATTACTGCGAATTTGTGTCCGGTGTCGTCTTCTAATACGTTGTCGGGTTTTGTCTCCTTGTGGACAGTCACTCTTTCTACCTTCCTTTCCACAAAGTTATTCAAATGTCCGGATTGGGCCAACTCCTCGAGGTGGGACTTAAGAGCCTTGCAGTGCTCGGTCTTATGTCCCCCCTCTTTGTGGAAGGTGCATCTCAGCGCATTGTTTCTTTTCGATGGGTCTCCTCCCATTTTCCGGAGCCATTTGACGAACGGCTCATCCTTGATCTTAGCGAGAATTTTGTAAATTAGTTCTTTGAAGACGGTGTTGACTGCCTGGAACGACTTTGCAACGTCAGGGCCCCCTCCATTTTTGGGGCCATTCTTGCTCCCATTCTTTCCTCCTTTTTTCTGGTTATCAACTTTCTCACTTCCCTTCGTGGCGAGCTTGGCTCGACCGTTTTCACCTACGTTAAGGCGGGTGACATATTCCACCTTTGCGTATTTCTCAATCCGGGCCATCAGGTCATCAATGGTGGTTGCATCCTTCTTTGTCAAGGACTGGTAGAGGAGGGAGGAGCTAGGTAGCCCAATTTTGAATGAAGCCACTGCCACCTCTTCTGCGCAGTCCTCGACCTCGACCTCGTTGAATAACTCCCAGTACCTTTTCGCGTAGTCTCAAAGTGTCTCCTGAGGAGTTTTCTTTATCATCAATAGAGCATCCATCCTTTTGGGATGGGAGATGCTGGTGATGAACTTGGCCGTAAAGAGCTCGGCCAGGGATTTGAAATTTCTGATGGATCGGTGAGGGAGTTTCTCGAACCATTTTTGGGCCACGTCATGAAGGCTTGATGGGAAAATTCGGCACATCAACGCATCTCGGTGATTCCAGAGGGTCATAGCCTGCCGGTACTGCCTGACATGATCAATGGGATCAGTCTTTCCGTCATAAATCTTGAACCTCGGAATAGCAAACTTTTTGGGAGCTTCTTCTTCTTCAATTTCCCTAGTGAAGGGCGATTTCATCTGAGTCTTGAGGGCTCTCCTGGCGAGTTCTCTGGTTGACCTGGTGCCGCGGTGAGCTGGATGTTGGTCCATTTCTCTGCCGACCAGGTTCCGTATGTTGTCGTTGCTGCGAGCAGGGCTCTGATAGCGGCGAGCTTTTCTCAGTTGCTCGCGGAGGTCGTCGTCTGAGTCGCCACCTTCGAACCCTTGATGTTGCCGCCTAGGGCTCCTTCCTCGGCTGCGAGATTTGCTCGCCTGAGGGCTAGGAGTGCGATAGGGGCGTCTCCTGGTATCAGGACGTAGTTCTTTTTCCAGTCTTTCCAGTCTTCTTTTCAGGCGAGCATTCTCAGCCTCATACCTGCGAGAAGACTCCCTCTGCTCGTGGAGCCTTGCTTCGTATGCATCGATCAATCTGGATATCTGAGTGGACCTCGCTGGTCCTTGACTTTCTTCTGAGGCTGGCCTCTCTAAGCGAGCCCCTTGGTCGGAACGTCGGACTTCAGACCTAATCCTGCGAGGAGCGGGTGGCTCCTGAATGTCTCCTGCTTGAGGAGCATTGCTGCTGTGATCAGACATCTTAGATTTTTTCTCAGTGTGGGCTCTTCTCAAGGAAAGATAAACGCTTCCCACAGACGGCGCCAATTGTAGATGCAATTATTATGCAGCACAAATAAATATGAAAGAGGTGTCAACCAAGAAAAATCAAATAAAAGACCAATCACACAACAACGAAGATACGTGGTTCAGCAAAGAAGTACCTACGTCCACGGTGGTTCAGTCAGTGTTATTTCTCTATATTCTGAAGAGTAAGTACAGAGAATACAAAAAAAATTCCCTTTTGCCCCGGACTTGGGGTTTAATTTATACATGTATGTGTTGGAGTAGTGGGGGTGATAGGTTCCTCTTTATTAGCCATCTCCCTTTCATGGGATCGTGTGCCCCCACAACTTCTCTTCATGGCATCGTGGAGTGAATGGGTGAACATCAGAGGTGATGGGCCTGGGTTTTGGGCCGCTGAGGATGGGCTACTCGTCCAGGCCTTATGGTGATAAAATCGGGGTACCCACAGTTATGTATTTCTTTTATAATTCACTTATTGCATATTAATCAGATTTAACTTAAAATTTGACAACTCACTTTTTAAATACTAGATGGTTAGTAATTATTAAAATGTTTTCGACAGTGACGCTATTAACTGAACAAACTTGACATTTTGTATTAATTTAAAAAAGGAGTAGCTACCCGGTATTTAATTAGTCGGGGTGTCACACCTTAGCCTTCCAAACTTGCTTCCAAGGGATATAAACTCTAAGATTATTGCTGCCGCGCAACCCAACATAGAATCAACTCACTGAGAATACCCCCTTCTCACCTTTAATCCATCTCAACTCGTTCTCCCCCATCGTTGGAATGTCAGAACAGGGGCTTAACATTTTATTTTAAATTATGTTCGATTTAGCATTAAAAAACATATAAGAAACCTATAAACATAAAGATTTAAATAAAAAAGGGCTGAATATAAGAAATGAAGTTCTATCCGTAAAAACTTAAACAAATAATAAAGCCAATATAAAAAAAAGTTACAAAAATCAAATAAAAACAAAAAAACCATCGGGGCTAAAAGAGGAGACTTAGGGTTTTATAATTTTATATTTTAGTTGCAAGTAACAAATAATCCTTTTTTTTGTAACTTTGTTGTTTATACGTGCCTAAAACCACTGCCCCGCCTTGCCGCTTTGCCTCAGTGAGCCTCAAGGCGTAGCGCCTCAACCCTTTGTGGTGTAAGCCTCAAATTCCATCACTGAGGCTTAAGCCTCGAGGCATTTTTTAGTGATTCGCCTCAAGGAACATCGAGAGGCTTATGCTCCTGCTGATTTTTAAAATAGTGATACCGATGACATCACCCTTATAAAAGAAAGCAAACCGCCTAAAAATATAACAGTCGAAATCAATCATTTGAGAAAGTTTTGGAAAGAAACAAGACCCACAAGTGAAACTCTTAAGAATCAAAATATCAAGGTGGGGAATGTAGCAATTATATGGAGAACACCTTAGGTAAATTTCACCAATGATAAAGTTGATGATAAAAGTGAAGAAACACCATTTTTACCAAAATTGAGGAAAATGTTAAGATTCTATAACCATCAACACTAGTACCACATGTTTCCATGTTGGTTAGGGATGTCACCATCGATACCCCCATCTAGAAAAGAAGATGAAAACAACACCATACTCATAAAAGATACTAACATCGACACCAACATTGATGAAATGGGGATTTCCAACAATAAAACTATAGAAGGAAAGAATGGAACCATTACTATTAATAGCATCTGGGAAGCATATAAAAAGTCGCACAACATAATTATATTATGGGATGTATAAAACAAAGAACACATAAATAATATCATGCTTAATAAGTATGGAGAATGTGGGAAACAACTCGGCCAACAACAATATCATTACCATTAGGGATATGACATAACTATTAAGACATAAAGTAACACTCGATAACAATATTAAAACAACACTTAACCAAAAGATACACAAATACCCAAATGCCCAAAGTTAAAATAAATAGTTTTTTTTTACTTTGCACTGAGATAATACGGTAATTAGACACTGTGCGTATAAGTAGATAAGTAATGAGTAAATGCTTGAACTTTATTATAAGTGTTCGGGAACTTTATAATGGTAATGAGTTGTTCTAAATAATGTAAGAAATCATAAAGAGAATGATTTCCTAAAGTAAATATCATAAACTTTATTTTCACGTGATAAAACCTTATGGAGAATAAGTTAGAGAAACTTAGGAGATTTATTAGTATGGTAGGCGTGCACACTAGATGAGAGGTGAGAATTCTCAAGAGAGTGTCGTATACTAACATTGTTGTTGCATTAGCCAGTAAGCATTTGAAGTACTTGCTAAACTATTTTTAAAATTGTTTTACACTCGGGCTCTGACCCGTTTCCTGTCTTTTTCTCTCTTGTATATATATATTTATGTATTACAGGTGCCCAGCCACAGGGGCATCATGCATAGGTTCTTTGGATTGGATGCGCTGCACCTGATGTGGGAGTTGCAGGATATTGCTTTAGACGACCTATTCATTGATTCTATTATTGTTTTAGTTCTGCTTATTTAGGGCATGTTTCGCCCATTTCCCTATTCAGTTTAGATTTTTCAGAGATTTACATTTGTTTATATTTCCAGTATTCAGTATTCCTTGGGAGTTAACTTTTGTCAGGATGATTTCATGTATGGTTATTTGACTTGGTTGGTTAATCTATATGGACTAATTCTTCTGTGTTGATTGATATCCGTAGCACTTATGTGATTATTAGACTGTTGATTATTTAAAAAGGTTTTGAAGTTGAAAAAAAATAAGACTTTAAATTGTTTTGACACTTAGCTTAATTATTTAAGGTGTTTAATTTGGAAATTTTATTTTACGGCAGTGATGCTAACAATGAACCAACCATTCACCTTGATTTTTTATTTAATAAAGAACTGATCACTCGGTTGTAACAACCCTCAATTCTGGGAGTCTCATTTTATACTAATTATACCGCATAAGGTAATTATATGAAATGTGGGGACTAGAGTAAATATTAATTGAATGAATTGAAAGTTAATATTTACTAGATTGATGCATATTTACTGTGTGTGAAAGTAAATATCATCGTGTTGGATGTTTTATAGTGTCATGTATTTTAAATGACATTATGGTTTAAATAAAATTGGAACTGGAAATAACTTATAAAATTTGTCGGATGCCAGTTTAGAGGGTGTAGTTAGTCTCGGAAGGTGCGAGACAGTCAAAATAAGTGCCATATTGTATTTTTGTATTTTGGACACTTTTACCTGGTTTTAGCTTAAACGCGTATTGGGAGTCATTTTAATGTGGTATTAACCACTTATGTGGGAGTTTTAACTTAAGCCACGATTTTAGTCTTCTAAACCCCCTTATCTTCCCATTTCATACCAAACACAAAGGAGAGAAAGAGAGAGGAAGAGAAGAATGGACAAATGAGAAAGATTGGAGATTAAACATTTGGGATGGCTCCTACCTCAAACAAATATGAGTTATCAACCCTAAGGCAAGTTTTCTACTGGCTAATACATGATTTAAGATGCATAAATTGTATGATAGTTGTGTATTTACATTTATGGTTGAAATGTGTAATTTATGGGATTTACGCCCTAATCTTAGTTTTTGATGATGAAATTTTGGGTTATAGTTGTTATTAATCATGTAGGATGTTTTGGGTTAGATTATTGTTGTTGGATGTGTCTAAAAATGGAAGAGATTGTAGTTTGGGAAAATTAGGGTCAATAACCCTTCATAGCCATTTTTGGCAAATTTGTAGGTCCGAATCGATTCTGCTGTTAGGGCGAATCGATTCGCTAAGGAAAATTTGCAGGTCTGCAGAACCCGAATCGATTCGTGTTAAGGACGAATCGATTTGGCCAATTGCAGAAAGTTGAGTTTTCTGTCCGAACCGATTCGCTTTTTGGGCTAATCGATTCGTTTTCCTGCTATTTTTGAGTTAATTTTATTACTCAATTCCAATTCATTTTTTTTTAAATCTAGGGCCTAGGAACCTTCTTGAATGAAGTAAAATTAGAGTCCTAGAGTGTAAGATGAGTTAGTTGTCTACCCCACATTAGGAATGGGTTATGTGGGCACTTTTCTGGGGTTATGCCTATTGATGATAGGGCATTCTTTTCTTCTAGTTAATTATTATAAAACCAGGAGATGTAGTGTTATGTTAGGGAGATTTTAGAAGCTCAATTGAGCTATACTAGTTTTGATGGTTTATATTATCACCCAAAAAGAATGTTGGGAGATTTTAGAAGCTCAATTGGGCTATGTTAACCCTGGTGGTTTATAAAAACACTATGAGGGTGTGTTTGGAGAATAAATTGCAAGTTCATTCATCCCTTTGAAGGATGAAAATCTTGGGGTTTTAAAATAACACCCTAAAGTGTTTGGAGATAATGAATAGTTTATTTACTCCTTTGAGGTTGTAGTGTCGATATAAGTTATCGTATGGCTCCGGATAATAAGTTATATTATTTACAAATAAAGTAACTGATAATTTACGTAATCATGAAACCGGTAAATGTTGATTTACTTTATTTTGAAAATGATAAATAAAATGGTTTAAACACACCTCTCTAAATGACATCATAAGGGTAGTCCGCGAGTGAGGTGAATCCCCCTGGTGATTGAATGCAGGGTGGATATAGTCCTAGGCCATGTGAGCATTTGTGTTGTATATTTTCTGCGATGGGTAGGAGATTTCGGGTGTGGTCTTGACTATCCCGTAGGCCCATGGCCGCTTCCCGACGTTTTGCGTTATAGGTGCCCAGGTTGTCTTATGATAGGCCTTGGAAGATGATGGTCATTTAGGGGCGCGCATAGTGGGGAAACCCTGATGGGGGGGTCTTAGAATCGTTATATGTATATAAATATAACTATTCATCATCAAGTGGGACTTGATGTATTATATACCATAAAGATCATATTGAAGTGACACAAAGAGCACATATAAATGCCACAATGAGCATTTGAAAATGAGTATTTTCCTGATAAGGAAAGGATTTTTACAAAAGGTAAAATTGAGATAAAATTTCAATAAAAAGCAAAAGATTGTGATTATATATATATACTTCCTCTTATGGAAAAGATATATGAGTTAATTGGTACATTTGATGAAGATCTTAGTTTAACGTTACTTATTTTATTGTTCCTGCTTCTCTTACGCTTTAAATTGTGTAGGTAGCTTCTTATTTATCTTTGATCATGGTTTATCATTCATAACTGTCATACTTTTTATTCATCTGGTAGTCATGTAGAATCGGGCCCTGACCCGTTCATATTTCCTGTTGTGCTTGCATCTCATATCTGCTGAGGTACTCCGCCCCAAGGATGCCTGATTTGAATTCCGATCTCGGTGCCTTTGGTGAGCCGTGATGCTTTGCGGGTATTACGGGCCATTTGGAAATAGACGTTATCATTCTTGCACTCTAGACATGATCCGGTATTTTTACTCGGGTGAGAGGCCCAAGCTTTTGTACTTTATTAATGTAATATATTATGTAATTAATGAATTTGTTCAAATTTTATTGTACGAGTTTGTGACCGACAGCATATTCGGTCCCATATTGTACATTTGTGCGTATGTAATATAATTTCATCTGGGTTTCCACTTTCTTTTTTTTAGTTGGGTTGTTTAAATTCTTTTCTTTAACTTTAAAACAAAAATTTTTGGCAACCCGTTTTTCTGAAATAAGGTGTGGTTATCCCGTATACTTCTTCTTTTGTTGTGATGCTGAGAATCATTCCATCCATGATTTCATTATTTTGGAGTATCGGGTTGGCCACCCCTATTTCCGATGGCGGGTTGTCACAGATGGTATCAGAGCATCAGTTTCTAGAGTCCATAGGAATCTGTGTGAATGCTTTGCGCTTTCAGTGTTGCTTTTGATTTGACATAGGGCCTTAGGATTAAGATCGTTGAATTCTCTTGTGAGATATCATTCTTCTGCCATGAGGTAGAATCAATAGAATCTTTTGCGGATTTGTGTGAGAGTAGTAGGTCGATTGAAGAAAGGCGTTGTGAGAAGGATTTGTATGAACTGTAAGTTGTGGTCGGGGATGAGTGTCGATTTGGAGGTCGCTCCCTTTTTGTATCACTTTCTTGTCTTTCTACTGCGACCACTAATTACGGTTGATTTAGTTTTCTAGGTACCACTAGAAGGAAGGGTGGTACTAAGCTTGTGATCTCAAGAGATGTTAAATTCAAGTAGAAAAGTGCCCAGAAGTAGGATGGAGGAGAATCCGTCACCCGTAGGAGTAGTGTGGAAATGGTGGGAACGTAGTCACCTTACTTGTGGGCGCATAAAGTTTTTCCCATGGAGAAACTCGATAGATACTTCCTATCGCAAGTTTCTCTGGGATAACCAGAAGGAGGAGAAGGTAAAATCCTCAAATGTTTATGCGAGGCTCGGTCAGAGGCCGACATGTGAATAAGAGTAGTGCGATTAGGCAGATCGTGCACCTAAGAAAGGTAGGTATATGGAAGAAAGATCCCTCCAATGCAATGATAGGCTCCAGAATAAGTGTCGTTAGCACTTTTGATGGTATAATGATCATGAAACCCTTTTGAGGGACATCCTCCTGGGGAGGTTTCATTGAACTAAGGAAGAGGAGGCCGAGAGCGTGTCCTCTTTTACTGAGAAAGTAAGAGGGACTGCGTGGGCAATTGTTGTCGGCCATAGTTGGAGTAATGGCTATGATGCGGAGTGTTTAGTAAGAATGTTGATGGGAATTCCACCTTAGTTGTGGGTGGTGTATTACTTAGGATAAGACTTAGTAGTATTATATCTACTGTAGATTCGGGTGTGTATATTGAGCTTATAGTAGTATTGACGCTATTATATAAGGGAAATGATATGACTTCCGTGCTATGGAAGTTCTACCTTTTCGTCACTTGTTATGAAGCGTGTGATAATATTTTAAATGTGTATGTGTCATATGTGTTCCTTGGTTTAAGTGCTCTATTGATTGTTTGCATTATATGTGATTGTTATGACTTATCTCCACGACCAACAAAGTTAAGTAGTAATGCATAGGAGGGGTTCCTTATTTGGATTACGCTTTTGCGGGGCGCTCCACACGTGAACCTTAACGATGATGGGAGCAGAGAGATGTTACTTTTACTTCCTCTTATTTTGTGTATATTATGCGAGTAAAGACATTTTGGTTGGTTCGGAGTGATAGAAAGCAAAAAAAAATTGTAAGGCTATCTTACTTCTAGTTCAAAATGGAGCTAGTTGTTCTATAATTTCTCTGCTGGATACATGTTGAGACTTTATAGAGGTGGATCGAGGTAGGTAGGAGATTTTGTTAATCCTTTAAGTTATCTTGTGTGAGTGTTTGATTGTTTTTTTGTCTTGTTTGTGTTTGTTACGCTTTATCTCCATAATCAAGAAGTTAAGTAGGCATGCATCGGAGGGGTTCCTTGTTTGGATTTCTCTTCGGCGAGACACTCCGCCGCATGAACACTTAACGATGTTGTGGTTTGAGAGACGCTACCCTTTTCTTTCTCCTTTATTTTATTTATTTTATTGTTAGAAGTGGGATTGAAGGACTAGCATCACGTAAAAGAGTGATTAAGGGCTATTAAAGTGCAAGATAGAAGCACTGTATATAGTTCTCTCCTCTAATCGATGTGAGAGAGACTGAGATACGAAGTCGAGTTGAGACTTAGGTATTGTGCCTTGATAAGAAGGTCATGTTTATATAAGGGGATATATATTTGAAAGACTTCACAGGAAGTGAATGTCTGATCACTTAAAATCTTTAATGATGCTATGGTAAAGCCTAGAAGTATAATCTTATTAGTAGGGTTATGAATTTGCATTTTTATTACCGATCATGTGTCTTAGATAGTCATATCTCGACGACCGACTATGCGAGGTAGTAGTGTAACGGGAGGGTTCCTTGACTGGATTTCATTTCGGCGAGACGTCCCACGCATGAACCCGAGCGAATGTCGGGAGTTGAGTAAGGTCTTGGGCACTAGGGATATATTTAGGATTATATATCTATGACTTACATAGGATATATATAGATCGACCTAAGATTTATTAGGACTTAAGGCCATTACGGCATGTGATGTTGATTTAGGAAGATTATAAGGTGTTGACCACGAATAGGTCATGGGTTAACCCTAAGGGGGACAAAATCCCTAGGAACGAGAAGTGTGGAATCTCGAGAGATTTCGAAGGTTAGGCTGATGGATGTGAGACCTCTCCTAGTTAAAGTGTTACATTAGTAACCTAACTTTTGGGGAGTTAAATGGATGAATTGACTTTCACTCCCGAGTTCATGTGGCTAAGCTCGAGGGTGAATTTAATGAATAAGTCTTTGCCAGGAAAGAGAAGTAATAATACTGGAGCATGGACCCGTTGTCTATGCATCTCACAAGCTTAAACTTGTGGGAAGTATTATCCCACTCTTGAATTAGAATTCATTACGGTGGAAATTGCCTTGAAAAAGTGGAGGCACTACTTCCTGGGCAGAAATTTAGTCTTTATCGCAAGCAACAAGTGGTTCCAGTATATCGAGGGAGAAATTGAGTTGGTGTTTGGAGTTCTGAAAGAACTATCATTTGGATATTCTCATTCTGTAAGGAAATGCGATTGGGGTAGTAGATGCGTCGAGTAAGAAACCCGTCGGAGATATTTTTGTTGGCATGGAAAGCCAAATGAAATGAGTATGACTTGGAAGACTCTGGAGCAAGAGCATTTCGGTCTGTGATTGACCATTTGACCTACTCGTGCGAAGAAGAGTATCGGTGGAATGAAAAAGGGTATATTCATAGACGTTTGCATTGAATTGTCGGTAGCGTTCTGGTCATGATCCTATTTGAGAAAATTGTTGATCGTTTGACCAGACTGTTGCATTTCTGGCCATTATGGATGAACTACATGTGGAAGAGTACGCCTCTCTTTTTATGGTGAAATGATAGAACCGTGGGAGGTTCCTATTAAAATAGGGTGGACCGAGACTAGATATTCGTGTTAGAGGTTTGGTAAAAGTTTCCATGACTAAATGGGAACCGTATGTAAATGGCGTATATCCTACCACCCTAAAGTGGATGGATGAATGGGAGGAAATTGACTTAGGGCCTAAAGGCATATCTCGAGCGGGGGACCTTAGAATGCATAGCAGATGGGAGCAGTAAGTATATGGATAGAGATTCCCGTATAATCATTAGGCTATTGAACGGCCATATTGATCATTTCTTAAGGCATGGCATCGTGAGTGGCCTAGCGTGGTCGATTGAGTAATTAGCATACTCGTTGGATGGAACCAACGAGTAATATGTTCCTTGGACTTGGAGTGGTCTCGTGACGTTTCTTTAAAGATTTGGCTTTCGAGCCATAAGCCATGATGGGATACGTCAATGTGAAGAAAAGTTGATTAGTGTTGGGGTTAAAGAAATTAGCGTTGGTATAAATATCCCCGAGGAGGGAGTAAAGCGGTCTATGCCGAGTTGTGTGGGTATCTCCTTCCGTTTTAAGATGGTAGAATCGATGGTTAGGGAGGAACGATTTGTGCCATGCTAGAGCACAAATGATGTAGGTTGAGATCGATAAAGTCTACCTTAGTTCGGGTCCATTTAGTACGATTGCGATAACGAGGGGTTTGTTTAGGATGGTAGAATCCTAGTTTAGAGTATTATACCCTTTATGTGATTTGGGTATGCCCGAATTTTGGGGGCAAAATTCCCTCGTAAGGGGGGGAGTATGTAACAGCCCTTGATTTTGGGAGGCTCATCTTATACTAATTATACCGCATAAGGTAATTATATAAAATTTGGGGAATAGAGTAAATATTAATTGAATGAATTGAAAGTTAATATTTACCAGATTGATGCATATTTATTGTATGTGAAAGTAAATATCATCAGGTTGCTTGTTTTATAGTGTCATGTATTTTAAATGACATTATGGTTTAAATAAAATTGGAACTGGAAATAATTTATAAAATTTGTCGGATGCCAGTTTAGAGGGTGTAGTTAGTCTCGGAAGGTGCGAGACAGTCAAAATAAGTGCCATATTGTATTTTTGTACTTCGGGCACTTTTACCTGGTTTTAGCTTAAACGCGTATTGGGAGTCATTTTAATGTGGTATTAACCACTTAAGTGGGAGTTTTAACTTAAGCCACGATTTTCGTCTTCTAAACCACCTTATTTTCCCATTTCATACCAAACACAAAGGAGAGAAAGAGAGAGGAAGAGAAGAATCGAGAAATGAGAGAGACTGGAGACTGAAGATTTGGGATGGCTCCTACCTCAAAAAAATCTGAGTTATCAACCCTAAGGCAAGTTTTCTACTTGCTAATATATGATTTAAGATGCATAAATTGTATGATAGTCGTGTATTTACATTTATGGTTTAAATGTGGAATTTATGGGATTCAAGCCCTAATATTAGGTTTTGATGATGAAATTTTGGGTTATAGTTGTTATTAATCATGTAGGATGTTTTGGGGTAGATTATTGTTGTTGGATGTGTCTAAATATGGAAGAGATTGAAGTTTGGGAAAATTAGGGTCCATAACCCTAGGTCCGAATCGATTCGGGCCTTAGGGAAAATTGATTCGCTAAGGAAAATTTGCAGGTCTGCAGAACCCAAATCGATTCGGGTTAAGGCAGAATCAATTCGGCCAACTGCAGAAAGTTTATTTTTCTGTCCGAACCGATTCGCTTTTTGGGCGAATCGATTCGTTTTCCTGCTGTTTTTGAGTTAATTTTATAACTCAATTCCAATTCTTTTTTTTAAATCTACGGCCGAGGAACCTTCTTGAATGAAGTAAACTTAGAGTCCTAGAGTGTGAGATGAGTTAGTTGTCCACACTACATTAGGAATGGGTTATGTGGGGTCTTTTTCGGGGTTATGCCTATTGATGATAGGGCATTCTTTTCTTCTAGTTAATTATTTTAAAACCAGGAGATGTAGTGTTATGTTTGGGGGGTTTTAGAAGCTCAATTGAGCTATACAAGTTTTGATGGTTCATAATATCACCCCAAAAGAATGTGGGGAGATTTAGAAGCTCAATTGAGCTATGTTAACCTTGGTGGTTTATAATAACACCATAAAGGTCTGTTTGGAGAATAAATTGCAAGTTCATTCATCCCTTTAAAGGATGAAAATCTTGGGGTTTTAAAATAACACCCTAAAATGTTTGGAGATAATGAATAGTTTATTTACTCCTTTGAGGTTGTAGTATCGATATAAGATATCGTATGGCTCCCAATAATAAGTTATATTATTTACAAATAAAGTAACTGATAATTTACGTAATCATGAAATCGGTAAAGGATGAATTACTTGATTTTGAAAATGATAAATAAAATGGTTTAAACACACCTCTCTAAATGACATCATAAGGGAAGTACGCGCGTGAGGTCAAGCCCCCTGGCTATTGAATGCAGGGTGGATATAGTCCTAGGCCATGTGAGCGTTTGTGTTGTATATTTTCTGCGATGGGTAGGAGATTCTGGGTGTGGTCTTGATTATCCCACAGGCCCATGACCGCTTCCCGACGTTTTGCGTTATATGTGCCCAGGTTGTGTTATGATAGGCCCTGGAAGATGATGGTCATTTAGAGGTACGCACGGTGGGGAAACCCGGACGGACGGTCTTAGAATCGTTATATGTATATAAATATAACTATTCATCATCAAGTGGGACTTGATGGATTATATGCCATAAAGAGCATACTGAAGTGCCACAAAGAGCACATATAAATGCCACAATGAGCATTTGAAAATGAGTATTTTCCTGATAAGGAAAGGATTTTTACAAAAGGTAAAATTGAGATAAAATTGCCATAAAGAGCAAAAGATTGTGATTATATATATGTATATATACTTCCTATTAAGGAAAAGATATAAGAGATAATTGGTACATTCGATGAAGATCTTAGTTTAATGTTACTTATTTTATAGTTCCTGCTTCGCTTAAGTTTTAAGTTGTGTAGGTAGCTTCTTATTTCTCTTTCACCATGATTTAACATTCATAACTGTCATACTTTTTATTCATCTGGTAGTCATATAGAACCGGGCCCTGACCCATTCATATTTCCTGTTGTGCTTGCATCTCGTATCCGCTCAGGTACTCCGCCGAAAGGATGCCTGAATTGAATTCCGACCCCGATGTCTTTGGCGAGCCATGATGCTTTGAACATTTTACGGGGCATTTGGAAATAGACATTCTCATTCTTGCACTCTAGACAGGATCAGTTCTTTTTACTCGGGCGAGAGGCCCAAGCTTTTGTACTTGATTAATTTAATGTATTATGTAATTAATGAATTTGTTTAAATTTTATTGTGCGAGTCTGTGATCGACATCATATTTGGTCCCTTATTGTACATTTGTGTGTATGTAATATAATCTCATATGGGTTTCCACTTTCTTTTTTTTAGTTGGGTTGTTTAAATTCTTTTCTTTAACTTTAAAACCAAAATTTTTGGCAACCCGTCTTTCTGAAATAAGGAGTGGTTATCCCGTATACTTCCTCTTTTGTTGTGATGCTGAGAATGATTACATCCATGATTCTGTTATTTTGGAGTATCGAGCTGGCCACCCCCTATTTCAGATGGCGGGTTGTCACACTGGTATTTAATTAGGCGGGGTGTCACACACACACACACACACACACACACACACATACACACACACACATATATATATATATTGTGTACTAAAGGTGTCCCACCGCAAGGATACCGATGATGCTATTTTATCCAGTATCTTAGGAGACGTAGAAGACGCGGACTGTTACATGATTTTGTTGTAGTCGCTTCATACCATTTGTAAATCTAGATAGGAATCATTTTGGTGCATCGGGTTTATACCCAAAAGTTACTTTCAGCATTTTGATACTTCTCTCCTCTGGTTTGTTGTATTATCTGTTACCCGACGGTATATTCGGGTATATTTCTTTTATTGTATTTGTTACATTTTATTTGAGTACATCCTTTTATAGTTGTGCGTGAGTGCATTTTTATCTTGCTTCGTAGTTATTTTATTGTTGCCATGATGCTCACTGTATGTTTTTAATTTTTTTAAATCCGCTTATTATGGTTTTGGGTAGTTAGTAGCTTTTGTTTTAGTACCGACAGTAGATGCTATGAATGATCCACTTGAGATTCCTGTTTTAATTTAGTATAGGGCTTGCAACCCATTATTATTTTAAGCTAGGTGTCACAATTTTTATCATTTTTTTTAGTGGATTGAAGATTGTTGTGAGAGAACTATTTGTAAGTTTGGTTTATTAATGAAGATCTTTACTCATTCTTGCAATTTCTCTTTCATTATGGTAGCTTGATTCTTATATTAGGATTAGGGTGAAGTTTATCATAGTTGGCTAATATTGTCATGTTAATTTCATCGTTGTTTATTCCCTACTGATTTTAATTGTTATTAATGATTCCATATTCATTTTAAAGAGACACGAGAGTGTGTTTTAGAACCTTCAAGATTGTTTTGTCAAATCAAGTTTTGAGATTTAAAAATAGTATTTTTTGATGAATTATGCTTGCACTTTGATTGTTTTGATAGTCCATGCTTAAATACATTTGCGAATTTTAAAACTTGTATTTTCTAAAGGAATAGGAATTTTATCCATCTATTAGATACGTTAAAAATATGTTAATCACAACCTTCATATTCTTAGAGTTAAACACGGCGAGACTCGATTTAATTTGAGTTATAAAAAGGGAATGACAACATTAAATTAGTGTGTTGTATTAGTTACGTGATAAATGGACCCCGAATCCTAATTATTTCCTAATTGTTTACAGATTTCTTGTGTTACCCTCATTTATCGTAGTTGCTTTTATTTTTTGTAGATCATAATCATTCTCTATCCCATTTAGTCTACTTGGACAGTCACAATAAATTTGTATGAAAAATTGACAAATCTCTGTGGGTTCGACCTGTACTTACACTAGCTATTCCATAATAGCCCATGCAATTGCGGTATTTTATAAAATTGGCAACAAGTTTTTGACGCCGTAGCCGAGGATTTGTTCAATTTTTTTAAAGGGGTTGTGGCTTTCGGAGTAGTTTTTTTTTACTTCACACTTTTGTTAGTAAAAATTTAAAAAAAAAAGAAAAATTTTAAAAAAAAAAATCCAAAAATTAGTAAAAAAATTTATTTTTTCCTGTAGTAATTTTCAAAATAAAAGAAATAATTTTTTTTGTCATAAGTGTGTTTGGTTATTTTTTGTTTTCGTGTCGAATACACCACTAGCGCGTGCCATGTTATTTTTTTCTTTTCTTTTCTTTATATTCTTTTTTGTGTCGCACTTTACGTTGGGTGTAGTTTCTTCTTTGTTTTTTTTTTCTTTTCTTTTTCAAGCACATTAAAAAAAAGAGAAATTTTTGCTTTTTTTTAAAAAAAAAAGGCTAAAGTGAAGAAAAATTTAGAAAAGTGTGCAACGGTGAGCAAACGTGAAGAAACTTGTGCAATCTTGCCACGAGCGCAAGGAACTCTCGGGGATGACTGAAACGTAGGCAAACTTCATCCCCAATCGACGTCAACTTAAACTTCGCCCCGGAGTAAACAATTGACCGTAAAAAGCCCACGTCGGAGGTACATTTTTGTGTGCTCCAAGGTGGTTTAATTTTATATTTAAATTAGCACGTTGCATAAATCTACTTAAGGGCAAAACTCTTAACAAGGGTAGAATTAAAAGCTAATCCAACACGAACTTATCATATCGATTCTGTTTTACCTTGTATAGGATTGGTTGTTTTTAATGAGTCTTCGTACCGACCACCTACATGGAGGAAAAAACAGAATTTGAGGTGATAACCGTAGTTGGCCATCGTTTAAATTTTCCCTTGTCTAAAAGTATTGGCTGTCTAATTAGATTTTTTGTAAATTATAATTGCTTTTGCATTAAAAAAACTCAAAAAACTCAAAAAACAAAAATAAAAATCGTGTGTTGTAAATTACAATGGGTGAACCACATATTGTTATCCCATCATCTTTCTCATATTCCTCAATTGATCCTGTTGACGTCTTTTAACAAAATACTAAAAATTTAGATGACTACGTCTTTCAATTAGAATTAGATGGGTCAGTAGTCATTTTAAAAATTAAAGAAGGTATGGATGAGAATCCAACCCCTGTTATTACAATTTGTCCACCAAAGTGTATCGATTAGAAAGAGGTAAACAAACGATATAATGATGTTATTTCTAAAAATAATCATGAATTAAATGGGGACAATCAATTTTATGAGGAGGAAAAAATTGATAATTTTGACACATGTAATACTTGTGATGATTTTGATGTTGATTTCTGTTGAGATTCTTCTCCTAATTTAATTGTGAAAAATGCCAATTCCTTTTATATGTGGGAAAATTTATTTAAGGATTCGTAATCCGATTTTAGTGACACTTCATGTATTTATAACGGTCCTCCAATTTTTGGCGAAGGAAGCGTATCGCCCCGTGATACCTTTTCTTCCCGCTCTTTTCATAAAATCTCACATTTAGGAGTGGAGTATGCATCCCCAATTTTACGTGACTATTTTCGACAAAGTGATAACAAATATTTGGATCCTTATTACAATTTATTACCTCCACGTGATGCATCGACATATGATTCATGCGATTCAAATTTATTTATAACTGATGATATATCATTCATAACTGTCATACTCTTTATTCATCTGGTAATCATATAGAACTGGGCCCTGACCCGTTCATATTTCTTGTTGTGCATGCATCTTGTATCCACTCAAGTACTCCGCGGCAAGGATGCCTCATCTGACTTCCTATTCCAATGTCTTTGACGAGCCGTGATTCTTTGTGGGTATTATGGGACATATTGCAATAGACGTTGCATTCTTGCACTCTAGTTAAGAACGGGTTCTCTTTACTCAGGCGAGAGGCCCAAGCTTTTGTAATTGATTAATGTAATGTATTATGTAAATTATTGAACTTGTTTATTATTGTTGTATGAGTCTGTGGCCGACAGCATATTAGGTCCCTTTTTGTACATTTGAGGGTATATACTATAATTTCATCTGGATTTACATTTTATTTTAGTTAGGTTGTTTAAATTCTTTTCTTTAACTTTAAAAGAAATTTTTTTTGGCAACCCATTTTTGCGAAATAAGGAGTGGTTATCCTGTATACTTCTTATTTTGTTGTGATGCTGAGAATGATTCCATCCATGATTCTGTTAGTTTGGAGTATCGGGCTGGCCACCCCCTATTTCGGATGGCGGGTTGTCACAGATGGTATCAGAGCATCAGGTTCTAGAGTCCTTAATGGTCTGTGTGAATACTTTATGTCTTCAGCGTTGCTTTTGATTTGACATAGAGCCTTAGGATTAAGATCGTTGATTTCTCTGGTGAGATTTCGTTCTTCTTCCATGCGGTAGAACTCCTAGAATCTTTTGCGCATTCGTGTGAGATTAGTAGGTCGATTAAAGAAGGGCGCTAGGGAAGGTTGTGGTGAGGGAATTGTGAGAAGGATTTCTAAGAACTGTAAATTGTGGTCGGGGATGAGGACCGATTTGGATGTCGCTCCTTTTTGTAGCATTTTCTTGTCTTCCTACTACGACTACTAATTATAGTGGATGCAGTTTTCCAAGTACCGCTAGACGTAGATGGTGTTACTAAGCTTGAGATTTCAAGCAACGTTAAATTGAAGTGGAGTAGCGCCCATGATAAGGGCCACCCGTTGAGAAAGGATGGAGGAGAATTCTTCACCCGTCGGAGTAGTGCAGAAATGGTGGGAACGTAGTAACCTTATTTGGGGGTGCTGGATGTTTTGGTCTATGAAGAAACTCGGTAGATACTTTCTATAGTAAATTTCAATGGGATAACTGGAATGAGAAGAAGATGAAATCTCAAATGTTCACGCGAGGCTCGGTCAGAGGCCGACATGTGAATAAAGAGTTGTATGGTTAGGGAAGCCATACCCCAAAATAAGGAAGAAAGAGCCCTTTGATGGAATGATAGGCTCCAGAATAAGTGTCGTTAACACTTCTGATGGGGCAGTGATCATGAAACCCCATTGGTGGACATCCGCCCTGGGAGGTTTCACTGAACTACGTGGGCAATTGTTTGGCAGCTAGGGTTGGAACAATGGTTATGACGTGGAAGAACCACGCATTTTGATTATGTTGATTGGAAATCAAGGGCAAAGATAAAGTGCTAATGGGAATTCCACCTTAGTAGTGGGTGGTGCATTCTTCATGATAAGATAGAGTAGTATTGTGTTTACTATATAATCGGGTGTGTATATTGAGGTTGTGGTAGTATCGAAGCTACTAAATAGAGTAATTATCTGACTTCCGTGGTAAGGAAGTTTATATTTTTCCTTCACTTATTATAAAAAGAGTGGTGATGTAGTTTCTTTTAAGTACTATGGACGTTATGTATTACTTGTATGACATCTATACTATATAAGTAAAGATATTTTGGGTTGTTTGGGGTGATATCAAGAATTTAAATTGCTAGGCTACCCTATTTCTAGTTTCAGGATGAAACTAGTTGTCCTATAATATCTCTCCCGAATATGGGTTGAGACTTTATAGGGGTGGTTGAGGTATGTAGGAGGTTTTATTACTTGTTGTGTTATCTTGTGTGGGTGTTTGGATGTTTGTTTGCATTGTATATGATTGGTATTCCTTATCTCCATGACCAACAAGGTTGAGTAGTAATGTACAGGAGGGGTTCCTTGTTTGGATTCCGCTTTTGCAGGACGCTCCACGCGTGAACCTCAATGACGTTTGAAGTGGAGAGATGATGTTCTTTCTTCTTTTAGTTCATTCCATTTTATTTATTTTATTTTTGTTTCTTGAAAGTTGGGTTGAATGGTTTAGCCGAGAATCACATAGAAGAGTGATTAAGGGCTATTAAAGTGCGAGATAGAAGCACTGTATATAGTTCTCTCCTCTGATTGATGTGAGGGAGACTGCGATACGAAGTCGAATTGAGACTTCGAGTTATGCCTTGATAAGAAGGCTATTTGAAAAGATGTATATATGTTATGGGATAAAATTTGTAAGACTTCACAGAAAGTGAATGTCTGGTTAATTGAAATCTTTAATGATGCTATGGTAAGACGTAGAAGTAGAATTTTGTTAATAGAATTGCAAGTTAAAATTTACTGATCCCGATCATGTGTTTTATACCATCATATCTTAATGACTGACAATGCGAGGTAGTAGTGTAACGGGAGGGTTACTTGTTTGGATTTCATTTCGGCGAGACGTCCCACGCATGGAATCGAGCGAATGTCAGAAGTTGAGATTGGCCTTGGACACTAGGGATATACTTGGTATTAAATGTATACGACTTAGATTGGATATATATATATATATATATATACCTTAGGTTTATTATGACGTAAGGCCATTAGGGAATGTGATGTTGATTTAGGAAGACTATAAGGAGTTGACCACTATTATGTTGTGGGTTGATCCTTAGGGGGAGTAGGTCCCTAGGAAAGAGGAGTATGGATCCTCGAGATATTTCGAAGGTTAGGCCAAAGGAGACGAGGCCTCTCTTTGTTAAAGTGTCACATTGGTAACCTAACTTTTGGGGAGCTAAAAGGGATGAATTGACTTCTATTCCCGAGTTCTTGTGGTTATGTTCGGGGGTGAATTTAAGGAACAAGTCTCTGCCAGGAGCGGGAAGTAATAATACTGGAGCGTGGACCCGTTGTGTATGCGTCTCACAAAATCTAGATTTGTTGGAAGTATTATTCCATGATTGATTTGGAATTCATTGCGGTAGCAATCGCCTTAAAGTGTGGAGGCACTATTTCCTGGGCAGGAAAGTTGGTATTTCTCGTGAACAACAAGTTGTTTGCAGTATGTCGGGGGAGAAATTGAGATGGTATATGAAGTCCATAATGGAATATTGATTAGATTTTTCTCATTCGCTAAGAGAATGCGATTGGGGTACTAGATGCGTTGAGTACAAAACCCGTTGGATATTGTGGTGTCGGCATGGAAAGCCAAATGAAATGAGCATGACTAGGAAGATTTTGTAGTAATATCATTCCGGTCTATGATTGACCATTTCACCTACTCGCATGAAGAAGAGTCACGGTGGAATGAAGAAGAGTATATTTATAGATGTCAGCATGGAATTTTCGGCATTAAACTAGTCATGATCCTGTTTGAGAAAATTATCGATTGTTCAACTACGCCGTCACTTTCCAGACATTGCGGGATAACGATATGTGGAGAATACGCCCCGCTTTTTATGGAGGGGTGGTAAAACCGTGTGAAGTGCCTAATAATAATGTAGACCGAGATGAGATGTTCGTGTCGAAGTTTTGGTACGGGTTCCATGAAGGAATGAGAACCGTATGGAAATGACGTATATTTATCCACCGTAAAGTGGTCATAACTAAACGTTGTGAATGGAGCGAGTTGACTTAGTGCCTAAGGGCATATCTTGAATGTGAACATTAGGATACAGAACGGACGGTGTAGTAGTTTTATGGATGGAAATTCCTTTACAATAATTGGGCTTTTGATGGACTTATGGATAATTTCCTAAGGTATGGCGTCGTGAGTGGCCTTGGGCAGCCGGTTGAAAAATTTGCATATTCGTTGGATGAGGCCAGCGAATAATTGGTTCCTTGGACTCGGAGTGGTCCTGGAACATTTCTTTAGTGACTCGGCTTTTGAGCCTTATGCTAAAAGGGCTACGCCTATGCAGGGAGAAGCTGAGTAGTGATGAGGTTAAGCCAATTAGTGCTAGTATGAGTACCTCTGTGGTGTGATGTAACGCGATTCAAGTTGTAAGACTATTTATGCCGAATCATGTGGTTATCATCTTCTGTCGTAGGAAGTTAGAATTGTTAGTTGGTGAGGAACACTTTGTGCTAGGCCAAAGTACAAAGATTGTAGACTAAGATCGATAGAGATGACCTTAGTCCAAGTCCATTTTGGGAGGTCGTAATAACGAGGGTTTGTTAAGGACGATAGGATGATAGTTTAAGAGTGTATACCCTTTAAGCGTATAGAGTATGCTCGAATTTTGAGGGCAAAATTCCCTCATAATGGGGGGAGTATGTAACAACCCTCGCTTTTAGAAGGCTGATTTTATATTAATTTACCGCAGAAGGTGATTACATAAAATGTTGGAACTGGAGTAAATATTAATTTAATGAGTTAGAACTTAATATTTACTAAATTGATGCCTATTTACTTCATGTGAAAGTAAATATCATCAGGTTTCATGTTTTATAGTGTCATGTATTTGAAATGACATTATCATTTAAATGAAATTGGAACTCCAAATAAATTATAAAATTATCGGATGCAATTTTAGAGGACGTAGTTAGTCCCGGAGTGTGCGAGACAGTCAAAATAGGTGCCATATCGTATTTTTGGGTTTCAGGCACTTTTATCTGGTTTTAACTTAAACGCGTATTGGGAGTCATTTTAATGTGGTGTTAACTACTTAAGTTGGAGACTTTAGACTTAAGACACGATTTTAAGTCTTACCCCTTATTTCATTTCCTCATTTCATATCTTAAAACAAGAGAGAGAGAGAGAGAGAGAGAGAGAGAGAGAGAGAGAGAGAGAGAGAGAGAGAGAGAAATGGAGAAAGAAGAAAAGATAGAGATTGAAGATGGATTGTTGCTTCTACTACAAAGAAATATGAGATTACAACCCTAAGGAAAGATTTCTACTTGCTAATATATGATTTAAGATGATTAAATTGTGTGATAGTTGTGTAATTGCATTTATTGATCAAAAATAGAAATTTTGGTGATTTAACCCTAATCTTGGGTTTTGATGATGAAATTGTGGATGATAGTAGTTAATAACCGTGTCGGTTGATTTGGGGTAGATTTATGATGTTGGTTGTGGGTAAAAATGGAAGAGATTGGAGATTGGGGAAATCTAGGGTTTATAACCCTCGAAGCCATTCTTGGTAAATTCTCCAGGTCGAATCGATCCGGCCCCCTTGGTGAATCGATTCGCTAAGGCGAATCGATTCGGAATCATGCTATTTTTAAGTTATTTTGTTTTAACTCAATTTTTCTCCTTTTCTTTAAGCTTAGGACCTAGGAACCTTCTTGAATGAAATAAAATTAGAGTCCTAGAGTTCTAGATTTGTTGGGGAACTACCCTAAATTAGAAATGGTTCATATGGGGACTTTTTTGGGGTTATGCCTATTGATGATAGGGCATTACTTTCTTCTAGTCAATTACTATAAAGCTAAGAGTTATAGTATTATGTTTGGGAGACTTTAGAAGCTCAATTGAGCTACATTATTTTTGATGGTTTATATTATCACCCCAAAAGAATGTTGGGAGATTTCAGAAGCTCAATTGAGCTATGTTAACCTTGATGGTTCATAGTAACACCGCAAACGAATGATGGGAGAATAAATGGAAAGTTGTAATACCCCGTATTTTTATGCTACATTAATTTGGGGATTTATTAAATTTATTGTGAATGATTATTTAATAAAAATCCGGAAATTAATTATGTTATAATTATTAACGTGACTAGAGTTAGTAATTATGGGAAAGTTACTGAATATTACTAATGAGCATTGTAATATATTATATTGGTTATATTGAATGTCATGAGTGAATTAAATGACTATTTCGGAAATTTAAGTCGGGACGTGCCCGTGTCACGTCAGGACTGATTTTGTTAAATAAAAAGTGAATATTTTATAAGTTGTTCGTATGGTCATTTTGAGTGCGTCAACGCGTCCGGAAGGGCCGAGATAGTCAAAAAAGTGTAACCGGGGGTTTAGTTTGGGTCTCGGGGCTTTTTTAGGCCTAATTGGTACCCCGGGAGGGCAATTTAGTCATTTCACCTTTTTGGGTAATTAAACCCACGAAATTTAGCAACCTATATCATCCATCTAGGTTAGTCCGTTAGGGTTAGAATATTCATAAATCAAGTGATGGCCAATGGAGAAGAGAGGAGAGAGCTCCAAGGCAATTCAAGGCCAAAAAGTCACCGGTTTGCACCGCCGCTACCACCAACGCGTAGATCGCGAGATGGGGAACGCAACCACACCGGATTCATCTACAAACCGGACTTCTAAAAATCCCAGGCAATTGTTTAACTTGCATATTTTCGTTAATGCAATCTTCATATTAGTTTAGGAGTGATTAGAGATGAAAATTATGGAAGAAAACCCAATTTGTGTTAGGAAAATGCATGTAGTTTCGATTATATGGAAATTCTGGAACCCTTGCCATGTAGAGGAATATAACCCACAAAATTTTGATGATATATTAGAAGGAATTTCTGGTAAAAATAGATTAGAACCTTGATTAAGAAAAACTCTAGGGTTCTTGATGACTAGATGAGATTTTGGGTTAATTATCCATGTTTAATGTTAGATATACACATGCTTTACGTTATAAACATCTGGTATATTGTTATAATGATAGTAGTATTATTTTTGGGACGATTAGAATGGAAAAATATGTTTTTGGTTAAAGAAATTTAGTAGCACCCGTAACTGCATTCTACAGAATTTTTCCCATACCTACTTGATCGATCGATCGAGCCTAGAGCTTCGATTGATAGAAGGTTCGATCGATCGAGCCCCAAGCTTCAATCGATCGACCCCTCGTGGCAGAATCCTAATTCCCTCTTTGAATGAGTTAAATTCAAATTGTCGTGAAATAATTCTTGGGCATTCATGATTAAATATTTTGGGAGACATTGAGGACCAGTAGGGTATATGAATAAATATTGGGACCTTTAATCTTCAACGAGAATGGTATTTATGGGACATTTACTTTAGGATTGGTGAATTTATAAATTTAAAGGGTGAGGTGCGTAAGAGAGTTACGTTGGAACCTAATAAAGACACTTACTGAATTTCAGATTTGTGAGGATATAGTCCACGAGTGTCAGGTAATGAGTGAGAAAACCCTTCGAGTTAAGGTTAGGAATGAAACCTTATACGTAATTATATAAATGTGAAATTAAGGATACATGATATAATTATGGGTGACGAGAAGAACCTATAGTAATAAGATATAGTGGTATATTTATATGATTGTGTGTACATATATTATATACATGTGAAAAACATATCGCGCTATTTGCTATCCTTGAGGTTACCGCGTTGGGACAGTCTTATCTCGATGGGACCTTTATGGGGGATATTGACTTGTACCCTAGAAGATATATATCCTTGTTACAGGCTATCGAATTGATAGTTCAGACGGTCCTAAGAGACGCGAGTATGTGCCATCCTCTTAGAGACTTGAAATCTATACTTCGCCTCGATATTGATTGTGTATGTGTTAATACAGTTCGAGAGTGATTCCAAACTTGTATTCCCCTTGATATGAGTGGTATGGGGTTTGGATAGTAAAAGTATGCACGCATCATAGTTTTATTCGGGGTGCTGTTATGTTATATATATTATTCGAGTAGTTAATATATATATGATAGTTGGAAATTGAAACTGCCTACTGTGATTTGATAAGTAGGACATGGTTGATGACTCTTATAGTGAATACTTGTTTTGTGAAAGTATAATATGTTACTGGGAAACTTTATAAATTAATAAAAGCTAAAACGAGAGTTGTGTTGCTAATTGGAAGTATTCTTTTTAAACTAAAATATTGTTCAGTTTTGAAATATTATGAGTAAGAAGATACGCTAAATTATTGGGGAGGTTAGTATGATAAAATGATAAGATAAACCGTTGGGAAGGTTAGTCCGATAGGTGTGCACATTAGAAGAGAGGTGAGTATTTCTCAAGAGAGTGACGCATGAATATGTTATTGCATTGGCCTGTATCAATTTAAATACTTGCTAAACGTATTTTAAAAATCAAACACACTTTCGAGCTCTGACCCATTTCTTTTTTTCTCTCTCTCCCTCTTGTATATATATGTATATATTTCAGGTGCCCAGCCACAGGGGCGTCTTGCTTAGGATCCCTTGAGAGGAACGTGCTGCAGCTTAGGTGGGAGTTGCAGGTCACTTGCATAAACGGCTTCCTTTATTGACTCCACTTCTAGCATTCTCATTTATTGGGCATGTGTCTCCCTTTCCATTATTTCATTTGTTATTGGGACATTTATATTTCAGTTGTTTCCAGTATTGTTCTATGGGATTTATTCAGTTTGGATTTGTGACTTTAGTTTTCATATGTTGACATTCGATTGACGAATGTATTATATTATTTGGTTTATTGTGATGTGATTCTTAATTGTAGAAATGTTGTTTTTAAATAAATAAATCTTTTTCTTTAATTAAAATTTGGAAAGTATGTATGAAAAATGGTTTTGACACTTAGCTTAATTATTTAGGGTGTTAAATTGGAAAATGTATTTTTATCGACAGTGATCCTGAGAATGAACCAACTATTTACCTTGAATTAATTTAATAAAGGAGTGATCGCCCGATATTTAATTAGGCGGGGTGTCACAAAAGTTTATTCATTCCTTTGAAGTACGACAGTATTGGGGTTTTAAAGTAATACCCCAAAATTTTTGGAGATAATTAAGAGTTTATTTACTCCTTGAGGTTGTAGTAACGATATAATTTATCGTATGGCTCCGGATGATAAGGTCAATTATCTACAATAATTTAAATAAGTATGGTTTCAAATAAACGAAACATACATGTATAAATGGAAATGAAATGGATGGTAAATGATAATTTACTTAATCATGAATATGGTAAATGCTAACTTACTTGATTTTCGAAAATGGTAAATAAAATGGTTGGAACACACCCTATCTAAATGACATCATAAGGGAAGTTCACGCGTGAGGTGAAGCCCCCTGGCTAATGAATGCAGGGTGGATATAGTCCTAGGCCATGTGAGCGCTTGTTGTTGTATATTTTTCTGTGATGGGTAGGTAATTTCGGGTGTGGTTATGACTACCCCGCAGGCACATGGCCGCTTCCCAACGTTTTGCGTTATAGGTGCCCAGGTTGTCTTATGATAGGCCTTGGAAGATGATGGTCATTTAGGGGCGCGCATAGTGGGGAAACCCTGATGGGGGGGTCTTAGAATCGTTATATGTATATAAATATAACTATTCATCATCAAGTGGGACTTGATGTATTATATACCATAAAGATCATATTGAAGTGACACAAAGAGCACATATAAATGCCACAATGAGCATTTGAAAATGAGTATTTTCCTGATAAGGAAAGGATTTTGACAAAAGGTAAAATTGAGATAAAAATGCCATAAAGGGCATAACATTCTGATTATATATATATATATATATATATATATATATATATATATATATATATATATATATATATATATATATTTCCTTTTAAGGAAAAGATATATGAGATAATTGGTGCCATTGATGAAAGTTTTAGATTAATGTTACTCATTTTATTTTCTTTTTAGCTTATGTTTTAATTTGTGTACGTAGATTCTTATTTTCCCTTTCTTCATGATTTATCATTCATAGTCATACTCTTTATTCATCTGGTAATCATATAGAATAGGGCCCCGACCCGTTCATATTTCTTATTGTGCATGCATCTTGTATCCGCTCCGGTACTCCGCCGCAAGGATGCCTGATCTGCCATCCTATTCCAGTGTCTTTGATGAGCCGTGATGATTTTTGGGTATTACGGGACATATCGCAATAGACGTTATCATTCTTGCACTCTAGTTAAGATCGGGTTATCTTTACTCGGGCGAGAGGGGCCCAAGTTTTTGTAATTGGTTAATATAATGTATTATGTAAATTATTGAACTTGTTTACTATTGTTGTATGAGTCTGTGCCCGACAGCATATTCAGTTCCTTATTGTATATTTGAGGGTATAAAATATAATTTCATCTCGATTTCAATTTTATTTTAGTTGGGTTGTTTAAATTCTTTTCTTTAACTTTAAAACCAATTTTTTTTGGCAACCCGTTTTTCTGAAATAAGGAGTGGTTATCCCGTATACTTCTTATTTTGTTGTGATGCTGAGAATGATTCCATCCATAATTCCGTTAGTTTGGAATATCGTGCTGGCCACCCTTTATTTCGGATGGTGGGTTGTCACATTTACATTATTCACTTGCAAGCCCATTTGAGCCAAAAAGAAAATAAGTCTTTTGTTGAAATTAATTATCCTACCCAGCTCCAACTGGGATTTTAAAACCCATAAAATAGAGGCAGACCCATTTTTTGGGAATAGTAGGATAAAATTATGGTAGGGAAATGGCAAAAAGAAAAGGAGGTTGCAAAAATAATGTGTGAAGAAAGAAAAAAAGGAGGGAAGAAAGAAAGAAAAAAAAGATGAAAAAAAAAATGTGAGTTGAAAAGAGAAAGGAAAGAGAAGAGAAAATGGAGGTTTGACGAAAAAGTGCCTAAAAGTCAAAATACCGAAAAACCTCTATTTTCTTAGAAATTTTGAACACCAAAAGCCATTCTTTTTGGCCAAAATCCGAGCCTACAATACAACAAAAGACATTCCTAATCGATCTCAAGTGAAGTTAGTTATAGTGTGGAGAGAAGATGAGTAGGATATATGGTGTGATTCGACGTTTTCAAAAACTAATCATTTTTTCATTCATGAGACCATATTCATCCGTTATAAAATTCCGTTTTTGATCATGTATATGTGAGATTCGTTCATTTAAATTTACTCCATTATTCACATATACCGAGAGAAAATAACCCATTTTCGAGTGTTCGATTGTTAGTGCATCTCGTGAGATTTTGAAATCAAGAAGAACTTTCGGATAAGAAATGTAACAATCAAATATTTTGAAATGGATGGTTATATTGACTATACACACACACACACACACGATAAGTTGAGATTGAAAAGTGAAGTTCTACTATATTTACGAAGTTTGCATTCAAACTTGGTTATATTATTTTTGCGTCTTTTGTATTGAGTTAAGCTTTTGAATTTTGTGGGTATATTCACTGCAAAACCTCACGGGACAAAACTCGTCCACTAGGGTAACCTAGGGATTTAACAGCTTGCTGCACATGCTAAGTGCAATTGTGATTCCTACGAAAGTAAGTTAGATTTTTTTTTTAGTTTTGCTCGAGGACTAGAAAAGTTTAGGTTTGGGGGTATTTGATAAGTTCATTATTTTATATATTTTATACCCAAATTTATACTTTGTTAGTCCCATTTTAGTGTATTTAATAAGTTCTTAGGACTATTTTATTACAAAGAGTAAAAAATGCGAAAATGATTGAATTCATATTGAAAATGGCAATTTTAAGTAAAAAATGTGCAATTCGATAATTTTATAATATTCTTCTGCTAATTTGTGAAAACAAATTGCCTAGTAAAATTTTAGCAGGGAATGATGGAATTTGTTGCACTTCATGATCAATTCAAAAAAGGCGCGAAAAAGCGTATTTTTATGGTTGTTCCAAAAAAGTTGTTTTTACGCTTGTGAAATCGTAAAAAATTCAGAAATTTTTATTCTCCGATTTGGGTGAAGCTCGGCATGCGTGTTCAGCAAGAAAAGATAAGATTTTTCAAGTGGGGGGAAATGTCATCCCTTATCACGATCAAAAGATTAAAGAGGTGTAGACATAGCTACCAACACCATTCGGCCATTCAGAAAGAGTCGCACCACAACTCAAATACCTCAGTACTTTTCCTATAAAAAGGACACTTGGGCTCATAATTTAGGAGACAATTAGATAAGAAATTCGTGGAGGATTTCAGGGAGCAACTTTGAGTGATTGTAATCAATTTGAGGGCCAAGTTTTTATTAATTTTTTTAGAGGACTGAAGATTGTTGTGAGGGAACTATTTGTCAGTTTGGTTTATTAATGAAGATCTCTACTCATTCTTGAAATTTCTCTTTCATTATGGTAGCTTGATTCTTATATTAGGAGTAGTGTGAAGTTTATCATAGTTATCTAATATTTTCACGTTAATTATTGTTGTTTATTCCCTACTTGTTTTAATTGTTATTAACGATTCGATATTCATTTTAAAGCGACACGATAGTGTGTTTTATAACCTTGAACATTGTTTTGTCAAATCAAGTTTTGAGATTTAAAAATAGTAATTTTTGATGGATTATGCTTTCACTTTGATTATTTTGATAGTCCATGCTTAAATACATTTGCGAATTTTAAAACATGTATTTTCTAAGGGAATATGGATTTTAGACATCTATTAGAGACGTTAAAACTATTTTGATCATGACCGTCATATTTTTCGAATTAAACACGGTGATAGTCGGTTTAATTTGAATTTTAAAAAGGGAATGACAACATTAAATTAGTGTGTTGTATTAGTTTCGAGATAAATGGACCCCGATTCCTAATTATTTCCTAATTGTTTACAAATATCTAGTGTTACCCTTATTTATCGTAGTTGCTTTTATTTAGTGTAGTTAATAATCATTCTCTATCCCATTTAGTCTAGTTGGGCAGTCACAATTAATTTGAATGAAAAATTGACAAATCTCTATGGGTTTGACCTGTACTTACACTCGCTATTCTATAATAGCCCGTGCACTTGTGCTGTTTATAAAATTGACAGTAAATGTAAATTAGCCTATATGAAATAGTAAATGTTTCGGTCAATGTATAATGCGGGCAAGTTAATTTAGCAATTTATTAATACCCAAGAGATAAAAGTAATAGTAAAGTAGAATGATTAAGTGAGAAAATAAGAAACCTTGTTAGATCGAATCCATAATAACACAAGTATGTGTTGTATAAAGTTTTCTACTGAAGCAAGTGTTTCCTAACGCGATGTGTGCATGTATAGAATGATTATTTGAAATGGAATGACTAAAGTAACCCAAGTGCGAGAAAATGGGTAATTATTGTAAATAAAGGTTTTCCCCTAACAAATGTCACTTGGTTAACCGTGTGCATTAAAAATGGGATAAAATGATAAAGAGTGGTAAAGATGGGGTGATTAAAGTAATAAAGTGAGAATAAATAACGTTTTTGGAATAAAAACAGTTGCATACATTGGAAAATGTATAAGTATATGCATGTGTAAGTAGTGACTACATATGCACGTAGATATAACGTGTTAGAGTCTTCTTTCTACCGTTCATTCTTTATTGCATTGTTGTATTTTCCCACTGAGCATTCGACTCACACCCCTTCTTTGTTATGGCGGATCGTATGCAGGTCCGTAATGTGAGACCGTTATACATGTAAGTACTTTCAATTTACGTAGTAGCTCGGTATACTCGGATCTTGGGGGCACTTCCAACGGATCCCATACTTAATTTGTCAAAAAATGGAATCACATGGTAAATAAGTGAAACGTTAATTAATGATATAACTGGAGTAACTACATTATTCAGGTTGTCTCATTTCACTCCACACTTAACGTTCAAGTCGGATTGGGTTGGTCTTAACTAACTCCTAAATTTGGACTGGGGCATTAGAACAGACTTTAACGAGTTTCGCAATGCCTGCTCCACTTATCATAAGCTAATGGCTAGTGGGTTTGGAGTCTTTCTCCACTAGGGACGTCATGCCCTACTTAATTATTTCCCTACGTCATACGAGTTTTTCTTTATCATCAGATGCGTTTTAAGATTTTACCAATGCCCACATTATTGAACTCTTTAACATATCGAAGGCAAAACCCGAGTTTAACCACCCTTTATCGGTATTATACTTTTAAACCATCTCGTCCCTTTAAGTCCTTTTATCGACACTTAATACCTATTTTTTTAAATAACAATTTTTTAAACAACGTTTTTTAATTACCTCTTTTTTAAATAACCTTTTTTTACAAAAGTATTTTAAAAAATAAGTATTAAAAAAATAGTTATTTTAAAAAACTGTTATTTATAAAAACATAGTTTTTTTTTTTAAAAAACTGTTATTTTAAAAAATAGTTTCTTTTTAAAAAAATAGGTATTTAAAATGACGGTTATTTTAAAAAAACAGGTTTTTAAAAAAACAGTTTGTTCAAAAAAAGATATATTTAAAAACTGTTATTTAAAAATAGTTATTTAAAAATAGTTTATTTAAAAAAACTGTTATTTAAAAAATATGTATTTAAAAAAAGTTGTTCAAAAAGGTAGTTTATTTTAAAAAATTGTTATTTGAAAATGTGTTTTAAAAAAACAAATTTATTTAAAATAAGAGTAAAAACAGTTTATTTTATAAAAATAGTTATTTAAAAAAAACAGTTATTTAAAACACATAGTATTTTGTTTATTTAAAAAAATAGTTATTCAAAAAACGATTATTTGAAAAAAAATTATTTTATAAATGAAAGGGTATTTAGAAAAGATTGTAAAAAAAGGGTTATTTACAAAATTTATGGGTATTATAAACAATTAGGTTAAAAACAGAATAAAAAAGGAATATTTTCATGCAAAATTGGGAAACGTTGGGCTTAGAGGTGCAACTTTTGAAAGATTGTGTTTGCAAAGTGCAAAACACTCCAAACATCATATTTAATATTGTAATTAACTCAAAAATATTTTATCCATTTGTGATTCCATATATGGCTTGATTTAGATGTCTTTAATTCATTTTGAAATTGAAATTGTATCTAATGTGAATGTTTTGATTTGAATTGGAGGGTTTTGCTTTGTTTGGAAATTGAGTTTGGGTTTTGTTTACGAGGTTTTGAAATCTGCTCTGTTTCGAAGATGAGAGGGTTTTGATGTGAGGGTATTGTGTGGTGGACAATATCTCACCTTGAGTTTCAAATAATTATGTAATAATTATTGCATTAATATGGAATACGATAATATGTTCCCTTAGAGCATATGTTTTGAGCCTCAAAATAGTAAGTATAAAGGCTTCACATGAATATTTGTATCATATTAATTGTATGACGAAACTATATCCCTGCTATTTTTTGGTTCTAAGTGTGTGCCCTTAGGGAACATGTTATCAAGCCCCAATTAATATATCTACTAATATGGAGTGGCGGATCTATGTGGAGAGTATGGTGGACAATTTCAATTTCTTACCTTGACTTTTGAGTGTTTGCAAAATTAGTAACATAAGGTGGAATTTAAAAGAACAAAGAGAAAAATTTGATATATTTTTCCAACTTTAGTATTGGGACAAAATGTTAATACCACATTTTCCCACCTTAAATAAAATTTATGCACCCGACCCTACTAAGATGGACAGCATTTTTTGGAATTCATCGTGTTGTGCCACCTTTTTACTGGAGCGTGTGCGATGTTTCTGTTATTTTTTATTTAAATATGGTTATTTAATTTTATTTATTATTTAATAATAAAGTAAATTAAATAAATATAACTCAAATATTAATTAATTTAATTATTTACTACGTAGCAGTTAAGGACGTCTCACCTTTTTGGAAATACTCATTTTGCACCACTTTTTATCGGAAAGTGTATCTTTTTGGAATTATTAAAGTATTTAAACATTTTTTTCAATATCAAATTACTTATTACTTATTTAAATATTAATTATAATAATTATTTTTTATTTAAATATTAATTAATTAAATTAATTATTAATTATTTGAAAACCAATATATTATTTACTTATATAATAGCACTAATTAATTAAAATAATGTCTATGATATGTTACCTCATGGGAATTCCTTGTGTTGCATGGCTTTTTTATGAATGGCGAGATTTTTCAAAATTTTAAGTATTTTGATATTTATTAGATTAACTGACTTTGAAAGATCTCCCCCATTTTATGAATATTATGGTAGTCGTAGGTTCCAATTTCCTACCTGCTATAAATCTCAATGTTCACACAACACGAGTGACATGATTCGCCAATTTACCTATGCCCACAGGATATTTTTGTATATTATTGATTTGTAACGTAATCAGATTGTTTTTTTCCATGGACCTTTACATGTTTAGCTCTATTTTTTAGGAGTTATTCTATGATGCTTGACTCATATTTCATTGGTTAACTTCCTTAGTATTTTATCTTTGACTCGTTTAATTATCAAGAAGAGGGTTTTTCACGTGCTATGACTTCATGCATTTTGGCACGTGCCTCATAATCCTTTGACACTACAACTGCTCCCAAAGTCCAAGGGCTTTGTAAGGTCGTTAGGCTTTTTTCTCGACTGAACGAAACATTTAGTCAAAACCTTTTTGGCTATCTGCTCGGATCATGCTGACCTATTATTTATCTTGGATGGGGGCACAAATTTAATTGTTCTTGAAGTATATGAACCGTTTTACTAGCTAGATCAATTTGAGGGTACACTGGTCATTTACAACCACCATTTTAGTTCTACAAGGTTTGGTAAAGCGTGATGATGATGGTTTTGAGAATTGTGCGATGCTTTTCATACACAAAGGCAGTTTCCTCCATTATTTACACAGAACTCTTTCTTTCTTTCTTTATAGGCTATTTTCTTTTCTTTTTCTTTCATTATCACGTTTTCTCATCTTCTAGTTTCTCTAGCTTATAGCCATGGTTTACATTATAAACGCTAAGAATTTCGAAGAATTTAAATAAAGATATGTCCCCTGATGGGTTTCCAAGGAGATGGCTAGGGATTCATGTGATCCCATTCACCTCTAGGAGGGGCACTAGTTTCCCAACATCTTTATTCCTGAATGTGGGGTCATTTTTCATCGGATCCCCTCTTCCTTTAATTATTTGAGTACTTTGAGGTTGTCCCTCCTTAGGTTGCCCCAAGCACATTGAAAGTGATTTATGAGTTCCACCGCCTCAACTAGCTATATGGAACCAACCTAGGTATCCCTGAACTAATGTGTTATTATTATGCCCGTGTTTCGACCGGATCGGATCGAAAAATGTATCTTCGATTTTATTTTTGATTTTTTCAGAAAGAAAATAATTATTTCGATTTTTGATCTGATTTTTTTTGGAAAATTAATTTTTTTTTTAATTCAAAAAAATCGAAAATATATTAAAAATTGACAAAATATATTTAAAATCCAGAAATTTCGAAAATCACAAAACAAAAAAAAAAATAGGATTTTTTATTACTCGAAATTTTCATTTAAAAAAAACAAAGACAATGGTTTAACGGAACATGTAAATACATGAGGATTTGACCCATTTTTTCATTTGTGTAGAAGTTAGGAGGATAATCTCCTTTTATAAAACACACTTTGGAACCCTCTCCCTCTCCCAACCAATGTGGGATATGGGAACCTTTCAAAAAATTGGGAAAAATTCAAAAATCGGAAAATAATTTGGAAAAATTAAAAAAAAAAATTCGAATCGGCATAGTTTTGAAAAAATCGGATCGAAACAAAATTAGAAATTTGAAAATTCAGAATTAATTTTATTTTCGATCCGATTTTTTTTTGGAAAAATAAGTTATCGAAAAATCAAAAATCAGCAAACTAAAGTTTCATTCCAAATTCAGAAAAAATAGGATAAAAAATTGAAAAAATCATAAGTTCGGGAAAAAACAGAGCCCTAGTTACTATTAATGGAGTGCTTCTGGCGTTGACTCATACTACTTGAAGGCTAGGTCAGCCAATCTCCAGTTGGTAGTAAACCTACCAAACTCCTCTAAGGTCATCATTTTTCCATTTGCAATTTGCATTGCATTTATTTTATGTGTTGATTATAACTTTTGTGCCTTTTTTTGTTCGTTCAACTTCTAAGAAAAGAAATTTCCTCGCGAATCCCATGTCAATTTTTGAGACCTCCATCAGATTTGGGATTTTAAGAATAGGCTTGGGGATGCTCCTCATCCAAGGTCGGCTGCCCTTCGGCTTTGTTACGTTTATAACACAACCTCAATCATTGGTCAACCAGTGGATGGGATCCCAGTCACTCCTCCTACACTAGCTAATCTCGAGCATTCATCCTCGTGCGAGGGAACTCCCACGTCTTTCAAAGCTTTAGACGTTTCAACAATCATAACTCGAGAAGCTGTCGAGGATATGGCACCCAAGATGTAATACCCTATCCATAGAGTTTCTTACCGTGTGTCTCATTTTGGTATATCTATGGAAATGGGCATTTTGTTATCTTTTCTGGCTCTTTGGGATGATTTTATGGTTGGAATCAAGAAGGTAATTAATGCGATTTTTGGGAGGTAGACATCCGAATAAGTTACTGAATTCGTTCGAATGAGTATATGGATTTTTTTCGAACGAGCTTCAAATGGACTTCCAACATTATCCTTCTGATTTTTTTTTGAAGACTTCGTTTGACATTTGTTCAGTGTTTAATTGAACGAGATTACTGGGTTCATTCGAACGAGTTACGAATCTGGTTCGAAAGATATATTGTAAGAATGCATATTTTGAGTTTTTTTTAGTGTTGTCAGCTTTGGGGCCCTTGGATGAGATGTGTTGTCAACCCTTGTGTAGAGGGGGTATCCCCACCAAATATTGATTATCTAAATTGATCCTATATTTGACAAATAAAAAGGAAGACAAGGATCACCCGAGGGAGCTCCCACGAAGACCCTCCATAGACATTCCTCGAAGCACTCCCCTCGAAGGCTATAGTTATTCGAATAATGATGTCTTATAATATATAGAGGAATGTATTTGATTATGTACTTCATTTATTGAGCAAGCTTACTTTGTAATATGGGCAAGGTTGTTTGGTACCCTCGAGGGACTATGCCTGGCAGGGCATGGGAGATCTTACATGCTCTATCGAACGACCTCTTCTTGGGAACCTCGTATGGGAATGGTTTGGAGGATTAAGAGCAAGGCAATGTTGGGAATGCAATTGCCAACACTCTTGGCAAACTTGGGAAAAAGTGTATCCAATACAAATGGTTACCTTATCTACTTACAACCAAGATACCATGAGTCAAACCTATTAAAGGGAACCTCCTTGAGGAACCCCAATCTTGTATCTTTGGAATAGAAATAGTTCTTAGCCAATAAATAAAATAATAAATTACTCGAGCCATTTGTCGGCCGAGCCACCTCAAACTATACACCATCCATTTGATTGATATAACCACATGTCTAGTGGGGTCAATTTTCATTCACTTTATGATTTCATATTGTCTAGCTTTGGGGAATTTGAAATTTTATCACTCAATTGAGATTATCATTAGGATAGAAGACCTAGGCCAATAAACCCGATTTCATAGTAGTTCTAAGGCAAGCCTTTGAGCTGCCACATCACGTCCCTCATTAATGCCACTATGCTTCTGACGGGCGTTACTGGACCAAGAGATGGATGGTATAAAAAAACTTGTTTATTACTTGAGTAGGATTATACATAGGTCTTAGGCGAGGTAGACTAGCATTAAGACGCACTATTTAGACCTTATATTTGCATCACAAAAACATTGACACTGCCTACTGTCATTTATAGTCCAATTATAATTAAGTGTGATCCTATAACGTTTTTGCTTGCTAGAGTTGTACTAATAAGCAGGGAATCCCTATGGTTCTTAATCATCTCAGAATACGACCTGAAATGCATAGTTCCTCGAGCCATCAAGAGCCAAGCTTATGCAGATGTGTTAGCCATATTTCCTTCGGGTACATTCGAACCACCTATGGAGGAGATTCCATGTGATAATATCCAAGACAACTTTGTAACACCCGATATGGATGAATGGAGCATGGAATTTGATGGCTCTTCGGCTGAAAAAAGGGGGAGAAGGTGTCATCTTGAGGAAGAGCGAGGAAAAAATTCGACTATATTTTAAGTGGGATTTCAAGTGTTCGAACAATGAAACCGAATATGAAGCGCTCGTACTAGGGTTACTCAAGGCCCGTAGAAAGGGCATATAAGTCCTCACCATAAAAGGAGACTCCAACTTGGTAGTAAAAAAAGTGATGGGTGAGTTTGTTTTGAAGCACATGAGCTTGGCATCTTATCGAACAATTATACAATGATTTCTCAGGTATTTGAGGTGGTAAAAATCATGAGGCACCCTCTATAGATGAATCGGCATGCTAGTGATTATGCCATCATTGCCCAGAAGATTGCATTTGATGAAGAGTCAACAGTCATTCGAATCACCAAAAGAACAACTCCCTCGACCATAGTGGAGATGCGACCCACAAATGACAATGATGATTAGAGGGGTAAAATAAGGAAACAATTGGAGACATGTGAAGGACTATAGATCTTAGTTGACATTTCACAGTATTTCAACGTAAGGGGTAACTTATATTACAAAAATAAAAGGAGACTGGTTATCCAAGTGTGTAGAGCCCGAGGAAGACAATCGGAGATTAATAGAAGTACATGAAGACAACTGCGAGACCACTGAAGTTTTCTTGTACAGAAGAGTTCAACGATAGGGTTACTTTTGGCCTTTGGTGAGGCAAGAAGCTATAATAGTATAAAGTTACTGTGGGATATTCCATTTGTTTTATCGGGCAGCAAAATGCAACTTCATCAATCAACCTCAAGATTGGAGGCCACCATACATAGACTTGTTGGTAGATGGACTAATGCCAATAGACAAAGATGATGCTACAAAGCAGAAGAGGCGAGCACCCAGATATTATGTCCAAGAAAGGCAGTTGTATCTACTAGGCTATTACGACAGGCCTCTGAGGTGCATCAGGGGGAAGAAGCAGAGGAAGTGCTGAAACAAGCTCACAAGCTAGGACACATTGGTGGCGCTGAACTTTATGATCAACTTATGATATTGGGGTATTATTTTCCTACGATGGACAAAGACTCAAAGAAATTTTTCCATAAATTCAAGGCTTGTCAACTGCATCGGAACATGATCCACGCTCCTGAGGTGGACTTTAATTCTCTCTCTATGCCTTTACCGTTTCACACTTGGGCATTTTATCTAGTGGGGGCAATAAATCCCTCCTCGAGAGGAAAGATTTGGATACTCGTGGCCACTTAATGTTTTACAAAGTGAGAAGAATCCATACCTCTGAAAAGGGCCACAACGGGGGTGGTCGCTCGATTTATGAAGGAATATCATTTGTTGTTTTTGTCACAACCCGCAAATTATTTTGGGTATTTTCAAAATATAGAGGAAAAATTAAGTTTTTGATAAAATTATTTTTCCAGCTCAGATACGTGGGATTTTCTTTTTAAAGGCGAAAATTTCAAATGGTATTGAAATCGGAGTTAAAACGTATTTTATAATATTTTTAAAAGATTTATCCGTTATATTTTTTTTTGCTGGCACAATCGATTTTTCTAGGTGGTCGATCGATCGACGACAGGGGGTCGATTGATCGATCCCCTCAGTTATCGTACGCAGCAGGTTTTCTCAAGGAGCTTGTTTTGGTTTCCTACTCTTATTCTTTGGCTTATAAATTAAGGTCGTGGATGACCCTTTTTGGAACAACTTTTGGTAGAAAACTTATATTATTTTCCTCTCCTTTTTATATACACTTAGCCCCTTTAATTTATGCATTCAACTTAGGGATTTTGGAGGTGTTCTTGGGGTTGTTTTGAGGTTTATCTTGGAGGAAGTTTTGATGATTTTAGAGAGATGATTTTGATGGTGTAATCTAACTTTTCTGAGCAGATTCTCGTTGGTTTCTCATCGTGGTTTGAGGTATGGGATTTTACACAATAGTCTCCTTAATCTCACGAGTGTTACTCCCTTTCAATTTATGTGATTATTGAACTGATATTTAAATTGCTAAATTCTTTTGGAAAATTGGAAAATTGTTGTTGGAATCTGTTTTTTATTCATGTTGTATTATTATTGTGTTGGGCATATTGTCACAAGATTTTAATATGGCATTGATGTTGGGCACCCGCCAAGACTCCAATTTTTGGCTACTTGATAAACTATGGGCGATGTATAGTGAGGCCTGGTGACTCTGATTAATGTGTTGTTGAGAAATTATATTGATAAAAATGATATTGAGATTCGCATTTTTTATTTGAATATTCGTACTCAAATTATTACGTTTTATTCACCACTAATATTTGTTGAGCATCTTTCCTGTCGTATTGTTTACTTCCCCGTAATTTCTTTTAGTTGGTAGGTTAGCGTGGATTGGGGTGCTATGGACCAATTGGGATGACTTTTAGCGTGGATTATTTGGGAAGAATTTTTAATTCAAGATGAGAAGATTGTATTTATTTTTGACGTATAAAGCATTGGAGTTTTATTTTGTTTTTCGAGTTAGATGTTGTATTTATTCAGGAGAATTGTTGTATTTAATTTGTGGAAGTTGAGATTTGTGGTTTTGTTTCTTTTGTGGGAATTAGATGCTCTATACCTTGTTATTTTATGGATTTGATTAGTTTTATCGACGATCGTTCTCCGTTCTCTCTCCCCGGGTGGGCGGGGTGTGGCAGAATGGTATCAGAGCTTAGGTTTATGACCACCCTCGGGTCTTGGGTTTTGGGTCTGTTGCGTTTTTGTTGTGCGTCTTTGGAGAAAGAAATTTTAGATGATCGTTTTGAATTAGGCATCTAGATTAGACGTGAGATATTTGAATTTTTGTTTACGATATTATTTTTGGAGATTGTTGGCCTAATTTTTTAGCGTAGACTTTCGACAAATTTTGAGGGAGAAATTCCATTGGTAGTGGGGAAGTGTAACAACCCGCGTAATTTTTTGGGTATTTTCAAAATGTAGAGGAAAAATTAAGTTTTTGATGAAATTATTTTTCTGGCTCAGATATGTTGGATTTTATTTTTAAAGGCGAAGATTTTTAAACGGTTTTGAAATCGGAGTTAAAACGGATTTTATATGATTTTTAAAAGATTTATCCCTTATAATTTTTTTTTGCTGGAAGACTCGATTTTTCTGGGCGATCGATCGATCAATGCTAGGAGGTCGATCGATCGATCCCATCAGTTTTTGTGTGCAACAGTTTTCTCAAGGAGTTTGTTTTGGTTTCCAACTCTTATTCTTTACCTTATAAATTAAGGTCGTGTGTGACCCTTTTTGAAACAACTTTAGGCAGCAAACTAATATTATTTTTGTCTCCTTTTTATATACACATAGACCTTTTAATTTATGCATTCAACCTTAGGGATTTTAGAGGTGTTCTTGGAGCTGTTTTGAGGTTGATCTTGGAGGAAGTTTTGATGATTTTAGAGAGCTGGTTTTGATGGTGTAATCTGACTTTTCTGGGCCGATTCTCGTTAGCTTCTCATCATGGTTTGAGGTATGGGGTTTTACACAATATGCTCCTTAATCTCGCGAGTGTTACTCCCTTTGAATTCATGTTATTATTGAACTCATATTTCAATTGCTAAATTCTTTTGGAAATCTGGAAAATTGTTGTTGGAATCTATTTTTGATTCATGTGGTATTATTATTGTGTTGGGAATATTTTCAAGAGATTTTAATATGCACTGATGTTGGGCACCCACCAAGACTCCGATTTCTGGCTACTTGATAATGTATGGGCGCGGTATGGTGAAGCCTGGTGACTCTGATTAATGTGTTGTTAAGAAATTATATTTATAAAAATGCTATTGAGATTCGCATTTGATTTGAATATTCGAACTTGTATTGTTACGTTTTATTCACCGCTAATATTTGTTGAGCATCCTTACTGTCGTATTGTGTACTTCCCCATATTTTCTTTTAGTTGGAAGTTTAGCGTGGATTAGTGCACTATGGACCAATTGGGATGATTTTTAGTGTGGATTATTTGGGAAGAATTTTTAATAAAAGATGAGAAGATTGTATTTATTTTTGATGTATAGACCATTGGAGTTTTATTTTATTTTCGATTCACACCCAACACTTCTATTCATTTCATTATGTTTGTTGATGTTTGTTTGGAAGAATGTTCCCTCTAAAATATTAGGTTATCAATTTAACATAGTATAAAGTTAACATTGTTCTGAAAGCTCTGGCCCATAATATCAACTTAACCTAGCATAAAGCCATCTTTGTTCTTTCCCTATTTTACATTATGTCAATTTCATTGATGTGCTAACTCAGTCAATATTTAAGAAAGACACAAAAGGAAGAGAACAAAAAGGCAAGAAGTTTACTTAAATAAATAAATGTTGTGATCACAAGCTATGAAAATTCCAAGATAGTAAAAACGGGGGATACAAGAAAAGGGGAAACCTAAACAAAAGCTGCTAGGGGGCATCCATTATAAAGCGTAGATTGGCCGAGCTAAGAAGTTGGTGATGATGCTGAGTAAGCATTTGCTCAAGACTATTTTGGTTAGAAATTATATCAGCAAAGTCCTTCTGGCGGTTCTCCCTTCTTTGTTATACATTATCTAGATCTTCCTCAGACTTGAGTAACTCCGCCTCCGATCGGGTAATAGCATCATGAGAATCCTCCACATTTTATTCAGACATAGCTAACTCGGCCTCCAAGCTTACTAATTCCTCCTAGATGGCCACTTGAGAGCGATGAGAACTTTTTAACTAATGATAAAGAGCAGGCATGTTAGCCTTCTTGAAGTCAGAAAGTAACTTCACCATCCATGACAATGAAAACCCATAATTGATAAGCAGATTAATCTTCCCCAACAAGACTTTTATTATATAAGAGTTTAAATATTCCAAAGGAGTTTCGAGGATCTCATGCAGAATGGTTTCTAGGCCAAGCAGTCTGCAGGCCATCATCACAAGAATGGTTGAACGCTGTGAGGGGAAAAAGTTGAAGGAAACCTGGCTAGAAGCTTCTCAATCAATGTGTGAGGACCATCAGTCAAAATATGGAGAAATCGAGCAAGGTCTGCTTTACAACCACTCTGGGGGATGCCTTAGCAGGGTGAACATTAAAGACACTATCGCTCGCAGAGGGGCGCCGAGTGTGCGATGCACTGTCACTTTCTTCCACTCTATAAGCAATTACCACGACCATTCCACCAACACTTGGACCTGTTGATTGAACTTGCAAACCAGGGGCCTCACCCTTTACTACCAAACCGACCACCGTCCTCGCCTGTGCAATTTCATGTGAGACAACCTCAACTACTGGGTCATGCGCAGTTGATTGTTCAACTTCAACCTGAAATGCAAGAACTTATTAAATCAGAAAATTTATGAACTGGCTTACAAAAAAAATTAAAGACCAATATGACTTGTCCCGCTTGACCCTCGATTATGGGAGATTTTAAGACCAATGTGACTTGTCCCGCTTGACCCTCGGTTATTGGATATTTTAAGACCAATATGACTTATCCAACTTGACCCTCAATTATGGGAGATTTTATGACCAATATGACTTGGTCTGCCTCGGTTATGAGAGACTTTAAGACTAATATGACTTGGCCCGCCTGAACCTCAGTTATGGGAGATTTTAAGAACAATATGACTTAGCCCGCCTGACCCTCAGTTATGGGAGATTCTAAGACCAATATTACTTGGCTTCCCCTCCCCTCGATAATGGGAGATTCAAAGTTCAATTTATTAGGCAATGATAATAACATTTAAATGAAGTAGTTACAGAAAAGAAGAGCATACCTATGGTTGCGGATCATCCACGAACTACCTGGTGGCCATCTGTATCTAACTCCCTCCTCGTGCAAATCTCAAGGGGCCACTAAAATACGCTGCTCTGAGGGAACAAAAACACTACTTACCACCTTAGTAACTTACTCCTTCCCCCGCTATACTTAACCCACAAAAACAACGTTATCCCCTTCTGGATGGAGGATTGAAGGCCAACGAGAGTAACAAGGACCTGGTCATTGGAGGGGGGAGGGACAAGAAGGGATGTTTATTCGGAAGCAAAACCTGCAAATCATAATAAAAAATGAGATAAGAAAGACAAAAGCAAGGCAAAAGGTTCTCATAAAGTGAGAAGAAGAATTATTACCATAATTGATTGTACAACAATGGCGGGGGATTAGTCAACTGACTTAACAGGCAAATATCCAGTACTTGATTCATTAGAACAAAAAGATACAACTTCCCCTAAGGGAAAATTTGTAGTTACCTGCGAGGCTGTAGGGCCAACTATCACCTTAGGTGCAACTTCCTTTAAAGAAGGTGAAACTTTAGCTACCTTTTCCAATGGGCCACTACCTTTAACGTCGTCGTTCACATCACCTCGACCATCAATCTAAAAAAGAGAAAGATGAGTCAATATTATAAGGGAAAGGAGGAAACTTTAGAAACTTATAAGGAGAATAGTAGACGTACCTCTTCCTCTAAAACTTCTTCCAAAACATCCTCTAAAACTTCATAATCTTAAGGAGGTGAAGTAGGCTTAGAAGATGAGACCATAAGCCTCAACCTACGTCTTCGAAAAAGAGGAGAATCTTCTTCCTCATATTTTTCCTCCTCATCCTCCTCTTTTTCCTCCACTCCGTTCTCTTTTTCTCCATCCTCATCCTCATCATCATCTTCGTCACCCACCAACTCTTCATTAATAGTTTCCTCTTCTTCCTCAAAATGCTCTTTCTCGCTCGTTCCATCTGTTTCTTCTAACATAATCCTTACAGGACTAACCAACTTCCACTTATTGCTACCTCCAATAGCTCAGGGATCATAAGAAAGCCGTCATAAGGACATTTGGTCCAACATGAAAGCTCTGTCATCTTCAAAAAAGTTATCATATTCTTGTTTAAGTTGGTCGAATAATAGGTTGACTTGTTAAACAACTTTAGAATCGGGAGTTAGATTTGGGGAGACATCTGGAGTAACCTTAAGCTTCTTTCTCCATTCAAAGCAATATGGGGAGTATCACCCCCTTCGACTGGCTTCTAGGGACCAGGGGCAATAGCAGCTGCTTCGATTCAAAGGGAAGATTAGGCCTCTTTTTTCTTCTTTGTCACAACCTGATCCACATGAGCTAAATAAGGTAACTCGAAGGGAACAAGACTATTAGTAGTGCTGAGGGGGAATAAAGGGCTTGAAGTAGTGTAATTCCTTAACCCCAACTACATCGAAGGGTACCTTTTAACATTCGGATACCGAGGCTCCTTGAGAAGAATACTTTGGAAACGGCCCAGTTGACTCGGCCAAAACACTGTCAGGTACATCACAAACATACCCCCTCAAGCTTCCTTGCATGGTATAACAGGGTTAACGGGGTAATTGGATAAATATTCACAACGATGGAAGTGAGAAAGTTGCAACATGAAAAATAGAAGTTGGTGGGTTTCTCTCTGGTGAAGTGGCTTAACATGGAATTGCCCTGATCGTAGCCAAATTGTATAGCTACACGATTTTAGCTTTAAATGGAGAAAAAAGAGGACAATTATATATAAAAAGGCAGGTGAGAGGGAATCAACAACAGAGGAACATTATTTTTCAGAAAGTTTTTAGCCAGCGCTTCCTTGATAGGGGCAATGGGATGTCCTCTTCTGCAAAGAAGTGATTCGAAAAAAATTGATCAACCCCAATATAAGGTCAAGGTACAAACTTTTCAACCTTTTTAATTAAAGACACGAACGTTTTTTGGAACTCTTATGATTCCAATAACAAATGCGACTCTATGTCTCTATATTTTTCACCTCACCCAAATGACGTCTGCCAAATCGCTCCCGAGAGGTACGCATGGGACCTAGGATCCTCCTTCACGCGCCGTCCCTCCATGAGGATCGGGGGATGGCCACCGTGGCGACTCCATTGAGGACTTTATTTTGAGGGCTAGACTCTATTTACATGGATGTCATGCTTGTTCATATTTTCCCCATTTTTGCGTATTCCCCTTCTTCATGTATCTCCCATACTTATTCTTCTATTCACACACTTGTAGAAAATTCTCCATGTACACTTCACACCACGTTCACCTAGGGTCACATATATCCACATGTTGCACGTATCATCCATCCATACTTGGTGAACCATTGGTACTTGTACTTTTCTCCCTATTTGGCATAATTGAAAAAGACATTCTCATAAGATACTAATAAGAGAATCATGCATGATTCACACGACATCACCAAATAGCATTGTTATTGACCAAATTTTTATCGAGTAACTGGAGGGTCACTTCGTGATCGGCGCTAGTCCATCACGACGCATTTAGCCTAAACGATATGACTCTCACCTTCCATTGGCCAAGTACCTTCGACGTATATTGAATGGTTCCCCCCGCATCATATCGCTTAACCGAAGTCATGATGGGAGGTATATCGTAGGGAACTCGTTCACATACGCCGAGTATATCAAATCCGCTCTCACACGTACCGTCCCCACGAGGTATATGGTGAGGCAATTCATGTACACACAGGTATATCAAATGGATTTTCCACACGTACCCATTTCCCGCAAGATCAAGAAGTATATTGTGGAAGTCACGCCGAAGAGGGGAACCCTTTTTGATTCACCCAACAAACCGCATGCACGCATATAGGTGTCAAGCATAGGACACACATGTTAGATTGTTAGTTTCTACCCAAAACTCTGTCAAAATTCCGGGTCGGCTTGCCTCCCAAATTTTTATGCAATTTTCAAAACAGGACCCTGCCCGTGAGCCTAGTCACCAGTCCATCCATAGCTTTGCATATATTACAAACCCAATTTTTTCAGGATCAAGTCCCGTCCGGCATTTCATTTTGAATTTAGGAGAATTAATACAACTGAAAACATAATAATTATAGTAATCATGCTGAGCCCGTCTAATTCATCACTTTTATTGTACTTTATTCCCCGTTAATTTGTACATTCTAGCATTCCCGTGCATGTATTTTTCGGTTCTTATACTCATTTATTGTCTAACCCCTGAATTCATCATATATACTTTGTATGTGTCTTTATTGAGCTTTTATAGGTCTCGGTAATGCATTTTGGGAAGTTTGTTTTTGATCCAGAAAAGTTCCGTTGACACTTGCACCATCGGGGGCATTTTGGTATTTTCAGCACTCGGGTTTTGATCCCGATTTCTTCACGAAAGCTGTATACCTTCTTCTTATCTTCGCGTGGCATCTGACGGTGCTTGAATCCGACCTCGAACGAAGATGTTACGGAAGTTTCGGTGAAGCATGGGAGAAATAATGCCAATATAGGCAACTTTCCTTCTCTAGCAGGCCCGAATCGATTCGCGATTAATGCCGAATCGATCCGGTTTCATACAGGGGAAAATATATACACTTTCGAATCGATTCGGATTTGGCACCGAATCGATTCGGCCCTGCATTTCCAGCTTTCTTTTTATTAGTAGTTTGCCATTTTGGTTGGATTTTTGGGGGTTTATCCCTTGTTTTTCCTCCTTTGTTGATATAGATTACTTTTTTTAGATATTTGGGTATATAGAAAAACACTCTCTTCTCTCTCCTAGGTCAAGTTCATTTATGGTTTTCACCAACTTGTAAAGCTTTGATTACTAGTTGAATTGTGGTTATTAATGCAAGAAAGGTTCATTTACTTCATCTCTACTTGTTCCACTAGATTTAATTTCCATTTAATTCCATCTCTTGTATTGGTTTGTGTTTAAACTAGATAATTAACTTAATTATGTTGTTAACTAGCATGTGTAGTTTAGATTCAATTATGAGTAGCTAGACTTATGATTGGGGATCATAATCCCACCTTGGATGCTTGAACTTCATATTTAGGGTTTGGTTTATAATTGTTCTAATGGAACTTCGTGTGTTGGTTTTGGAGTATCATAGTTTCTTAACTTCTCTTGTCATGCAAGGGTTAGTGTTTGAAGTTTTACTACAAACCCAACCCATCTAGTAATAACTAACTAACCCCTAATCCTCCATTGTTGAGTTTGGTCTCTACATGGTTAATGTTCGTACTCATTTAGTTATGCTCAATTAGAATTAATTCCAACCGAATCCCTATAATCCCCTCCTTTGTGAATCCGAGGTGGGAGAATGATCCTCGATCCCTTTAATTTCTTGAACTCAAGATTATCTTAGTTCATTTCATAGTTCCTTAATTATTAATTAATTAACTGATCATCAATAGTATGTTAGTTTAGATATTACTCTCAATCACTTTTCCAAACTATTAAATTATCTTTTACACTTTAACTTTTGTGACGTTTAGAGAATCCCTTTACCCCAATCCTGTTCCCTTAGGAGTGTTTCAATCCTTGTGGATCACGATTCCATTCTTATCGGTTATTACTTGTTGTGATAGATTTGCACTTGAATCACAAGCTTTATTTAGAGCGCATCACCATCTCCAAAAAGAAAATTCCCTTTTTTTATCCAAAATCCAAAAACATTTTTTCCTTTCCTTATCAAAAATCCAAAAAAATTCTCCTCTATTTATCAAAAATCCAAAAATATTTTGTCTTTCAATCTAAAAAAAATGTTATGAATATATTCATCCTTTTTTTTTTGAAAAATAAATCCCATTTTATGCCTTCCCAGGTCGATCGCAAGCCCTTAGCCTGGCTACTTATTGGCTTAGGTCTTCAGTCAAGTCACCCCGGAGTTCTGTCTGTTCCCCTATTACTCCTATTGAGTCACAAATGCATTCTCTTTCCATGGAGAACACATATCAAGTACCCGTTGTTCAGCTGGATATGACAAACCTACAAGTGCTACAATCTCAACCATCAACAACATCTTTCAACCAACCACATCATAGGTTCCAAAAAGACGCCCTATCCCAGTCTGAAAGGAATACACCGAGCTCCATGCTCCCCTCTCCAAAGTTTATCAAGACTTGTTAAGTAGAAACCTTATCAAACCTTTGGATCCCCGTCCATTGCCAAATCCACTCCGAAGAAACTTTAAGACAGATGCCAATTGCGCCTTTCACCAGACTGCTGGCCATACCACCGACCAATGCTCTCACCTCTGAACATAATCCCAAGTCTAATTGACTGGGGTACAATCGTCCCACCCGCCAATCCTAAGCCAAACACGACTCACAACCCACATCCAAATCATGCCAATGCCATCTTTCTAGAAGATAACCCTAAATTGGATCCCTCAACTCAAATCACACCCATATACTTTCCTAAACCTCTCCACATTTTCCCATATTTCCTCCTACACCCTACTAGCCTAGCTGATCCAGAACTGTCACTCCTTACGAGAGCATGCATCGCTGTCCGTACCCGTTCTTAAAATGGAAGCATGGAATTGTTAGAAGTGTTAAACCAACTCCTAGATTTTGGGCTGAAATTGCCCTCATAGATGGTCATTGATTGTCAGAGGTTCAGTACGCTATTCATGGAAGAACGAAAATGGGCCCTAGAGTCAGATAGTTGGGTAGTACCAACCGATGAAGTCATCCTGGATGATGTCGTCCAGATCATGGAATAATTAATCAGGAAAACCAACAACATTTGCAATATGACCAAGTTACTTGATGCTCTAAAGCTATAGGGATGCCTGGTCCCTTCACCCTTACACATCCCCACATAATGGGATGACCTGTATGAAGAAGTCATTGAAGTTATGGAATGCATTGACATTACATGGAAAGAAATAATTGTTTCCACCAAATGGGGGCAAGAATTCGAAGATTCGAATGAAGAACAAGCTTTCGAGAAAATTAGCCCAGTAGCTTACATGTGTGGAATGATATCATTTGAAGAACTCCTTGAAGAAATAAACAAGGTGGCAAAACAACCCGAGATCGATGAGGATATAGGATTCATGTTTTTCCATTCTTCAGTAAATCACATAAACAGATCAGGCAGGCATTACCAGATCCCAAACTCACTACCAGCTAATAACAAGGGGAAGGGCGTTGAAAAGCTTCTTATGCCAGAAATGACCCTCGAAGAGAGAAAGATCCTCGATCAACTAAAGAAAACTCAAGCTAACATCATTTTATGGGGGCTTTTGAAGTCCTCTCACCTACACAAAAATACTTTGATCAAGTTGCTCACTCGACCCACAGTTCCTCCCTCTACCACACTCGAAGAAGCGGTAAATTTGGTCAGATCCTTGACCTCTACCCGAATGCTATCCTCTTTTGAAGAAGAAATCCCCAAGATTGGGCCAAACCATAATCATGCACTCAACATATTCGTCGAAGTTATGGGGAAGGTCGTACCACTCTCTCTTGTCAATAATGGATCCGCCTTGAATGTCTGCTCATTGAGAACCTTTAAATGGTTAGGCAGGAAAGAAAGGGATATCACTCCAACCTCCATTGCTATGCGTGCCTACGATTGTACCCATTATGAGGTGATGGGATCCATAAAGCCTGTAATAGGGGCTGACCCTATAAACCCTATCGTCGAATTCCAAGCTACTGACAACCTAACCTATTTTAACCTATTGCTAGGACGACCTTGGCTCCACAGTGTGAAGGGGGTGTCTTCCTCACTCCATTAGAAATTAAAGTTCTTCATCGACGGACGGATCATTACCATCTTGGACGATGACGACAATGCTGATGGTGCAAATTCCATTCCAATCCTTGAGATACAGCACAAGTCAAATGATATGTTCCTATTAGGATTTCAAGTTGAGACACTTACACTCCCGATAAGGGACAACTTCAAAGAAAGGGTTTGTCCAGAATACGATCCTTAAGGGAACATCAATGTGATTTAGATGTTCAGAAACATGCACTTCATGCCCGGACTGGGCCTAGGACAATGATAGCAAGGGATACTTGAGTTGATTGAACTGAAGAAGGCTTTCCCTCCTTGTGGTTTGGGGTATCAACTGTCAGAATAAGAGCTCATAATGATCCTCCTGTCTCGACCAAAGAGAGGACTATACCCGTCGAGAATATCCCAGGTGACTCCTTGAACGGATGATTCATCAAAGAGGGTGAGGACTTCCCCTTTTGAGGATTTTTGGAACCATGGTATGACCATACAAACAAGAATATGAAGCCTAGAATGGAGATCTTTTTCCATGACAGCTACCCATGGGCTGAAGATTCCGAACACCAAGTACAACCGTTCATCAAAGATACCGAAGAGATTGAGGAAAGTGACTCCGAAGATTCCTTTATCTTACCGACACTAGGGCTGACACTCTGCATGGTTCAGTCGGGCACTAAATCACCAGATCCATCCCAACTAATTAAAGCTGCTGATACACCTCTCCTTAACTAGCATGCTGCTCCAGTTCTACCTGCTGAAATCTCCCCTAATACTAATATTTACCCCATTTCTTCTTATGTTGTCTATCCTTGTTCAAATGTAATCGAGTCCTCCTTTAATGCGGTTTTCGATGCTATTTTTCCTATCAATGAAATAAATGAAGATTTTTAGTATCTTGCCGTTCCTTACATTAACTGTTTGGATTCTAATCAAACTTTTGATGATGATGATTTTGCAAATGAACAATTCTTAACTTATCTAAATAAGGTTAATAATAAATAATATAATCACAATTAAGTTAATGAAGAATAGGCTGTTGTTGTTAACATCAGTTCTAGTAGACAACTGCGCGAGATTAGGATAGGGGCTACCCTCGATGAGCATGAGAGTGCACAAATCGAATAATTGATAAAATAATTCGTGGATGTCTTCGCATCGTCCTACGACAATATGCCCAACATTGATCCTGAAATAGCTCAGCACGAGATCCCCACTCTCCCAAATTATAAGCCGACCAAAAAAAAGTTGAGAAAGCTCTGTACCGAATGGTCGCACAAGGTCAAAGAAGAGGTGGTCAAATAGTGGAACGTAGGCTTCATTCATGTGATCGAATATCCCACGTGGATAACCAACATAGTGCTCGTGCCGAAATCCGGGGGAAAAGTTCAGATGTGTGTAGACTATCAAGATTTGAACAAAGCCTCTCCAAAGGATGATTATTCGCTACCCAATATCGACATTATCGTGGACAACACAATCGGTCATGCTCTCAAGTCATTCGTCAACGGGTTTTTTGGATACAACCAAATCAAAATGCACCCAGACCACCAAGAAAAAACCACATTCATCACCTTATGGGGAACCTTTTACTACATTGTCATGCCATTTGGCATCAAGAACGCTAGGGCTACATACCAGAGGGCTACCACAACCATCATGTATGATCTGATTCATAAAGAAGTGGAGGTCTATGTGAATGTTATGATTATCAAGTCCAAAACTAAAGAAGGTCATATTCCTGCTCTCCGAAAGTTCTTCGAACGACTGCGACAGTATCAGATGAGACTCAATCCGCACAAATGCATCTTTGACATTACATAGGGAAATCTCTTGGGATTCATGGTTAGTGATAAAGGGATATAAGAAGATCCCGCCAAGCTGAAATCAATACTTGAGATGCCACCTCCCCGAATAGAGAAAGAAGTCTGAGGTTTCATTAGGAAATTATAATACGTCAATCGGTTCATCAGCCTACTAATCTCCAACTACGAGATAATATTTAAACTCCTCCGAAAGGATTCAACCAAGATTTGGAATGAGGACTGCAAATAAGCTTTTGACCGAATCAAACAATATCTGACCCAACCCCCGGTAATCATGCCACCACAGCCTAGTCTCCCCTTGCTCCTATACCTAACCATAATAGACACTCCAGCTGGGGCTTTGCTAGACCAATACCTTAAATATTCTCGCAAAGAAAGAGCCATCTATTATGCCAGTCATAAATTGGTCGGGTACGAGGTTAACTACACTTCTTTGGAAAAGGCGTATGTTGCACTTGTCTAGGTCAGCCAAAAGTTACAGAACTACATTATCACCTTCCCTATCAAACTTTTATCCTGAATGGACCCCATCAAATACCTTCTTGAGAAACCAGCCTTGTCCAGCCAAATGGCCCAATGGTTGATGCTCCTAGCCGAGTTTGATACCGTGTACGTCACGTAAGAAGCCATGAATGAAAGAGCCATCTCTAACTACCTCACTGATTACCCTATGGATGAAGTCGATGTCGGGGTCTCTTAATTACCAGATGAAAACATCCTTTGTGCTACTCAAGACTACCTTTGATGGAAAATGTTCTTGGACGGCGCTACCAATAAAAAGGGATATGGCATTGGGATGCTTCTGATCGCCCCAGATGATTCCCACACTCCCATCGCTATCAAATTGGATTTCCCCTGCACCAATAACATGACTGAGTACGAGGCATCCACGATAGGCCTCAAAGTTGCTCTCAAGAAAGGTATTCAATGTTTAGACATCTATGGGGATTTCTCCCTCATCATCTGTCAAGTGCTCAGAAAGTGGAGAGTCAAGGATGAGAAACTTCAACCCTTCCATGCCCATTTAGAATAATTAGCCCCCCAATTCCAAGATATCACCATCCATTACCTACCTCTAGTGAAGAATAACCTAGACGATGCCCTTGCTACCCTGGCCACCATGGTCGACATGCCCGAAGGAATCACAATAACCCCCTTCTTTGTTCGAAAGCAAGATAAACCAACCCACTGCTACCACATTATGCTTGTCACTACAAAAGATCTCGAGCTTGCCAATTATTGGTACTATGATATCTGGTACCTACTCAATCATGGTAGGTATCCTGAGGTTTCCAGCAAGAAAGAGCGAGAAACCCTTCGAATACTCACCGCCCAGTAGATCATCTGTCACAAAGCACTGCTCAAAACGAACTTGTATGGAACTCATCTACACTGTATCGCAAGGGTGTGACACCCCGACTAATTAAATACCGGGTAGCTACTCCTTTATTAAATTAATTCAAAATGCCAAGTTGGCTCAGTTAATAGCATCACTATCGAAAACGTTTTATTGTTACTAACCACCTAATATTTAAAAAGTAAGTGCCAAATTTTAATTAAAGTCTGATTAACATGCAACAAGAGTAATAAAGAATACTAACACCATTCACCATAATGAAGTAAAATGAATAACCATCACAAAGCGTAAATAAAGTCTGGAGGAAACTCCTCACTACAAATCCCACAACTGATAAGTAAAATGAATACTGAAATAATACATGCTAAAGTCTGAAAACTGAAATGTAAAGATGTCTCTAAAAAGAAAGGGGCAACATGCCCTACAACTAATAGATAGTGACTCTGGAATCCAAAAGATAGAAGCGTCTACAAGCAAAGTTCCCTGTAGCTTCCACAAATAGCTACAGCTCGTCACCTGAATGAGTATCCTATGCTTGGTGTCCTTGTGGCTGGGAACCTAAAATGGTTTTACAAGAAAAAGATTTGAAAAGGAAACGAGTCAGAGCCCGAATGTGGAGTTATATTTTAAAAACCTGCAAGTGCTTTAAAAACATTTAAAACATTAAATGCAAAGTACATGTTAGGACGTACACTCACATGATATTCTCACCTCTCATCTAACTGTGCACTCCTAACGTAAGTACCCATCTATAACGACCCATACTACTAGCTAAGTGACAACATATCTAGCTAGACTGCCATAGGTCCTACCCATTTTACTCGGTTCCATAATTATTATAACGCTTGTAAATTAAATAGAGGATTAACGTAAACTCAGATACTCATTATACAATATATTTCACTATCAGTTAACTCGTTATGTTTCTCAAAACAATACCGTAATATATTCACAACATTAACATGAGGATTCCCATTAATTAAGTGTATATTAATCACATCATAAATATACAATACAAGCACCCCGAGAACTGAGCTGCGGTGCATACATACTCTGCTATCCATCCCGGTACATCACGTACATAAGGATCACATATTTCGAATCTCTCAAGAATAATTCAGATAACACAAATCACAAAATAGTGGAGGCGAACACAGTCACATCACATGGGTAACGTACATACCTACGCTCCCACGATCAGCGGACTTATTAACATCCCAATAAGTCTTTCTCTGACCTATGTTCATCTAGGTACCAGTCTATATCCCCCTCGTAGGCACACAAGGATTAGAGGGTCCTAAGAGAACGCAAACCTCCCGTGATAGCAAGTATGGTAGGTATGTCATACACATAATCCATATACCAATACTAAGTAAACACACATCTTAGTAATACCGTATTTTAATCGTAGTACATATCGCATTCTCGTACTAACTATTATTATCACAATTTGTACTATTCCGGTTTGTAATCATACGCGCCATAATTTCTCACGTCGTAGTAGAAACTCACGCCTCAACCCAAACCGTCCAGGTAATACAACTCTCGTATGTAAATTTCTTCTCATAAATACCCAAATGTTCCAATTCTATCATTATTACATCCTCGGAATGATATCTATATCCTCGAATAAGTTTACGGGACTCCAAAAATCAAAACAGTCCAAAATGGCCCAAACTGCCAGCTCGTTAGAAGTCTCATTCGAACGAGTGTTCGAACGAGTTTGGACTGTCAGCTCGTTAGAAGTCTCGTTCGAACGAGGCTGTTCGAACGAGATCCAGTTCGTTCAAACGAACTGTCCCTTCTGACAATATCTCGTTCGAATGAGATATCGAACGAAATCCCTACTCGTTAGCAACGACTGGTCAACTCATTAGAAGCTCGTTCGAACGAGTTCGTTCGAACGACCTAGGCAATGCTTCTAACGAGCTACCAACTTCGGCCCAGATTTTTCCCCATCTCGTTTCTAACCATTTTTCTCACTTCTAATCTCTCCCAAAGTTCGTCCCAATAACGTTTTAGGGTCTCTAAATCATCCTAAACATATTCAAATCATCTCCTAACATGTTTCCAAGGATTAAACCTCTCTAACATCAATCAAAATATGGATTTTTACACTTTTACCTCAATTATTTCAAGAACAAGAACCCTAACTTTTTGAATCATAAATTAACCCAATATAAATCCGTTTTAATTCTTCCAATCACAAATATCATGAGAATAATCACCTACCTATCATTCTACATGCAAATCCTCCTCAAGATTTCAAGTTCTAAGTTCTAAATACATGGGTTTTCATTTATCTTCCAAGAACAATTATAAATTTAGTTTCTCTAACATGGAAAAGACATTCTCTGAAATTAAATGGGATAAAGTCACTTGCCTTGGTTTGATTTCTGATTTTGGTGTAGGTTTGATGAAGTTTCTGCAGAATCTCCTCTCTCCCCAAGCTCTTTCTCCAATGGTGGCTTAAGGTGGCTAGGGTTTGATTTAGGGAATTTAGAAAACCTAAATGATAACCTACGTAGCTTAATGGGTTAATATGGGTAGGTTAGTGGGTTTAGTGGGTTTAATCCACATCAGATTTACATCTCTAATTTTCGTCACTTTTAATTTCTCAAAATGTAAAATTACCAAAATACCCTTTAAGTTGCCGGTATGGCCTAGAAATACCCCGGGACCCAAACTATACCCCCGGCTAGTGTTTTCTGACTATCTCGACCCTTCCGGACGCGTTGGCGCACTTAAAACGACCATATGGATAATAGATTTTATATTCATTTTTATAATCAAAATATTACACTGTGACGCGGCGGTCCCACGCGTCTCAATAAAATTTCTAAATTGCCGTATATAAATCTCACGACAAATTTCCAAATTCCAATTTCATATAAAAACATGAATGCACATAATCTAATACCAACTCGCATCTCGTTAGTATTTTTAACCCGGATTAATTTCCAATTTATACGCATTCAATTAATTAATCCCAAAAATAAATATAGTCAAAAGTACGGGGTGTTACATACTCCCCCCCCTAATAACTGAATTTCGTCCCGAAATTCGAAACTAGAAGGTACCTGCTAAAAACAACTCTGGATAACGTTCATGCATCTCATCCTCGCGCTCCCATGTGGACTCCTCGACATTGTGATGTCGCCACTGAACACGCACCAACGGGACTATCTTTGACCGCAGTTTCCTCTCGCTTCGGTCCAAAATAGCAATTGGTCCCTCCTCGTAGGAGCTATCCGGCTGGAGATCGATGTCCTCCACATCAATGTGAGAATGAGCTAGATCATCTCTGAGATATTTCCTCAGCGAGGAATTGTGAAACACATCGTGAATCCGATGCAAATGCTCCGGTAACCCAAGTCTATACGCAACCGGCCCGATCCGCTCAATAATAGGAAATGGCCCCACATACCTCGGTGCCAACTTCCCCTTCTTCCCGAAATGCATAATCCCCTTCATCGGAGATTCCCTGAGTAAAACCTGGTCCCCCACTTGGAACTCTCTGAAAAATCTCTTCGCATCAGCATAACTCTTCTGCCGGTCTTGAGCTACCCGAATGCGACTCCGAATTAACTCAATCCTTGCCGAAGTATCCTGAATCACCTCCGGCCCAAGTAGTTTGTTGTCCCCCACCTCTAACCAACATGCTGGGGAACGACAAGGTCTACCGTACAATGCCTCGAACGGAGCCATGCCAATAGTGAACTGATAGGAGTTGTTGTAAGCAAACTCCACTAGTGGAAGATATTGCTTCCATCCACCACCAAAATCAATAATGCTCATGCGTAGCATGTCCTCCAGCTTCTGATTGGTGCGCTCTGTCTGCCCATCGTTCTGCGGATGATAAGCTGTACTCAACCGCAATTCCGTGCCCATGGCCTCTTGGAAACTCTCCCAAAACCGCGAAACAAATATCTTGTCTCTGTCAGACACGATATTTAGGGGCACACCGTGAAGTCTCACAATCTTTGAAATGAAGAGCTGGGCATACTGTCCCGTAGTGTAGTCAGTCCTCACGGGTAAAAAGTGAGCGACTTTGGACAATCTGTCCACAATCACCCAAACGGAGTCATGACCCCTCTGCGACGTAGGCAATCCAGTGATAAAGTCCATGGATATGCTCTCCCACATCCACACCGGAACCTCCAACGGCTGTAGCAATCCCGCTGGTCTCTGATGATCCACTTTTACGAGATGACAAGTGGCGCATTTTGAAACAAACTCAGCGATGTCTCTCTTCATACCGCTCCACCAATACTGTCGTCTCATGTCCTGATACATCTTATCCCCTCCGGGATGTACCGCGAACCGTGAGCCGTGCGACTCTGCCATCACCTCGTGTCGCAATTCCTCCCCTTTCGGAACTACGAATCTCCCATTGAAGCGTAATCCCCCGTCTGAGCTAACGGTATAGGATTCGGCTCCCTCTACTAGTAATCGAACTATCTGCTCCTGACAGAACGAGTCATTTGCCTGTGCCCGTACAACCTTCGTGACAATCTGCGGTGTAACGGTCATCACAGACATGAAAGATCGGGCCACTGCATCCTGGTGTCCCAACTCCTTCCATTTAGCCTTCCACACCTCTGCCACCTCATCTGCTGGCCTACGGCTCAACGCGTCTGCTACCACGTTAGCCTTACCCGGGTGGTACTGGATGTAGAACTGGTAGTCTTTCACAAACTCAAGCCACCTACGCTACCTCATATTCAACTCCTTCTGTGTGAACAGGTACTGTAGGGACTTGTGGTCCGTGAACAGTTGGAATTTCTCCCCCAAAAGATAGTGTCTCCAAATCCGTAGGGCAAATACCACTGCTGCCAACTCCAAATCATGCGTGGGAAAATTCCTCTCATGAGGCTTAAGCTTAAGCTTACGAGAAGCATAAGCTATGGCCTGTCTCTCCTGTTGCAATACACCTCCCAGTCTTTGCAAAGACGCATCGGTGTACACCAAATACTCAACTCCCGATCTCGGCAATGCTAACACAGGTGCTGAGGTTAGCTTGTCCTTCAATTCATCAAATGCCAACTGACAGGCATCACTCTAAATGAACGGCACACCTTTACGAGTAAGATGTGTCAAAGGACCTGCTATCTTCGAAAATCCCCGAATGAACCTCCTGTAGTATCCTGCCAGGCCCAAGAAACTATGAATCTCAGTCGATGTCGTGGGCTGTCCCCACTTCCTCACCGCGGATACTTTCCCCGGATCAACAGATATCCCTCGGTCGGAAATAATGTGACCCAATAACTGGACTTCCTTCAGCCAAAACCCGCACTTCTCAAACTTTGCATACAGCTCGTTCTGACGGAGTGTCTACAAAACTTGCCTAAAATGCTCAGCGTGCTCCTCCTCTGTCTGAGAGTAAACCAGAATGTCATCAATGAAGACAATGACAAACTGATCTAGGAAATCCCTGAACACTCTATTCATCAGGTCCATAAACACAGCTGGAGCGTTGGTCAAGCCAAAAGGCATAACCCGAAACTCATAAGAACCATATCTCGACAAGAACGCAGTCTTCGAGACATCCTCCTCCCTGATACGCAACTGATGGTATCCCGATCTTAAATCAATCTTTGAGAAGAAAGAAGCTCCTCTCAACTGGTCGAATAAGTCATCGATTCGAGGCAACGGATATTTATTCCGTATCGTGACCTTATTCAACTCTCGGTAGTCCACACACAATCTCAGTGAACCGTCCCTCTTCTTCACAAAAAAAATTGGAGCGACCCAAGGTGAGGTACTCCTGCGAATAAAGCCCTGACCTAACAGCTGCTCTATCTGATCCCGTAACTCCCTCATCTTAGCTGGAGCCATACGGTACGGTGCGCGTGCTATAGGTCTCGTACCCGATAGCAAATCTATAACAAAGTCTATCTCTCGACTGGGTGGTAAGCCCGGTATCTCCTGAAACACATCTGAATACTCCCTGACAACCGGGATTGAATCTAAAGGAATCAAAACCTCCTTAGAGGTATCCTCCTCTATGTAATACAGATGAGCGGTCGATCCTCCCTCTGGGCGAGGCATCGCCACTATGAACATCTCTTGCCTCGAAATGGCAAAAACAATGCTTCCGCTGAAGCAATCAATCATGGCCCTATATGCTACGAGCCAATCCATACCGATGATCACATCGTGAACATGCATATCTAATACCAACATATCTGCAGGTAATACCAGACCACCAATCCCTACTCCCACTCCCCGGCATATAAAGAAGATAAGTGACCCACTCCCCAACGGTGAGTCGACACACGTCACTGTGCTCTCTGCCGTAGCTAACAATCCTAAAGCTTTCGCGAAGTGTGTAGCTATAAAATAATGTGTAGCACCCGTATCAAATAATACCCGACCCATAGTGCCATGGATAGGAAACGTACCCTCAATCGCGGGCGGTGCCTGTGGAACTGCAGCCTGGTGGACGTTGTAGACACGTCCATACTGTAGCTGCCCCTGCTGAACTGGAACTGCTGGAATAATCTGTGGCGGTGCGGGGAGAGCGGCGGGAAATATAGGCCTCTGCGGCTCCTGGCGAGCACCCTGCTGCTGCTGTGGGGCCCTGCCCCTGTCAGGACAATCCTGTCGCTTATGGCCAGTCTTGCCACAAACAAAGCACTTCCCTGGGAAGTTTCCACCTCTCTGCCCCTGCTGCCCCCGGCCCTGGTGGCCGTTACCGTTCCCACCTTGGCCCTGTTGGCCCTGATTCCCGTTCTGCCCCTGTTGGCCCTGATGGCCGTTTGGACCTTGATGGCCCTGACGGAAACCTCCCTGTCCCTGCCTGTAGTTCCCTGACCGGAACCTCTTATTATCCCCCTGTTGCGAACCCTGCTCATTCTGTCTCTGCCCCTGACCAGGTTGTGCCCCGCTGGCACCATGACCTCCAATCCTGCCCTGCTGGCTAGACTCCCCCGATTTCTTGCCCTCGGCCATTTGAAAACGGTGGTCCTGGCAGTGTAATAATGCAGCGTTAACCACATCAGAATACGTGGCCAATGATAGGTTCCCTAGCAGATGTTGACGGATCCACCAATTCAACCCGTCTGTGAACTTCTCAATCTTCTTTTTCTCTGTTGGTATCTCATCCGGAACAATATTCAACAGATTAGTGAACTCGGCCTCATACTCGGCCACTGTCTTGCCTTCCTGCCTCAGACTCATCAGCTTCCTCCTCATTTCCGTATGAACAGCTGACGAAAAGTACTTGCGGTCGAACCGCTCCCAGAACTCCTCAATCGTGAGAATATCCCTCTCCTCCGCGGTGGTAATAGACTCCCACCACTGCAGTGCAGATCCAACTAGCTTGAAAGTAGCTAGCACCTGCTTCTGAACATCAGTGCACTCATGCATCCTCAAGTGCCTCTACATATCCTTCCTCCATTGGCTTAAGACAACCACATCTGAGCTACCTGCAAACTGTGGCGGATGCGCTTTCTGAAAAGCGTCACGTACACGCTCCCAAGCAGACGGGAATGCGTTTGCCTATACCGGCGCGACAACCGGCGCCTGAGGTGGTGCCTGCTGAACAACGGCAATCGCGGCATTTACCGCTTGGGAAACTATAGCTGCAACCTCAGCGGCGTTCATCATGCCCTGAACTGGAGCGGGCTGGGGTTCGGGCTTTGCATCCCTGGGAACTCGTTGTGCACGTCGTGGAGGTATTTGAAATAAGAACAAAGTTTATAAGTCTACAGTTATAAACTTTAAAATAGCTGAAGAACGAACGTACACACAAAAGAGTACAACAGTCCTAAAATATAGGGCTCTGTACGAAGAAACGTAGCGGAAACATAATAGCCGTACAGATCCTAAAGGACACTAGAACCTGATGCTCTGATACCACCTGTGACACCCCGACTAATTAAATACCGGGTAGCTACTCCTTTATTAAATTAATTCAAAATGCCAAGTTGGCTCAGTTAATAGCATCACTGTCGAAAATGTTTTATTGTTACTAACCACCTAATATTTAAAAAGTAAGTGCCAAATTTTAATTAAAGTCTGATTAACATGCAACAAGAGTAATAAAGAATACTAAAACCATTCACCATAATGAAGTAAAATGAATAACCATCACAAAGCGTAAATAAAGTCTGGAGGAAACTCCTCACTACAAATCCCACAACTGATAAGTAAAACGAATACTGAAATAATACATGCTAAAGTCTGAAAACTGAAATGTAAAGATGTCTCTAAAAAGAAAGGGGCAACATGCCCTACAACTGATAGATAGTGACTCTGGAATCCAAAAGATAGAAGCGTCTACAAGCAAAGTTCCCTGTAGCTTCCACAAACAGCTACAGCTCGTCACCTGAATGAGTATCCTATGCTTGGTGTCCTTGTGGCTGGGCACCTAAAATGGTTTTACAAGAAAAAGATTTGAAAAGGAAACGGGTCAGAGCCCGAATGTGGAGTTATATTTTAAAAACCTGCAAGTGCTTTAAAAACATTTAAAACATTAAATGCAAAGTACATGTTAGGACGTACACTCACATGATATTCTCACCTCTCGTCTAACTGTGCACTCCTAACGTAAGTACCCATCTATAACGACCCATACTACTAGCTAAGTGACAACATATCTAGCTAGACTGCCATAGGTCCTACCCATTTTAATCGGTTCCATAATTATTATAACGCTCGTAAATTAAATAGGGGATTAACGTAAACTCAGATACTCATTATACAATATATTTCACTATCAGTTAACTCGTTATGTTTCTCAAAACAATACCGTAATATATTCACAACATTAACATGAGGATTCCCATTAATTAAGTGTATATTAATCACATCATAAATATACAATACAAGCACCCCGAGAACTAAGCTGCGGTGCATACATACTCTGCTATCCATCCCGGTACATCATGTACATAAGGATCACATATTCCGAATCTCTCAGGAATAGTTCAGATAACACAAATCACAAATAGTGGAGGCGAACACAGTCACATCACATGGGCCACGTACATACCTACGCTCCCACGATCAGCGGACTTATTAACATCCCAATAAGTCTTTCTCTGACCTATGTTCATCGAGGTACCAGTCTATATCCCCCCCGTAGGCACACAAGGATTAGAGGGTCCTAAGCGAACACAAACCTCCCGTGATAGGAAGTATGGTAGGTATGTCATACACATAATCCATATTCCAATACTAAGTAAACACACATCTTAGTAATACCGTATTTTAATCGTAGTACATATCGCATTCTCGTACTAACTATAATTATCACAATTTGTACTATTCCGGTTTGTAATCATACGCGCCATAATTTCTCACGTCGTAGTAGACACTCACGTCTCAACCCAAACCGTCCAGGTAATACAACTCTCGTATGTAAATTTCTTCTCATAAATACCCAAATGTCCCAATTCTATCATTATTAAATCCTCGGAATGATATCTATATCCTCGAATAAGTTTACGGGACTCCAAAAATCAAAACTGTCCAAAATGTCCCAAACTGCAAGCTCGTTAGAAGTCTCATTCGAATGAGTGTTCGAACGAGTTTGGACTGTCAGCTCGTTAGAAGTCTCGTTCGAACGAGGCTGTTCGAACGAGATCCAGTTCGTTCGAACGAACTGTCCCTTCTAACGATATCTCGTTCGAACGAGATATCGAACGAAATCCCTACTCGTTAGCAACGACTGGTCAACTCGTTAGAAGCTCGTTCGAACGAGTTCGTTCGAACGACCTGGGGACTGCTTCTAACGAGCTACCAGCTTCGGCCCAGATTTTTCCCCATCTCGTTTCTAACCATTTTTCTCACTTCTAATCTCTCCCAAAGTTCATCCCAATAACGTTTTAGGGTCTCTAAATCATCCTAAACATATTCAAATCATCTCCTAACATGTTTCCAAGGATTAAACCTCTCTAACATCAATCAAAATATGTATTTTTACACTTTTTCCCCAATTATTTCAAGAACAAGAACCCTAACTTTTTGAATCATAAATTAACCCAATATAAATCCGTTTTAATTCTTCCAATCACAAATATCATGAGAATAATCACCTACCTATCATTCTACATGCAAATCCTCCTCAAGATTTCAAGTTCTAAGTTCTAAATACATGGGTTTTCATTTATCTTCCAAGAACAATTATAAATTTAGTTTCTCTAACATGGAAAAGACATTCTCTGAAATTAAATGGGATAAAGTCACTTGCCTTGGTTTGATTTCTGATTTTGGTGTAGGTTTGATGAAGTTTCTGCAGAATCTCCTCTCTCCCCAAGCTCTTTCTCCAATGGTGGCTTAAGGTGGCTAGGGTTTGATTTAGGGAATTTAGAAAACCTAAATGATAACCTACGTAGCTTAATGGGTTAATATGGGTAGGTTAGTGGGTTTAGTGGGTTTAATCCACATCAGATTTACATCTCTAATTTTCGTCACTTTTAATTCCTCAAAATGTAAAATTACCAAAATACCCTTTAAGTTGCCGGTATGGCCTAGAAATACCCCGGGACCCAAGCTATACCCCCGGCTAGTGTTTTCTGACTATCTCGACCCTTCCGGACGCGTTGGCGCACTTAAAACGACCATACGGATAATAGATTTTATATTCATTTTTATAATCAAAATATTACACCGTGACGCGGCGGTCCCACGCGTCTCAATAAAATTTCCAAATTGCCGTATATAAATCTCACGACAAATTTCCAAATTCCAATTTCATATAAAAACATGAGTGCACATAATCAAATACCAACTCGCATCTCGTTAGTATTTTTAACCCGGATTAATTTCCAATTTATACGCATTTAATTAATCAATCCCAAAAATAAATATAGTCAAAAGTACGGGGTGTTACAAAGGGTTGACATTAAAACTCATTTGCTTGTAAAAACTATCATCCAACAAGGCTACTAATGGGCCACCAAGACCCAGGATTGCACCGCATATGTATGGAGATGCCTCAAATGTCAATAATTCTCCAACCTTTAACATTTTCCTCCACGTGAATTATGTAACACGACCTCTCCCTATCCGTTCTCCACATGTGGTATTGAAATCATAGGGAAGGTTACACTGAAGGCTTCCAATGGGCATGAGTTAATCCTAGTGTCCATTGATAACTTCACCAAACGGGTCGAAGCGGAGTCATGCGTAGTGCTAAAGGCTAAGAAAGTGGCCAAATTCTTCAAGAAAAACATCATATGCTGGTATGAGGTCCCGCACGAACTAGTATCAGATAACGAGTTACGTTTTGAGGCAGAAGTCACAAAGGTGGTCAATGATTATAGGATTTAGAGACACAAATATTCTCCCTACCGACCTCAGACCAACGGTGTAGTTGAAGCCGCCAATAAGAACCTCAAAGCCACATCAACAAGATGACCGAGAGCTATCGAGATTTGGTCGATCGAATCCCGTACGCCCTCTGGGGATACCGAACCTCAATTCGAACCTCTACTGGGGCTACCCCTTACTCTTTAATATACAACTTGGAAGAATTCCAACCCCCGGAGTTGGAAATACCCTCGTTACGCATCATGCTTGAAAGAAAGTTCAGCGAAGAAGACTGGGGCCAAAGCCATCTTAACGAGCTGACCCTCCTAGACGAAAGGAGATTAAAAGCGCTATACCACATACAAGGGTACCATCATCGAATAGCACGTTCATTTAATAAAAGAGTCAAGGACCGCGGTGTCCGAGAAGGGGACCTAACCCTTAATGAAATCATAAAACCCATCTGGGACCCCAGAGGGAAATTTAAGCCCAATTAGAAAGGCCCCTACATTGTCAAGAAGATCTTGTTCGGTGGTGCCGCCATGCTTACCGAATTAGATGGGGAAGAGATGGCTCGCCAAGTCAACCTGGACCGTCTCAAGAAGTTCTACCCCTAGTCCAAAATCTCGGCACGATATGACTCTTCTCGTCTTCCTTATATTCTAAAAAAAACTCTTCATTTCCCCTACCCAGAACTATGTGGGCCTGATCCTATGAATATAACCATTTTCAAAAAAAGTATAAAATTTCAAAACCCCAGAGGTACGTAGGCAGCTCATACACCTTACGTGAGCACGACCCTTCTTTTTCACGAAATATTATTATTTTCTTACCTCCAAGAACGACAGTTCATTCTAACATATATTTGAACAAAAGGATTATGTATGCCTTAGTGATTGGTATAGATAATTCAAACAATACAAAATTCATCGAAAGGAACAGATGGATGATCAGAAACATGTTTATTTCACTAATAAGATATTATGGTACATATTATATAAGAAAAGGAACGAATAACTCCTTTCCCCTTACCCTCCTAAGAAAGCCAAATAAAATCCCCACATTTATCCCCCATTACACAATAAACTCTACAAGAGTCCTATCCATAGCTACCAGAGGAGCCTGCTCCATCATCATCATCATCTGCATCCTTGGGTCCCCAAGTTTCCCCTACCTGAATAGAGTGTCACAGACTCTCCATGGACCAATAAGCTCGAACCAACATCGAAAAAACCACAACACCTCCTTCCATGGTGTTAAAAGAGACAAGCCACTTTTGTCCAGTCTCCACTGCCAACATCTTGATAACTGCTCTCCTCTATAACCACTTCATATAATCCCCAGGAATATGCTAAAATCTCCCAACAGACTAAGAGGGATGGGTCAATAGACACCGACTCTCCCATAGAGAGCCAAGCCGCAGGCACATACGCTCGGTCAAATCCTCTACCAGAATGAAATTTAGTATTCGAGGTGGCACGACCTGTGCCTAGCCAAATTGGAACAGAAGCCTCCAAGGGAAATAAAAAGAGGTCTGGCTGAGACCAACCAGCAGCATATACGGGTATTCTCCTAGTTCCAGAACAGGAAGCAACTGTCCCCACTAAGGCACTAACTAGTAGAAATTTCGAGCCCCATGCTCTATAGGCCAATTCTCCTAGCTCTCAATATCCAGGCCAATGCTGAAGAAGTTACGTGAAAAAAAGTTGTGTACAACCGACAAAGGATATTCTCGAAGAGTCACCAGGCGAAGTCTTTCAGGCAAGCACATGAACAAGATCATGAGGCTACCCCGTAGGAAGTGAGAATGACCTTCTCGCCAAGCATCCAGACCATTCAGGGTCTCTGCCAGTATCACTTCCACAGGATTACGGTGGTATGACATCCATGAAGTAATGGCTGCAAGTTGCGGATCCACCAGCAGTTACCCAGTCACCAGTAGTAATTTTGAAACCAGGCCTAGAGCAACGGCTCCAGCATAGCCAGCATCACCTACTTCCCACAAATGCACGGACTGCAACACCATCGGGAGGGAGATCATTCCTGCAGCACCCAGTGATCTAGTCGCTGAAGGTGAAATACGAAGAAGCCCGTGCAACAAATCCCTGGGAGAATGGAAAAATTTAGGTAAAGCCGCAGCAACACTAAGATTTATCCCCAGCATGACAGAAAATTCCTAGTAGGTAGGACAAACTTCATCAAACCCAAAGAGGAATACATGGTCTTTGCGGTACCAAAATTATACTGCCGCCATCAACATGTTCCACTTATTGGATCGATTGCGCCGCAAAGAGACTCGACAATTATTGAAACCATCGTAGTCGACATTATAAGAGCACATCGCTTCCAAGGCTTCGAGGTATTTAGCAAACTCAATGCTACCAGGGAGAGCCATCTTGCAGGACTAAGATAAAGTAGGCAAGTAAGTAAGAATGTGAAGGTGTGATTAAAACACTCCACCCATACCACATTTTGATACTTGAAAACCCTCACAAGAGACATAATCCCTGCAGAAATCGAAGGGAATCCTACCCCACAAGGTACAAGAAGCTGAAGAGGGAACTAATCAAAAGCTTTCAATCGATGGGACTGGACTTGATTGCCGATTAGCAACCCTCCATTTTTGGAAATTTTCCTTTTTCCTTTTTTTATCAAAATCAGAAAACCCAATAAAAATAAAATTGATATTCTCAACAGAATTTCAAAAAATCATCTTCCACGCCTATATAATTTCCCATTTTTAAAACATTCCTTAAAAAAATCGTAAAAATGTCTTTTTTTATGGTCTCAGCAGCAAAGTAAAAAGCGCATATGCATGCATTCACTCACCATTAACAAAAGATAAAAAAAATTCCCATTGCATTGAATATATATATTCTTCTGTGTTACATCAAATTTTGCAGGTAATAAAAGAAAAGCAAAAAATAAAATGGACTCAGCCCGAACCCACATTTTCTCTCTCTCTCACCTACCCTTCACCCCTCTCTCTAAGAGCTTCCACTCCTGTAATGCGCTCTCTTTCCCCTACAGCGAGATGAAGCACCATCGCTACTCAAGACAGAGTCCTCCTCAGACGAAGTAGATGACACTAAATAAGAAGGAATCGGGACCACATCCTGAATATGGGCAGTCGTCGAAGATATCTAGTCTCTGATGTCCCTCATCTAAGTGGTCGACACATGGACTTGCTGCAAGTAAAAGGAAGAATCTGTATCAAAGAGGGATTAAAATAGAAAAGGAACCAAAAAGAGGAAGAAGGTATATCGCAGGATGAAGAACCTCCTCTAATAAGCCCAGCTCCTTCGGATCCATCGCATGAGGACGATGCAATATGAGGACCATCCCACCATCATCCCGACGAATGTTATACGAAGGGGTATGCAATCGAACAAAGGGAACCTCTGAAGTTATCGCCTCCGCAGACGCCGATTGACCACCGGTCGTTGTGGGAAGACCCCACTGCCCGACTCGAACCCGGAGGAGGGAAAGGTAAGGCATCATATATGATGGGCGCCATCAACCAGCTCATCACAAAGTCCATATAGTCATACAGTGCAGCCGTATTGGTGTACAATAAGTAGAACTTGCCGATCATAGTCGCGATCCTCACATCCTCTGGCGGTAGCCATTCTTGCCTCATAGATGTAGGAGGCTACACATGTGGCACCACCACCTCCTCCTCCACAATCTGCTGAACCACCCGCTCCCCCAGATACCAGGAATGGCCGAACTCATGCACCATCAAATGCCTCATCTACGCATTCACCCCGATCGCCCCAGTATCCTGAATGGCTATCCCCCAAGGGTAAAAAGTCACTTAAAAATCCCAAGTAGGCATAAGTCAATACAAAATCAGAACATGCCAAAAACCAAGGCTAAAAAGGAAAGTGTCTTACCCTACCACTGGTCACGACATTCAAGACCTGACGCACCGCCTCCAGAGAGAAAGATCCTTTTGACTGCCAATTGGCCTAGTGCCATCAATACAATCGACAGAAGTCCCCAACAGTCTCATCCTTCAAGGCAATCAACTGGGTGTTGCACCCAATCACCTCATAGAACCATATCTTCCAAAGACATGAATTCACAATAAAAAAGAGACGCATAAGGAAAATGGGAATGCATGAAAGGAAAAGGCGCAAAATTAAAGGATACCTCGAGGAGATATGAGGCTCCAGTAAAAGTTTTCCGGCAGCACCGACTGAATGCATCCAAAGAAAAATAGAGGGTCGCCAAAGTTAGACTCACCTAATCATAGAAAGGAATGTTCAAAAACATCCTCAAATACGACAAGAACTACAAATGGATGATATCGCCACTCAACGCCACCATGAAACCTCCCAGCACCAGCAAAATGAACAATTGGGCCATCTGCCTCACCTGTAGCTTATCCTCCACATCAACCACCCTACTCAGAAGGACATCCTTCAGAAAGGATAGATGGATGGAATACCCAGAAACTATCCTTCCTACATCACCAAGCGCCGCCCTCACTGCCTTCGACCTCACCCTCACTGAGTGATCCACCTCTATCTGCTCCCTATCACAATCCATCCCTAGCAGCTACTACAGATCTATGGGAGTCACGGTCATCTCCCCAAAATCGAAATGGAAGGTGTGGGTAGTATCCCACCATCTCTCCCCCAAAGCGCATAAGACCGCTGTCGACCGAGGCGTCTCATCCAGCGCAGACGCCAACCTCCCAAAACCCGCTAATAATACCACCCAACGTACCAAAGGTGGAAAATTCTCCCAGACATCCTTAAGCCCCATCATCCCACGGGCATGCATGTTCTTTAAATAGATATGAGACCGTCAAAAGAATACACCTTGTCAAAATTCAAGAAGGAAGGACAAATCACCAAAAAGAGAAGAATCCCAAAAGTTAGGTTACTTACATAACCGCCGGGGCTCACCACCTTAGAAGACCGATGACGGGACAGCTCCCGTAGCAAAGTTCGCTCATTCTTAATAGACTCGAACGCATCAAAGGAGTTATCACTCTCCGAAGCAAGAGGCGTCTTGGCCCTCCACTCCATGTTCTCCCAGTCATCAATAGTCAACCATTCCCTACGTGCTGCAGTGCTCACAAAGGCAGCAATTTCTTAGAGATCGGAATGCTAAATCGATTTGCAAAGGAAAATAACAGAAAGAAAGAAGGCAAGAAGCTGTCAAAAAAGAGGGGAATTCTCCCCCTTTATATGGGATCCTAAGGGTCATGCCGATCGGCATTGACCCCCCACCCACCGATCGGCACTGACCCCTTACCTTCCCGAGGTAGTCCAAAAGTCTGTGCCACTACCAAATGGCACCCTCTGAACCATGCCAATCGGCACCCCCTTTAAATTTCGTACAAAAACTCCTAGAAAATACCAGACAGCCCAGAAAAATTCTCAGAAAATTCCTAAAAATCCCAAAAAGAATTTAGAACATTTTCACTAAGAAAATTTTGCACTTCCTCAAGTGGAACCCCTATTTCCCTAGAATAACTCTCAAAAACCAAGTGAAACACCTCCCGACAACATCCCCCGAGGATTTCTAAAGATCACCCCTATGCCCCAAAGGCCTCAATTTTCCCCAAGCAATACATCCAAACCCTGGGGCCACCTAAGTCTCCCCAGTGGAATTTTTTCTATTCCTTCAGAGGATGCAAAAGATTTCCCCAGCAGTCGGCTCCCCAAACCAAAACAAAGCCACAACATAAATCTCCCCGATAGATTTCTCCAAGAACATCTCTACATAAGCTCGCAGAATTGGATTTGACTCGTAGAATTGCTCATCCTTACTTAAGCCCTCAGAATTTGCTTAGACTCACAGAATTGGTGATCCCACCTTAAGCCCTCAGAATTGGCTTCGACCCGTTGAATTGGTCATATCACCCTCAAGCCCGTAGAATTGGCTTCGACCCACAGAATTGGTCATCCCACCTTCAGCCCACAAAATTTTCTTCGACCCGAAGAATTGGTCATCTCAACTTAATCCCACAGAATTGGCTTCGACTCGAAGAATTGTTCATCTCTACTTAAGCCCGCAGAATTGGCTTCGACCCGCAAAATTGGTCATCCCACCTTAAGCCCACAGAATTGACTTCGACCCGCAGAATTGGTCATCTCATCTTTAGTCCAGTAGAATTGGCTTCGGCTCATAGAATTGGTCATCTCAACTTAACCTCGCCGAATTGGCTTCGACCCGGAAAATTGTTCATCTCTATATAAGCCCTCAGAATTTGCTTCGACCCTCAAAATTATACTTAAGCTCGTAGAATTGGCTTCGACACGTAGAATTGGTCATCACTACATAAGACCACAAAATTGGCTTTGACTAGCAGAATTGGTCCCCTCATCTTCAAGCACGCAGACTTGGCTTCGACCGACAGAATTGGTCATCTCAACTTACGCCCGCAGAATTGGCTTCGACTCGCCGAATTGGTCATCTTAACTTAAGCCCGTAGAATCGGCTTCGACCCATAGAATTGGTCATCTCAACTTAACCTCGTAGAATTGGCTTCGACCCGCAGAATTGGTCATCCCATACTTAAACCCACATAATCGGCTTCTACCCACCGAATTGGTTATCCCCAGCACACTTTGTAGGTCCTCAAAATTGGCCTCGACCCTCTGAATTGGTCATCCTTGCTCCCCTAGGTCGTCAGAATCGGTATCGACAATCTGAATTGTCATCTTCCCTCAAAAGCATCATGTGGTGTCTATTCGACGACTATCATTTGTTCCAAACTCACGTCGAGGGGATCTGTAGACACCCCATTATGTTACACCTTAAACTCTCCTTAGGTCCCTAGCACCTCCCTTCATCACTACGAACCTAGGTCATACCCCGAGTACTGACCTAGAAGCCATCGGGCACTCCCAAGCTTTGTTTAACCAAAAGTCAAAGTCTTCAACTCGTCCGAGACTAAATGAATCTTCTAAAGGGAACTGAAACCCCTTTCTAATGGTCCATCCCGTGCACGATTCTGACTTACGGTACTAACAAATTTTTCCATTTTACTCTAAAAGTTCACTAAATAATTCTAGGGCTCGGTTGACCAAAGTAAACTCCCCTAACCAGATTAAAGTCTTTGTAATATCAAAGTACATCTCCTAACGTTTCCAAGGGCCCACCCCATGCACGATTCGGACTTACCATGCGGACGAATGATCCGTTTACGTCCGACGATTCCCCATCCAATGGGCCGACGAATGCTTCCGAGCCATATTTGACCTAAAGTCAACTCTCGAACTCGAGAGCAGTCGAAAGGATTTTCGAAGGTATCTGAATTACCTTTCCAACGGTCTATCCCATTCATAATTATGATCAATGGTTTGCATCCTGCGACCAATTATTTAAAAAGGCCTGAAAGACACTGCCAAATGGCAGGTCCCAGACCCTACCTATCGGCAGTGTGCCTAAACGTACCTGTCGATAGGCAGGAACAGGGCTATGTCGATTCGTAATGCCCCGGGCCTATAAAATGGAGGCCTGACCTCACTTGCAAGAAGAGCCTTGATCTAACAGATATCACTCTCAGCAAATCCAGAAAACCTCTCTTGAAGTCAGTGTGAATTCCACACCCAAATCCTTTTACAACCTTCAATCTTCATCATCCTTTTCATCAAAATTGGTGAATTCACTACCCTCCATCATCATCCAAGTCTAAGGGTTGCTCTCCAACATTCAAGATCAAGCTCAAGATCTTCAAGAAATTGCAATTTTCTCAATTCTCTCCTTAAATTCTCATAAATTCGCAATAACTTGTGTTATTACTTAACACTTTCATTATCTCATCTCACACATCCTAATATACTTTTTATTTAGTGTTATTTCACATATCTTATTTTCATATAAATAAAAACCCAAAAAATAAGAAAAAAGAGGGTTTGCTCATAAATTCCAAGCGGGAATTCTCATACTTTTCTTACACTTCTCTCACAACTAAAACACTTTTTCTACACACACACACACACACACATAGAAATAAGAGAATCCCCTGGTTGGATTTATGGGATAAACCCCACCCCTCGTTTTGCATGCAAACTACGTGGACTTTGATGCCTCTATAGGCTACGTAGGCATCTCGGGGTAAAACACGAGACTCGAGTCCTATTTTTACTTTTTCTCTCATTTTTTATTTTCTCTAAACTCCACTCTTTTATATTATATATATACATATATTTGTTCTTAGTGGCGTCTTATTCCACATGTGTTATCGTTCCATCATAACGGTGAACGTAAGGATAATTGCTCAAATCCGATTTTTTAATATTTTTATACCTTCCTACGGATGACTCGCTTTACCTCTTCCATGGTGGAAGTCGATGATTCATATCTCCAATTTATGTACACATGAATACATATCATGGGGAAAATGAAGGAAAATAACAAAAACCCATGAGAGACCGAAAGGGTGGAATGGGTGCCTAACACCTTCCCATTTCGTAACTTAGCCTCCGGACCCTTTTCGAATCATTTTGGTTTCATATGCATCAATATGTCTTTGGATGCTATCCTTCGGGATGGCTCCCCTTCTTTTTTCTATTTTGAGTAAAATAGACCGGCGACTCTATCTCTCTACATTTTTCACCTCACCCAAATGACGCCGGACAAAGCGCTCCCGAGAGGGACTCACGGGACCTAGGATCCTCCCTCACGCGCCCTCCTGCCCGCCCGCCGTGAGGATTTGAGGATGGCCACAACTTCTTCATGGCATTACCTCAGTCTGAATGGGGTCACAATGCAGTCTGGGTCATTGTTGATTATTTTACCAAGTCGTCTCAATTCTTGCTAATTAAGGTCTCAGACAGTATAGCCAACTTGGTAAGGTTATACGTACGAGAAATTGTATGACTCCACGAATTTCCTCTCTCGATCGTCTTGAACAGGGTTCCCCAATGTTTTTCTTGATTTTGGAGGAATATTCAGCAAGAGTTAGGCACAAAATTAAATTTGATTAAAAAATATCTCCCAGAGATCGACTAACAATTCAAAAGAACGATCCAAATCTCAGAGGACCTGTTGAGATCCTGTGCCCTTGACTTCCAAGGAACTTGGGCAAAGACCTATTTTTTACAGAATTCTCTTACAATAATATCGATATGGCTCCTCATAAATTTTGATATGATTAGAAAAATAAGAGACAAGGTTCATCTGATTTATCAAAACCTCGTAACATTCTATAGTCGGTAGAATAATTATTCTATCAATCGACGGACATCCCTGGAGTTTGGGGTAGGGGATCATATTCTGTTGAAGGTTAGATCTAGAACCAACAACCAAAGGTTTGGCCAGAAAGCCAATCTCACCCCTCGATATATTGAACCCTATGAATTTTTGGAAGGAATTATGGACGTGTTTTATCATTTAGCATTTCCCTTTTAGTTGATCCATGTTCATAACGTATTCCATGTCTCCATATTAAAGAAGTACCTTCACGATCCTATCCACGTCATTGACTAGAAAAATATCGAGTTGAAAGAAGACATCACATTCTTGACTTGACCTATATCCATCCTAGACTGTGAGGACAGGGTCCTACGCAACAAAGTAATTTCATTGGTGAAAGTCCTTTGGGAATTCCAGAGTATCGAAGGAACAACATGGAAACGAGAGTCTGATATTCGTGAGAAGAACCCAGAACACTTCGAGTGACTTGATGTTAATTTCAAGGATGAAATATCCTAATAAAGGAAGAATATAGTACCCGTACCCTTGCAATAGAATCATTTGTGTTATTTTAATGTAATATGAAAGAACAAATGTGTCACTTTTAAATTTATGGAATCAAATGTCTACCATTGTCACTGAATCGACACATTATTCACAAATTCATGTTGTATAGACCTGCATGACATTGCATTCTTGTTCCTTAGGTTGGTAGGAATATTTCTATAACACGCGATGTGAACTACTTTAGCCAATGCCTAGTTATGCGCCTAAATGGTCTAAATAGTACTTTACGCACCGAATGTACACCATCAGCGAATTTTTAGGATTCCTCGAACGGGGTAAAAAACATACGACACTTTTTTTGGACTTTTAAAATGGGCTTCTTGTGGGTTTGGGGGGAAAATGAATTAAGAAGAATTTTTCGAAAAGTTTTGATCGATCGACAAACTTAGTCTATCAATTGAGCCATCGATCGATCGAACACTAACACTAAGAGAAACATAAAAAAAAATTCTTATTTTTTGTTGTCAAAACAATAACCATCAAAATGAAAGGCTACCTATCCCACCCTAGTCTTGGAACGTAATGAAGATGGTTTACATCTTTGGATGGATGAGGAGTTTCTCCCTTAATCAAATGGATTGTTAAATAAATATGGTGCTTCTAAGACTGAGATACCCGAAGGTCTTGGGCAGCCAAAACCCTAAGAATTTTACGCATCTCTTCCACTCTCTAAAGCTCCCAACATGCTTAGTACTCTGTCCAATTTTGTACTCACCCTTTTACACCACCTAATCCCCACATTTCCCCCATTATAGGACCTCAAACTACTATAGAATACTGATATCAAAGCCTTGACAGCTTCCATGTGTTAGGAAAGTGGTGATTTTCAAGATAGAAGTGGGTTTTGAATACTTATCTTGGTGTGGAATTTTGGTTCTTAGGTTTCTAATCATCTTCTTGAGGTAGGATTTTACTCACTATGTTTCTAAAGTAAAAAACTAAGTTATATATTAGGATGCATGCTAGAATTCAATTATTTCTTACAAAATGGGAATTTATAAGAAAACTAAGACTTTTAAATATTTTGAAGAAATAATATCATTCTAACTTGAAATGTGATGGGATTGTTCATAAAACGTAATTTCATGCTAATATCATGTTTAGAAGTCATATTTAAGGATTTATAGGCTTGAAATCCAACCTCACTTATGTAAAACCTTGTAGTACCTTAGTAGAGAAAATATAAACATGATAAATGAAGATTAAAATGACTTTGAATATGAGATGTGAAAGTTGATAATTTCAGCGCATAAAGTGACTAAGAAAGGAATTGAAATATGGCTTAAAATGTAATGGAAAGATCTAAATTTATGTGTTTAAACTCATCTTTGGACATACATCATTTAAAGGATAAAATGATGCTTAATGGGTAATAATGTAGTAAATACATTCAAATCACAAGTATGAACTATTATGATCAAATACCCATTAAGGTGGTTATTAAAAAATTAATGATTTTTGACACATAATAATGGTAAGTGGATAGTAGTTGATAGTGAATTCTCCTTTACTTTAGAGGTGGAAGGTAATAACCGACGAATATAAAAGGTGGTGAGATACTTTACGAAAGTAAAGAAAGGTATTGAAAAATGTGTGTTCATTACGAGATGGTGTACTCTAAAATTGGCTTTCTCAGTCGGGATTAATAAACAATTTATTGAACGACAAAAGAAAGAAAAAATGGAAGTAGTGTGGACATGGGATAAAATGTTAGATACATGTGAAAGTTAAAGAATACTCACATAATTCCATAAAATAATTTAGGTGGGCATGGCGTCCCTAGTTATGAAAGATCCAAAACCCATTGGCCAGTTGCATATGGCGAGCGAAGCTAGCGGTGTGGAGTCTGTTAAAGCATGTGGTAATTGGTTTGATTCCAAAATAAAAATGATATATATGTGAGCAATGTAACTATTAATGAAATGGAATATTTATTAGTTTATACTAAAAAAGGATAAGATTCGGATAATATTAATGGGAATAACATGATTAGACAATAAATTTGGAAAGTCCCTAGCATGGGACTTTTTAAATACTTAAGCGTGAGTATGAGCACCTCGCCCGGGAGCATTGCATGTATTTGCATCAATACTGGTCAAAGGAACATGCATATAGAAATATTAAAAGATATTTTATATGTATAATATGTTCTTAAATTTTTTATTGCTAATTACTTAAATGTATTTATACTAAACAATAGAAAAAGTATAATTTTCATGTATCTTTCACAACACTAAAAAGAGTAAGTAAAAAGATGCAATATAATATTGCCCTAATTTAAAGTAGTCACCAAGGTTGCACTATAATATCAATGTTTAATAGGATTTTGTGAGCCTTTACAATTTTTTTTTAATACCTCACGTAAGACACTTTGATCGAATGGAGTAGTTGGCAATATGTTTATCCTTTAATGGTAGATTATCGTAGTCCTTTACCTTATAGGCTTATAATTATTTTTATCCTTTGTAATTGTTGTGATAACTGGATAGGGGGCACATAAGATGTGTTCCCAACCACATTATCATTAAAGTTACTCGTAAGAAAAAGTGAGCTAACATGGCAAGTAACAACAGAAAAGTAGAATAAGAGGTCGATGAATTAATGGAACAATTGGGTTAGAACACAAACTCGTGGTTTCATAAGACTTATAGAACAAAGTAAATAAGAAAACATTACAATTTAGCTTTGTATATTGAGACAAATATAGAGATAAGTGGATCATTCTTCGTCATAAGAAAATTCTTTTTCATCAAGAATATGCTTGGCGACAATGGGATCTGATACGACCACAAAAGATTTAGCCCCAGAGAATATTTGTACACTTAACTATGCTACTCGATTAACAATAATTATAGAAGATTATGAAAAAAAGAAAAAGGGAAAAGAAAAGTGAGACTAGAAGAAATCCTTGAATAGTCATATATAAAAAATTACCAGTGATGTCTAATTATATGGGGAAAATTTATTAATTAAAAACTACATATTAACAACAACAACATAATTAAATGAAATGAATCTTTCTCTCTCTAAAATAGCATTCTAAAAAATATGGAGTGATCACAAATGAGGGACTAATATCATTTTTCTAGGGAAGGTTAGTTTGCTAGCGAAGATAATCCTAAAATCTAAAAGACTAAAATGGACAATGAAGTGAATAACAAAACGACTAAAGACTTCAAAATCCTATGCTCCTGCATTCTTCTCCCCCCTTGAGAAGTCACCATATACTCCAGATACTAGCAGTAAAAATTAGGGTCGACAAGCTAAAGAGTGTCCTCTATAATCCTAGAGTCCTTAGTTATGGGGAAACCCATCCAACATACTAATTAAAAGGTAATGTTGCTAAAAGGGGACAAAATGTCCTCCGATGCAAGTACACCCTCAATGGGGTCCATATGAGAATGAACAAGATGCCCTTCGGCCAGATGTAGTGGGATCGACAAAACATGCGACCCCGAAATAGAGATAGATTTACCACATTGAATGTGAATGGAATTAACCTTGTAGTGTTGCCCCATAACTACGAATAATAGTAAAGGGCTCAAAATGACACATTTGCATCTTATACCCCTTGCCTTGCCGATGTCCCTTCAAGAGTTAAACCATGATAAGGCCCTTAGACTAGTATGCTAAAAAACAATGGTGTACGTCCATATAATCTTTGTAGGAGGCGTAAACCTTACGTAATAGAGTGTGAGCATCATACGGTATGACTGTCAAACACGAACAAAATATTACCACAAATAGGCTAATAGGGATCATGGGGTGAATCTCTATAAGATCCACTGGGATGGTAGGCGAAGTACTAAGCATTATCTGAAATGGGACAAACTAGTAGAAAGGTTAACCGCATTATTAAATGCAATCTTAACCTGAGAGATGACTATGCCTCACATTTCAAAGTCTTCGAGGAAAGGCAGTGAAGATTAAATCTTGAAATCCAATGGGAGACCTTAGTCTGACCGTCTGTCTTGGGATAAAAAATGGAGAAGAACTACAAGGAATAGTGGAATAAAACCCTTATGATGCGCCAGAAGTGACGGGTGAAGAAGATTCATCTGTCTGAGGTGTTGTTGTGAGGAACCCAATGAAGTTGGATGACTTCTTAAAAATAAAGAGTGTCTACATAGGAGGGATCAAACGAGCCCATGGTATGAAATGGGTTGTCTTTGAGAAGCGGTCTATATAACACCCCATATTTTTAAACAGGTAATAATTTAATTTATTTCAGAATTTGGAAAAATAAATTTTTTTGGATTTAATTATTTTGATCAATTAAATATGTTTGATTTTAATTATGGAAAATAGGATTTTAATCAAAATTGAAATTAGGGTTATATATATATATATATATATATATATATATATATATATATATATATATATATATATATATATATATTTTTTGGCATTTAGGGGAACATGACCAGACCGAATCGATTCGGCATGGAGGGCGAATTGATTCAGAATGGAGTGATTTGGTAGTGTTGTGGTTTTAGTAGAATTTTTATTACATTTAAACTCCTAATCTTTTTCCATATTAAAATAAGTTGGGTTAAAGTTTTTTAAACACTTTTTCACCAAATTCCGCGAAAAAATGGAAAGTAACTCCATATATTATATTAGTGTGCTTTTATTCTCACCCAAATTTTTTGTAATAACCCCGCACTTTTATTAACCCCCGTAAATTGGCTTATAATCCTTCAATAAAACCCATCATTTCGGGCTATATAAATTTTTTTGTAAAAAACATAAAACCTCCATCTCTATTTCTGATATCGATCTGCCATCGAGAACAAAACCTCAATATCCTATTTTTTGTTAAAATCTCAGCGAATCGGCACGGTTTTCTCTGCAAAAAAAAAAATTAAGGCCCTCCTTTCTAAACCCTTGTTTGTCAACTGTTCTGTCATTGTAGAGAAAATTAAGAAGATATATATATATATATATATATATATATATATATATGGAGAGAGAGAGAGAGAGTAAAATTTGAAATTTCATGTTTATAATTTAACAAAAGATTTAGATTTATGATGAGTTCTAAAGTTCAACGAATTTTCTTTGGTTATAACTGCTTTCATATTTCTTTGAACTCTTGAGATTTTCCATGAATTTTTCATTTTTGGCTATGATTTCAATAATTTTTCCCCATTCCAAATGCTTTTGAAGCATCCTATATCTTTGACTTACTTGAGTCTACATTTTATAGGTTCTTGTCTAGCTTGAAAATAGTGACAAAATTGAGTCGTATCCTTGTCTACTAAAGAACCTCAGACTCTAGATATCAAATTCCTCTAAAAGTCTCAAAGGTATAACACCAATACTACACCTAGAATTCTATTCATTTGTTGCATTATTCATAATTTAGTTGTGTGTGTGTTAAATCCCATAAAAATGTTTTTTTTAATAATTTTTAGGAAATGGAAAATATTTTTTAGGAATTTTTAAATATAATTTTTATCATTCAAAAGTTGATTTTAATAATTTTGTGGGTTGATTTATAATTATCATTTTCTCCTAAAAACTTTCTTGGGTAGGATCCAAAAGTGCTAGAGAATATTGTGGTGGAAAATGGGATTATTCAGAAATCTAAAACATGCGTTTTTCTATTGATCATGGCCTTACACGTGTTGCCGAGATAACGATTGGATCTGTGTTTCTTTACTCTCATATATTTGAGATTGATTGAGAACCCTTGGATATATTTTATCTATGGTCTGTAGGTTTTCTTTCACAATCCCTGTTATATATGAGTTAACCAATTAAAATAATTTTAACAGCGCTTACATCTCAGCCGTAAGATTTACATCGATCATTTGTTTTCAACCCTGACCGTTGATTTGCCCTTACATTCCAGAGTCTTCCATGCTCTAGTATAAATAAGATCCATGTGTGAGACGTTTACAATCTTTGTATCATTTCACCTCTGAGAGAAAAAAGAGAGAATAGAGAGAGAGAGAGAGAGAGAGAGAGAGAGAGAGAGAGAGAGAGAGAGAGAGAGAGAGAGAGAGTACAAAACCCTAAACCAAACTCTTGATTTTTTTTCTTCAGAAAAATAACCTGTGAGTTTGAGTGTGTTCATAAGTTGAGAAGATCCATCCTCTACTGTCTTTATTCTTTTGTCCAATATTTGCAAAGTTTTGATTTCATTTTCTTTTCATAAAAAGAGCATATGTAAACTGTTTGTCATACAAGCACGTTTAATATTCTTAGGTTGATTTATTTTTTCAAGAAATCCATATTTTTTGGTTGTTTTACTACTGTTAATCTGTTTTTCAAAACTAGAATCCTCAAACTTTTTTCTGTTTTCAATTTACGAGAAATATTAGACTTAGATCTAGTTAAGATCTTGAATGGGGTGTAACAATTTCGGGAAATATTTCACACTTTGTGAAATAAAAATATAAATAATATAAAGAAAGTGTTTAGGAGGTTGGTTGCTTTATATAACAAGGTTCCCTCAAGATCTGTGGATATAAATAAAGATTAGTAGTCTGAAACTATCAAATAAACCATGATTTAGAAATCTGTTCTACATATTAGAACGTTATTTGTAATTTGTTAGGAATATTATCTGTATAAGTGTGTGTGAGTTGCATGCATGTGTTAGGCACATCACTTCATAACACTTTCACACTACAACACTAAAAGAAGTGTTGGTAGAGAGATTATTGACTTTTGGAGATGACTGAAGGCTATAAGGAGTGGAGTTACAAAGCTGAGAGAACATCTACAACATTAGAAGCCTTGGGAGAAGTCAGTATAATCCAGAGCAGCTGGTATAATTTTTGAACTTAGATTAGGTCTGATTGTGTGTTTAGATTTGTAAATAGTTTGTAATCTATTAATCTATTTTAGTGGATTTTTTTTTGGTGTAGAGACCTCCGTGGATGTTTCCCCAATTAGGTGGGGTTTTTTCATGTTAAAATCTTGTGCACCTGCATACTTAATCTTCCTCTCTTCCCCATCTATTGGCGTGCTGATTGAAAAACTATTTTGGTTTTTGTTTTCAAAACTTGGATACGTAATATCTAAAATATCTAGTTCATAATTCTTTTTATACACATCTTTGTTTGCTGTATGTTTTTAGAAAAGGGTTTCTTCAAAAAAATGTTTGGAGCGATTTAGACTGTTTAATACTGAATTAAGCAACTTTAGTCGTACTTTTTCAACTTTGACTTTACATCTCTTTGTGTTTGTTGTCAGCTTGTCTCTATGAGAATTTTGGGTTACTTGTTTAACAGTCCAGGTTCACAAATTCAGAGAACTAGTATAAATTGGTGTTAGGATCAGTTAGGTTTGTGATGTTTTAATTACTGGTTGTTTTTTCTAAAGAGGAAGTCGAACACTATGAGGAACTTGTGGAATTTGTGATTTAGTCTCTATTTTGATGAAGCTCTCTTTAGCATTGAGAAGAACACGAAGTTATTCAAGATTTAGGGTTTCAGATCTGGTGTGAATGGAAGTTTGAATGACTTTGAATTCTGGAGGTAAACCATACAGAGTGAAGATTACAACATCTTCATCATCAATTCGAACTGATACAAAGTTGAGATTTTCCCTCGCTTATTTATTTCTTTGTATATCATATCGATTGAATCACTGCCCTTTCTTATAGGTTATAGATACATAATTAGCTGAAGAATGTTTGATCTGGACTATGATGTATATCTTCCCTCAAGAGTAGTCCATACCTCCTTTGATGAACTGTAACCAATGATGTGTGACAATGCAGATGAAGATAATGTTTCATTGATCAAGGTCGTATGTTCTTGATCTTGAGCAATCCATGTGTAGTACTCTGGATTGTTTATAGTGGTGATTACATTTTTAGAATTTCTCTTGAATTTCCTAGGCCAAACACGCGATCCATCAAAATATCAAAATAAAGAATGAGCTCAAAGAATAGCAGAGAATTGAAATTTCTAGTTAACATAATTTGTTGAATGAAACCTGATGGGAATGAGATTATAGATATTAGAGAGTAGGTAAATTGTCGAATGAATCATAGTTGGTGGAACTATATTAGCAGGAGATGCTCCAGAGGAAGAAGAGGATTAAGTTAGATTTGGATTTTTCTCCATGGAATTTTTAAACGTGAGTCTATGAGAGCTCTGATACCATGATAGATTTTAGAGAGAGAAGGTAGAAAGAGAAGATAAAAAGAGATATAATTTCTCTTTTTTGTATTTTTTGATTGATTTTCACTAATATAGAACACTAGTATATATATATATATATATATATATATATATATATATATATATATATCTTTACTTGTAAGAGTAATTAACAAACTAAAACAGATTAACATAATGATGATGTCTTGATGACTCATTTGGTATAATAGACTTCGACAACTTGGTCAATTCTAACTGTGATGATGCGAAAATATCTCTAATAAAAAACACCCTTATATTATTCAGGAAAAATTAGTTTTATCAAAGAAACATAATCGAATTTCAATTCGGTTTGAATCAACAATAGTTATGTCCTCTTTATTTACAGATCTGACACAATATACATGTGAAGGTGATGAACTTTTCCCGTGGAGAGAATTCTATTGATTGTTATAAATGTAACATAAGTGTATATCTCTTTGAACTAATTTTGTCCCCTCATGAAATGATATTTATTACAGGGTTGCACTAGGGTTCTGATTGTTGTTGCAGAGAGATATTGGTTAAGAGAGAGGGGAGAGGGTCACTATGGGATATTGAGGAAATGGGTGCGGTGGAGTGATTCAGTTGATGGAGATACAAAGGGAGGGCAATGTTTTTCATCTGTTGGACTAGACTTGTGAGAAGGTCTTGACTCAAATGATATGGTTAGCTTGTTTCTTAAATAAGGGTTAGTAGTTTAAGGTAAATAGTTATTTATTTGGAGGCTGCATGGTGACCATTTGATTTATAATTGGTGTATTTGATAAACAAGATGGAAAATAAATGCTTAATAGTCAATTTTCATGGAATTGAAAACTTAGAAATATTTTACATTTTTTGTTACCATTAGTTTGAACATAGAAAATATTACGCTTTTCTACTTTTGTTTTTTGTTTGCAAATATATATGAACCTAAACAAAGGTCTATTTTGGAAAACTTAAAAAAACATAACAGGTAATTTTGATTGTACCACATATACTGCCAAAATAAAATAAGCCATTAACAAGAACAAATGTCAATTTAACAAAGAATTTTTCATATGTAAAAAACACAACTATTGTCTTAAAACTCCGTGCTAAAAATTAATAACTATAATCCACTAAACATAAAACGTATTTAAAAGGGGGAAAAAAAGAGCACGTCTCCAACAAACACAAAAAATAGTAAGGTTCAAGGATATTTTGGAGGAAAACCATATATCTTGTTGTAAATCCAATCACGCCTAAAGTCGTCATTAGAAATGTCGAGAAAAACACGTGACAGTGCATTATCTTTCTCAAAAATCTCCATGAGATGCATCACGATGACTTTAGTTATATCAATCGCATTTAACTTCTTGATTATTTCTTGCCAATTGATGCGATCTTGATTTGCATGTATTACCATAGCTTTTACATGGTCCTGCATAGCAATATCAAACTTGTTCGAGGACTTAGTAATGATAGGAAGGGCATTGGAGTCATCCATAGTCCGTTTGCGACGATATGACATGATCACTCATTTTCTAGTTGGTTTGTACGTGCTTGAAGGGCTTGTTGGCACATTCTCTTAAACCTCATTTTCTTCATCAATAGACAAGTCGACCGATGCTACATTTACATAATATATTAAATAAGCAAAACATATTTATATGATAATTCAAATTTAATTATAAAATAATATGCATTATACATACCATTCATTTAAGGAACATCATGACCTGTGAATGTGCAATCTCTAGTTGCGGTATCATGCGCGAAAAGGGTCTCAAAGTAGGAAAAAATGGGGAAACACTTTACCCTTAAAATTGTAAGCCTTCGATTTGTCCTATAATAAGTTGAACCAAATAACAAATTTTAGCGTTGAATATGAGTTTTATTCATTAAAAAAGGAAAAAAAAATTGGCTAAATGATTTTTTTTAACTAATGTTAATCTCTTTCCATATAGATTGCTCTGTTGTGACTTGACATGTGTTGGGATCCCATCTAAAACCACTCACATTAGCCAATTCACGGATATCTTGCAAACAACTTTCATTTTTTAATTTATTTTTCATGCGCTTTTGAATAACATCCATGTGATAATGTTAACCTACTCGAGTGATAAACTTTATGATTTGGTGATTGGTAAATCCATTATCATCCCTTTTAGGTCCAGATAGTACTTATTTTATAAGAGTGCTTAACAAAATCTCATCCATATTTTTTGTCCATCACAATTATGAGTTTTTGAAAGTGCCACCATCACCAAAAGATGATTGAATGTTTTCCTCGGGTTCACTAGTAAGAAATGTGTTGAGTCTCAGTATTTGAAGCCTCACCCTGCTCGTTTTTTTCTTTTTTAATGCCATAAAATCCTATTTAAATAAGGATACAAGTAAAACCACTAACCATTGGATTCCAAAAGCTAACATTTTTATTGGACAAGCGGCTTTGGTTGCAATGGTCTTGTTGTTAGATGCATATATATTGACAAAATTTCCTTCTTTTGTTATGCATATTACAATGTGTTCAATCTTTTCTGTTTATATCTTCACTGGCTGATCAAGCTACAAAAGGGAAATTATAAATATAAAACCATTTTGTAATATCTCATAGAGAATAGGAATAACATAAGTAAGCTGGTTTAAAAACAAAAGAAAAAGGAAAAAGAACAATGTAAGTAGGATAAGTCTAAACAGACGGGATTCATAATTATGGGAAAAATTGAACTTGAACAAGTGTTATGGACATCAAAAGTAAACCTAAATCCACTAACTCAAGTGATGTCACAAATCATGAATATAACTATAAAAAGTAAACCAAACAAACAAAAAGAACCAATAGATTTAAAAATAAAACATTTCTTAAAGTAAAACCAATAATTCAAAAAATTACTTAAAGAGCAGCATAGTGGTTAACTATACCAACAGTTTAATAACAGAACTTTTATAGCAAAACTTTTATAATGGATAAGCAACATAACTTTTATAACAGTACCTAGGTAGTTAAGCAACATAACTTTTATAACAGAGAGTTAAGTATGCAGATTGTGGTATATGAGTCGGTCTAAACATTCTTCAAATTAAAAATGTAGAAACAAACATTCTTACTACATAAGGGTTGATCCGATAACTCTCATTACATACTGATTTATCTCAATCAAAGTAATCCATTCTCTCTTATCTTATTTCTCGGATCATATTCGTCCCACATTATATTTTACATTTCATCTCTATAAGTAGCTCATGAAGATTGAATGTAAAAAGTGATATGAGTATTGAGCGATGCTATTTCCCGTATATCAAAATGCGGGGGGTTAACTTTGTCATCGCTAATTTCATATTCACTGAACTAATCGTCCATATCATCAATACGTATAAAATTGTGTAGAGCACAACAAGCAAGAACAATCTTTGCTTGAGTATCAATATCATGGAATGGTTGATGTCTAAGGTAGGCAAATCTCCATTTCTATAAACTAATGATTCTTTTGATAACATTTCGGAGACCAAAATGTCGAGAGTTGAATAATTCCTTACAATTTTTCAAGTTGGTGGCCCTCAATTTGTCTCCAATGATAATGGATCTTTCGATATGGTGTGAGAAATCATGGATCTAGAGGGAAACCCGATTCGGCAACATAATATTTACTTATCAAAAAATAATAAAAAATAATTTTTAAGTAACTATTATTATATATAATGGAAAAGGGGTTGATTATATAAGTACCCCTAGCTATGGTCAGCCTATGTCCTTCACGCCATATCGCACTCCTCAACAATCGACCATCGTGGGTAGATCCCTCCCAACCAGCAAAGCCATATGTATACCTTATATAAAACGTGCATGTCACTAAAATGTTTTGAGATATCGCTCCTTTCCGATTACGATAACTAGCTTATTGATCTAGTGGGACGTTTGTAGCAATATGAGTGCCATCTATAGAGCTAACATCATCCTAAATGGCATGAACTTATTTTTAAATATAACATATATATATATCTGCACTCTAATTAGAATAAATGGTATAATTATCAAACAACTAACCTCAAAGTAATGATAGCAATCATTAATTTGGTCTTTATCTTAACATTAGTTATTAGTGGTAGCATTCGTGACAAGGTCTCTATAGAGTTTAAGGAAAGAACTTAACACTCGATGAAAATAGTAACTAACAGTTTGTTCAGATTGATAACTCGATTGCGGTGATCTTGGCCCACCAAATTGAGAAAAATCGCTACTTTTTCCTCAACACACACATATGATTATAAATATGAACAAATATATACAAGACAACACAAATTCAACGGATAGACCTATACACACTCGTTATTTAGCGTAGAACATAAAAACATAGCTATAGTTCATAATAACTCAAAACCCCAACCTTGATATTTTCGAGTTATTGAATATATTTGTGAATAATAGATCATTTTGTTAAACAGATTAATACATATTTAATATGTATACTATAATCTTCAATCATATTCAAGAAGAATCAAGCAAATTTAAAATCATTCTGGTAGATTCAATAAATTATAATCTTCAATCAGATTCAAATCCACAAAAATCAGATTCAATCAACTATAATCTTAAATCAATTCAAGATTATAATTGATTATATTTTCAATGGAAATCATATTATTGGGAAATACAAGAAAAAGAAAAACCTAATATGTTTATTAGGAGAGATAATCAGATGAACTGAGCGATGAAATTAGCTTACTTGTTGGTTTATCGTGGAATGAGCGTGAACAATGAGCAGAATGAGAGAGGTAGAGAGAATGACTCAGGAGCGTGCAAATTGTTTTACCTGAAAAATAAAAAACAAGGTGGGTGTTGGTTTTTTATTTCCTACCCTTTGTGGAAAAAATGATCACATGTTATATTTTAGAGAAATTAAGTGCATAGAAAATTTTGTTTACCAAACATAAAAAAGATGAAAAATAATTCCAAATGTTGTATTTTCCTTGGAAAATTAATGTTATCAAACACAGCCTTAGTTCCCAACAATTTGTTTTTTAGTTGGTTTTGGTAACTCAAACTTATGGAGGTTATATGATGAGGAGTGTTGATTTAAAATCAATGAATATAATAGCTTTATTGTGGATAAACCATTACCTACTTTAGGTATTGTTCATTATATGGATAAAAGTACAACCAAACAAGAAGAAATAGGACTTAAGTCTTGCATTACCTACTCTATTATAAATTTTCATATTTTTTTTTAACCAGTAAACAACTTCTAACAAAGCTACTATAGCATAATGTCATAACTTCCTAACCACCATCAGTGTGCACCCTTGTCCTCTAGTTATTATCATCCAAACAAGACCTTTGATTAGTAGCCTAACATTACATACACCAACCGACTAGTATTTACCTTAGCTATAAACTTCTCCAAATCATAGTATTAGAATAAAGACTTGAACTTTTTTAGATTCAGTGAATAACATTGTTGAAAACCAAATAGACCAAAAAGTATACAACTTTATCTGGTTTCAAGTGATTCAATATATTTTAATGGGACCATGTAATCTTACAGCTATTGAGGATTCAAGTTGAAACAATAGAAACCAAAATTGAGTTAAAGATTATGAACTTTCACAGAAATAGAAAAGGTTTCCTAATTCTTACCTCATTCTTATCTTGTGAAAAACAAATGGTCGATAATAGAGATATTATAGTTCCGGGTGAGGAATAATATGCCAACAATTATCTAATCAAGTTTTACACGTTATTGCCATGTAATTCTAAATAAACTGTGAATATTTGTAGTAAAGTTCAGAAAACTTTACAATTTCTAAACATGATAAACTAAAATTTATAGACAAAAATGAGGATGGTTCACATCACAATTCTGGATACTATAATTCTGTAGAGATAATTTAGTGACATGGAGGCATAAGAGCCATTTGTTACCCCCAGCAATAATAGTTATCGTGTGGCACTAATTCAAAATGATAAATTTGAAACCTAAGAATTGTAGATTCACTAATTAAGGGAAAAATTAGATGGTGACTCGATTGTACTCTTATTGTGAAAATAGGAAATCAAGTGACAACATATAAGCTTAAGGACTTTCAAGCACATTGATAAGCAATACAACTTTTATATATGTAAGCAGAAGAATTTTTTTAATATAAATATTTTTGGGGGAGAGAATATTGACTCTAAAAAAAATTTGCTCAATTTTCATATGTTAAGAAAAAAAAGCTCACTTTTCCCTAAATAATTGAATGACTACAAAATTTTCAAGTTAAGACGAAAGATAAGCCAACTCGACCTATTTTGAGTCATTTAGTTCTCCATGACCATTGTTTAATACCCTCTTTGGTCTCTGGTTGGTCTTTTGAGAGGTTAGCCTCAAGCTGGTAGCTGACCGAGAGCCATATCCATACAACACCATAAAAGATGTCATAGAATGTGAAGGAACAACTTTGATTTAACTAAAGTTTCTATACTTTTTTTTGGAACCTGAAAATGAATCATAGTATCAAACTTATCAATCATACAATCAAGCAATCGATTGAAGAATTGGATGTCGTATCTTGTCACAATGGAAGAGCACATAAATTGAACAAATTGCGCAATAAAAAATCCATCAGACATTGTGAAACAAGTTAAAAAATTATGCAAAAAATTATACATGAATATTAGAGCACCTTTGTTTTGTTTTCGATTACAACCACTTCAATTTCCCTTAATGACATTAAGCACAATTTCCTTAGTAAATCCTCATAAAAAAATCCCTCGTTCTTCAACTAAGGAGTGTATACAATGAGAAAGTTCATTCGCGAAAAAGCTTGGTAAAAGTTGGTATTCTTCTACAGGCCTAGAACATCAAAGTAAGATGTATCCATTATATATTTATATTTCAGATAGTTTAACAGGGGAAAAGTTAATTTTAGATAATGTCTTCATTAAGGAAGGGCACAAGAATCAAAGTAGTGAATTTTTTTTCAACTTCCCAAATAATATTCATAATAGAAATAAAATAATAAAAAGAAATATTGCAAATTTAGCACTAAAATATATTGGCAAAAAATCTAGGGGAACTAGTTTTCCTCGATGTGTGCGAAAAAAGTATTTTAAATTTTCAAAAATGCGTTTAGGAATGTGTAAAAAAATTCATCGAGACTCCGAGGTTTTATTCTTCAATTTTTTAATAAATTTTCTATTTTTTTTTCTCATTTACATTCCCTCCATTTTTAAGCGAAGAAAGAAAGAAAAAAATGTATTTAATATCAATCACCCAATTTGTCCAAAATAAATAGTTCACTCACAAGCACCCGTAATTCTTTTTAATGTCTTGAAGTCATTCAATTTTTTTGATTAAGCTTCTATATCTCCCACTCTCTCTATTTTTTGCATAAGAAATATTTTTTTCCAAAAGGATAATAACATCGATAAATAAAAGCAAAAAAATCCTTTGAGCGAGTGGATCCATTTTTATTCTTTTTTACGAATGCATCATCAGGGAAGTGTAAGACAAACAAATCACTTTAAGATCATTCATCTCCTTAAGCACCTCAGTTTTTGCCTCCTTATACATGAAGAATCTATAGAGATATCGTATCATAAGTCACTTCTTTGTATGAATATAAACTGAATCTAGGGTATCCACGCAAGGCAAAATACATTTTAAACACTTTAAGAATTGAAATGACAGGTTTTTGGACTCTATATTTTACTCGTGTCACTTCTTAATTCTTCGAGTAAGTTAGAAATGGAGTCATGAACATTACCATAATCTCAATCATAAATTTTAGTTAGCATAAAATCCATTGCGGCAAAACAAAATAAAAACTAATAATTTGTTATACAAAGGGGATTGACCATGCATTTAAATCTGCAAAACAAGCAATGAAAAAGTACAAAATTATGTCAATAAATTATAAACAATAATAATTTACACCTCTTTTATCGAATTCAAAAGATAGTCATTAAGACACTTTCTAATAAATAAACAAATTCTAAGAATTATATATTAACACAAGTTCCCAATTTTTAACTCAAATTATATTTTTTATTTAAATAAACAAATCTTTCGACTTAAGAGAACATATGGACATGAGTCTTTCCACCAAGATGGTATCAGATGAAAAACATCAACACTTCAAATTTTAGACAATGGAAACATGATTCATGTTACATGTCCTCCTGAGTGCACCACGATCAACCATTAAATCCTAAGTAATGTTATTAGAATTTTTTTGTGCAACTCGAAACCATATTCTTCTTTGAGAGAAGTGCATAGAAAAAGTATAAGGTAATAAAATTAAAAACCTAGTTTACATTTAAACAAATCTCATATCTTAGGGTGATATATAGAGCACAATTGTTAAATCGTTTAGTTGTTATAGTTAGGTTATCAATGAGTTAACATATTGTTTTCACAAATGTGATCCCTGCCCTTGATTTGTGACTAACTTATACCGATTTGTAACTGAGTGGATCCAATAATAAGATCATATCAGTAACCCAATGTTCATTTAATAATAATTACAAAATTTTTTATTCACAAACATTCTATCTCTTTCTTTGAATTGTATCCTACTTTAATATTAGGTGTGACATTTGGTATTAGAGTTAATTCGAACATGGAATCCACTTAAGAAAATGGTGGAGGGTCCTCGGTTTTAGGAGTTGCGCTAATTGTAATGAAACAAGATAAGAATATATATAATGTTCACGAAATTGATATGACATTGCAAAAAAGTATGAAAATAATGAAGCTCAATACGAAGCAATCTAAAATGTTGGTTTAATCCTTACTAAACAAATAAAGTCCCATGGTGAGGAATGTGAGGGTGATCAGTCTCCTTGTTCCCATAACCCTTCCAATAATTGAATTGGCCAGAACAATGGGGCTAATCAAGCTAAGTTACAGAAACTTGATCTCCCAAATCTAGATGGTAGCAATCCTAAGATTTGGTGACATCATGACCCTTATTATAGAGGAGGTGTATATTTATGGAGTGGATATAACTAAACACTTTAATGGGCCATTATGTTTGAGGTGAAATATATTTTACTTTGGTGAGAATAATAGATGAGGGTCCTGATATTTACACCCGAAATATATCTTCAAAACATCACATAAAAATTAAACCCAAATTTTACTAACCACACCCAAAAGTGTTGTACCTTTTTTTTTCCTTTCAAGATTTTTAATATACCCTCAAACAAATATTTTTTTACACATACTAACACCACAAACTCAACACCACATAATACAAAATCTCAAAACTCTTCAACTCCAAAATAACCAAACTATTTCACCTTGTTCATTTGTCCCCACAACCCCAAAAATACATTGCCAGAATCCTCAAAACAATTCTAAAAAGTATATAATGTCTAAAACTATTTATAAAACAAATATCAAATTAAAAAAAAAACTGGGTTTGCTGAACTTACGGCCCCCTGTCAACATAAGTGATGAATCATTTCGGTGAAATGTAACCGTAACCTATTTTTCCACGGTTGGAAGTGGCCATGAAAACAGTTGTTATGGTGGCAAGTGGATTATGGTGAAATAAACCAAAACAAATAAACCACAGTGGGATGCAATCAAAATGAACCCACATACGGTGAACTTTAATCGAGTTAGACCAACATCTACGGCGACGTCAACCGAATGCAGGGTTCGCAATTTTTTTTTTTTTTAAAATTCGAGTTTGTCCATTTTCTTTTTTATTCAATATATTACCATAGTAGGATTAGTTAAATGGGTCTATATTTGGGTTTGTGCGTTTGAGAGAAAGTTTTGGGAGGAAAGTTAGAGAGAGACAAAATAGAAAAAACTAGGTTTAGAATTTTTTGGGTTTTTATATGGGACAAGGTCCACATGGTGTTGTGTGGTTTTGGTATTTTGTAGAAATATTTGGTACTTATCTGGTGTTTTGTATAAAAGGGTGTTTTGGAGTAAAATTTTTGCCGTATTTATCATGGTGTTTTGTTTGGATGGGCAATTTTTAAGTGAAGTATTCAACTTTTTCACCAGTTAGTGTTTGGATAATCAAGACCAATATGTTACAAAAATATAATGACTGTATTATTCATGCTTCGGATAACATAAAATATTGTATAAATATTTAACTTCATTCACACAAGTTTTATACTAAGAAAATTGTTAGAATTTTTTTTTAGATTGATAAAGCAGTCACAATTTAAGAGACTAAAATCTTTTTAATTAAGAAATGGTGTTAGCATGTTAAAGAGAGATGTTTTTAGGGAGAGAAAGTTATTATAATTATATTTAGAGAATTGTTTTAGCTAAAGAAAGTGTTGGCATTTAAGATATGAATTTTTTTTAAAGACAAAGGGTTAACTATTTTCATTTTAAATAGAATTTTTTTTAGAGATAATAAAGATAAAAAAAATCCAAAGAGAGAGAAATGGTGCATTTTAGTGACAATACATTTTACAAAGAGAATGAGAACGGAACAAGGTTAAATGATTGAGAATGAGGTTACTATGGTCATTATATATATTTTCATATTTTTAATTATATAATTTTTCAATGGTATAAAATGGATAAAGTTTTACTCATTTTCCACCATATTCATTTCATTCACCATTGTGAATGGCCAGTGGAACATATATTTTACTTAGGGGCATGTACACGAGCGGAGGAAGAATATTTTCTTAGGGTGGTCAAATTAAAGTATTAATATTTCATCTAAAATATAAGGTTGGAAAATATTACATTTTCAAATTCTTATATATATTTTTTAAAAATATCCTATTTCATATGCAAATGTTAAAAATTGGCAAACTTTATTGAGTAAATGGCCACCACGACTCCTATAAGCATCCACCCCTGGGCATGTTTGGTTCAAGGTGAAATATCATTAACACTTATGAAAAGTAAAATAGTGAAATTTCTTTTCACATATTTGAATTCAAAAGTTCATTATTTTAATAATGTAGTTAAGTGCACACGCTATAACTATACAAATTATAATAGAACAAAGCGAAGTATATTTTTGTTGAAATAGTTGAAAATATATTTTAACATTTTATTTTTCATCGCGGTTCAAGATATTTCAATTGCAACCAAACACGCCCTCAAGTAAAATTTATTTTAATGTGGTAAAATTATTTCAACGCGGATCAAATTAAATGGAGCCAAATAATACTCAAAAAGGGAGAAATGTCACAAAATTAGTAGTGGATAACAAAAAGACTAAAAAAAATGTGAAAGTGTCGTGTCATCTAGGTGCAAGATACAAGAACTTCTAGAGATAATATATTAGACCTGGGAGCCCACACAAAAAGGTTCCATGATCGACCCAACAGTCATCCTCACCTCCCTCTCTTCCGCCTATGCAACTATCACTCCTCTACTAGAACTAACACACCCTCCAATACTCCTAGGTAACGTATTGAGTGGGTGGTGGGTCCCAATATTTTGAGGTTAAACTAGTTTGAGGGTACAAGACTTTAGTATAGACAACTAAAGTCTAATGATGAGATACATTCTTCCATCATGTTTTATTTTTAGAATAGAGAATGAAAATGTTTATGGTTCTTGCTCGTTAGAAAACCGGAACATATAAATAGCAAGAGAGAGAAAAAATTGACAGTGAGTCAATAGTTTAATATGTGATTAAGAAGAGAAGGGACGCACACCATGGCCGACTATTATTTACGCAAGCTAGGCCCTCTTGTCATGGTGTCACAATTTCAATGCTTAATCTGTGGACACTTGTGTGTAAACTCTTTTACCACTCACAAGTAAACCTTTCTTCACACACTTAATTATAAGGGCTACACTCACTCGCCTATTGAGAGAACTCGAGAATAAGAGAATTGCTAAAGAGAGAACTTGTATTACTCAAATTCTTAGCCTAATTTTGGTTATTTGGGTAAATGGCACCCCCACCTATTTATAAACACCCAGCTCCTCAATGGGCGGTGGAGATCAAATTACATTAAGGGTTAAGATTAACTATCTAGAATGTTCTTTGGAAGAGAATCGTAGAAACCTAATCCTTCCTTATGATTCTAGAATAATCTATACTATACAAGTAAGTACAAAATGATTCTATACAATTCCAGAACATTCCAGTTCGTACTACACATAGTTAGAATAATCAGAAGAATTCTAGAATATTTTAAAGAATTACCGAACAAACATATAGCTAGTATCCAAGGAAACATTAGGCAATTATGCAGTCTGTGACATTCTCCCCTACCAAATTCATGTTACGTCCTCATTGCATTTTCGGTACTCAGTGATATTTTCCTTGTACTTCTAGAGAGCCTCTGCTCCTTCTCGTGTAGTTTCAATCTCGATCAACCCTCGCCACTTGAATAAGTATTTGATCTTAGGCTAGAATCATCTTCGTCTTTTCATGTGTTAATAAATAATGTACTCTACTTCCTTGTCAAATGACGATGTCATGAATGGTGGTGCTCGCTTGCTAATCCCACGTGAAGGGTCTTTCGTGTCTGCATAGTAAGACTTTAAAACACTAATATAGAAAATCAAATGAATCTTCAACGATAAACGGAGTTGGACTTGGTAAGACACATTTCCAACTATCTTAATGATCGGGTAAGGTCCTTCATATCTTTGTGATAACCCCTTGTGCATCCTGCGCATGGCTTTAAAATTTTGGGGAGGTATTTTAATCATTAATACATCCCCAACTTTGAACTTTACTAGCCACCTTTTCTCATCCGCACGCTTCTTCATCCTTTATACGACCGTGTATAGGTAAGACTTGTTTATATCGGCTTGTTATCCTATTTTTTTTGGCAAACTAGTAGGTAGCTGGACCTTTACCTTCATAGCTCGTTCCTACTATCAATGGAGTGAAGGGTTGATGTTTACTGTCTAACTCAAATGAATTGTGGCCGGTAGCCTCACTCTTCTACAGGTTGTAAGAAAATTGGGCCATATCCAATAACTTTACACAATCCCTCTGATTATCACTCACTAAATGCCTCATGTATTCTCCTAGAAAGGCATTAGTGCATTTCGTCTGTCAATCTATTTGAGGGTGGAGGCTTGTCAAGAGGAAAAGTTCTATCCCTAAGAGTCTGAACATCTTGGTCCAAAACTTCTCGGTGAATCGAGGGTCTCGATCATTGATGATTGTCTTAGGGACTCCTCAATATTTCATCAAGTTCTTTACCATCATCCGGGTTGCTTCATTTTATGTGTAATTTGGAGGGGCAACGATGAAAGTTGCATACTTGGAGAATCGGTTAACTCCCACCAAAATGGACCCCATTGCCTCCACTTTAGGCAACACCGATATGAAATCTATGGATATGCTCTCCTATGGTCGTTCTCACACAGGTAATGGCTCAAATAATTCTCCCAGTTTCTTGGGTTCGACCTTATCTTGTTAGCAAACAAGGCAAGTCTTCACATACTCATCCACATTATCTTCCATCCTCGATCAATAATACTTGGTTTCCAATAAGGCAACTGTCCTCCTCTGCCCGTCATGACTGTCCCACAAAGCATCACGACACTCCTTAATTAGCTCTCTTGACCAATATATATTCATTTCAATTCATAAGTTCCATAACAATTAATCTTCCCAAATTTCTATTGCATACAAGGGCTATAATAAGCATAATTTAAGTCCATATAATATGTCTAAAAGTCTCCTACGTATGAATCGACACAATCATTTCAATAAGATCCCCAAGTATGATTTCTATTCATTAAATCTTTATAATGTAACGATCCTAAATTTTGGATTCCCAAATGACTTCTAAATGTCACTTATTTTAAGTATATTCAATTTTCATCATCAAGTCACCAAAACACCTAAATCCAGAATTTGTACATGGATCATAACACAGAATGAATAAAGAAGTAATTTGAAGTGTTAAAAATTAAGCAAGATAATTATTGCCTTGGATCTTGGATTATTTCTTAATTGACTCTTTGATTCTTCCTTGGATTTTTTTCTCTCCAAATTCTCTTGCTAAGGCTCTTGCCTCTTTCTCCCAAAGTGTGCTCTTAGTTTTCTTGGATGTAAAGAGGCAGGAAGTTATTTAACTCTTAATATAGGTAATTAATATAGTGCAATATACAATTAGGTCCCTTTGTAACAATTTTTAAACATTTAAGGACAATTTACATTTAGGTCCAGTTATTATGCCGCTAGCATGGACTTCTAGAAGAAGAGAATTAGTGAACCTAAGTGCTTAAAATTCATCAAAATTCATTTCATGTTTAAAATTTGTTTGTGAGGGACCTAAGAGTACTTTCCCTATTAATATATTAATCCCGAGTTGGGCCTTAGTCCACAACTTTAGACCACCAAATGAACCCGAATACCTTATTCAACTAGTCTAATAACCTTCTAACTCATATATATATACACCCCCAGACCGTTCCTAAAGGTATAAAATGTCCTAATGATTCCTTAAAACCTACAAAAGTGCATTCCGAATATTTTTATCCGAAAATTTTATTTTAATTGAGTTACACCTAAATTATATAATGTACATACGATTATTTTTCCGTTGAAATTTATTTATCATGCTAGCAACAATAGTGAATAAACTCACTCGCAACTTAATTAATTTAATTTGACCAATTTAATTTAAATATCATTAAATTTTATTTCATAGAAAAATATAGTTTCATTTTATCTGAAAAGTACGAGGTATTACAATATTAAATAGAATGGTCAATTTTTTTTACCTATTCCAAATAAACATTGTGAATTATGTTTTGAAATATACACTGTGATGTTCATTCATATCAACTATAAATTTCCTCCTCAATCAAGAATAATAATTACCAACCAAATAATGTGTTCATACTTTATTTTATATAGAGATATACACATACATAAATACCCAACTATGACTACAGATGTGATAAAAGCAACAATATAAATATGAAGAGAAGTATTTTTACACAGTAAAAATTCTATTTTATCTTAAATAAAATATAAATTACTTTTATATAGTGAAGATGGAGTTTTTCTCATTGAGGCATATTACCAAAAAGCTTGTTACCACTATTTAGTAAGGGAACAAAATACCTCTCAGTTAAGATGGAATTCTTCTAATTCTCTCTACTCATTCTCTCTGTTATTTTTTCAATTCTTTCTATGCTCGAGACCTCTGAGCAAAACATTCATCAACAACATTATTATATAAAATTCACCAATATCTTATTAAATGTGTTTGTTAAAATAAGGAGGTTGATAAATAGATCAATGGGATAATCCAAGAATAATTCGTCAGAATATTGGAAGATGAAATTAAATCACAGAAGGAGGTCCCAGGGGAATATAAACAACATAATGATTAAAGCCATCTTCATAAGTACATAAATAAGAATAGGTGAATTAAGGTGAAACAAATCTGTAAGATTTATACATGTACATATAAGTAAGTTCAGAACAATAATCAAGAATGAGGGATTGTACTTCAATAACTATACATACACATGACAAAAGATAGTAAAATATAGCTGATGGGAAATAATGAGGGAGAGAAAAGGTGAGGCACCTTCTAAATTACAATTTTGGGAATTCAAGCAGATTGATAAATAGAGAGAGGACATTCCATCGCCCTTTCAACTGTGAATGATTTTGCAGAGAAAAAAGGAAAAATGTTAAAACATAAATGCTAAACTATTAAATGAGAGATAAACGAAGAAATGCATATGAGGGTTGGAGAGAGAGCGACATTGGGAGTGGGAAGGTCGGGTAAAAAAGGGTTCAACTATAGGACTTCATTAGCTAGACTCGACGATGCCATCGTTGAAGCCCTTATACTTTTGACTCATTTGAGTCTAGACTGTATAAGAGCTCATCTAGTTTGGAAATTTTGACAAAATTGTGTCCATCCTAGAAACCAAAGAGCCTCAGAGATTGTGTTGCTTCTTCTCCTATTCATCTTGTAATGATCCTATGACTATAGCCATCACTCACACACTTAGAACTTAATTCTTGCATATCATATTGCACCTTTATGTGTATTAATGTGGTGAGTGTGTTTAAATCCCTTAATTTGATTTTTATTAATTTTTTGGGAATTTTAAACATCTTTTAATTAAGGTTTTATTAAATTAAAACTTGATTTAAAAAGTTTTGGGGTTAATATCTAAATATGTGTTGTTGTGGTTTTTGGCCTTAAGTTACTCTGGGTAGAAACCGAAAGCGCCAGAGACTCCAGGGTTGGCTTTGTAATTAGTTTGGGACGCGCGATTGCATTCGTCCTATGGCCAACACTTGCTGCTCTCTGATTGGCCAGAGTTGTGTTTCTTTACAGAGACAAAACTTCGCATGTTTACAGCCCTTGGATCATCCCTTATCAATGGCCTGCATGTCGCCTGAGTGAATCCCCGTGTAAACCTTTAAGCCAATCACAGCCTGATTAATCCACCGCCTCTTGTGAGCCCTTGGATTGAAGTCAAAGAAGCTTGACTCAATCTCAGACGTTGTTTTTGAACGATAGTCTGGAACCTTCTCCTCTTCCTATTTGAAGGACTCTCATCTCAGCCTTCGAAAGCTTTTGCCACTTTGAATATTCTCAGAGAAAGAATAGAGAGAGAGAGAAGAGAGAGAAGAGAGAGAGAGAAACCAGAGAGCCAAGTTAGAAACCCTAACTTCGTCTTCTCCAACCTAAACCACTTACCTCTCCAAAAACACCATAACCAAACAAACACCATCCTTAGTGTTTCTTGAGTTTATGAGAGATCGAGTTGAGTGATTTCGGGGTTGCTGTAACCTTGTGTTCATAAAATCTTATTTCTAACTTAGACACTTACTCAGATCTTGTGTCTGATTCAATAGAAATCATAGATCTGAAGTTTCTCATGTCACAATACACTTAGTTGCATTTTATTTCTCATCTTGAGAAGTTCGTTGTTGATTGTTTTCTGTTAAAACATTTTCTTTCTTCAGAATCAACAATAGATGTTTTTCTGTTTCTGTTTTTACAAAACTTAACCTGACCTAGTTGGATTCGCACTTGGAGGGTTTTCAATCTTCTAAATATTTTCAAAATAGATTGAGAAAGGTCTTGACAGATTTCTTAAGCAAGATATCCGTGGAATCTGGGTTATTTTGAAAGGTCAAAAGGTTTTTGGTTTTGTAAGAAAGAAAAATAACAAACTCATTGCATATAGACTTTATATATAATTTGTTAGGATTGTTTGTAACTAATAAGAGTGCGTGTGTGCATGCATGTGTTATAGAACACTTTTCACAAACATCTTCACACTACATACACTGAAAGTGTTGGCTATAAGATTTGGTGAACATAAGTCGACGTAAAGTGCTGAAACAAAGGAAGAGTTGACAAACTGAGAAGACTACATCAACAATCAAGATCTGCCGAAAAGTTTAAGGACGCCAGAGGGTATAATCCTGAACTTGTATAGACTTATTATTGTGTGCATGTTAGTTAAATAGATTGTAACTCACATATTTGTTTTAGTGATATTTTTTTTTTTACTCCGTAGAGGGAGTCGTGGATGTTTCCTCAAGGTTGAGGTTTTACCACGTTAAAAATCCTGAGTATTAATATTTCTACATCTTCTCATCCCATTCTGATCTGTGCTGAGTTTAAAATATTTTAAACTATTTACTAAAACTTGTTACCAAATCTTGTCCATATCTCGTACATAATTTTTGTTAACACATCTTGTGTTCAAAATCTATTTGATTTAAGTAAAGAGTTTCTTCAACAAACTTTCGGAGTTGCTTAAATAGTTTATTTTCAATAAACGGCTTTAGCAACGCTATTTCAATTGGTATCAGAGCTTTTGGTGAATCTCTTTAAAAAAGATCCTGAGTTTCTGAAACCGTTTTCTCAAAATCAATCATGGACAAGAAAAATGAAAGATATGGTAACTTGACCAGACCTCCAGTCTTTGATGGAACCAATTTTTCTTACTGGAAATTAAGGATGATTGCTTTCATTCAAGGAACTTTGGGAGATGATGTCTGGGACATTATTGAAAATGGATACTTTTATCCTACTAAACCAGCCACTGAAGGAAGTAATGAGAGGGTTAGGAAAATATTAAGTGAGTTTACTTAAGAAGAGAAACAAGTTTCTCGCAATAATAATAAAGGAAAGAATTCTATATTTATGTCCTTAAATGAACATGAGTTCAAGAGAATCTCATCTTGTACCACTTCTAAGGAAGCATGGGATACCTTGATTACTGCCCATGAAGGAGACTCTAGGGTTAAGGCTGCTAAAACTCAGATGTTAATTCAACAGTATAATTCTTTAATCATGTCTGAATCTGAGTCTTTTGATGACTTCTATATGAACCTGACTGATATTGTCACTAAACTGCATGCTAATGGTATAACTTATGATAGACAAGAAATTGTGTCTAAAATTCTGAGATCATTACCACAGAAATTTGACAATAAAAGATATGCTATTGAGGAAATGTGTGATATAAATCTCACTCCTGAATTACTCAGTAGTAAATTAAGAACTGTGGAAATGGAATTGGAGTTTAAGAAACAATTGACCCACACTCATAGGAAACATACCAATTCCAATCTTAGCTTTACTTCTAAGATGACTAAGCCTGAGTTAAACACTTCTAGTAATGATTCTGATGAGGACTGTGACTTAGAAAGTCTTGATAATCAGATTGCCCTCATGTCAAAACAATTTAAGAAAATTGTTAAATTTAGAAACAGTATTGCAAATAGACAGGGCAAGTCTAATTATTCAACTCCTTCAAATCACAAGCCTCATGAGAAACCTCATGACAAACAGAACAAGGACAACACAAGACCTCACAGAGACCTCAAAAAGACTGAATGCTATAGATGTGGTAAACTAGGACACATTGCTCAAGACTATAGAGTTAATTTAAATACCCAAAACAAACACTCTAGAGCCAACATATGCAAAACATGGGATGACTCAAGTGACTCTGAAAATGAGGAACCTGAGACATCTGATGGTTTTGATCCTTGTTTATCCTTCTTTGCCAAAAATCATATATAATGATGATATTCCTGTGCTTGATAGTGAAGATGAGTCTAGTAATTCTAGTTCTGTTGCTTTGAATCATACTTTAACTGGTTTAGATGCTTTACTTACTGAGAACATTAATCCTTCTTCCTCGGGGTGTGTGAGTCAAAGGGGAATCGATACTGCTGATGTCAATGGGTGCGTGAGTTTAAGAAATGAAACCCTAGGGGTCACTTCACACACTTCACTTAGTGACTCAGACAATGAAGATCTCCCAGACATTCACACTCTATATGCCAAAACTCTTAAGAAAAGCACTAGACTAGAAAAGATTGTGAAAGATCTTACCAAAAAGCTAGAGGATCTAAGCCTGATGGTAAAACTGAATGCTGAAGAGTATACTACTCAATGCATGGCTCATGAAAGTGATATCAAAGTGTTTGATGAAAAACTGAAAAATTTGACTGAAGCTAATGAAATTCTGGAGAAAAAATACAAAGGGACATTATTAGAATTGGAACAAACCAAAGAAAAGACAACAACTATTTTAAAAAAATTTACAAAATTTGAAAATAATTCAAACTGTTTTGATGAATTCGTTGCTGAATCTAAAACCAATTTTGATGATCGGACTGGTATAGGGTTTTGCTCCAATTTGAAGACACAAACAAAACATGTTGAACCTATCAAATTTGTGTCAGGAGGCAAAAGACCTATTGAAACATGTCCAGACTTTCATTCACTAAAAACTGAGTTTGATCATCAAAACACTAACACTGGAGATGAAAGTTGCTCTAAGCATGAAAGTTTACCAAAGGGAAAATATGTATGCCCCCCAATTAGGAAAAGTGAACCTGCTTTCAAACCTGTGCTACCTAGGAATAAAATTCAGCCTCAAAATTTCTCAAAACCTTTATTTAGAGACTTTCCTAAGGTAAACCCCACTCTGAACAATCTTTATTGCTCCTATTGTGATATATACGGGCATTCTTTCGATGATTCCTATGCTAGGAGACTGATTAAGCCTATCTACAATACTTCCATGTATCAGAACTTTAACTACTCTAGGAGGAGTCGTAACAATTATGTCCTTCCCAGGACACCAGACAAAAACTCTAACTATAGGAATAGAAAGACTAAACCTAAAAGGACATTTACTAGAAGGAATCCCAGAAACCTTTCTAAATCAAATGCTCAGGTGTTCAAATTTACTCAAAATCATGCGCAAAATGTTTTTCAACAAAAATCTAATGCTCGCAAATTTTATCAAATGAGAGCAAACAAGCGCAAACAGAAAACCAGAGCAATTTGGGTTAGAAAAGATGATCTAGTACCCCAAATGAAGTGTAATATTGTTATTTCTGCCTTAAAAGCTGAACTTTCATCTTCTGGTTGGTATTTGGATTCTGGATGTTCCAAGCATATGACAGGTGATGATACAAAACTTTTAAATAAAACCATCTTTGATGGTGGAAAAGTTGTTTTTGGTGATGGTGTATCATCCCAGATCATAGACAAAGGAACTCTTAAAGAAAAAGGACTTCCTGTTCTTGAAAATGTTCTCTTAGTTAAAGGTCTTAAGGCTAATTTACTTAGCATTTAGCAATTTTGTGACTCAAACTATACTATTACCTTTTCAAAGAACAATTGAAAGATTTTAAATGAAAAGGGAGAATGCGTAATTACAGGATTCAGGACTCCTGACAATTGTTATACTGTCATGTCTAGTTCTGAAATCTGTAATGTTGCCAGAATGGATGACAATGAGATATGGCATAACAGAATGGGTCACATTAATTACGAAAATTTGAGTAAATTGTCCTCTCAACAAATAGTTAGAGGAATACCAAATATTAAACCTATTTATAACATTGTCTGTGGTCCTTGTCAAGAAGGAAAAATTGTTAAAGCACCTCATAAAAGGGTTAAAGATATCCTTACCTCTAATCCCTTAGAACTCATCCATATGGACCTAATGGGTCCTTCTCAAACTGTTAGTCTCTGTGGACACAGTTATATTCTAGTTATGGTTGATGACTTCACCAGATTCACTTGGGTAGCTTTCTTAAAACAGAAATCCGATACTCTTCAAACTTTCTTAAAGATTCTTTTACGGATTGAAAATGAGAAAGACACTCAAGTAAATAGAATCCGTAGTGATAGAGGTGGTGAATTCAAAGACACTGGTATTATAGAATATTGTGACTATAATGGTTACAAACATGAGTTCAGTGCTCCTAAGATGCCTCAACAAAATGGTATAGCTGAGAGAAAGAATCGAACCCTTCAAGAGATGGCACGTGTCATGCTCCATGCCAAGAACTTACCTAAGTATTTTTGGTTAGAATATATTCGTACAGCTTGCCATCTTATTAATAGGGTCTATCTTAGAAAGAATTCCAAACAAACTCCTTATGAACTTTGGTACAATAAAAAGCCTAATCTTAAGTACCTTAGAACCTTTGGTAGTACCTGCTATGTGTGCAAAGATAGGGAACACTTATCTAAATTTGAGAGTAGAGGAGATAAAGCCATATTCTTAGGATATTCCCCTAACAGTAGAGCTTATCGGGTGTATAATCTTTGCACTAAAACCTTAATGGAATCCATAAATGTAATTGTTAGTGACACTACTGTAGAATGCAAGACTAGTGAATTAACTATAGAAGAAGAATCGTCAAATATTTTAGAAAATGACTCTTCTGAAATAGATAATTCATTACCTATTGAGTCACCTGAAGTACCTAACTGGGTTCCTAAAGATCATCCCATAAACAACATAGTTGGTAACCCTAGTGAGCCAGTACGTACAAGATCCCAACTTCGAAATTATGCTCTTTATGCATGCTTTGTTTCTCTTGTGGAACCAAAGAATGTAAATGAGGCATTGAATGACTCACACTGGATCTCTGCTATGCAGGACGAACTTTTACAATTTGTCATTCATGATGTATGGTATCTTGTTCCACGTCCTGATCTCAAAAAGGTTATTGGTACTCGTTGGATTTTCATAAATAAAACTGATGAAAATGGGATGATAATTAGAAATAAAGCTAGACTAGTTGCTCAAGGTTATTCCCAAATAGAAGGACTTGATTTTAACGAGACGTTTGCTCCTGTTACTCGTTTAGAATCAGTTCGTCTGCTTCATGCTATAGCTTATCACATGCATTTTACATTATATCAAATGGATGTTAAATCTGCGTTCCTTAATGGAATACTTGCCGAGGAAACCTATGTAGAACAACCTAAAGGGTTCATTGACCCTAATTATCCTAATCATGTATTTCGGTTGAAAAAGGCTTTATATGGTCTTAAGCAAGCTCCTAGAGCTTGGTATGAGCGCCTGTCCAGTTTTCTGCTGGATAAAGGTTTCAAAAGAGGTGGAAATGACCAAACCTTATTTGTCAAACATTTTGGAAAACACATTACTATCGCTCAAGTGTATGTAGACGATATCATATTTGGCTCCACTTCTACCTCAGAAGTAAAATCTTTTGCTGAAATTATGAGTACGGAATTTCAGATGTCCCTTATGGGGGAGTTACAGTTCTTCCTAGGTCTCCAAGTAAAACAACAACCAGATGGATTGTTTTTTTCGCAGACTAAGTACGCATTAGAGATAGTTAAGAAATTTGTCCCCGAGAGTGCTAAAAGTGCTAAAACGCCTATGAGTACTACAGAAAAATTGTCAAAAGATGAAAATGGAAAATCTGTAGATCCTACTTTATATCGTAGTATGATTGGCACATTACTCTATCTGACTGCCTCGCGTCCTGATATCATGTATGCAGTGTGTGTTTGTGCGCGCTATCAAAACAACCCCAAAGAGAGCCATTTAAACTCTGTTAAACGGATAATTAAATATGTTAAAGGCACTCTAAATTTTGGAATTTGGTACACGAATGACACACCAAGCACTATTATTGGGTACACTGATGCTAATTGGGCTGGTTGTACTGATGATAGTAAAAGCACTTCAGGCGCATGTTGTTATATTGGTAATAACTTGGTAGGATGGAGTAGTAAAAAACATAACTGCACATCTCTCTCGACTGCTAAATCTGAATACATAGCCGCTGGTAGCTGTTGTGCCCAATTATTGTGGCTTAAACAAATGCTAAGTGATTATGGTATTCTAGAACCCACACTTCATCTCTATTATGATAATCAAAGCGCGATTAATATTTCTAAGAACCCTGTTCAACACTCGCGAACTAAGCACATTAAAATAAGACATCACTTTATTCGTGAATTAATTGAAACCAAGGAATTAGAAATCAATTATCTTCCTACTGATCTACAACTTGCAGATTTATTTACCAAACCTCTTGATTATAATAGATTCATTTCTTTACGTAAATCTATTGGTATGGTTTGTGCCGAGTAAATACCTGTTATTTTTCCAAGTTCCTTCCCTTTGTCCATTTGAGACAAAATGGGGGAGAAATTTGAGTCTATTTCTGCATATACTAAACAGCTTGATCTTAGTAATTCTTTACAAGTATTCTTCTTGTACAGTCATTCTCTATTTTAATAATAGGATGTTAAACTGTATATAGTTGAGTTATGTAATTTTTGCTTTCTAGGATTTGGGTAGATAGAACTTTTATAGGAATAGTTTTTTCTTATTTGCTTGTCGCCCTACGAGTTCTAGGTAACTCAAAGGAGATTTTGTCTCATATTTCCAAAGGGGCAGATTGAAGCCCTTATACTTTTGACTCATTTGAGTCTAGACTGTATAAGAGATCATCTAGTTTGGAAATTGTGACAAAATTGTGTCCATCCTAGAAACCAAAGAGCCTCAGAGATTGTGTTGCTTCTTCTCCTATTCATCTTGTAATGATCCTGTGACTATAGCCATCACTCACACACTTAGAACTTAATTATTGCATATCATATTGCACCTTTATGTGTATTAATGTGGTGAGTGTGTTTAAATCCCTTAATTTGATTTATATTAATTTTTTGGGAATTTTAAACATCTTTTAATTAAGGTTTTATTAAATTAAAACTTGATTTAAAAAGTTTTGGGGTTAATATCTAAATATGTGTTGTTGTGGTTTTTGGCCTTAAGTTACTCTGGGTAGAAACCGAAAGGGCCAGAGACTCCAGGGTTGAATTTGTAATTAGTTTGGGACGCGCGATTGCATTCGTCCTATGGCCAACACTTGCTGCTCTCTGATTGGCCAGAGTTGTGTTTCTTTACAGAGACAAAACTTCGCATGTTTACAGCCGTTGGATCATCCCTTATCAATGGCCTGTATGTCGCCTGAGTGAATCCCCGTGTAAACCTTTAAGCCAATCACAGCCTAATTAATCCACCGCCTGTTGTGAGCCCTTAGATTGAAGTCAAAGAAGCTTGACTCAATCTCAGACGTTGTTTTTGAACGATAGTCTGGAACCTTCTCCTCTTCCTATTTAAAGGACTCTCATCTCAGCCTTCGAAAGCTTTTGCCACTTTGAAGATTCTCAGAGAAAGAATAGAGAGAGAGAGAAGAGAGAGAGAGAAACCAGAGAGACAAGTTAGAAACCCTAACTTCGTCTTCTCCAACCTAAACCACTTACCTCTCCAAAAACACCATAACCAAACAAACACCATCCTTAGTGTTTCCTGAGTTTATGAGAGATCGAGTTGTGTGATTTCTGGGTTGCTGTAACCTTGTGTTCATAAAATCTTATTTCCAACTTAGACACTTACTCAGATCTTGTTTCTGATTCAATAGAAATCATAGATCTGAAGTTTCTCATGTCACAATACACTTAGTTGCATTTTATTTCTCATCTTGAGAAGTTCGTTGTTGATTGTTTTCTGTTAAAACATTTTCTTTCTTCAGAATCAACAATAGATGTTTTTCTGTTTTTGTTTTTACAAAACTTAACCTGACCTAGTTGGATTCGCACTTGGAGGGTTTTCAATCTTCTAAATATTTTCAAAATAGATTGAGAAAGGTCTTGACAGATTTCTTAAGCAAGATCTCCGTGGAATCTGGGTTATTTTGAAAGGTCAAAAGGTTTTTGGTTTTGTAAGAAAGAAAAATAACAAACTCATTGCATATAGACTTTATATGTAATTTGTTAGGATTGTTTGTAACTAATAAGAGTGCGTGTGTGCATGCATGTGTTATCGAACACTTTTCACAAACATCTTCACACTACATACACTGAAAGTGTTGGCTATAAGATTTGGTGAACATAAGTCGACGTAAAGTGCTGAAACAAAGGAAGAGTTGACAAACTGAGAAGACTACATCAACAATCAAGATCTGCAGAAAAGTTTAAGGACACTAGAGGGTATAATCATGAACTTGTATAGACTTGTTATTGTGTGCATGTTAGTTAAATAGATTGTAACTCACATATTTGTTTTAGTGATATTTTTTGTTTTACTCCGTAGAGGGAGTCGTGGATGTTTCCTCAAGGTTGAGGTTTTACCACGTTAAAAATCCTGAGTATTAATATTTCTACATCTTCTCATTCCATTCTGATCTGTGCTGAGTTTAAAATATTTTAAACTGTTTACTAAAACTTGTTATCAAATCTTGTCCATATCTCGTACATAATTTTTGTTAATACATCTTGTGTTCAAAATCTGTTTGATTTAAGTAAAGAGTTTCTTCAAAAAACTTTCGGAGTTGCTTAAATAGTTTATTTTCAATAAACGGCTTTAGCAACGCTATTTCAATCGTAATGAGAGTCATCTATCTTTTTTTTGTTTCATACCATGAGATGTCCGGGCCAGCTTATGCTCACCTCGACTAATTCCCATTCGTGGTTTGCGGCCTCCACCGGTAAAGCATTATTTTGATAGTGCTAGGAATCGAACTGGGGACCAAACACAATCCACTCCCAAGACTGTCCCAGTGGCATCCTTATACCACTAAGCCAAGAGGCTTGGTTATGAGAGTCACCTATCGCAAAGCGGATTGATGAATTCATTTTTAAATGGGAGGGGAATCTATGTGTCCACGTGGACACTTTAGTTATTGAGGAGAAATAAATTTTGTGAAGCATTTTATAAAATTACTAGGTGTCAACCCACGCGATGGGCGGACTACACTACCGATCAAAGCGGATTTGACATTTGAGTTGAAAAAGTGTTCGACAACAATTAACTTGAAATAAAGACATCAAAATTTTATAGATTTCATAGAAAAAATGGACTATTATAAGAAAAGATAGAACAACTTGCACATGAAAAGGGATAAAATCTCACAATTAAAAAATATGTCAATATCAAATCTATCTTCCTATGAATGGTAGAACTCAAATTCATACCGATAGACAATCAAAATTGTCATTCCATATTGATTCAAAGTACCAAAAAAGTTGTCCATTGTGAGTTGAACTAAAAAAATAAAAATTCAAAAAATATCATTCTGGAAGACAAATTTCAAATCCTCCAACATAGTTTTCAATCTTCTGACACCCCGCCTAATTAAATACAGTGCGATCAATCCTTTATTAAATTAAAATCAACGTGAGCAGTTGGTTCATTCCTAGCATCAATGTCGCAAAATAAAAACTTTTCGAAATTAAACACCCTAAATAATTAAGCTAAGTGTCAAAACAATTTAAAAATTTATTTCCATTTTTATTAAATTCAAATTTGAAAACCTCTTAAATAACCAACGGTTTAAGAATCACATAAGTTTTATGGATAGAAATCAACACAAAAGAATTAATCCATCCAGATTAACCAAACCAAATTTAAACTACAAATGAAATCATCCTGACAAGAGTTAATACTTAAAGAGTATCGAATACTGAAAATAAATGAACATACATCTCTGACAAATCTATACTGAATGGGAAATGGGAGACGCATGCCCTAACTATGAAGAACTATAACAAGAACCGAATCAATGAAGAGGCCGTCTACAACAAAGACCTACAACTCCCACATAAGCTACAGCGCGTCCAATCCAAAGAACCTATGCATGACGCCCCAATGGCTGGGCACCTGTAATATATATGGCTGGGCACCTATGGCTTGGCACCTGTAATACATATATATATATATATATATATATATATATATATATATATATATATATATATATATATATACACAAAAGAGAACACATAACAGAAAACGGCTCCGAGCCTAATTGTAAAACAGTTTAAAAATTAGTTTAGCAAATATTTAAAATGCTTACCTGCTAATACGACACTCTCTTGAGAATTCTCACCTCTCGTCTGGTGTGCACGCCTACCGTACTAATGAACCTCATAAGTCTCACTAACTTATTCTCCATATGGTTTTATAACATGGAAATAAGGATATGATATTTACTTTAGAAAATCAATCTCTTCAAGATTTATTACGTTATTTAGAATAACTCAGTACCATTATAAAGTTTTCGAATACTTATAGTGAAGTTGAAGAATTTATTCACTACTTAACTTCTATTACGCACAGTAGAAAGTTCTCATATAGATTTACGTATATATATTAGTTACCCGTATAATTTATATACTAACGGAACCCCACATAAAATCTATGGTGCAAGGTTTCCATATATAAGTATATATATACCAATCACTCATACAATATATATACACTATCAGCACCACACATACAATCTATGGTGTTGGCATACTCTGCTATCAAGTCCCTGTATCACACATATTTAGGGAAATGCTTGTTCGGAATCACTCTCAAACTTCATTAGCATAAAACAAATACAAATGGAGGCAAAGCATAGTTCCAACTCACTAAGAGGTCAGCACATACCCTCACGTCTCTTAGGACCGTCCGACTATGAATCATATAGCCTGTACCAAGGAATCCTATGTTCTAGTGTACGAGTCAATATCCCGCATAAAGGTCCCATCAAGATAAGACCGTCCCGGCGCGGAAACCCCCGTGATAGCAAGTAGCCCGAGTATTGTTTTTATTCAGATATAATATATGCACAATCACACAGTTATATATATATATATATATCTATATAATAAGGAGTAGGGGTGTTTCTACTGTTGAATAAATTTATAAGATAATAAATGGTTTAGATTGAACCCACGTAAACACGAAATGGAGGGCTGAGATGAAGCTCAATCCACGGAACATTTTATTGGGAAGGGAATCCTTTGATACATTTACACGCCTCAATCCATCTGACATTGTTACTTTAAATCAAACTTTCTCTCTCACTCTTTCTTTCCCACTCCCCAAAGCGTACCCTCCCCAAAGCAGTTCTCATCCAAGAAAATACCCTACCCTCCATTCTCTCCTTCTCTCCCTCTCCCTCTCCCCATGCTACCTCCGCTACCCTCTCCCTATCACCCGTCCTCCGCAACCCTCTCTCCATCACCCGTTCTCAACTCCCCGCCGCCCACTGCCTCAACTCCCCTCCGCCTACTGGCTCAACTTCCCGTCGCCCAGCTCTAATGCCGCCAAGCTTCTAGCTTCACCACCGCCGCGCTTGGAGATGTATAAACCTTGAGTAGACAGTGTGATGTACAAAGCTTCACCGAAGTAAAAAGCCAGCCTCTCCGTTGGATATCTGTGTTCGGATATAGATTCTTTAAATCGAATATGCCACACGTTGTTGCCTGAATATTTGTTGTTTTATATACACACGTTGGATATCTGTGTGTTGTATTGAGAAAACATGGGCAAGAATCAATTAAACATCTCCACCATAACCATTTCATGCCTTTGCACACCAGGTGTTCAACTAAATGCCACTAAAAAATTTCCACCCATTTTTTCCATTTTACAATCGAACTTCATTTGATTCTTGCTTATCACTAACATATACGCATTTATCTTCTTTCCATGTATGGAGATGGTTCTTCTTTCCATTTATGGTTTATGTATGTTTAATGATTGTAAAATTATTTTTCTTCTCCTATTATTTTTTAGATGAAGGTTGGATTCCACAACCACCCCGATTCTTTGTCAGTTGATTTAATGTTTTGATTTGTGGTTTTGGGTGTTGAGATTTTGTGCCTGTGGGTTAACAAATCTGTTTTTTTTAATATATGAAAATTAGAATTCATATTACTATATATTTCTCTCCCTATTTTTGTGTTCATTATTAATTTTTTAATTTTTTTTTCTCACCTGTGCAAATCTAAGTGAACAGTTGAACACACTGGAAGACAATATTTATGTTTCAGTCGTTTTCTCCTTGGCGGGTTAAGTTCTTGGACTTCTTTTTGGTTGGTGTTGGTGATTATATTTGTACTGTAATTTATTATTAAGTATTAGGACATCTGGTCGTTATTTGTTGTGAAAGTTTTCCCTTTTGTTTGCTGAAAGTAATTTGAAAAGTAAAGACTTCTTTTTGTAAATATATCTTTTGGTTCTCGAGTGTCATTCTCTATTTTTGGAATAACAATTTTGTATCTATCCCTTTTTTCTACTATTTGTTGTGAAAGTTCATACAATTTTGTATTTTTTTTTAATTTCTGCTATTTCTACAATCTCTCATAATATAGTTCAGTAGAAAATATTTTCATTTTTTATTAATTACTATAATTTTATATTTAGGATGTGTATAAAAATATGGAATTTTTTCTATTTCGATTTTAAGCCTAAAAATATTATTTTCAAGCAAACTTCAATCAAACATTTAATAAAGTAAATTTTAAATTGACATAATTTTCCATGCATTAAAATTGATTTACAATAATTTAGCTTAAGATATTTGTTGCCATTTCTATCTTTTCTAACAAAAACATGATGCCACACCACCTAATTTTGGTTTGAAATTCAAAACGAGTAGAAATCTGTATCTTCCTCGAGACTGACAAATAAGGCTAAAAGCAAATCTATGATACATGAGGCCACACCTACTAATTGTTTTTTTCAAAAATGCTAGGTTAACAAAGGGAAATGGATTGTGCTTTTAAATCCGCACCTACTGCGAATAATTTTCTCTAGCAGTCTTACATGGCCCCGCATCTGCCCAGAGCAGTGGATTGTGCTTTTAATATTTTTTTACCGTTGCTATTGTAATTACATCACGTCAATTACCTTTTATTTTTTCTATATATTTTTCCATATCCAGGATTTCATTTCTGATATTTTTTTTTTATTTGGAGGGAGCGGAGTCCTCGCATATACCCTAAAGATGTTTTAATACCATATATATATAGCCGTACAACAGCCTTTTCAAGACAAGTTGTTTGGAGATGAGCTGTTTGAACAACAATGCTTTAAAAGATTAAAAGATAACTTTTCTCAAGCTCAATTTAACCTCATGTGACAACCAACCTCACTAAAAATGGTACAAAACAAGATAGTTTTTAAGCAAAAATGAACCAGACCAAGTTAAACAATAACAGGCATTATACAACGGATTGAAGTAATATTTTTTTACCAATGACCAACACCATTCAAATAAAAGTATACAAAATAAAATGTTTTTAAAAAAAATAATTCGATCAAAATAAACACGACAAAAATAAACGAGATACAGTCCTACATGACATGAAATAATATTTTTTTTACCAATCAAGGACACTACCCAAGTAAAAGCAGTGAACACAATGTTTTTTTTATCAATAAAAACTCGATCAAAATTAATACGATCCAAGTAAAAGCGACGCAGCACAAAAGGTCTTTTTTATAAATAAAAAACGAAGTGACCAAAATAAACATGACACGATATGAAATATTACTTTCTTTACGATATGAAATATTATTTTTTTACCTATCTTGAACAAAATCCAAGTTAAAAGTGACACACCATAAATCAGTTGCGGATTTTATTTTTTGTCTAGACCCCGAGAATAAAATATTTAATTCATGTTATACCATCGTGTAAATTTGGATCAGTTTGTCGGATTTTATGTTGTATCATTATGTCGTGTCATGGCGTTATGAAAATCAATAATAATTTTTTTATAGTCAACAGTATTTACTAAGTTTATTCTTTTGTCATCATCAACCCCAACTATTTTTTTCTATATTTTATTTCTAAACGGTATTTTCTTTTAATTGTAAAATCGGTATGAATGATATTGCATTAGACGTTTGACAATTTTTTGTTATTTGTTATTTGTTAAGTACGGTGGATATTCCAAAAAACAAAGGAGGTTACGACACTTTTTTAAAATTATACTATGTTTTGTAGGGGAACAAAATTTTGTCATTTTGCATTTATGTGATTTGGATTTTTTTTCCCGTTTTGCAACTACGTACTTTGAAAAATTTCGCCGTTTAAACGAATAATGTACATTGGAAAATTTTCGTCGTGCCTTCAGGCACGGGAATACCCTAGTCTGTGCGCTCACGACCAACATTTCTAAATTAGGTGCGCTCACGACCCATAATTATAATTATCCGTTCTTACGCATTTTACTCGATTATTTCGTATAATGGACTCGTTATTCGTATTCTCATTTATTATACTCTTCATACTCACTTCTCCTTTCTTGAAGTATTTTAAGTATAATTTCAGTAGGCATTCACTCACTTACATTCTGGTCTAACTCCCTTACGAGTACTGATCTTTTTATTAAATATACGCACGATTTCTTATTGACATGAAAAATTCATCGTTAACCGAAAACCCCATCATACACTAAAATGTTATTCAACGGGGTCTACCTGGGCCCTACTGGTTTTCTCTATATCCAATTATACTCTAACAACAACAATCAAGGGATCTCATACATCTTAATCAGATTAAATCAATGGATGAGAAATATGTAGTTCTCCAGGAGTAGTCGATCGATCGAAGAAAAGGGGTCGATCGATTGATCTGTCGATCGATCGATGCTCTGGGCTCGATCGATCGATCAACGAGTTCTTGTCCAGAAATTGCAGATTAAACCTACGGGTTTCGTCTTCCAATTTATCCAAAAATGTCATTAAAAAGTCCAAAATTCTCAAATAACGACACTACAAGTTCTATATACATATATACAAGATTTCCTACGTGAAACATGTATAAAAACATCAACGATATCGAATTAGTGGTGTAAAATTGACATAATCTTCAAGAACCCTAATTTTGAAAGAATTATCCATTCCTCTAATTATCTCCCAGATTTCTTGATTCTAAACTCATAGCAATTCATGGGTAATCCTCGACATGGGATGGGTATATTCAGAATATATTAAATCTCTCTAAACATGCGATTTAAAGTCTCCAAATTAACAATTTCTTTCATAAAATATGATCTTGGCAATCCTAAACTAACATGGGTGAGGCATTAACGAAAAATAAAGCAAGATAGATACTTGCCTAAAATTTAAGATTCTGATTTCGTGGATGAAATGGTATGGTTGTGCTGCTCGTTCAGCGATCTACATTTTGGTGGTGGTGGCGGTGAAAACGGTTGAGTCTTTGGACATCAATTTCTTGAAAAGCTTGCCAACTTCTTCTCTAATGGTCGTCCTTTGATTTTGTGTTTGTTAACCCTAGAAGACAACTCCTAAAGGCTGATATATCATTAAGAAATTCGTGGGTTTAATTCCCCAAAAATATAAAATGCCTAAAATACCCTCCCGGGATGTCAATTAGGCAAAAAAATTCCCCGGGACCCAAACTAAACACCCGGGTAAACTTTTCTGACTATCTCGGTCTTTCCGGACACTTTGGAGCACTCAAAACTACCATACGAACAACTTATAGTTTATTCATTTTATATAACAATAATTTAGTCCTGACACGACACAGGCGCGTCCCAACTTAAATTTCCATAATTGCCATTTTATTCACTCGTGACAATTTTAATAAAATAAATCTCATATATTACTTTACTCGTCTAGTAATATTCAACCAGTTTCCAATAATTACTAACTAACATCACGTTAGTAAATATAAAAAAATAAATTTCCGAATTAATATTAAATTAATATCACAATTTAAATTTAATAAATCCCCCTATTTTGAAAGCTATAAATATACGGGGTATTTCAAACTTCCCACCTAATAACGGAATTTTGTCCCGAAATTCAGAAAATAAGGCCTACCTGGTAAAACACATTTTGGATCCCTTAACAGTACGCAACCTATCCACATAGTAAGGTGCTCAATCACTATAGCCCCCCGCCTCCCAGCAAGCTTGTTTAACCCCCTTCATTAAAGATACATCACATTGTGCTCCTATCCGACAACATTCGCATAAGACACGCATATAAACTATTAATTCCCATTATTTTAATATCATTGGGAGGTCGCACCTCACTACATGACAACTACTCGAATTTAAACTCCCATTCTGAGCGAAACCATACGAACATCTAACCACTATTGTTCACCTAAAACAGTCGTGGAATTCCACCATAGTCATCAGATTATTCTCGACCAATCAAAAATTCTGATTATCCGCTCACCTCTAAACATACACTGAGGGGGAATAGTTAAGGTTTTTCCACACCAAAACTTCAATAAGCACCTCGTTCACGACAAACAGGTACGAGTACTTCCACGAAACTCTACCATATGGTAATATCCTCCCCCAATTACCATACTACTCCACTTCTTATCTATAACCGTTGTGGAAACGAAATTATCACCAAGATTCTAAAATCATCTTCACGCTGCTTAACTACTCGGTAATCACCGTGAGCCTGCTCCTCGGCTAGGGGTGATACCTCCTACTCAAAACGAATCGTTATCTCCGTTGTTTCCTGAAATCCATATTGAAGGTTGGATTCACAAATTTCATCCTACTTCAGAAAATAATATCGTGTAGGACCACGTACCGACGCGATCCCTTCCTTTTAAAAGAAAACTGGGGCACACTCGTTAATATTGTAAATCACTCCAAAGGAATGTCAATCACTTCCTTTTTAGGCGACTTACTCCACATGTTCAGATGAACCATTGATCTTACCATGAAGGTTGCAACCCATCCAAGGACTTTATTGCCCTCTTCTGTTACAGGAAATGTTGATAACGTTAAAATTCTATAGTTGATCCCCTTATTCCAACCGATCTCTATCTATGAGTGGTGCATGCAGAGACTACTCACTATGTCCCGTTTGACGTCGAATTTTACTTGAAATGTCTCACATTAAGTAACACTTAATACTCCCCTTCTTTCCTTGGCGTACTACTTGAAAGTTCCGACCAGTGTACTTTTCTGCACGATGTGCAATTCTGGACTTTTTATACCATACTAACATCATCATTCTTTGAATGCGCAATTTGTTCTCACATTAGACTAATTATAACTCCACTTCGAGTGTCCTCCCTATATTTAAATTCTACCCTTCTCAAGGAACACCCCTTTCAATTGGCTTCCCACAATCTTCCACCCAAATTCGGGTGTGCTTCTCTAATCGCACACGTATATATGGTTTTTCATACCTCATGCGACGCTTAATCCACTCTACCACTTCTACCTCGTTATGTTAGTCCCACAAACATATATTCTACACATCTATTCCCACGTCATTTAAACTCAGAGGATTTTTAACATCAACTAACCAGGATGTCTACACACCTTATAAACCGTGCATACTTAGCATAAGCATCACATACGCTTCACACCTAATAACTAATTCTTTATTTTCCTAGTGCTCACAACATGATTATAACATTTGGGCACTCTCACTCACCCTAGAAATCGAAATTCTAAATCCTCCTTATCATCGTTACACCCCTCAACTCGTGGTGGTAAAATAAAACTTTGAATGCTTTCTTACCACGCAACTGGCACCACTGGCCTTAAATCATAATTCAACTACCAACCTACAGATATAATTATCTACTCCTATTTCTACCGAGGTGCTGAACTCATGGACTAATGACCAAACATCTCCCTATTTCCAACCTTACGCTAAATTTCATGTGTGGGATGTCTCGCAAGGAGAAATCCAAACAAGGAACCCCCCGATACACTACTACCTAGCATTGTCAGTTATCGAATTCCGTTAGGTCCTCCGCACATAGCATGTACCACTTTATTCCGTCTCTTGATAGAAAAGTTACATCTCTTCCCGTAATTATACTTAACAACGAACATTTTGCCAATTATACAATCATACAGTATTGGTGGTAATTGCATTCCATAATCCTCAAATACATACAATCGGGATTCTCAAAATCCCTTTCCCCAATCAGAGAGGTATAAATATTAACTCCCACATCTCTAAAGGATAGATATAACAATGAGCTCTTTATATCACCATGTCCTGAGTGCTAAATATAATACTGAGTTAAATCTTTTCGCTCAACCGTAAACCCTATACACTCTGAATTATAACGACAAGGTCCCTACACACACTGGTATCGAATATCTCGAGCCCACTATCCCCTCTGAAGCTTCTAGGATATATAATATAAGTGCGAGTCCAACCCTCTTGCAGGTGAGGGCTTGCCAGAACAAAACATGCTGCACTAATGCAATCACTCCGATAGCCTTACAATAACTGCCTACTATCGTACTGACCATTTCTATAGAGTTGTAATCAATACCATATTATACTCATATATTACATCACTAAAACGAGTAACCTCATTAAAGTATATAGCACTATTAATATACTCATTCATCCTCCGCGGATAGAACTAAGGAAAATCCCGTACACTTGGGAAAAATATTCACATAATAATATCGTTTGTAGTTATACGCATTAAACTCGTCTCACATGCTAATCTAGCAATGAACAAAATATAATGACTCGCTCGTGTCACATAAAACACGCCTCATCCTCTGAGGATAAAACTTATACTTCTACCTTGTCAATCGCCTTGATTGCACAAATGGTCTCCGAACGTAATACATCTGCCCAACTAACACAAAACTACTTTAATCATTGTCTTTTACTAGGCACCATACTATTATCCCTTTAATCACTTAGGGAAAACATCGACGCGTGCGATTTCACACTCCACAAAATACCTCTACACATAATCCACTTATTACCTGTCATACCAACCAGATTAGGATTGTCCTTCTCTCACACTTTGGTAGACTCAATACATGTTGGCTATCCCCCGTGGTTCCCTTAGCCTTGTGGTCCCTAAAGAATATGCTACTGGCTACAATAGTCCTTACTGAATTCGCCATCGCTTTGGTAAGAATTCATCTATTCGAATCATTTAAATGGGTCCCCTCATGTGTATCCACACCCCTTTATGGTGTTACACTACCATCGTTGTTTCCCATCTTATTCTTGACTAAATTCTATGATTATTTTAGCTTCCCACACCAAGAGGCATTATCATCTTCATTGACAAAGTGCGACATTGTCAACCTCTGAATCGACCGTCCAGCAGAATTCCCTTTTTAAGTGTTATCAACTAATATTTCGAGTCGACCTCCCACTTGGAGTTCTCTCCTCCATTTGTATCTACATCTTCCGATACAAGATTCGCTATCAGTTTATATTCATATTAAAAAATGGGCCTCTGCCAGGTCCTCCTGTGATGAGTTTAGAACAACATTTACATCTTATCCTGAACATGTGATGAATGAACATGCAGTCAAACTGTACCTAAGATTCTTATATAGGCATATCATTTAACTTCTTAAAATAGTGGCTAACTCCCATCATGATAACCTTGTTCCGACAAGCCAATAAACTTGGTCTCCAAATTTTCACTTTCAGTTAGTCACACTCCGTCCTATGTCCAAGCCTTTAGATACTTTACCTCCTTGGGCCAATGCACATAATTTTTCGCATTTTTAGAATTTCCACTGACAGTTCTCTACAATGCTTCGTCAGACTTTTACCAGTCGTGCCACGTTGGGGTGAGTTTACTCTTGCACCTCTTTCGACTATAGTAGCATTTGGAAATCATAAGTTACACCCTAGACGCCTTTACAGTCCTTGATTATCGTGCCATAATAGGGGTGACCTTAATTACGGTCATGATCCTCGAATATGCTCTACAACCTCCACTAAGCCTTGCCTCCTGATGTTCGCTCATCGGCGCTTGCCTTTCTCATTTAATTGTTCGAACATGACCGAATGCAATTAAGATTCACTAAGGTACACACATTATAGCAGGAGAACGAAATATCACCATAGAAAACAACAGTCCTAAATATAGGGATCTATATAAAAAAAGTAACTCTAGAAGCATAATAAGCCGCAAAGATCCTAAGGACACTAGAACTTGATGCTCTGACACCACCTGTGACACCCCGCCTAATTAAATATCGGGAGATCAATCCTTTATTAAATTCAAATCAAGGTGAACAGTTGGTTCATTCTTAGCATCACTGTCGCAAAATACAAAATTTCCCAAATTAAACACCCTAAATAATTAAGCTAAGTGTAAACACAATTTCAAACTTTATTTTCATTTTTATAAAATTCAAATTTGAAAACCTCTTAAATAACCAACAGTTTAAGAATCACATAATTTATATGGATAGTAATCAACATAAAAGAATTAATCAGTCTAGATTAACCAAACCAAATTTAAACTATAAATGAAATCATCCTGAGAAGAGTTAATACTTAAAGACTACCGAATACTGAAAATAAATGAACATACATCTCTGACAAATCTATACTCAATGGGAAATGGGCGACACATTCCCTAACTATGAAGAACTATAACAAGAACCGAATAAATGAAGAGGTCGTCTATAACAAAGACCTGTAACTCCCACATAATCTACAGCGCATCCAATCCAAAGAACCTATGCATGACGCCTCTCTGGCTGGGCACATGTAATATATACATACAATCGAGCTCTGACCCATTTTCTGTTATCTCTTCTCTTTTGTGTGTGCATATATATATATATATTATATGAGTGGAGGGTGTTTTACTGTTGCAAAAAATTAATGGTTGGGATCGAATTTTTTGAGCCAATCTAAAGGTTTCAGATTATACCATTATGACATGGCAACTTTGATAGATGAGTATGATGTTACCTCTTTTTCTTTTACAAACTTATCCCTTGATTTTTTAATTTCCCGCCCCTTTTTATCCTTATAAACTTTCACTTTAATTTAAACATACGGGTATTTCGGTAACATCCTTTGATAGACCACTACGTAGGTCTCTGCACACATTTATTATAACATATATTTGTGTTAATGTGGACACAAGTCTAGAGGAAAGACCGTGATATTGATTTCAATATACACAATCTAATTTTCTTTTAATTTCATTCTCTCTCACTTCTCCACAATTCACGAACCTTCACGCCTGAGATTCTTTTTTTTTTCTTGACATCAAAACATGCTCAGAAAAATGTGTTTTGTGCAGATAGACTTTGCAACGGTCTATGGTGAAATTTCTCTCTTTATTTGTATGTAGCTATAATCTATCTCTATCTGTATGTAGCTATATATTTATGTATTCTTTTGTATTGTGGCTTACAATTTGTTTAGAGGTAATGGAGGTTCAGATCTACAGCCCAGTCCCCGTAATATTTCATTTGTTTTGGATGACATTATTTTTTTGCAGATCTAAGGTTCAGATCTACAGCCCAATTGCTATGGCTTTTCAATCTGAGGTATTGTTTTTTTGTAGATCTTTTATTTTGATTTTATTTAAGATATTGTTCTGCCTTGAGTAGTGTTCTGTTGGAACGAAATGCCAGTCTCATATATCCGTTGCAATCTGGAGTTTTTTTGGTCAAATACGGCGTATTGGATTTAGTTTGGTTTTCCAGTTTTTCATTAGTGAGAAACGGGTTTGGAGTTTTTTATTCATCACAGATCTGGGTTTGGAGGTTTTATTCTGTTTGTTTTGATTTTGATTTTAGACAGGTACTTTGTTGAAGCTGAAATGGGTATGGTTATGGGGTTAATATCTGCGTGGGTCTGTCTATGAGAGGGAGGAAGCAGTGTCAGGTTCCACTTTCCTCACTTGTAGCAGCTGAAATGGGTATGGTTATTGCTTCTTTTTTTTTTATCAATTTTATTTCCAACTTCGGGCATTTCATTGTAATTGTAATCATATTGAGATTTGGGTTTTAGTCTTGAAGTGGCTTCTTCTGATCGTATTTTTTTATTCAGTGGGTAGTTGAGGGCGGGTACTTGGTTGAGGGGTTGATATGGTGGCCGGAGGGGATGATGGTGTACGGAATGGGGTGAGTTCGGTTTAACATGGTGGGTATGAGGAGGGGCTGAAATCGGGTTGATGTAAGTCACTGGTTAAGGACCGTTTAGGTTGGGAAGGTGGGTTGTTGGTGAATCCAGCCACTTCCATTCTTTCTGAACAGGTATAACGCTACATATCCTTTTTTTATTCAAATTGATTTTTATTTATGTTCAAGGCATACACCCTAATACATGATTGTTTATGTCCGGTGATTTTTTTTAGATCTCGGGTGACTGCTCTGTTTGTGGCCAGTGATATTTTTTTTCTGATTTATCATTTATGTTTGGAACATATAACGGTTGCAATTACAGATCTTCTGTGACTGCTTCTTTTTTTAATCGTCGGTGACTGCTTTGTTTGTGTCCGGTGATATTGTTTTCCAGATCTCCGGTGACTACTATGTCAAGTGATGAGTTCAATGTTTGGAAAATATGCATTTTTTATGTTACTGGAAATTCACTATTTGTTGGATTTTTTATTAACATATTTTAATATCACTTTTTTTTGTGTGTGCGCACTTTGGAAAACAACAAAACTTTATTTATTTATATTTTGTATTGTTATTTGTATAGACAAAAACTCGAGAAGATGTTTTCTTTTTGTTTGGATTTTTTATTTTATTATCTTAAGATGAAGCATATTCAACTCTTACAATTTTTTTTATTCATTTTGTACCCACCAATCGATAATCACTGTTTATAATGTTATGTATTAATGGGACATGGCAAGTTTATATTATTCATAGAAGGTTTTTTAGATCAAAAATATAATTAGAAAAATATAAAACTTGCCAGTTCCCATTAATACATAACTTTATAAACCGTGATTATCGATTGGTGGGTACAAAATGAATAAAAAAATTGTAAGAGTTGAATATGCTTCATCTTAAGATAATAAAATAAAAAATCCAAACAAAAAGAAAACATCTTCTCGAGTTTTTGTCTATACAAATAACAATACAAAATATAAATAAATAAAGTTTTGTTGTTTTCCAAAGTGCGCACACACAAAAAAAAGTGATATTAAAATATGTTAATAAAAAATCCAACAAATAGTGAATTTCCAGTAACATAAAAAATGCATATTTTCCAAACATTGAACTCATCACCTGACATAGTAGTCACCGGAGATCTGGAAAACAATATCACCGAACACAAACAAAGCAGTCACCGACGATTAAAAAAAGAAGCAGTCACCGAAGATCTGTAATTGCAACTGTTATATGTTCCAAACATAAATGATAAATCAGAAAAAAAATATCACTGGCCACAAACAGAGCAATCACCCGAGATCTGGAAGAAAACATCACCGGACATAAACAGTCATGTATTAGGGTGTATGCCTTGAACATAAATAAAAATCAATTTGAATAAAAAAGGATATGTAGCGTTATACCTGATCAGAAAGAATGGAAGTGGATGGATTCACCAACAACCCACATTCCCAACCCAAACGGTCCTTAACCCGTGACTTACATCAACCCGATTTCAGCCCCTCCTCATACCCACCATGTTAAACCGAACTCACCCCATTCTGTACACCATCATCCCCTCCGGCCACCTTATCAACCCCTCAACCAAGTGCCTGCCCACAACTACCCACTGAATAAAAAAATACGATTAGAAGAAGCCACTTCAAGACTAAAACCCAAATCTCAATATGATTACAATTACAATGAAATGCCCGAAGTTGGAAATAAAATTGATCGAAAAAAAGAAGCAATAACCATACCCATTTCAGCTGCTACAGGTGAGGAAAGTGGAACCTGACACTGCTTTCTCTCTCTCATAGACAAACCCACGCAGATCCGAACCCCATAACCATACCCATTTCAGCTTCAACAAAGTACCTGTCTAAAATCAAAATCAAAACAAACTGAATAAAACCTCCAAACCCAGATCTGTGATGAATAAAAAACTCTAAACCCTTTTCTCACTAATGAAAAACCGAAAAACCAAACTAAATCCAATACGCCGTATTTGACCAAAAAATTTCCAGAATGCAACGGATATATGAGACTGGCATTTCGTTCAAACAGAACACTACTCAAGGCAGAACAAAATCTTAAATAAAATCAAAATAAAAGATCTACAAAAAAACAATACCTCGGATTGAAAAGCCATAGCAATTGGGCTGTAGATCTGAACCTTAGATCTAGAAAAAAATAATGTCATCCAAAACAAATGAAATATTACGGGGACTGGGCTATAGATCTGAACCTCCATTACCTCTAAACAAATTGTAAGCCACAATACAAAAAAATACATAAATATATAGCTACATACAAATAGAGATAGATTATAGCTACATACAAATAAAGAGAGAAATTTCACCATAGACCATTGCAAAGTCTATCTGTACAAAACACATTTTTGTGAGCATGTTTTGATGTCAAGAAAAAAAAAGAATCTCAGGCGTGAAGCTTCATGAATTGTGGAGAAGTGAGAGAGAATGAAATTAGAAGAAAATTAGATTGTGAACATTGAATGCAATATCACGGTCTTTCCTCTAGACTTGTGTCCAAATTAACACAAATATATGTTATAATAAATGTGTGCAGAGACCTACGTAGTGGTCTATCAAAGGATGTTACCAAAATACTCGTATGTTTAAATTAAAGTGAAAGTTTGTAAGGATAAAAAGGGGTGGGAAATTAAAAAATCAAGGGATAAGTTTGTAAAAGAAAAAGAGGTAGCCTCATACTCATCTATCAAAGTTTCCATGTCACAATGGTATAATCTGACATTGCGTAATCTGAAACCTTTAGATTGGCTCAAAAAATTCGATCCCAACCATTAATTTTTTGCAACAGTAAAACACCCTCCTCTCATATAATATATATATATATACACACACACACACACACACAAAAGAGAAGAGATAACAGAAAATGGGTCAGAGCTCGATTGTATGTATATATTACATGTGCCCAGCCGGAGGGGCGTCATGCATATGTTCTTTGGATTGGACGCGCTGTAGATTATGTGGGTGTTGCAGGTCTTTGTTATAGACGACCTCTTCATTTATTCGGTTCTTGTTATAGTTCTTCATAGTTAGGGAATGTGTCACCCATTTCCCATTCAGTATAGATTTTTCAGAGATGTATGTTCATTTATTTTCAGTATTCGGTAGTCTTTAAGTATTAACTCTTGTCAGGATGATTTCATTTATAGTTTAAATTTGGTTTGGTTAATCTACACTGATTAATTCTTTTATGTTGATTACTATCCATATAACTTATGTGATTCTTAAACTGTTGGTTATTTAAGAGTTTTTCAAATTTGAATTTTATAAAAATGAAAATAAAGTTTGAAATTGTGTTTACACTTAGCTTAATTATTTAGGGTGTTTAATTTGGGAAATTTTGTATTTTGCGATAGCGATGCTAAGAATGAACCAACTGTTCACCTTGATTTGAATTTAATAAAGGATTGATCTCCCAGTATTTAATTAGGCGGGGTGTCACGGGTGGTATCAGAGCATTAAGTTCTAGTGTCCTTAGGATCTTTGCGGCTTATTATGCTTCTAGAGTTACTTTGTTTTATATAGATCCCTATATTTAGGACTGTTGTTTTCTATGGTGATATTCCGTTCTCCTGCTATAATGTGTGTACCTTAGTGAATCTTAATTGCGTTCGGTCATGTTCGAACAATTAAATAAGGAAGGCAAGGGCCGTTTGGCGGACATCAGGAGATAAAGGCTTGGTGGAGGTTGTAGAGCATATTCGAGGATCATGACTGTAATTAAGGTCACCCCTATTATGGCACGGGAATCCAGGACTGTAAAGGCGTCCAAGGTGCAACTTATGATTTCCAAATGTTACTATAGTCGAAAGAGGTGCAAGAGTAAACTCACCCCAATGTGGCACGACTGGAAAAAGTCTGACGAAGCATTGTAGAGAACTGTCAGTGGAAATTCTAAAAATGCGAAAAATTATATGCGTTGGCCCAAGGAGGTAAAGTATCTAAAGTCTTGGACATAGGACGGAGTGTGACTAACTGAAAGTGAAAATTTGGAAACCAAGTTTATTTTCTTGTCGAAATAAGGTTATCATGATGGGAGTTAGCCACTATTTTAAGAAGTTAAATGATATGCCTATATAAGAATCTTAGGTATAGTTTGACTGCATGTTCCTTCATCAGATGTTCAGGATAAGATGTAAATGTTGTTCTAAACTCATAACAGGAGGACCTGGCAGAGGCCCATTTTTGAATATGAATCTAAACTGATAGCGAATCTTGTATCGGAAGATGTAGATACAAATGGAGGAGAGAACTCCAAGTGGGAGGTCGACTCGAAATATTAGTTGATAACACTTAAAAAGGGAATTCTGCTGGACGGTCGATTCAGAGGTTGATAATGTCGCACTTTGTCAATGAAGATGATAATGTTTCTTGGTGAGGGAAGCTAAAAGAATCAAAGAATTTAGTCAAGAATAAGACGGGAAACAACGGTGGTAGTGTAACACCATAAAGGGGTGTGGATACACATGAGGGGACCCATTTAAATGATTCGAATAGATGAATTCTTACCAAAGCGATGGCAAATTCAGTAAGGACTATTGTAGACAGTAGCATATTCTTTAGGGCCAACAAGGCTAAGGGATTCACGGGGGATAGCCAACATGTTTTGAGTCTACCAAAGTGTGAGAGAAGGACAATCCTAATCTGGTTGGTATGACAGGTAATAAGTGGATTACGTGTAGAGGTATTTTGTGGAGTGTGAAATCGCACGCGTCGATGTTTTCCCTAAGTGATTAAAGGGATAAGAGTATGGTGCCTAGTAAAAGACAACGATTAAAGTAGTTTTGTGTTAGTTGGGCAGACGTATTACGTTCGGAGATCATTTGTGCAATCAAGGCAATTGACAAGGTAGAAGTATAAGTTTTATCCTCAGAGGATGAGGCGTGTTTTATGTGACACGAGCGAGTCATTATATTTTGTTCATTGCTAGATTAGCATGTGAGACGAGTTTAATGCGTATAACTACAAACGATATTATTATGTGAATATTTTTCCCTAGTGTACGGGATTTTCCTTAGTTCTATCCGCGGAGGATGAATGAGTATATTAATAGTGTTATATACTTTAATGAGGTTACTCGTTTTAGTGATGTAATATATGAGTATAATATGGTATTGATTACAACTCTGTAGAAATGGTCAGTACGATAGTAGGCAGTTATTGTAAGGCTATCAGAGTGATTGCATTAGTGCAGCATGTTTTGTTCTGGCAAGGCCTCACCTGCAAGAGGGTTGGAATCGCACTTATATTATATATCCTAGAAGCTTCAGAGGGGATAGTGGGCTCGAGATATTCGATACTAGTGTGTGTAGGGACTTTGTCATTATAATTCAGAGTGTATAGGGTTTACGGTTGAGCGAAAACATTTAACTCAGTATTATCTTTATCACTCAGGACATGGTGATATAAAGAGCGCATTGTTATATCTATCCTTTAGAGATGTGGGAGTTAATTTTTATACCTCTCTGATTGGGGAAAGGGATTTTGAGAATCCCGATTGTATGTATTTGAGGATTATGGAATGCAATTACCACCAATACTGTATGATTGTATAATTGGCAAAATGTTCGTTGTTAAGTATAATTACGGGAAGAGATGTAACTTTTCTATCAAGAGACGGAATAAAGTGGTACATGCTATGGACGGAGGACCTAACGGAATTCGATAACCGACAATGCTAGGTAGTAGTGTATCGGGGGGTTCCTTGTTTGGATTTCTCTTTGCGAGACATCCCACACATGAAATTTAGCGTAAGGTTGGAAATACGGAGATGTTTGGTCATTAGTCTATGAGTTCAGCACCTCGGTAGAAATAGGAGTAGATAATTATATCTGTAGGTTGGTAGTTGAATTATGATTTAAGGCTAGTGGTGCCAGTTTCATGGTAAGAAAGCATTCAAAGTTTTGTTTTACCACCACGAGTTGAGGGGTGTAACGATGATAAGGAGGATTTAGAATTTCGATTTCTAGGGTGAGTGAGAGTGCCCAAATGTTATAATCATGTTGTGAGCACTAGGAAAATAAAGAATTGGTTATTAGGTGTGAAGCGTATGTGATGCTTATGCTAAGTATGCACGGTTTATAAGGTGTGTAGACATCCTGGTTAGTTGATGTTAAAAATCCTTTGAGTTTAAAGGACGTGGGAATAGATGTGTAGAATATATGTTTGTGGGACTAACATAACGAGGTAGAAGTGGTAGAGTGGATTAAGCGTCGCATGAGGTATGAAAAGCCATATATACGTGTGCGATTAGGGAAGCACACCCGAATTTGGGTGGAAGATTGTGGGAAGCCAATTGAAAGGGGTGTTCCTTGAGAAGGGTAGAATTTAAACATAGGGAGGACACTCGAAGTGGAGTTATAATTAGTCTAATGTGAGAACAAATTGCGAATTCAAAGAATGATGATGTTAGTATGGTATAAAAAGTCCAGAATTGCACATTGTGGAGAAAAGTACACTGGTCGGAACTTTCAAGTAGTACGCCAAGGAAATAAGGGGAGTATTAAGTGTTACTTAATGTGAGACATTTCAAGTAAAATTCGACGTCGAGTGGGACATAGTGAGTAGTCTCTGCATGCACCACTCATAGATAGAGATCGGTTGGAATAAGGGGATCAACTATAGAATTTTATGGTTATCAATAATTCCTGTAACAGAAGAGGGCGATAAAGTCCTTGGATGGGTTGCAACCTTCATGGTAATATCAATGGTTCATCTGAACATGTGGAGTAAGTCGCCTAAAAAGGAAGTGATTGACATTCCTTTGGAGTGATTTACAATATTAACGAGTGTGCCCCAGTTTTCCTTTAAAAGGAAGGGATCGCGTCGGTACGTGGTCCTACATGGTATTATTTTCTGAAGCAGGATGAAATTTGTGAATCCAACCTTCAATATGGATTTCACGAAACAACGGAGATAATGATTCGTTTTGAGTAGGAGGTATCACCCCTAGCCGAGGAACAGGCTCACGGTGATTACCGAGTAGTTAAGCCGCGTGAAGATGATTTTAGAATCTTGGTGATCATTTCATTTCCACAACGGTTATAGATAAGAAGTGGAGTAGTATGGTAATTGGGGGAGGATATTACCATATGGTAGAGTTTCGTGGAAGTACTCGTACCTGTTTGTCGTGAACGAGGTGCTTATTGAAGTTTTGGTGTGGAAAAACCTTAATTATGCCCCCTCAGCGTATGTTTAGAGGTGAGCGGATAATCAGAATATTGGATTGGTCGAGAATAATCCAATGACTATGGTGGAATTCCACGACTGTTTTAGGTGAACAATAGTGGTTAGATGTTCATATGGTTTCGCTCAGAATGGGAGTTTAAATTCGAGTAGTTGTCATGTAGTGAGGTGCGACCTCCCAATGATATTAAAATAATGGGAATTAATAGTTTATATGTGTGTCTTATGCGAATGTTGTCGGATAGGAGCACAATGTGAAGTATCTTTAATGAGGGGGGTTAAACAAGCTTGCTTGGAGGCGGGGGGCTATAGTGATTGAGCACCTTACCAGGTAGGCCTTATTTTCTGAATTTCGGGACAAAATTCCGTTATTAGGTGGGAAGTATGTAATACCCCGTATTTTTGTAGCTTTCAAAATAGGTGGATTTATTAAATTTAAATTGAGATATTAATTTAATATTAATTCGGAAATTTATTTTTTTATATTTACTAACGTGATGTTAGTTAGTAATTATTGGAAACGGGTTGAATATTACTAGACGAGTAAAGTAATATATGAGATTTATTTTATTAAAATTGTCACGAGTGAATAAAATGGCAATTATGGAAATTTAAGTTGGGATGCGCCTGTGTCGTGTCAGGACTAAATTATTATTATATAAAAGGAATAAACTGTAAGTTGTTCGTATGGTCGTTTTGAGTGCTCCAAAGTGTCCGGAAAGACCGAGATAGTTAGAAAAGTTTACCCGGGGGTTTAGTTTGGGTCCCGGGGCAGTTTTTTGCCTAATTGACATCCCGGGAGGGTATTTTAGGCATTTATATTTTTGGGGAATTAAACCCACGAATTTTCTAAGGATATATCAGCCTTTAGGAGTTGTCTTCTAGGGTTAACAAACACAAAATCAAAGGACGACCATTAGAGAAGAAGTTGACAAGCTTTTCAAGAAATTGATGTCCAAAGACTCAACCGTTTTCACCGCCACCACCACCAAAATGTAGATCACTGAACGAGGAGCACAACCATACCATTTCATCCACGAAATCATAGTCTTAAATTTTAGCCAAGTTTCTATCTTGCTTGATTTTTGGTTAATGCCTCACCCATGTTAGTTTAGGATTGCCAAGATCATATTTTATGAAAGAAACTGTTAATTTGGAGACTTTAAATCGCATGTTTAGAGAGATTTAATATATTCTGAATATACCCATCACATGTAGAGGATTACCCATGAATTGCTATGAGTTTAGAAACAAGAAATCTGGGAGATAATTAGAGGAATGGATAATTCTTTCAAAATTAGGGTTCTTGAAGATTATGTCAATTTTACACCATTAATTCGATATCGTTGATGTTTTTATACATGTTTCACGTAGGAAATCTTGTATATATGTATATAGAACTTGTAGTGTCGTTATTTGAGAATTTTGGACTTTTTAATGACATTTTTGGATAAATTGGAAGACGAAACCCGTAGGTTTAATCTGCAATTTCTGGACAAGAACTCGTTGATCGATCGATCGAGCCCAGAGCATCGATCGATCTACAGATCAATCGATCGACCCCTTTTCTTCGATCGATCGACTACTCCTGGAGAACTACATATTTCTCATCCATTGATTTAATCCGATTAAGATGTATGAGATCCCTTGACTGTTGTTGTTGGAGTATAATTGGATATAGAGAAAACCAGTAGGGCCTAGGTAGACCCCGTTGAATAACATTTTAGTGTAGGACGGGGTTTTGGGTTAACGATGAATTTTTCATGTGAATAAGAAATCATGCGTATATTTAATAAAAAGATCGGTACTCGTAAGGGAGTTAGACCAGAATGTAAGTGAGTTAATGCCTACTGAAATTATACTTAGAATACTTCAAGAAAGGAGAAGTGAGTATGAGGAGTACAATAAATGAGAATACGAATAACGAGTCCGTTATACGAAATAATCGAGTAAAATGCGTAATAACGGATAATTATAATTATGGGTCGTGAGCGCACCTAATTTAGAAATGTTGGCCAATGTACATTATTCGTTTAAACGGCGAAAATTTTCAAAGTACGTAGTTGCAAAACGGGAAAAAAATTCCAAATCACATAAATGCAAAAACACTAAATTTTGTTCCCCTACAAAACATAGTATAATTTTAAAAAAGTGTCCTAACCTCCTTTGTTTTTTGGAATATCCACCGTACTTAACAAATAACAAATAACAAAAAATTGTCAAACGTCTAATGCAATATCATTCATACCGATTTTACAATTAAAAGAAAATACAGTTTAGAAATAAAATATAGAAAAAAATAGTTGGGGTTGATGATGACAAAACAATAAACTTAGTAAATACTGTTGACTATAAAAAAATTATTATTGATTTACATAACGCCATGACACGACATAATGATACAACATAAAAGCCGACAAACTGATCCAAATTTACATGATGGTATATCATGAATTAAATATTTTATTCTCGGGGTCTAGACAAAAAATAAAATCCGCAACTGATTTATGGTGTGCCACTTTTAACTTGGATTTTGTTGAAGATAGGTAAAAATAATAATATTTCATATCGTGTCATGTTTATTTTGGTCACGTTGTTTTTTATTTATAAAAAAACCTTTTGTGCTGTGTCGCTTTTACTTGGATCGTATTAATTTTGATCGAGTTTTTATTGATAAAAAAGACATATTGTTTACCGCTTTTACTTGGGTAGTCTCCCTGATTGGTAAAAAAAATATTATTTCATGTCGTGTAGGATTGTATCTCGTTTATTTTTGTCGTGTTTATTTTGATCGAATTATTTTTTTCAAAAACATTTTATTTTGTATACTTTTATTTGAATGGTGTTGGTCATTGGTAAAAAAATATTACTTCAATCCGTTGTATAATGCCTGTTATTGTTTAATTTGGTCTGGTTCATTTTTGCTTAAAAACTATCTTGTTTTGTACCATTTTTAGTGAGGTTAGTTGTCACATGAGGTTAAACTGAGCTTGAGAAAAGTTATTGTTTAATCTTTTAAAGCATTGTTGTTCAAACAGCTCATGTCCAAACAACTTGTCTTGAAAAGGCTGTTGTACGGCTATATATATATGGTATTAAAACATCTTTAGGGTATATGCGAGGACTCCGCTCCCTCCAAATAAAAAAAAATATCAAAAATGAAATCCTGGATATGGAAAAATATATAGAAAAAATAAAAGGTAATTGACGTGATGTAATTACAATAGCAATGGTAAAAAAAAATTAAAAGCACAATCCACTGCTCTGGGCAGATGCGGGGCCATGTAAGATTGCCAGAGAAAATTATTCGCAGTAGGTGCGGATTTAAAAGCACATTCCATTTCCCTTTGTTAGCCTAGCATTTTTGAAAAAAACAATTAGTAGGTGGGGCCTCATGTATCATAGATTTGCTTTTAGCCTTATTTATGAGGCTCGAGGAAGATACAGATTTCTACTCGTTTTGAATTTCAAACCAAAATTAGTTGGTGTGGCATCATGTTTTTGTTAGAAAAGATAGAAATGGCAACAAAAATCTTAAGCTAAATTATTGCAAATCAATTTTAATTCATGGAAAATTATGTCAATTTAAAATTTACTTTATTAAATGTTTGATTGAAGTTTGCTTGAAAATAATATTTTTAGGCTTAAAATCGAAATAGACAAATTTCCATATTTTTATACACATCCTAAATATAAAATTATAGTAATTAATAAAAAATGAAAATATTTTCTACTGAACTATATTATGAGAGATTGTAGAAATAGCAGAAATTAAAAAAAAATACAAAATTGTATGAACTTTCAGAACAAATAGTAGAAAAAAGGGATAGATACAAAATTGTTATTCCAAAAATAGAGAATGACACTCGAGAACCAAAAAATATATTTACAAAAAGAAGTCTTTACTTTTCAAATTACTTTCAGCAAACAAAAGGGAAAACTTTCACAACAAATAACGACTAGATCTCCTAATACTTAATAATAAATTACAGTACAAATATAATCACCAACACCAACCAAAAAGAAGTCCAAGAACTTAACCCGCCAAGGAGAAAATGAATGAAACATAATTATTGTCTTCCAGTGTGTTCAACTGTTCACTTAGATTTGCACAGGTGAGAAAACAAAATTAAAAAATTAATAATGAACATAAAAATAGGGAGAGAAATATATAGTAATATGAATTCTAATTTTCATATATTAAAAAAAACAGATTTGTTAACCCACAGGCACAAAATCTCAACACCCAAAACCACAAATCAAAACATTAAATCAACTGACTAAGAATCGGGGTGGTTGTGGAATCAAACCTCCATCTCAAAAAGAATAGGAGAAGAAAAATAATTTTACAATCATTAAACATACATAAACCGTAAATGGAAAGAAGAACCATCTCCATACATGGAAAGAAGATAAATGCATATATGTTAGTGATAAGCAAGAATCAAATGAAGTTCGATTGTAAAATGGAAAAAATGGGTGGAAATTTTTTAGTGGCATTTAGTTGAACACCTGGTGTGAAAAGGCATGAAATGGTTATGGTGGAGATGTTTAATTGATTATGGTGGATATGTACTTATGAAGATGGCTTTAATCATTATGTTGTCTATATTCCCCTGGGACCTCCTTCTGTGATTTAATTTCATCTTCCAATATTCTGACGAATTATTCTTGGATGATCCCATTGATCTGTTTATCAAACTCCTTATTTTAACAAACACATTTAATAAGATATTGGTGACTTTTATATAAGAATGTTGTTGATGAATGTTTTGCTTAGAGGTCTCGAGCATGGAAATAATTGAAAAAATAACAGAGAGAATGAGTAGAGAGAATTAGAAGAATTCCATCTTAACTGAGAGGTATTTTGTTCCCTAACTAAATAGTGGTAACAAGATTTTTGGTAATATGCCTCAATGAGAAAAACTCCATCTTCACTATATAAAAGTAATTTATATTTTATTTAAGATAAAATAGAATTTTTACTGTGTAAAAATACTTCTCTTCATTTTTATATTGTTGCTTTTATCACGTCTGTAGTCACAGTTGGGTATTTATGTATATGTATATCTATATATAAAATAAAGTATGAACACATTATTTGGTTGGTAATTATTATTCTGGACTGAGGAGAAAATTTATAGTTGATATGAATGAACATCACAGTGTATATTTCAAAACATAATTCACAATGTTTATTTGGAATAGATAAAAAAATTGACCATTCTATTTAATATTGTAATACCTCGTACTTTTAAGATAAAATGAAACTATATTTTTCTATGAAATAAAATTTAATGATATTTAAATTAAATTGGTCAAATTAAATTAATTAAGTTGCGAGTGAGTTTATTCACTATTGTTGCTTGCATGATAAATAAATTTGAACAGAAAAATAATCGTCTGTACATTATATAATTTAGGTGTAACTCAATTAAAATATAATTTTTGGATAAAAATATTCGGAATGCACTTTTGTAGGTTTTAAGGAATCATTAGGACATTTTATACCTTTAGGAACGGTCTGGGGGTGTATATATATATGAGTTAGAAGGTTATTAGACTAGTTGAATAAGGTATTCGGGTTCATTTGGTGGTCTAAAGTTGTGGACTAGGGCCCAACTCGGGATTAATATATTAATGGGGAAAGTACTCTTAGGTCCCTCACAAATAAATTTTAAACATGAAATGAATTTTGATGAATTTTAAGCACTTAGGTTCACTAATTCTCTTCTTCTAGAAGTCCATGTTAGCGGCATAACAACTGGACCTAAATGTAAATTGTCCTTAAATGTTTAAAAATTGTTACAAAGGGACCTAATTGTATATTGCACTATATTAATTACCTATATTAAGAGTTAAATAACTTCCTGCCTCTTTACATCCAAGAAAACTAAGAGCACACTTTGGGAGAAAGAGGCAAGAGCCTTAGCAAGAGAATTTGGAGAGAAAAAAATCCAAGCAAGAATCAAAGAGTCAATTAAGAAATAATCCAAGAACCAAGGCAATAACTCTCTTGCTTAATTTTTAACACTTCAAATTACTTCTTTATTCATTCTGTGTTATTATCCATGTACAAATTCTGGATTTAGGTGTTTTGGTGACTTGATGATGAAAATTGAATATACTTAAAATAAGTGACAATTAGAAGTCATTTGGGAATCCAAAATGTAGGATCGTTAAATTATAATGAATAGAAATCATACTTGGGGCTCTTATTGAAATGATTGTGTCGATTCATACGTAGGAGACTTTTAGACATATTATATGGACTTAAATTATGCTTATTATAACCCTTGTATGCAATAGAAATTTGGGAAGATTAATTGTTATGGAAATTATGAATTGAAATGAATATATATTGGTCAAGAGAGCTAATTAAGGAGTGTCGTGATGCTTTGTGGGATAGTCATGACGGGTAGAGGAGGACAATTGCCTTATTGGAAACCAAGTATTATTGATCGAGGATGGAAGATAATGTGGATGAGTATGTGAAGACTTTCCTTGTTTCTAACAAGATAAGGTCGAACAAAAGAAACTGGGAGAATTATTTGAGACATTACCTGTGTGAGAACGACCATAGGAGAGCATATCCATAGATTTCATATCGGTGTTGCCTAAAGTGGAGGGAATGGGGTCCATTTTGGTGGTAGTTAACCGATTCTCCAAGTATGCAACTTTCGTCGTTGCCCCTCCAAATTACACATAAAATGAAGAAAACCGGTTGATGGTAAAGAACTGGATGAAATATTGAGGAGTCCCTAAGACAATCATCAATGATCGAGACCCTCGATTCACCAAGAAGTTTTGGACCAAGATGTTCAGACTCTTAGGGATGGAACTTTTCCTCTTGACAAGCCTCCACCCTCAAATAGATTGATAGATGAAATGAACTAATGCCTTTCTCGGAGAATACATGAGGCATTTAGTGAGTGATAATCAGAGAGATTGTGTAAAGTTATTGGATATGGACCAATTTTCTTACAACCTGTAGAAGAGTGAGGCTACAAGCCACAATTCATTTGAGTTAGCCAGTAAACATCAACCCTTCACTCCATTGATAGTAGGAACGAGCTATGAAGGTAAAGGTCCAGCTACCTACTAGTTTGCCAAAAAAAAATAGGATAACAAGCCGATATAGACATGTCTTACCTATACACGGTCGTATAAAGGATGAAGAAGCCTGCGGATGAGATAAGGTGGCTAGTAGAGTTCAAAGTTTGGGATGTATTAATGATTAAAATACCTCCCCAAAATTTTAAAGCCATGCGAGGGATGCACAAGGGGTTATCACAAAGATATGAAGGCCCTTACTCGATCATTAAGATAGTTGGAAATGTGTCTTACCAAGTCCAACTCCCTTTATCGTTGAAGATTCATTTGATTTTCTATATTAGTGTTTTAAAGTCGTACTATGCAGACACGAAAGACCCTTCACGTGGGATTAGCAAGCGAGCACCACCATTCATAGCATCGTCATTTGACAAGGAAGTAGAGTACATTATTTATTAACACATGAAAATACGAAGATGATTCCAGCCTAAGATCAAATACTTATTCAAGTGGAGAGGGTTGATCGAGATTAAAACTACATGAGAAGAAGCAGAGGCTCTCTAGAAGTACAAGGAAAATATCACTGAGTACCGAAAATGCAACGAGGACGTAACATGAATTAGGCAGGGGAGAATTTCACAGACTGCATAATTGCCTAATGTTTCCTTGGATACTAGCTATATGTTTGTTCCGTAATTCTTTGAAATATTCTAGAATTCTTCTAATTATTCTAACTATGTGTAGTACGAACTGGAATGTTCTGGAATTGTATAGAATCATTTTGTACTTACTTGTATAGTACAGATTATTCTAGAATCATAAGGAAGGATTAGGTTTCTACGATGCTCTTCCAAAGAACATTCTAGAGAGTTAATCTTAACTCTTAATGTAATTTGATCTCCACCGCCCATTGAGGAGCTGGGTGTTTATAAATAGGTGGGGGTGCCATTTACCCAAATAACAAAAATTAGGCTAAGAATTTGAGTAATACAAGTTCTCTCTTTAGCAATTCTCTTATTCTCGAGTTCTCTCAATAGGCGAGTGAGTGTAGCCCTTATAATTAAGAGTGTGAAGAAAGGCTTACTTGTGAGTGGTAAAAGAGTTTACACACAAGTGTCCACGGATTAAGCATTGAAATCGTGACACCATGACAAGAGGGCCAAGCTTGCGTAAATAATAGTCGGCCATGGTGTGCGCCCCTTCTCTTCTTAATCACATATTAAACTATTGACTCACTGTCAATTTTTTCTCTCTCTTGTTATTTATATGTTCCGGTTTTCTAACGATCAAGAACCATAAACATTTTCATTCTCTATTCTAAAAATAAAACAGGATGGAAGAATGTATCTCATCATTAGACTTTAGTTGTCTATACTAAAGTCTTTTACCCTCAAACTAGTTTAACCTCAAAATATGGGGACCCACCACCCACTCATTACGTTACCTAGGAGTATTGGAGGGTGTGTTAGTTCTAGTAGAGGAGTGATAGTTGCATTGGCGGAAGAGAGGGAGGTGAGGATGACTGTTGGGTCGATCATGGAACCTTTTTGTGTGGGCTCCCAGGTCTAATATATTATCTCTAGAAGTTCTTGTATCTTGAACCTAGATGACACGACACTTTCACATTTTTTTTAGTCTTTTTGTTATCCACTACTAATTTTGTGATATTTCTCCCTTTTTGAGTATTATGTGGGTCCATTTAATTTGATCCCCGTTGAAATAATTTTACCACATTAAAATAAATTTTACTTGAGGGCGTGTTTGGTTGCAATTGAAATATCTTGAACCGCGATGAAAAATAAAATGTTAAAATATATTTTCAACTATTTCAACAAAAATATACTTCACTTTTTTCTATTATAATTTGTATAGTTATAGCGTGTGCACTTAACTACATTATTAAAATAATGAACTTTTGAATTCAAATATGTGAAAAGAAATTTCACTATTTTACTTTTCATAAGTGTTAATGATATTTCACCTTGAACCAAACATGCCCAGGGGTGGATGCTTATAGGAGTCGTGGTGGCCGTTTACTCAATAAAGTTTGCCAATTTTTAACATTTGCATATGAAATAGGATATTTTTAAAAAATATATATAAGAATTTGAAAATGTAATATTTTTCCAACCTTATATTTTAGATGAAATATTAATACTTTAATTTGACCACCCTAAGAAAATATTCTTCCTCCGCTCGTGTACATGCCCCTAAGTAAAATATATGTTCCACTGGCCATTCACAATGGTGAATGAAATGAATATGGTGGAAAAATGAGTAAAACTTTATCCATTTTATACCATTGAAAAATTATATAATTAAAAATATGAAAAAATATATAATGACCATAGTAACCTCATTCTCAATCATTTAACCTTGTTCCGCTCTCATTCTCTTTGTAAAATGTATTATCACTAAAATGCACCATTTCTCTCTCTTTGGATTTTTTTTATCTTTATTATCTCTAAAAAATTCTATTTAAAATGAAAATAGTTAACCCTTTGTCTTTAAAAAAAATTCATATCTTAAATGCCAACACTTTCTTTAGCCAAAACAATTCTCTAAATATAATTATAATAACTTTCTCTCTCTAAAAACATCTCTCTTTAACATGCTAACACCATTTCTTAATTAAAAAGATTTTAGTCTCTTAAATTGTGACTGCTTTATCAATCGAAAAAAAATTTCTAACAATTTTCTTAGTATAAAACTTGTGTGAATGAAGTTAAATATTAATACAATATTTTATGTTATCAGAAGCACGAATAATATAGTCATTATATTTTTTTACCATATTGGTCTTGATTATCCAAACACTAACTGGTGAAAAAGTTGAATACTTCACTTAAAAATTGCCCATCCAAACAAAACACCCTGATAAATACGGCAAAAATTTTACTCCAAAACACCATTTTATACAAAACACCACATAAGTACCAAATATTTCTACAAAATAGCAAAACCACACAACACCATGTGCACCATGTCCCATGTAAAAACCCAAAAAATTCTAAACCTAGTTTTTTCTATTTCATCTCTCTCTAACTTTCCTCCCAAACCTTTCTCTCAAACACACAAACCCAAATATAGACCCATTTAACAAATCCTACTATGGTAATATATTGAATAAAAATGAAAATGGACAAACTAGGATTTTAAAACAAAAAAAAATTGCGAACCCTGCATTCGGTTGACGTCGCCGTAGATGTTGGTCTAACTCGATTAAAGTTCACCGTATGTGGGTTCATTTTGATTGCATCCCACCGTGGTTTATTTGATTTGGTTTATTTCGCCATAATCCACTTGCCACCATAACAACTGTTTTCATGGACACTTCCAACCGTGGAAAAATAGTTTATGGTTACATTTCACCGAAATGACTCATCACTTATGTTGACAGGGGGGCGTAAGTTCAGCAAACCCTGTTTTTTTTTTAATTTGATATTTGTTTTATAAATAGTTTTAGACATTATATACTTTTTAGAATCGTTTTGAGGATTCTGGCAATGTATTTTTGGGGTTGGGGGGACAAATGAACAAGCTGAAATAGTTTGGTTATTTTGGAGTTGAAGAGTTTTGAGATTTTTTATTATGTGGTGTTAGTATGTGTAAAAAAATATTTATTTGAGGGTATATTAAAAATTTTGAAGGAAAAAAAAAGGTACAACACTTTTGGGTGTGGTGAGTAAAATTTGGGTTTAATTTTTATGTGATGTTTTGAAGATATATTTCGGGTGTAAATAACAGGACCCTCATCTATTATTCTCACCAAAGTAAAATATATTTCACCTCAAACATAATGGCCCATTAAAGTGTTTAGTTATATCCACTCCATAAATATACACCTCCTCTATAATAAGGGTCATGATGTCACCAAATCTTAGGATTGCTACCATCTAGATTTGGGAGATCAAGTTTCTGTAACTTAGCTTGATTAGCCCCATTGTTCTGGCCAATTCAATTATTGGAATGGTTATGGGAAAAAGGAGACTGATCACCCTCACATTCCTCACAATGGGCCTTTATTTGTTTAGTAAGGATTAAACCAACATTTTAGATTGCTTCATATTGAGCTTCATTATTTTCATACTTTTTTGGAATGTCATATCAATTTCGTGAACATTATATATATTCTTATCTTGTTTCATTAAAATTAGCGCAACTCCGGAAATCGAGGACCCTCCACCATTTTCTTAAGTGGATTCCATGTTCGAATTAACTCTAATACCAAATGTCACACCTAATATTAAAGTAGGATACAATTCAAAGAAAGAGATCGAATGTTTGTGAATAAAAAATTTTGTAATTATTATTAAATGAACATTGGGTTACTAATATGATCATATTATTGGATCCACTCAGTTACAAATCTGTATAAGTTAGTCACAAATCAAGGGCAGGGATTACATAAGTGAAAACAATATCTTAACTCATTGATAACCTAACTATAACAACTAAAAGATTTAACAATTGTGCTCTATATATCACCCTAAGATTATGAGATTTGTTTAAATGTAAACTAGGTTTTTAATTTTATTACCTTATACTTTTTTTATGCACTTCTCTCAACGAAGAATATGGTTTCGAGTTGCACAAAAAAAATTCTAATAACATTACTTAGGCTTTAATGGTTGATGGTGGTGCACTCAGGAGGACATGTAACATGAATCATGTTTCCATTGTCTAAAATTTGAAGTTTTTATGTTTTTCATTCGATACCATCTTGGTGGAAAGACTCATGTCCATATGTTCTCTTAAGTCGAAAGATTTGTTTATTTAAATAAAAAAAATAATTTGAGTTAAAAATTGGGAACTTATGTTAATATAATTCTTCGAATTTGTTTATTTATTAGAACGTGTCTTAATGACTATCATTTGAATTCGATAAAAGAGGTGTAAATTATTATTGTTTATAATTTATTGACATAATTTTGTACTTTTTCATTTGCTTATTTTGCAGATTTAAATGCATGGTCAATCCCCGTTGTATAACAAATTATTAGTTTTTATTTTGTTTTTCCGCAATGGATTTTATGCTAACTGAAATTTATGATTGAGATTACGGTAATGTTCATGACTCCATTTCTAACTTACCCGAAGAATTAAGAAGTGACACGAGTAAAATAGAGAGTCCAAAAACCTGTCATTTCAATTCTTAAAGTGTTTAAAATGTATTTTTCCTTGCGTGGATACCCTAGATTCAGTTTATATTCATACAAAGAAGTGACTTATGATACGATATCTCTATAGATTCTTCATGTATAAGGAGGCAAAAACTGAGGTGCTTAAGGAGATGAATGATCTTAGATTTGTTTGTCTTACACTTCCCTGATGATGCATTCGTAAAAAAGAATAAAAATGGATCCACTCGCTCAAAGGATTTTTTTGCTTTCATTTATCGATGTTATCATCCTTTTGGAAAAAAATATTTCTTATGCAAAAAATAGAGAGAGCGGGAGATATAGAAGCTTAATCAAAAAAATTGAATGACTTCAAGACATTAAAAAGAATTACGGGTGCTTGTGAGTGAACTATTTATTTTGGACAAATTGGGTGATTGATATTAAATACATTTTTTTCTTTTTTTCTTCGCTTAAAAATGGAGGGAAAGTAAATGAGAAAAAAAAATAGAAAATTTATTAAAAAATAGAAGAATAAAACCTCGGAGTCTCGATGAATTTTTTTTACACATTCCTAAGCGCATTTTTGAAAATTTAAAATACCTTTTTCGCACACATCGAGGAAAACTAGTTCCCCTAGATTTTTTGCCAATATATTTTAGTGCTAAATTTGCAATATTTCTTTTTATTATTTTACTTCTATTATGAATATTATTTGGGAAGTTGAAAAAAAATTCACTACTTTGATTCTTGTGCCCTTCCTTAATGAAAACATTATCTAAAATTAACTTTTCCCCCTGTTAAACTATCTTAAATAGAAATATATAATGGATACATCTTACTTTGATGTTCTAGATTTGTAGAAGAATACCAAATTTTACCAAGCTTTTTCGCGAATGAACTTTCTCATTTTATACACTCCTTAGTTGAAGAACGAGAGATTGTTTATGAGGATTTACTAAGGAAATTGTGCTTAATGTCATTAAGGGAAATTGAAGTGGTTGTAATCGAAAACAAAACCAAGGTGCTCTAATATTCATGTATAATTTTTTGCATAATCTTTTAACTTGTTTCACAATGTCTGATGGATTTTTTATTGCGCAATTTGTTCAATTTATGTGCTCTTCCATTGTGACAAGATACGACATCCAATTCTTCAATTGATTGCTTGATTGTATGATTGATAAGTTTGATACTATGATTCATTTTCAGGTTACAAAAAAAAGTATAGAAACTTTAGTTAAATCAAAGTTGTTCCTTCACATTCTATGACATCTTTTATGGTGTTGTATGGATATGGCTCTCGGTCAGCTACCAGCTTGAGGCTAACCTCTCAAAAGACCAACCAGAGACCAAAGAGGGTATAAAACAATGGGCATGGAGAACTAAATGACTCAAAATAGGTCGAGTTGGCTTATCTTTCGTCTTAACTTGAAAATTCTGTAGTCATTCAATTATTTAGGGAAAAGTGAGCTTTTTTTCCTTAACATATGAAAATTGAGCAAATTTTTTTTAGAGTCAATATTCTCTCCCCCAAAAATATTTATATTAAAAAATTTCTTCTGCTTACATATATAAAACTTGTATTGCTTATCAATGTGCTTGAAAGTCCTTAAGCTTATATGTTGTCACTTGATTTCCTATTTTCACAATAAGAGTACAATCGAGTCACCATCTAATTTTTCCCTTAATTAGTGAATCTACAATTCTTAGGTTTCAAATTTATCATTTTGAATTACTGCCACACGATAACTATTATTGCTGGGGGTAACAAATGGCTCTTATGCCTCCATGTCACTAAATTATCTCTACAGAATTATAGTATCCAGAATTGTGATGTGAACCATCCTCATTTTTGTCTATAAATTTTAGTTTATCATGTTTAGAAATTGTAAAGTTTTCTAAACTTTACTACAAATATACATAGTTTATTTAGAATTACATGGCAATAACGTGTAAAACTTGATTAGAAAATTGTTGGCATATTATTCCTCACCCAAAACCATAATATCTTTATTATCAACCATTTGTTTTTCACAAGATAAGAATGAGGTAAGAATTAGGAAACCTTTTCTATTTCTGTGAAAGTTCATAATCTTTAACTAAATTTTGGTTTCTATTGTTTCAACTTGAATCCTCAATAGCTGTAAGATTACATGGTCCCATTACAATGTATTGAATCACTTGAAACCAGATAAAGTTGTATACTTTTTGGTCTATTTGGTTTTCAACAATGTTATTCACTGAATCTAAAAAAGTTCAAGTCTTTATTCTAATACTATGATTTGGAGAAGTTTATAGCTAAGGTAAATACTAATCGGTTGGTGTATGTAATGTTAGGCTACTAATCAAAGGTCTTGTTAGGATGATAATAACTAGAGGACAAGGGTGCACACTGATGGTGGTTAGGAAGTTATGACATTATGCTATAGTAGCTTTGTTAGAAGCTGTTTACTGGTTCAAAAAAAATATGAAAATTTATAATAGAGTAGGTAATGCAAGACTTAAGTCATATTTCTTCTTGTTTGGTTGTACTTTTATCCATATAATGAACAATACCTAAATTAGGTAATGGTTTTATCCACACTAAAGCTATTATATTCATTGATTTTAAATCAACACTCCTCATCATATAACCTCCATAAGTTTGAGTTACCAAAACCAACTAAAAAACAAATTGTTGGGAACTAAGGCTGTGTTTGATAACATTAATTTTCCAAGGAAAATACAACATTTGGAATTATTTTTCATCTTCTTTATGTTTGGTAAAAAAAAATTTCTATCCACTTAATTTCTCTAAAATATAACATGTGATCATTTTTTCCACAAAGGGTAGGAAATAAAAAACCAACACCCACCTTGTTTTTTATTTTTCAGGTAAAACAATTTGCACGCTCCTGACTCATTCTCTCTACCTCTCTCATTCTTCTCATTGTTCACGCTCATTCCACGATAAACCAACAAGTAAGCTAATTTCATCGCTCAGTTCATCTGATTATCTCTCCTAATAAACATATTAGGTTTTTCTTTTTCTTGTATTTCCCAATAATATGATTTCCATTGAAAATATAATCAATTATAATCTTGAATTGATTTAAGATTATAGTTGATTGAATCTGATTTTTGTGGATTTGAATTTGATTGAAGATTATAATTGATTGAATCTGCCAGAATGATTTTAAATTTCCTTGATTCTTCTTGAATACGATTGAAGATTATAGTATACATATTAAATATGTATTAATCTGTTTAACCAAATGATCTATTATTCACAAATCTATTCAATAACTCGAAAATTTCTAGGTTGGGGTTTTGAGTTATTATGAACTATAGCTATGTTTTTATGTTGTACGCTAAATAACGAGTGTGTACAGGTCTATCCGTTGAATTTGTGTTGTCTTGTATATATTTGTTCATATTTATAATCATATGTGTGTGTTGAGGAAAAAGTAGCGATTTTTCTCAATTTGGTGGGCTAAGATCACCATAATCGAGTTCAAGGATTAACAAGTTTTCGATCTGAACAAACAGTTAGTTACTATTTTCATCGAGTGTTAAGTTCTTTCCTTAAACTCTATAAAGACCTTGTCACGAATGCTACCACAAATAACTAATGTTAAGATAAAGACAAAATTAGTGATTGCTATCATTACTTTGAGGTTAGTTGTTTGATAATTATACCATTTATTCTAATTAGAGTGCATATATATATATATATATATATATATATATATGTTATATTTAAAAATAAGTTCATGCCATTTAGGATGATGTTAGCTCTATATATGGCACTCATATTGCTGCAAACGTCCCACTATATCAATAATCTAGTTATCGTAATCGGAAAGGAGCGATATCTCAAAACATTTTAGTGACATGCACGTTTTATATAAGGTTTACATATGGCTTTGCTGGTTGGGAGGGATCTACCCACGATGGTCGATTGTTGAGGAGTACGATATGGCGTGAAGGACATAGGCTAACCATAGCTAGGGGTACGTATATAATCAACCCCTTTTCCATTATATATAATAATAGTTACTTAAAAATTATTTTTTATTATTTTTTGATAAGTAAATATTATCTTGCCGAATCGGGGTTCCCTCTAGAACCATGATTTCTCACACCATATCGTAAGATCCGTTATCATTGGAGAGAAATTGAGGGCCACCAACTTGAAAAATTGTAAGGAATTATTCAACTCTCGACATTTTGGTCTCCGAAATGTTATCAAAAGAATCATTAGTTTATTGAAATGGAGATTTGCCTACCTTAGACATCAACCACTCCATGATATTGATACTCAAGAAAAGATTGTTCTTGCTTGTTGTGCTCTACACAATTTTATACGTATTGATGATATGGACGATTAGTTCAGTGAATATGAAATTAGCGATGACAAAGTTAACCCCCCGCATTTGGATATACGGGAAATAGAATCGCTCAATACTCATATCACTTTGTACATTCAATCTTCATGAGATACTTATAGAGATGAAATTTCAAATATAATGTGGGACGAATATGATCCGAGATATAAGATAAGAGAGAATGGATTACTTTGATTGAGATAAATCAGTATGTAATGAGAGTTATCGGATCAACCCTTATGTAGTAAGAATGTTTGTTTCTACATTTTTAATTTGAAGAAAGTTTAGACCGACTCATATACCACAATCTTCATACTTAACTCTCTGTTATAAAAGTTATGTTGCTTAACTACCTAGGTACTGTTATAAAAGTTAAGTTTCTCATCCATTATAAAAGTTTTGCTATAAAAGTTCTGTTATTAAACTGTTGCTATAGTTAACCACTATGCTGCTCTTTAAGTCATTTTTTGAATTATTGGTTTTATTTTAAGAAATGTTTTATTTTTAAATCTATTGGTTCTTTTTGTTTGTTTGGTTTACTTTTTATAGTTATATTCATGATTCGTGACATCACTTGAGTTAGTGGATTTAGGTTTACTTTTGATGTCCCTAACACTTGTTCAAGTTCAATTTTTCCCATAATTATGAATCCCGTCTGTTTAGACTTATACTACTTACATTGTTCTTTTTCCTTTTTCTTTTGTTTTTAAACCAGCTTACTTATGTTATTCCTATTCTCTATGAGATATTACAAAATGGTTTTATATTTATAATTTCCCTTTTGTAGCTTGATCAGCCAGTGAAGATATAAACAGAAAAGATTGAACACGTTGTAATATGCATAATTAAAGAAGGAAATTTTTGTAAATATATATGCATCTAACAACAAGACCATTGCAACCAAAGACGCTTGTCCAATAAAAATGTTAGCTCTTGGAATGCAATGGTTAGTGGTTTTACTTCTATCATTATTTAAACAGGATCTTATGGCATTAAAAAAGAAAAAAATGAGCAGGGTGAGGTTTTAAATACCGAGACTCAACACATTTCTTACTAGTGAACCCGAGGAAAACATTCAGTCATCTTTTGGTGATGGTGGCACTTTCAAAAACTCATAATTGTGCTGGACAAAAAATATGGATGAGATTTTGTTAAGCACTCTTATAAAATAAGTACTATCTGAACCTAAAAGGGATGATAATGGATTTACCAATCACCAAATCATAAAGTTTATCACTCGAGTAGGTTAACATTATCACATGGATGTTATTCAAAAGCGCATGAGAAATAAATTAAAAAATGAAAGTTGTTTGCAAGATATCCGTGAATTGGCTAATGTGAGTGGTTTTGGATGGGATCCCAACACATGTCAAGTCACAACCGAGCAATCTATATGGAAAGAGTATTAGCATTAGTTAAAAAAATTCATTTAGCCAATATTTTTTTCCTTTTTTAATGAATAAAACTCATATTCAACGCTAAAATTTGTTATTTGGTTCAACTTATTATAGGACAAATCGAAGGCTTACAATTTTAAGGGTAAAGTGTTTCCCCATTTTTTCCTACTTTGAGACCCTTTTCGCCCATGATACCGCAACTAGAGATTGCGCAGTCACAGGTCATGATGTTCCTTAAATTAATGGTATGTATAATGCATATTATTTTATAATTAAATTTGAATTATCATATAAATATGTTTTTCTTATTTAATATATTATGTAAATGTAGCATCGGTCGACTTGTCTGTTGATGAAGAAAATGAGGTTTAAGAGAATGTGCCAACAAGCCCTTCAAGCACGTACAAACCAACTAGAAAATGAGTGATCATGTCATCTCGTCGCAAACGGACTATGGATGACTCCAATGCCCTTCCTATCATTACTAAGTCCTCGAACAAGTTTGCTGTTGCTATGCAGGACCATGTCAAAGCTATGGTAATACATGCAAATCAAGATCACATCAATTGGCAAGAAATAATCAAGAAGTTAAATGCGATTGATATAACTAGAGTCATCGTGATGCATCTCATGGAGATTTTTGAGAAAGATAATGCACTGTCACGTGTTTTTCTCGACATTGCTAATGACGACTTTAGGCGTGATTGGATTTACAACAAGATATATGGTTTTCCTCCAAAATCTCCTTGAACCCTACTATTTTTTGTGTTTGTTGGAGACGTGTTCTTTTTTCCCCCCTTTTAAATACGTTTTATGTTTAGTGGATTATAGTTATTAATTTTTAGCACGGAGTTTTAAGACAATAGTTGTGTTTTTTACATATGAAAAATTCTTTGTTAAATTGATATTTGTTCTTGTTAATGGCTTATTTTATTTTGACAGTATATGTGGTACAATAAAAATTACATGTTATGTTTTTTTAAGTATTCCAAAATAGACCTTTGTTTAGGTTCATATATATTTGCAAACAAAAAACAAAAGTAGAAAAGTGTAATATTTTCTATGTTGAAACTAATGGTAACAAAAAATGTAAAATATTTCTAAGTTTTCATTTCCATGAAAATTGACTATTAAGCATTTATTTTCCATCTTGTTTATCAAATACACCAATTATAAATAAAATGGTCACCAAGCAGCCTCCACATAAATAACTATTTACCTTAAAATACTAACTCTTATTTAAGAAACAAGCTAACCATATCATTTGAGTCAAGACCTTCTCACAAGTCTAGTCCAACAGATGAAAAACATTGCCCTCCCTTTGTATCTCCATCAACTCAATCACTCCACCGCACCCATTTCCTCAACGTCCCATAGTGACCCTCTCCCCTCTCTCTTAACCAATCTCTCTCTGCAACAACAATCAGAACCCTAGTGCAGCCCTGTAATAAATATCATTTCATGAGGGGACAAAATTAGTTCAAAGAGACATACACTTATGTTACATTTATAACAATCAATAGAATTCTCTCCACATGAAAAGTTCATCACCTTCACATGTATATTGTGTCAGATCTGTAAATAAAGAGGACATAACTATTGTTGATTCAAACCGAATTGAAATTCGATTATGTATCTTTGATAAAACTAATTTTTCCTGAATAATATAAGGCTGTTTTTTATTAGAGGTATTTTCGCATCATCACCGTTAGAATTGACCAAGTTGTCGAAGTCTATTATAGCAAATGAGTCATCAAGACATCATCATTATGTTAATCTGTTTTAGTTTGTTAATTACTCTTACAAGTAAAGATATATATATATATATATATATATATACTAGTGTTCTATATTAGTGAAAATCAATGAAAAAATAAAAAAAGAGAAATTATATCTCTCTTTATCTTCTCTTTCTACCTTCTCTCTCTAAAATCTATCATGGTATCAGAGCTCTCATAGACTCACGTCTAAAAATTCCATGGAGAAAAATCCAAATCTAACTTAATCCTCTTTTTCCTCCGGAGCATCTCCTGCTAATATAGTTCCACCAACTATGATTCATTCGCCAATCTACCTACTCTCTAATATCTATAATCTCATCACCATCAGGTTTGATCCAACAAATTATGTTAACTGGAAATTTCAATTCTCTGCTATTCTTTGAGCTCATTCTTTATTTTGATATTTTGATGGATCGCATGTTTGGCCTGGGAAATTCAAGAGAAATTATAAAAATGTAATCACCACTATAAACAATCCAGAGTACTACACATGGATTGCTCAAGATCAAGAACATACGACCTTGATCAATGAAACATTATCTTTATCTGCATTGTCACGCATCATTGGTTACAGTTCATCAAAGGAGGTATGGACTACTCTCGAGAGAAGATATACATCATAGTCCAGATCAAACATTCTTCAGCTAATTATGAATCTATAACCTATAAGCAAGGGGAGTGATTCAATCGATATGATATACAAAGAAATAAATAAGCGAGGGAAAATCTCAACTTTGTATCAGTTCGAATTGATGATGAAGATGTTGTAATCTTCACTCTGTATGGTTTGCCTCCAGAATTCAAAGTCATTCAAACTTCCATTCACACCAGATCTGAAACCCTAAATCTTGAATAACTTCGTGTTCATCTCAATGCTAAAGAGATCTTCATCAAAATAGAGACTAAATCACAAATTCCACAAGTTCCTCATAGTGTTCGACTTCCTCTTTAGAAAAACAACCAGTAATTAAAACATCCCAAACCTAAATGATCCTAACACCAATTTATACTAGTTCTCTGAATTTGTGAACCTGGGCTGTTAAACAAGTAACCCAAAATTCTCATAGAGACAAGCTGACAACAAACACAAAGAGATGTAAAGTCAAAGTTGAAAAAGGACAACTAAAGTTGCGTAATTCAGTATTAAACTGTCTAAATCGCTCCAAACATTTTTTTGAGGAAACCCTTTTCTAAAAACAAACAGCTAACAAAGATGTGTATAAAAAGAATTATGAACTAGATATTTTAGATATTACGTATCCAAGTTTTGAAAACCAAAACAAAAATAGTTTTTCAATCAGCACGCCAATAGAAGGGGAAGAGAGGAAGATTAAGTATGCAGGTGCACAAGATTTTAACATGATAAAACCCCACCTAATTGGGGAAACATCCACGGAGGTCTCTACACCTAAAAAAATCCACTAAAATCGATTAATAGATTACAAACTATTTACAAATCTAAACACACAATCAGACCTAATCTAAGTTCAAAAATTATACCAGCTGCTCTGGATTATTCTGACTTCTCCCAAGGCTTCTAATGTTGTAGATGTTCTCTCAGCTTTGTAACTCCACTCCTTATAGCCTTCAGTCATCTCCAAAAGTCAATAATCTCTCTACCAACACTTATTTTAGTGTTGTAGTGTGAAAGTGTTATGAAGTGATGTGCCTAACACATGCATGCAACTCACACACACTTATACAGATAATATTCCTAATAAATTACAAATAACGTTCGAATATGTAGAACAAATTTCTAAATCATGGTTTATTTGATAGTTTCAGACTACTAATCTTTATTTATATCCGCGGATCTTGAGGGAACCTTGTTATATAAAGCAACCAACCTCCTAAACACTTTCTTTATATTATTTATATATTTATTTCATAAAGTGTGAAATATTTCCCGAAATTGTTAAACCCCATTCAAGGTCTTAACTAGATATAAGTCTAATATTTCTCGTAAATTGAAAATAGAAAAAGTTTTCTAATTCTAGTTTTGAAAAACAGATTAACAGTAGTAAAACAACCAAAAAATATGGATTTCTTGAAAAAAGAAATCAACCTAAGAATATTAAACGTGCTTGTATGACAAACATTTTACATATGCTCTTTCTATGAAAAGAAAATGAAATCAAAACTTTGCAAATATTGGAAAAAAGAATAAAGACAGTAGAGGATGGATCTTCTCAACTGATGAACACACTCAAACTCACAGGTTATTTTTCTGAAGAAAAAAAATCAAGAGTATGGTTTAGTGTTTTGTACTCTCTCTCTCTCTCTCTCTCTCTCTCTATTCTGTCTTTTTTCTCTCAGAGGTGAAATGATACAAAGATTGTAAACGTCTCACACATGGCTCTTATTTATACTAGAGCATGGAAGACTCTAGAATGTAAGGGCAAATCAACGGTCAAGATTGAAAACAAATGATCGATGTAAATCTTACGGCTGAGATGTAAGCGCTGTTAAAATCATTTTAATTGGTTAACTCATATGTAACAGGGATTGTGAAAGAAAACATGCAGACTATGGATAAAATATATCCAAGGGTTCTCAATCAATCTCAAATATATGAGAGTAAAGAACCACAAATCCAATCGTTATCTCGGCAACACGTGTAAGGCCATGATCAATAGAAAAACGCATGTTTTAGATTTCTGAATAATCCCATTTTCCACCACAATATTCTCTAGCACTTTTGGATCCTACCCAAGAAAGTTTTTAGGAGAAAATGATAATTATAAATCAACCCACAAAATTATTAAAATCAACTTTTAAATGATAAAAATTATATTTAAAAATTCCTAAAAAATATTTTCCATTTCCCAAAAATTATTAAAAAAAACTTTTTTATTGGATTTAACACACACACAACTAAATCATGAATAATGCAACAAATGAATACAATTCTAGGTGTAGTATTGGTGTTCTACCTTTGAGACTTTTAGAGGAATTTGATATCTAGAGTCTGAGGTTCTTTAGTAGACAAGGATACGACTCAATTTTGTCACTATTTTCAAGCTAGACAAGAACCTATAAAATGTAGACTCAAGTAAGTCAAAGATATAAGGTGCTTCAAAAGCATTTGGAATGGGGAAAAATGATTGAAATCATAGCCAAAAATGAAAAATTCATGGAAAATCTCAAGAGTTCAAAGAAATATGAAAGCAGTTATAACCAAAGAAAATTCGTTGAACTTTAGAACTCATCATAAATCTAAATCTTTTGTTAAATTATAAACATGAAATTTCAAATTTTACTCTCTCTCTCTCTCTCCATATATATATATATATATATATATATATATATATATATCTTCTTAATTTTCTCTACAATGACAGAACAGTTGACAAACAAGGGATTAGAAAGGAGGGCCTTAATTTTTTTTTGCAGAGAAAACCATGCCGATTCGCTGAGATTTTAACAAAAAATAGGATATTTAGGTTTTGTTCGCGATGGGAGATCGATATCAGAAATAGAGATGGAGGTTTTATGTTTTTTACAAAAAACTTTATATAGCCCGAAATGATGGGTTTTATTGAAGGATTATAAGCCAATTTACGGGGGTTAATAAAAGTGCGGGGTTATTACATAAAAGATGGGTGAGAATAAAAGCACACTAATATAATATATGGAGTTACTTTCCATTTTTTCACGGAATTTGGTGAAAAAGTGTTTAGAAAACTTTAACCCAACTTATTTTAATATGGAAAAAGATTAGGAGTTTAAATGTAATAAAAATTCTACTAAAACCACAACACTACCAAATCACTCCATTCTGAATCAATTCGCCCTCCATGCCGAATCGATTCGGTCTGGTCATGTTACCCTAAATGCCAAAATATATATATATATATATATATATATATATATAAAACCCTAATTTCAATTTTGATTAAAATCCTATTTTCCATTATTAAAATCAAACATATTTAATTGCTCAAAATAATTAAATCCAAAAAAATTTATTTTTCCAAATTCTGAAATAAATTAAATTATTACCTGTTTAAAAATATGGGGTGTTATATAGAACGCTTCTAAAAGACAACCCATTTCATACCATGGGCTCGTTTGATCCCTCCTATGTATACACTCTTTATTTTTAAGAAGTCATCCAACTTCATTGGGATCCTCACAACAACACCTCAGACAGATGAATCTTCTTCACCCATCACTTCTGGGGCATCATAAGGGTTTTATTCCACTATTCCTTGTAGTTATTCTCCATTTTTTATCCCAAGACAGACGGTCAGACTAAGGTCTCCCATTGGATTTCAAGATTTAATCTTCACTGCCTTTCCTCGAAGTCTTCAAAATGTGGGGCATAGTCATCTCTCAGGTTAAGATTGCATTTAATAACGCGGTTAACCTTTCTACTAGTTTGTCCCATTTCAGATAATGCTTAGTACTTCACCTACCATCCCAGTGGATCTTACATAGATTCACGCCATGATCCCTATTAGCCTATTTGTGGTAATATTTTGTTCGTGTTTGACAGTCATACCGTATGATGCTCACACTCTATTACATAAGGTTTACGCCTCCTACAAAGATTATATGGACGTACACCATTGTTTTTTAACATACTAGTCTAAGGGCCTTATCATGGTTTAACTCTTGAAGGGACATCGGCAAGGCAAGGGGTATAAGATGCAAATGTGTCATTTTGAGCGCTTTACTATTATTCGTAGTTATGTGGCAACACTACAAGGTTAATTCCATTCACATTCAATGTGGTAAATCTATCTCTATTTCGGGGTCGCATGTTTTGTCGATCCCACTACATCTGGCCGAAGGGCATCCTGTTCATTCTCATATGGACCCCATTGAGGGTGTACTTGCATCGGAGGACATTTTTTCCCCTTTTAGCAACATTACCTTTTAATTAGTATGTTGGATGGGTTTCCCCATAACTAAGGACTCTAGGATTATAGAGGACACTCTTTAGCTTGTCGAACCTAATTTTTACTGCTAGTATCTGGAGTATATGGTGACTTCTCAAGGGGGGGAATAATGCAGGAGCATAGTATTTTGAAGTCTTTAGTCGTTTTGTTATTCACTTCATTGTCCATTTTAGTCTTTTAGATTTTAGGATTATCTTCGCTAGCAAACTAACCTTCCCTAGAAAAATGATATTAGTCCCTCATTTGTGATCACTCCATATTTTTTAGAATGCTATTTTAGAGAGAGAAAGATTCATTTCATTTAATTATGTTGTTGTTGTTAATATGTAGTTTTTAATTAATAAATTTTGCCCATATAATTAGACATCACTGGTAATTTTTTATATATGACTATTCAAGGATTTCTTCTAGTCTCACTTTTCTTTTCCTTTTTTCTTTTTTTCATAATCTTCTATAATTATTGTTAATCGAGTAGCATAGTTAAGTGTACAAATATTCTCTAGGGCTAAATCTTTTGTGGTCGTATCAGATCCCATTGTCGCCAAGCATATTCTTCATGAAAAAACATTTTCTTATGACGAAGCATGATCCACTTATCTCTATATTTGTCTTAATATACAATGCTAAATTGTAATGTTTTCTTATTTACTTTGTTCTATAAGTCTTACGAAACCACGAGTTTGTGTTCTAACCCAATTGTTCCATTAAGTCATCGACCTCTTATTCTACTTTTCTGTTGTTACTTGCCATGTTAGCTCACTTTTTCTTACGAGTAACTTTAATGATAATGTGGTTGGGAACACATCTTATGTGCCCCCTATCCAGTTATCACAACAATTATAAAGGATAAAAATAATTATAAGCCTATAAGGTAAAGGACTACAATAATCTACCATTAAAGGATAAACATATTGCCAACTACTCCATTCGGTCAAAGTGTCTTACGTGAGGTATTAAAAAAAAATTGTAAAGGCTCACAAAATCCTATTAATCATTGATATTATAGTGAAACCTTGGTGACTACTTTAAATTAGGGCAATATTATATTGCATCTTTTTACTTACTCTTTTTAGTGATGTGAAAGATACATGCAAATTATACTTTTTCTATTGTTTAGTATAAATACATTTAAGTAATTAGCAATAAAAAATTTAAGAACATATTATACATATACTATATCTTTTAATATTTCTATATGCATGTTCCTTTGACCAGTATTGATGCAGATACATGCAATGCTCCCGGGCGAGGTGCTCATACTCACGCTTAAGTATTTCAAAAGTCCCATGCTAGGGACTTTCCAAATTTATTGTCTAATCCTGTTATTCCCATTAATATTATCCGAATCTTATCCCTTTTTAGTATAAACTAATGAATATTCCATTTCATTAATAATTACATTGCTCACATATTTATCATTTTTATTTTGGAATCAAACCAATTACCACATGCTTTAACAGACTCCACACCGCTAGCTTCGCTCGCCATATGCAACTGGCCAATGGGTTTTGGATCTTTCATAACTAGGGACGCCATGCCCACCTAAATTATTTTATGGAATTATGTGAGTATTTTTTAACTTTCACATGTGTCTAACATTTTATCCCATGTCCACACTACTTCCATTTTTTCATTCTTTTGTCGTTCAATAAATTGTTTATTAATCCCGACTGAGAAAGCCAATTTTAGAGTACACCATCTCGTAATGAACACACATTTTTCAATACCTTTCTTTACTTTCGTAAAGTATCTTAACACCTTTTATATTCGTCAGTTATTACCTTCCACCTATAAAGTAAAGGATAATTCACTATCAACTACTATCCACTTACCATTATTATGTGTCAAAAATCATTAATTTTTGAATAACCACCTTAATGGGTATTTGATCATAATAGTTCATACTTGTGATTTGAATGTATTTACTACATTATTACCCATTAAGCATCATTTTATCCTTTAAATGATGTATGTCCAAAGATGAGTTTAAACACATAAATTTAGATCTTTCCATTACATTTTAAGCCATATTTCAATTCCTTTCTTAGTCACTTTATGCGCTGAAATTATCAACTTTCACATCTCATCTTCAAAGTCATTTTAATCTTCATTTATCATGTTTATATTTTCTCTACTAAGGGAGTACAAGGTTTTACATAAGTGAGGTTGGATTTCAAGCCTATAAATCCTTAAATATGACTTCTAAACATGATATTAGCATGAAATTACATTTTATGAACAATCCCATCACATTTCAAGTTAGAATGATATTATTTCTTCAAAATATTTAAAAGTCTTAGTTTTCTTATAAATTCCCACTTTGCAAGAAATAATTGAATTCTAGCATGCATCCTAATATATAACTTAGTTTTTTACTTTAGAAACATAGTGAGTAAAATCCTACCTCAAGAAGATGATTAGAAACCTAAGAACCAAAATTCCACACCAAGATAAGTATTCAAAACCCACTTCTATCTTGAAAATCACCACTTTCCTAACACATGGAAGCTGTCAAGGCTTTGATATCAGTATTCTATAGTAGTTTGAGGTCCTATAATGGGGGAAATGTGGGCATTAGGTGGTGTAAAAGGGTGAGTACAAAATTGGACAGAGTACTAAGCGTGTTGGGAGCTTTAGAAAGTGGAAGAGATGCGTAAAATTCTTATGGTTTTGGCTGCCCAAGACTTTCGGGTATCTCAGTCTTATAAGCACCATATTTATTTAACAATCCATTTGATTAAGGGAGAAACTCCTCATCCATCCAAAGATGTAAACCATCTTCATTACATTCTAAGACTAGGGTGGGATAGGTAGCCTTTCATTTTGATGGTTATTGTTTTGACAACAAAAAATAAGAATTTTTTTTTATGTTTCTCTTAGTGTTAGTGTTCGATCGATCGATGGCTCAATTGATCGACTAAGTTTGTCGATCGATCAAAACTTTTCCAAAAATTCTTCTTAATTCATTTTCCCCCCAAACCCACAAGAAGCCCATTTTAAAAGTCCAAAAAAGCTGTCGTATGTTTTTTACCCCATTCGAGGAATCCTAAAAATTCGCTCACGGTGTACATTCGGTGCGTAAAGTACTATTTAGACCATTTAGGCGCATAACTAGGCATTGGCTAAAGTAGTTCACATCGTGTGTTATAGAAATATTCCTACCAACCTAAGGAACAAGAATGCAATGTCATGCAGGTCTATACAACATGAATTTGTGAATAATGTGTCGATTCAGTGACAATGGTAGACATTTTTGTGACAGCCCGAATATAATTATGATAAATTATATTTAAACCATGCTTATCTGATGTGATATGAATAATGTGTTATTAGTATATCTAATGTTAATTGATTATGTTTATTATAATCCTACTTTCATAAATCATGAAAGGTCGAATTATTTACGAACACAAAATTTTGTTGTTTTCGGTAGAAAGGTTCCTGTTAGAGACTAGTTTTGACCTTTATAACATTATAAATGACTTGAGGTAAAAACTAGATAGTTGTAGACATGTGATTTATGTTTGTAACACAACAAACGGATCATCAAATGGATGCCCGAGTAACGAGTTATACCGAATTTACGAACAAGGGGCAATTTGGTCAATTCCCTTTAAGTGGTAAATTGTCTTTTATTAAACCAAATAGTTTAATTTGATTGGTTGGCTTGGGAGGCAGCCTTGGCCGACCTTATACCCTTGAAATAGACTTATCCTTCAGCCAAGATCATCCATGAGAGGGTTTTAAGCTTAAGGAAAGAGAAGGTAGAAGTTTAGGAAGGAAAAGTGAGGAGAAAAGGTGTAGAAAAATTCGTAGAAATTACGTAAAAAGCCCTGAAGGTAATCCTAATTACAATTCTAGTTATTTATCTTATATTACTGATTTATATTATCTAAATCATAATAGGTTTACGAAAGTTTCAGCCCTTTATATGTATGTATGGTTATATGCAAGTTTATGTTAAGTTGAATGTAGAAACCCTTAAAATTACTTTGTATTGAAACCCCTTGTATTCAAACTTGCATATATAATTGTCTACTTACTATAATTGAGAAATTCCAATTGGATATGAAATTAGACTCATATATTCATATCATATCTGAGAATTAGAATTTATCTCCTTGTGGTTAGGCCGTAATAATGATTTTAAGTTGGTACATGGTTTCTATTTTTATACTTCATTTTGGTATGTCCTGAGTTTAGTCAAGATTTTGAGATAGCAAATGAAGTCAAACAATTATGAAACTTTAATTCTGTACGATATAGTATGTTTACTGAAAATGGGTTGAAAATCATGGAAAGTTATGCTGGAGAAAAATTATGAAAATTCTTTGAATTTGAACGAACAATAGAGGAGCTTGTAGGGAAGATTTATTGTGTTGTAGAGAAATGGTCATAACTTGCCCTAGGAAGCTTGAAAAATTACACTGTCACTTGTACTGGATAGTATATTCATATATGTTTTCATATTGATGAGGTTGTACCCCTGTATTTGTACAATTTAGGAATATAGGATGGTTAAGTATGTAAGACCATAATTTCAGGCCATACTGGGTACCCCTTGAATGAATGTTTGTATTTCGTCCTTACAAAGGGTACTTTGAGTACATGTTTCATGTGTATTTACATTTAGGAGTATAATTTCATGTTTAATTGACTTTGGTTATAAATTCCTCATAAGGTATTTCCTACGGTTGAATGTCCGTAACTTTATCAACATGTATATCGTTGTTTTGCCTTTACCTATGTTTTATGGAATGTGACTTAATTGGAATTATATTGTTGATGTATAGTCATGAAAAGTTACATAATTATGTTTGAATAATATTTTTGATTGAGGTTCAGTAATGATCTAGTTGGATTGACAGGCGTAAGGTCTCTTCAACCCAGTTCAGCTCCACCAGAAGGAAACCTGAATACGTAGTTGTCAACCAAGGTGAGTGTACTCACTGGAATGCTGTATTTGTATACTGTTACGAATGTGATCATAATGTTATGAATATAAAATTGTTCATTTTAGTTTACCTAAATGAGGGGTTACTCCTCGACCAGGAATGGGGGATATTTGTCTATTAATGACAAGGGGTTACTCCTCGACCAGGAATGGGGGAGAATTGTCTATTTAGACAGGATATGTGAATCATGATTCGGAAAAGTTGGTCATTTATTATGAATGAGCCTGATAAGTTAATAAATAAGTATATGGACATGATTTATTGCATTTAAATTCATGCAGTAGTATAGTAGTGATGCATTCACTGGGTTATTTTGCTCACGGTTCCTATGTTCACATTTTTCAGGTAACGCGATGTCACTGCCAAATCTAGGAGGTCGGGTTGGGTTAGCCAGGAATGGGAGAAACTATGATTTTGTGTAAATGTAAATGATGTAATTAAGTTAACTTATCCTTCAATAAAGTTTTTATGGGCATGATTACTCTGATGTTGTAAAAAGATTTTCAGTTATATGAATTTACAATGATGACTCTGAAATCAAAACTCATGATTGTGGTTTGGTTAGATTAATTATGGTTTGACTCACTTTGACTTTCAAACTTAATAATAAGTAACTGGGTTGGGGTGTGTCAACTTTTGGTATCAGAGCCTAGCTTTTAGAGGTTCTGGAGTGAGAAGAGTCTAGATTTGGCAGTGAATGTTAGAAATATATTTTAATTGATACTAACGATTATGTTAGGAAAGATATGTATATCTGCATGTTGTTATATCTTTGATTCATTTCAGATATAAGAGAATGGAACGAGGGAATGTGAATGTGGGAATAGATGATGAGGCTTCAAATATTCCAGCAGAAGCGGAGGTTGAGCAACCTATTCGGATAAATGTGGAACCTGAGCCAGAACAATTGATAGATATGCAAAAGATGGCACGTGCTATGACTCTAATGGCAAAGCAGCAACCTAGATTTATGGCACAGATGGAAGAACAACAGACCAGGAAACTGGAGGCACAAGCATTGGCTAGGGCTGAGGAGGTGATACACCGGGAAGAAAGAAGTACTTCACATGAGAAATTTATTAAGATGAACCCACCCTCATTTGAAGGAGCAGTTGATCCTGCAGAGGCAGAAGTATGGGTTAAAGAAATTGAACTTATCTTTGGGGTAATGAGGATGCCTGAAATTCAACAAGTAACCTTGGAGGCATATATGCTGAAAGGAGAAGCTAAGTACTGGTGGGATGCCACGAAACATTTGTTGATTACTCTAGGAGGCGGGAATGTGATCTCATGGGATGCTTTTGTTAAAGCCTTGTATGACAAATATTTCCCCCCAATGTATCAAAAACAAAAGGAGAAGGAATATTTCATGTTGAATCAGGTGAGTATGACAGTTAGAGAATATGAAGCTAAACTTACAGCCTTATCTCGGTTTGCTTCAAGGTTTATACGGAATGAGGAAGATATGTGCAGCCGATTTCTTTATGGGCTTGAGTTAGTCATTAAATCTAGATTGTAGGCTTTAGAGACTTCTAACTATTCCTCCTTGGTGAACAAAGCCATGCTAGTAGAAAGGGACGTGAATGAAGCTAGAGGGAATCGAGAGCGAGGTGTAAAGAGAAGCAGATTTGATCCAAATTATCAAAAGAGTAGTGGTACAAAATATTCGAGGTTTGGAGGGCAAAAATTCCAACAGGGTACAGGTGGAAGTAGTTTGCAAAGGGGTGAAGCTAGTGGTGGAAGAGGTTCAGGAGTTTTAGCACAAGGAGATCCCAATGTTTGTTTCTTTTGTGGTACATCGGGCCATATAAAAAGAAATTTCCTAAAGTTACAGAGTATAGAATGTTTTAACTGCCACCAGAAGGGTCATTTGAGAAAGAATTGTCCTATGTTAGTGAGAACAGTTTCAGCCAGTAGTGTGGGGACTCATAAAGGATCTTCTCCAGGGAGTGCCATCAGGGGGAGAGGTACAGAACAAGCAACTGGATCGAGGGCAGGAGGAAGAGTGTTTGCGATGATGCTACAAGATGCCCATGCTACACCTGAAGTGGTTACAGGTAAACTCTCTATTGCGAACAAAGAGTTATATGCACTCATTGATCCTGGATCTACGTATTCATTTATGGCATTAGATATTGTTTCATATTTGGGTAGACCATGTTCATTCCTCAATTGTGCCTTATATATTTCTACCCCAATGGAAAGTGTAATTCTAGTTGAGCACGTTTATAAAGATTGTTTCTTACGAACGGGTGAGAGATATTTCTATGTTGACTTGATACCGTTGTCCATTCGGGATTTTGATATTATACTGGGGATGGATTGGTTATCATCGTATCATGATTCCATTGATTGCTTTCAAAAGGAAGTTACATTTCATCTGCCAGGTGAACCTGAGTTTCAGTTTACAGGAGAAAGGAATGTTGTCCCTAATTGTCTTATCTCATCCATTAAGAGTAGAAAGTTATTGAGTAAGGGTTGTACATGGTATTTAGCGTATGTGGTTGATGTTACTAAGGAAGCACTTAAAGTTGAAGATATACCAGTGGTTAGAGAGTTTTCTGATGTCTTCCTAGAAGAATTGCCAGGATTGCCACCCGATAGGGAAGTAGAGTTTTCTATTGAATTAGTTCCAGGTACTCGTCCAATTTCTCTTGCTCCATATAGAATGGCACCAGCAGAGTTGAAAGAATTAAAAGTGCAATTACAAGATCTGATAAGTAGAGATTTCATTCGGCGTAGTGTTTCTCCATGGGCAGCACCGGTGTTATTTGTGAAAAAGAAAGATGGGACAATGCGATTATGTATTGATTATCGGCAACTGAATAAGGTGACCATTAGAAACAAGTACCCTCTACCTCGTATCGATGATTTGTTTGACCAATTACAGGGGGCCACTGTATTTTCGAAGATTGATTTGAGATCGGGTTACCATCAACTGAAAGTGAAGGATATTGATATTTCCAAAACAGCTTTTCGGACTCGATATGGGCACAATGAGTTTTTGGTGATGCCATTTGGATTAACTAATGCTCCAGCAGTTTTTATGGATTTGATGAACCGGGTGTTCCACCCTTTCATTGATTCTTTTTTGATTGTATTCATAGACGATGTGTTGATTTACTCGCGTAGCATGGAGGAACATGAGAAGCATTTGAGACTTGTATTGCAGATTTTGAGAGAGAAGAAATTATTTGCTAAATTCATCAAGTGTGAGTTTTGGTTGAATGAAATCGTGTTTTTAGGGCACGTGGTCTCGAGAAATGGGATTTATGTTGATCCAAAGAAAGTGGAAGCAACTGTTGAATGGGAAAGTCCTAAGAATGTGACAGAAATTAGGAGTTTCCTAGGATTAGCAGGTTACTATCGCAGATTCATTAAGGGATTTTCAGCAATAGCATTACCACTGACAAAGTTGACTCGTAAAGAAGTGAAGTTTGTATGGGATGAAGAATATGAGAGGAGTTTTAAAGAATTAAAGAATCGGTTGGTTTCAGCCCCTATACTTACTATTCCATGTGGGAATGAGTCTTTTGTGATCTATACAGAGGCTTCATTTCAGGGGTTATGATGTGTTCTTATGAAGAATGGGAAGGTAATAGCATATGCTTCCAGACAATTAAAGACGTATGAACGAAATTACCCTACACATGACTTGGACCTAGCGGCCATTATTTTTGCTTTAAAGTTGTGGAGACATTACTTGTATGGAGAAACTTGTGAGATATTTACGGATCATCAAAGTTTGAAATACTTGTTTACACAGAGAGAACTGAATTTGAGACTGAGGCGTTGGATAGAGATGATTAAAGACTATGACTGTACCATTCATCATCATCCTGGGAAGGCCAATGTGGTAGCAGATGCTTTGAGTCGAAAATCATCAGGGATGCTTGGTTGCATACGGTGTGCCCGTGTTGGAAATATTCTTGACTTGGCATCGATGGGGATTGAATTGAAGTTTTCAAAAAGTGGAGGATTATTAGCACATGTCACAGTGAGACCTTTATTGGCCGAACGCATACGGAATTTGCAGACCAGAGATCCATTCCTTGAGAAGAAGAAACAAGATGTCCTGGATGGTAAAGAGAGTGACTTTGAAATTAAGAATGATGAATCGTTGTGTTATAAAAATAGGATTTGTGTACCTAATGATCCACCCTTAAAGAAAGATATATTAGAAGAGACACATAGTTCAATTTACTCTATGCATCCGGGAGGTACTAAAATGTACAGAGATTTGAAAGAGTATTACTGGTGGAATAATATGAAACGTGAGATTGCAGAGTTCGTAGCTAAATGTTTAGTGTGCCAACAAGTAAAGGCGGAGCATCAGAAGCCGACAGGATTATTACAGTCATTGACTATTTCGGAATGGAAGTGGGAGCATATAACGATGGACTTTGTTACAGGATTACCCCGATCACCAAAGGGGCATGATTCAATTTGGGTGATTGTAGACCGATTGACGAAGTCAGCTCATTTTCTCCCAGTTAAGACCACCTACACTGTTCACAAGTATGCACGTATGTACGTTGATTAGATTATCCGTTTACATGGGGCACCGGTGTTAATTGTATCAGATAGAGATCCAATGTTCACTTATAAGTTTTGGCCTCATCTCCAGAATGCCATGGGCACAAGTTTAAAGTTCAGCACTATGTTTCATCCACAAACTGATGGGCAATCAGAAAGGACGATTCAAATATTAGAAGACATGTTACGAGCTTGTGTATTTGACTTCAAATGTAGTTGGGATGATCATTTGCCATTGATGGAATTCTCGTATAATAATAGTTATCAGTCGACTATTGGTATAGCTCCTTATGAAGCTTTATATGGGAGGAGATGTAAAATGCCTTTGTGTTGGGATGAAGTGGGTGAAAGGAAAATTTTGGGTCCTGAATTGATAGATATGACAACTGAAAAGATCAAAATGATTCAGGAACGGATAAAGATAGCGCAAATCAGGCATAAATTTTATGCAGATAAGAGGAAGCATCCATTGGAATTTCAAAAGGGAGATTTTGTATTCGTACGTATTTCACCATGGAAAGGTGTTATGAGATTTGGGAAAAAGGGGAAACTAAGTCCAAGATACATTGGACCATTTGAAGTGTTGGAAAGAATTGGGCCCCTGGCTTATAGATTAGCTTTATGTCCAGATTTATCTCAGTTACATGATGTGTTTCATGTATCGATGCTTCGTAAGTATTTGGCATATCCATCTCATCAGTTGAAAACTCAACCAATTGAACTGAAGGAAGACTTATCGTACATCGAGGAACCAATGGAAATTATTGATCGTTAGGAGCAAGTATTGATAAATAAAGTTATTCCCTTAGTTAAGGTTATGTGGATGAGACATGGAGTTAAATAAGCAACTTGGGAAATGGAGGATAGCATGAAGAAACAGTATCCCCATTTGTTTGGTAAGTGACCTTTATATTAAATTTCGGGGACGAAATTTTCTAAGGGGGGGAAGTTGTGACATCCCGAATATAATTATGATAAATTATATTTAAACCATGCTTATATTATGTGATATGAATAATGTGTTATTAGTATATCTAATGTTAATTGATTATGTTTATTAAAATCCTACTTTCATAAATCATGAAAGGTCGAATTATTTACGAACACAAATTTTTGTTGTTTTCGGTAGAAAGGTTCCTGTTAGAGACTATTTTTGACCTTTATAACATTATAAATGACTTGAGGTAAAAACTAGAAAGTTGTAGACATGTGAGTTAGGGTTGTAACACAATAAAAGGATAATCAAATAGATGCCCGAGTAACGAGTTATACCGAATTTACGAACAAGGGGCAATTTGGTCAATTCCCTTTAAGTGGTAAATTGTCTTTTATTAAACCAAATGGTTTAATTTGATTGGTTGGCTTGGGAGGCAGCCTTGGCCGACCTTATACCCTTGAAATAGACTTATCCTTAAGCCAAGATCATCCATGAGAGGGTTTTAAGCTTCAGGAAAGAGAAGGTAGAAGTTTCGGAAGGAAAAGTGAGGAGAAAAGGTGTAGAAAAATCCGTAAAAATTACGTAAAAAGACCTGAAGGTAATCCTAATTACAATTCTAGTTATTTATATTATATTACTGATTTATATGATCTAAATCATAATAGGTTTACGAAAGTTTCAGCCCTTTATATGTATGTATGGTTATATGCAAGTTTATGTTAAGTTGAATGTAGAAACCCTTAAAATTGCTTTGTATTGAAACCCCTTGTATTCAAACTTGCATATATAATTGTGTACTTACTATAATTGAGAAATTCCATTTGGATATGAAATTAGACTCATATATTCATATCATATCTGAAAATTAGAATTTATCTCCTTGTGGTTAGGCCGTAATGATGATTTTAAGTTGGTACATGGTTTCTGTTTTTATACTTCATTTCGGTATGCCCTGAGTTTAGTCAAGATTTTGAGATAGCAAATGAAGTCAAACAATTATGAAACTTTAATTCTGTACGACATAGTATGTGTACTGAAAATGGGTTGAAAATCATGGAAAGTTATGCTGGAAAAAATTATGAAAATTCTTGGAAGTTGAACGAACAATAGAGGAGCTTGTAGGGCAGATTTCTTGTGTTGTAGAGAAATGGTCATAACGTGCCCTAGGAAGTTTGAAAAATTACACTATCACTTGTACTGGATAGTATATTCATATATGTTTTCATATTGATGAGGTTTTACCCCTGTATTTGTACAATTTAGGAATATAGGATGGTTAAGTATGTAAGACCATAATTTCAGGCCATACTGGGTACCCCTTGAATGAATGTTTGTATTTCGTCCTTACAAAGCGTACTTTGAGTACATGTTTCATGTGTATATACATTTAGGAGTATAATTTCATGTTTAATTGACTTTGGTTATAAATTCCTCATATGGTATTTCCTACAGTTGAATGTCCGTAACTTTATCAACATGTATATCATTGTTTTGCCTTTACCTATGTTTTATGGAATCTGACTTAATTGGAATTATATTGTTCATGTATAGTCATGAAAAGTTACATAATTATGTTTGAATAATATTTGTGATTGAGGTTCAGTACTGATCTAGTTGGATTGACAGGCGTAAGGTCTAATCAACCCAGTTCAACTCCACCAGAAGGAAACCTGAATACGTAGTTGTCAACCAAGGTGAGTGTACTCACTGGAATGCTGTATTTGTATACTGTTACGAATGTGATCATAATGTTATGAATATAAAATTGTTCATTTTAGTTTGCCTAAATGAGGGGTTACTCCTCGACCAGGAATGGGCGAGATTTGTCTATTAATGACAAGGGGTTACTCCTCGACCAGGAATGGGGGAGAATTGTCTATTTAGACAGGATATGTGAATCATGATTCGGAAAAGTTGGTCATTTATTATGAATGAGCCGGATAAGTTAAGACATAAGTATATGGACATGATTTATTGCATTTAAATTCATGCAGTAGTATAGTAGTGATGCATTCACTGGGCTATTTTGCTCACAGTTCCTATGTTCACATTTTTCAGGTAACGCGATGTCACTGCCAAATCTAGGAGGTCGGGTTGGGTTAGCCAGGAATGGGAGAAACTATGATTTTGTGTAAATGTAAATGATGTAATTAAGTTAACTTATCCGTCAAGAAAGTTTTTATGGGCATGATTACTCTGATGTTGTAAAAATATTTTCAGTTATATGAATTTACAATGATGAGTCTGAAATCAAAACTCGTGATTATGGTTTGGTTAGATTAATTATGGTTTGACTCACTTTGACTTTCAAACTTAATTATAAGTAACTGGGTTGGGGTGTGTCAATTTCATTCCATAAATTTAAAAGTGAGACATTTGTTCTTTCATATTACATTAAAATAACACTAATGATTCTATTTCAAGGGTACGTGTACTATATTCTTCCCTTATTAGGAGATTTCATCCTTGAAATTAACATCAAGTCACTCGAAGTGTTCTGGGTTCTTCTCACGCATATCAGACTCTCGTTTCCATGTTGTTCCTTCGATACTCTGGAATTCTGAAAGGACTTTCACCAATGAAATTACTTTGTTGCGTAGGACCCTGTCCTCACAGTCCATGATGGATATAGGTCAAGTCAAGAATGTGATGTCTTCTTTCAACTCGATATTGTTCTAGTCAATGACGTGGATAGGATCGTGAAGGTACTTCTTTAATATGGAGACATGGAATACGTTATGAACATGGATCAACTAAAGGGGAAATGCTAAATGATAAAACATGTCCATAATTCCTTCCAAAAATTCATAGGGTTCAATATATCGAGGGGTGAGATTGGCTTTCTGGCCAAACCTTTAGTTGTTGGTTCTGGCTCTAACCTTCAACAGAATATGATCCCTTACCCCAAACTCCAGGGGTGTCCGTCGATTAATAGAATAATTATTCTACCGACTATAGAATGTTACGAGGTTTTGATAAATCAGATGAACCTTGTCTCTTATTTTTCTAATCATATCAAAATTTATGAGGAGCCATATCGATATTATTGTAAGAGAATTATGTAAAAAATAGGTCTTTGCCCAAGTTCCTTGGAAGTCAAGGGCACAGGATCTCAACAGGTCCTCTAAGATTTGGATCTTTCTTTTGAATTGTTAGTCGATCTCTGGGAGATATTCTGTAATCAAATTTAATTTTGTGCTTAAATATTGCTGAATATTCCTCCAAAATCAAGAAAAACATTGGGGGACCCTGTTCAAGACGATCGAGAGAGGAAAGTCGTGGGGTCATACAATTTCTCGTACGTATAACCTTACCAACTTGGCTATACTGTCTGAGACCTTAATTAGCAAGAATTGAGACGACTTGGTAAAATAATCAACAATGACCCAGACTGCGTTGTGACCCCGTTCAGACTGAGGTAATGCCATGAAGAAGTTGTGGCCATCCCCAAATCCTCACGGCGCGCGGGAAGGAGGGCGCGTGAGGGAGGATCCTAGGTCCCGCGCATCCCTTTCGGGAGCGCTTTGGCCGACGTCATTTGGGTGAGGTGAAAAATGTAGAGAGATAGAGTCGCCGGTCTATTTTACTCAAAATAGACAAAAGAAGGGGAGCCATCCCGAAGGATAGCATCCAAAGACATATTGATGCATATGAAACCAAAATGATTCGAAAAGGGTCCGGAGGCTAAGTTACGAAATGGGAAGGTGTTTTTGTTATTTTCCTTTATTTTCGGTCTCTCATGGGTTTTTGTTATTTTCCTTTATTTTCCCAATGATATGTATTCATGTGTACATAAAGTGGAGATAGGAATCATCGACTTCCACCATGGAAGAGGTAAAGCGAGTCATCCGTAGGAAGGTATAAAAATATTAAAAAATAGGATTTAAGCAATTATCCTTACGTTCACCGTTATGATGGAACAATAACGCATGTGGAATAATACGCCACTAAGAACAAATATATGTATATATATAATATAAAAGAGTGGAGTTTAGAGAAAATAAAAAATGAGAGAAAAAGTAAAAATAGGACTCGAGTCTCGTGTTTTACCCCGAGATGCCTACGTAGCCTATAGAGGCATCAAAGTCCACGTAGTTTGCATGCAAAACGAGGGGTGGGGTTTATCCCATAAATCCAACCAGGGGATTCTCTTATTTGTGTGTGTGTGTGTGTGTTTGTAGAAAAAGTGTTTTAGTTGTGAGAGAAGTGTAAGAAAAGTATGAGAATTCCCGCTTGGAATTTATGACCAAACCCTCTTTTTCTTATTTTTTGGGTTTTTATTTATATGAAAATAAGAGATGTGAAATAATACTAAATAAAAAGTATATTAGGATGTGTGAGATGAGATAATGAAAGTGTTAAGTAATAAAACAAGTTATTGCGAATTTATGAGAATTTAAGGAGAGAATTGAGAAAATTGCAATTTCTTGAAGATCTTGAGCTTGATCTTGAATGTTGGAGAGCGACCCTTAGACTTGGATGATGATGGAGGGTAGTGAATTCACCAATTTTGATGAAAAGGATGATGAAGAGTGAAGTTTGTAAAAGGATTTGGGTGTGGAATTCACACTGACTTCAAGAGAGGTTTTCTGGATTTGCTGAGAGTGATATCTGTTAGATCAAGGCTCTTCTTGCAAGTGAGGTCAGTCCTCCATTTTATAGGCCTGGGGCATTACGAATCGACATAGCCCTGTTCCTGCCTATCGACAGGTACATTTAGGCACACTGTCGATAGGTAGGGTCTGGGACCTGCCATTTGGCAGTGTCTTTCAGGCCTTTTTAAAAAATTGGTCGCAGGATGCAAACCATTGATCAGAATTATGAATGGGATAGACCGTTGGAAAGGTAATTCAGATACCTTCAAAAATCCTTTCGACTACTCTCGAGTTCGAGAGTAGACTTTAGGTCAAATATGGCTCGGAAGCATTCGTCGGCCCATTGGATGAGGAATCGTTGGACGTAAACGGATCATTCATCCGCATGGTAAGTCCGAATCATGCATTAGGTGGACCGTTGGAAACGTTAGGAGATGTACTTTGACATTACAAAGACTTTGATCTTGTTCGGGGAGTTTACTTTGGTCAACCGAGCCCTAGAATTATTTAGTGAACTTTTAGAGTAAAATAGAAAAATTTGTTAGTACCGTAAGTCAGAATTGTGCACGGGATGGACCATTAGAAAGGGGTTTCAGTTCCCTTAGAAGATTCATTTAGTCTCGGACGAGTTAAAGACTTCGACTTTTTGTTAAACAAAGCTTGGGAGTGCCCGACGGCTTCTAGGTTAGTACTCGGGGTATGACCTATGTTCGTAATGATGAAGGGAGGTGCTAGGGACTTAAGGAGAGTTTAAGGTGTAACATAATAGAATGTCTACAGATCCCCTCGACGTGAGTTTGGAACAAACGATAGTCGTCGACTAGACACCGCATGATTCTTTTGAGGGAAGATGACAATTCATATTATCAAGACCAATTCTGACGACCTAGGGGGGCAAGGATGACCAATTCAGAGGGTCGAGGCCCATTTTGAGGACCTACAGAGTGTGCTGGGGATAACCAATTCGGTGGGTAGAAGGCAATTATGTGGGCTAAAGTATGGGATGAACAATTCTGCGGGTCGAAGCCAATTCTACGAGGTTAAGTTGAGATGACCAATTCTATGGGTCGAATCCAATTCTACGGGATTAAGTTAAGATGACCAATTCGGCGAGTCGAAGCAAATTCTGCGGGCGTAAGTTGAGATGACGAATTCTGCCGGTCGAAGCCAAGTCTGCGTGCTTGAAGATGAGCGGACCAATTCTGCCAGTCGAAGCCAATTTTGTGGTCTTATGTGGTGATGACCAATTCTACGTGTTGAAGCCAATTCTGCGAGCTTAAGTATAATTTTGAGGGTCGAAGCAAATTCAGACGGCTTATATAGAGATGAACAATTTTCCGGGTCGAAGCCAATTCGGCGGGCTTAAGTTGAGATGACCGATTCTATGAGCCGAAGCCAATTCTACAGGACTAAAGATGAGATGACCAATTCTGCGGGTCGAAGTCAATTCTGTGGGCTTAAGGTGGGATGAACAATTCTGCGGGTCGAAGCCAATTCTGTGGGCTTAAGTAGAGATGAACAATTCTTCGAGTCGAAGATAGTTCTGTGGGATTATGTTGAGATGACCAATTCTTCGGGTCGAAGTAAATTTTGTGGGCTGAAGGTGGGATGACCAATTCTGTGGGTCGAAGCCAATTCTACGGGCTTAAGGGTGATATGACCAATTCTACGGGTCGAAGCCAATTCTGAGGGCTTAAGGTGGGATCACCAATTCTGCAAGTCTATGCGAATTTTGAGGTCTTAAGTAGGGATGAACAATTCTATGAGTCAAATCCAATTCTACGAGTTTATGTAGAGATGTTCTTGGAGAACTCGATCGGGGAGATTTATATTGTGGCTTTGTTTTGGGTTGGGGATCCGACTGCTGGGGAAATCTTTTGCATCCTCTGAAGGAATAGAAAAAATTCCACTGGGGAGACTTAGGTGGCCCCACGGTTTGGATTTATTGCTTGGGGAAAATTGAGGCCTTTGGGGCATAGGGGGTGATCTTTAGAGATCCTCGGGGGATGTTGTCGGGAGGTGTTTCACTTGGTTTTTGAGAGTTATGCTGGGGAAATAGGGGTTCCACTTGAGGAAGTGCAAAATTTTCTTAGTGAAAATGTTCTAAATTCTTTTTGGGATTTTTAGGAATTTTTTGAGAATTTTTCTGGGCTATCTGGTATTTTCTAGGAGTTTTTGTACGAAATTTAAAGGGGGTGCCGATAGGCATGGTTCAGAGGGTGCCATTTGGTAGTGGCACAGACTTTTGGACTACTTCGGGAAGGTAAGGGGTCAGTGCCGATCGGTGGGTGGGGGGTCAATGCCGATCGGCATGACCCTTAGGATCCCATATAAAGGGGGCGAATTCCCCTCTTTTTTGACAGCTTCTTGCCTTCTTTCTTTCTGTTATTTTGCTTTGCAAATCGATTTAGCATTCCGATCTCTAAGAAATTGCTGCCTTTGTGAGCACTGCAGCACATAGGGAATGGTTGACTATTGATGATTGGGTGAACATGGAGTGGAAGGCCAAGACGCCTCTTGCTTCGGAGAGTGATAACCACTTTGATGCGTTCGAGTCTGTTACGAATGAGCGGACTTTTCTACGGGAGATGTCCCATCATCGATCTTCTAAGGTGGTGAGCCCCGGCGGTTATGTAAGTAACCTAACTTTTGGGATTCTTCTCTTTTTGGTGATTTGTCCTTCCTTCTTGAATTTTGACAAGGTTTATTCTTTTGACAGTCTCATATCTCTTTGAAGAACATGCATGCCCATGGGATGATGGGGCTTAAGGACGTCTGGGAGAATCTTCCACCTGTGGTACTTTGGGTGGTATTATTAGCGGGTTTTGGGAGGTTGGCGTCTGCACTGGATGAGACGCCTCGGTCGACAGCGATCTTATGCTCTTTGGGGGAGAGATGGTGGGATACTACCCACACCTTCCATTTCGATTTTGGGGAGATGACCGTCACGCCCATAGATGTGTAGTAGCTGCTAGGGATGGATTGTGATAGGGAGGAGATAGAGGTGGATCACTCAGTGAGGGTGAGGTCGAAGGCAGTGAGGACGGCGCTTGGTGACGTAGGAAGGATAGTTTCTAGGGATTCCATGCAGCTATCCTTTCTGAAGGATGTCCTTCTGAGTAGGGTGGTTGATGTGGAGGATAAGGTACAAGTGAGGCAGATGGCCCAATTGTTCATTTTGCTGGTGCAGGGAGGTTTCATGGTGGCGTTGAGTGGCGATATCATCCATTTGTAGTTCTTTCCGTATTTGAGGATGTTTTCGAACATTACTTTCTATGATTTGGGGAGTCTAACTTTGGCGACCCTCTATTTTTCTTTGGATGCATTCAGTCGGTGCTGCCGGTAAACTTTTACTGGAGCCTCATATCTCCTCGAGGTATCCTTTAATTTTGCGCCGTTTCCTTTCATGCATTCCCATTTTCCTTATGCGTCTCTTTTTTATTGTGAATTCATGTCTTTGGAAGATATGGTTCTATGAGGTGATTGGGTGCAACACCCAGTTAATTGCCTTGAAGGATGAGACTGTTGGGGACTTCTATCGATTGTATTGATGGCGCTAGGCCAATCGGCAGTCAAAAGGATCTTTCTCTCTCGAGGCGGTGCGTCAGGTCTTGAATGTCGTGACCAGTGGTAGGGTAAGACACTTTCCTTTTTAGCCTTGGTTTTTGGCATGTTCAGATTTTGTATTGACTTATGCCTACTGGGGATTTTTAAGTGACTTTTTACCCTTGGGGGATAGCCATTCAGGATACTGGGGCGACCGGGGTGAATGCGTAGATGAGGCATTTGATGGTGCATGAGTTCGGCCATTCCTGGTATCTGGGGGAGCGGGTAGTTCGGCAGATTGTGGAGGAGGAGGTGGTGGTGCCACATGTGTAGCCTCCTACATCTATGAGGCAAGAATGGCTACCGCTAGAGGATGTGAGGATCGCGACTATGATCGGCAAGTTCTACTTATTGTACACCAACGGCTGCACCGTATGACTATATGGACTTTATGATGAGCTGGTTGATGGCGCCCATCATATATGATGCCTTACCTTTCCCTTTGTTCGATTGCATACCCCTTCGTACAACATCCGTCGGGATGATGGAGGGATGGTCCCCATATTGCATCGTCCTCATGTGATGGATCCGAAGGAGCTGGGCTTATTAGAGGAGGTTCTTCATCCTGCGATATACCTTCTTCCTCTTTTTGGTTCCTTTTCTATTTTAATCCCTCTTTGATACAGATTCTTCCTTTTACTTGCAGCAAGTCCATGTGTCGACCACTTAGCTGAGGGACATCAGAGACTAGATATCTTCGATGACTGGCCATATTCAGGATGCGGTCCCGATTCCTTCTTATTTAGTGTTGTCTACTTCATCTGAGCAGGACTCTGGCTCGAGTAGCGGTGGTGCTTCATCTCGCTGTAGGGGAAAGAGAGCGCATTGCAGGAGTGGAAGCTCTTAGAGAGAGGGGTGAAGGGTAGGTGAGAGAGAGAGAAAATGTGGGTTCGGGCTAAGCCCCATTTATTTTTTGCTTTTCTTTTATTACCTGCAAAATTTGATGTAACACAAAAGAATATATATATTCAATGCAATGGGAATTTTTTTTATCTTTTGTTAATGGTGAGTGAATGCATGCATATGCACTTTTTACTTTGCTGCTGAGACCGTAAAAAAAGACATTTTTACGATTTCTTTTAAGGAATGTTTTAAGAATGGGAAATTATATAGGCGTGGAAGATGATTTTTTTGAAATTCTGTTGAGAATATCAATTTTATTTTTATAGGGTTTTCTGATTTTGATAAAAAAAAGGAAAAAGGAAAATTTCCAAAAATGGACGGTTGCTAATTAACAAGCCCCTTGCACTGCCTATCGGTAATCAAGTCCAGTCCCATCGAATGAAAGCTTTTGATTAGTGCCCTCTTCAGCTTCTTGTACCTTGTGGGGTAGGATTCCCTTCGATTTCTGCAGGGGTTATGTCTTTTGTGAGGGTTTTCAAGTATAAAAATGTGGTATGGGTGGAGTGTTTTCATCACAACTTCACATTCTTACTTACTTGCCTACTTTATCTTAGTCCTGCAAGATGGCTCTCCCTGGTAGCATTGAGTTTGCTAAATACCTCGAAGCCTTGGAAGCGATGTGCTCTTATAATGTCGACTACGATGGTTTCAATAATTGTCGAGTCTCTTTGCGGGGCAATCGATCCAATAAGTGGAACATGTTGATGGCGGCAGTATAATTTTTGTACCGCAAAGACCATGTATTCCTCTTTGGGTTTGATGAAGTTTGTCCTACCTACTAGGAATTTTATGTCATGCTGGGGATAAATCTTAGTGTTGCTGCGGCTTTACCTGAATTTTTCCACTCTCCCAGGGATTTGTTGGCCGGGCTTCTTCGTATTTCACCTTCAGCGACTAGATCACTGGGTGCTGCAGGAATGATCTCCCTCCCGATGGTGTTACAGTCCTTGCATTTGTGGGAAGTAGGTGATGCTGGCGATGCTGGAGCCGTTGCTCTAGGCCTGATTTCAAAATTACTGCTGGTGACTAGGTAACTGCTGGTGGATCCGCAACTTGCAGCCATTACTTCATGGATGTCATACCGCAGTAATCCTGTGGAAGTGATACTGGCAGAGACCCTGAATGGTCTGGATGCTTGGAGAGAAGGTCGTTCTCACTTCCTACGGGGTAGCCTCATGATCTTGTTCATGTGCTTGCCTAAAAGACTTCGCCTGGTGACTCTTCGAGAATATCCTTTGTCGGTTGTACACAACTCTTTTTCACGTAACTTCTTCAGCATTGGCCTGGATATTGAGAGCTAGGAGAATTGGCCTATAGAGCATGGGGCTCGAAATTTGTACTAGTCAGTGCCTTAGTGGGGAAAGTTGCTTCCTGTTTTGGAACTAGGAGAATACCCGTATATGCTGCTGGTTGGTCTCAGCCAGACCTCTTTTTATTTCCCTTGGAGGCTTCTGTTCCAATTTGGCTAGGCACAGGTCGTGCCACCTCGAATACTAAATTTCATTCTGGTAGAGGATTTGACCGAGCGTATGTGCCTGCGGCTTGGCTCTCCGTGGGAGAGTCGGTGTCTATCGACCCATCCCTCTTAGTCTGTTGGGAGATTTTGGCATATTCCTAGGGATTATATGAAGTGGTTATGGAGGAGAGTAGTTAGCAAGATGTTGGCAGTGGAGACTGGACAAAAGTGGCTTGTCTCTTTTAACACCATGGAAGGAGGTGTTGTGGTTTTTTCGATGCTGGTTCGAGCTTATTGGTCCATTGAGAGACTGTGACACTCTATTCAGGTAGGGGAAACTTGGGGACCCCAGGATGCAGATGATGATGATGGAGCAGGCTCCTCTGGTAGCTGTGGATAGGACTCTTGGAGAGTTTATTGTGTAATGGGGGATAAATGTGGGGATTTTATTTGGCTTTCTTAGGAGGGTAAGGGGAAAGGAGTTATTCGTTCCTTTTCTTATGTAATATGTACCGTAATATCTTATTAGTGAAATAAATATGTTTCTGATCATCCATTTGTTCCTTTCGATGAATTTTGTATTGTTTGAATTATCTATACCAATCACTAAGGCATACATAATCCTTTTGTTCAAATATATGTTAGAATGAACTGTCATTCTTGGAGGTAAGAAAATAATAATATATCGTGAAAAAGAAAGGGTCATGCTAACGTAAGGTGTATGAGCTGCCTACGTACCTCTGGGGTTTTGAAATTTTATACTTTTTTTGAAAATGGTTATATTCATAAGATCACGCCCACATAGTTCTGGGTAGGGGAAATAAAGAGTTTTTTTTAGAATATAAGGAAGACGAGAAGAGTCATAGCGTCCCGAGATTTTGGACTAGGGGTAGAACTTCTTGAGACGGTCCAGATTGACTTGGCGAGCCATCTCTTCCCCATCTAATTCGGTAAGCATGGTGGCACCACCGAACAAGATCTTCTTGACAATGTAGGTGCCTCTCTAATTGGACTTAAATTTCCCTCTGGGGTCCCAGATGGGTTTTATGATTTCATTAAGGGCTAGGTCCCCTTCTCGGACACCGCGGTCCTTGACTCTCTTATTAAATGAATGTGCTATTCATTATGGTACCCTTGTATGTGGTATAGTGCTTTTAATATCCTTTCGTCTAGGAGGGTCAGATCGTCAAGATGGCTTTGGCACCAGTCTTCTTCGCTGAACTTTCTTTCAAGCATGATGCGTAACGAGGGTATTTCCAACTCCGGGGGTAGGAATTCTTCCATGTTGTATATTAGAGAGTAAGGGGTAGCCCCACTAGAGGTTCGAATTGAGGTTCGGTATCCCCAGAGGGCGTACGGGATTCGTTCGGCCAAATCTCGATAGCTCTCGGTCATCTTGTTGATGATGGCTTTTAGGTTCTTATTGGTGGATTCAACTACACCGTTGGTCTGAGGTCGGTAGGGAGAATATTTGTGTCTCTGAATCCTATAATCATTGACCACCTCTGTGACTTCTGCCTCAAAACGTAACCCGTTATCTGATACTAGCTCGTGCGGGACCTCATACCAGCATATGATGTTTTTCTTGACGAATTTGGCCACTTTCTTAGCGTTTATCACTACGCATGACTCCGCTTCGACCCATTTGGTGAAGTTATCAATGGCCACTAGGATGAAATCATGCCCATTGGAAGCCTTCAGTGTAACCTTCCTTATGATTTCAATACCACATGTGGAGAACGGATAGGGAGAGGTCGTGTTACATAATTCACGTGGAGGAGAATGTTAAAGGTTGGAGAATTATTGACATTTGAGGCATCTCCATACATATGCGGTGCAATACTGGGTCTTGGTGGCCCATTAGTAGACTTGTCGGATGATAGTTTTGGCAAGCAAATGAGTTTTAATGTCAACCCCAGTGATGCAGTGTAGATGAGTTCCATAGAAGTTCATTTTGAGCAGTGCTTTGTGACAGATGATCTACTGGGCGACGAGTATTCGAAGGGTTTCTCATTTTTTATTGCTGGAACCCTAAGGATACCTACCATGCTTGAGTAGGTGCCAGATATCATAGTACCAACAATTGGCAAGCTCGGGATCTTTTGTAGTGACGAGCATAATGTGGTAGCAGTGGGTTGGTTTATCTTGCTTTCGAACAAAGAAGGGGGTTATTGTGATTCCTTCGGGCATGTCGACCATGGTGGCCAGGGTAGCAACGACATCGTCTAGGTTATTCTTCACTAGAGGTAGGTAATGGATGGTGATATCTTGGAATTGGGGGGCTAATTATTCTAAATGGGCATGGAAGGGTTGAAGTTTATCATCCTTGACTCTCCACTTTCTGAGCACTTGACAGATGATGAGGGAGAAATCCCCGTAGATGTCTAAACATTGAATACCTTTCTTGAGAGCAACTTTGAGGCCTATCGTGGATGCCTCGTACTCAGTCATGTTATTGGTGCAGGGGAAATCCAATTTGATAGCGATGGGAGTGTGGGAATCATCTGGGGCGATCAGAAGCATCCCAATGCCATATCTCTTTTTATTGGTAGCGCCATCAAAGAACATTTTCCATCAAAGGTAGTCTTCAGTAGCACAAAGAATGTTTTCATCTGGTAATTAAGAGACCCCGACATCGACTTCATCCATAGGGTAATCAGTGAGGTAGTCAGAGATGGCTCTTTCATTCATGGCTTTTTGCGTGACGTACACAGTATCAAACTCGGATAGGAGCATCAACCATTGGGCCATTTGGCTGGACAAGGCCGGTTTCTCAAGAAGGTATTTAATGGGGTCCATTCAGGATAAAAGTTTGATAGGGAAGGTGATAATGTAGTTCAGTAACTTTTGGTTGACCTAAACAAGTGCAACATACGCCTTTTCCAAAGAAGTGTAGTTAACCTCGTACCCGACCAATTTACAACTAGCATAATAGATGGCTCTTTCTTTGCGAGAATATTTAAGGTATTGGTCTAGCAAAGCCCCAGCTGGAGTGTCTATTATGGTTAGGTATAGGAGCAAGGGGAGACTAGGCTGTGGTGGCATGATTACCGGTGGTTGGGTCAGATATTATTTGATTCGGTCAAAAGCTTCTTTGCAGTCCTCATTCCAAATCTTGGTTGAATCCTTTTGGAGGAGTTTAAAGGTTATCTCGTAGTTGGAGGTTAGTAGGCTGATGGACCGACTGACGTATTGTAATTTCCTAATGAAACCTCAGACTTCTTTCTCTATTCGTGGAGGTGGCATCTCAAGTGTGGATTTCATCTTGGCGAGATCTTCCTCTATCCCTTTATCACTAACCATGAATCCCAAGAGCTTTCCCTTTGTAATGCCAAAGATGCATTTCTGCGGATTGAGTATCATCTGATACTGTCGCAGTCGTTCGAAGAACTTTCGGAGAGAAGGAATATGACCTTCTTTAGTTTTGGACTTGATAATCATAACATTCACATAGACCTCCACTTCTTTATGAATCAGATCATACAGGATGGTTGTGGTAGCCCTCTGGTATGTAGCCCTAGCGTTCTTGATGCCAAATGGCATGAAAATGTAGTAAAAGGTTCCCCATAGGGTGATGAATGTGGTTTTTTCTTGGTGGTCTGGGTGCATTTTGATTTGGTTGTATCCAGAAAACCCGTTGATGAATGACTTGAGAGCATGACCGGTCGTGTTGTCCATGATAATGTCGATATTGGGTAGCGAATAATCATCCTTTGGAGAGGCTTTGTTAAAATCTCGATAGTCTACACACATCTGAACTTTTCCCCCGGATTTCGGCACGAGCACTAAGTTAGGTATCCACGTGGGATATTCGATCACATGAGTGAAGCCTACATTCCACTATTTGACCACCTCTTCTTTGACCTTGAGCGACCATTCGGTACATAGCTTTCTCAACTTTTTTTTGGCCGGCTTATAATTTGGGAGAGTGGGGATCTCGTGCTGAGCTATTTCAGGATCAATGTTGGGCATATCGTCGTAGGACCATGCGAAGACATCCACGAATTACTTTATCAATTATTCGAGTTGTGCACTCTCATGCTCATCGAGGGTAGCCCCTATCCTAATCTCGCGCAGTTGTCTACTAGAACTGATGTTAACAACAACAGCCTATTCTTCATTAACTTGAATGTGATTATATTATTTATTATTAACCTTATTTAGATAATTTAAGAATTGTTCATTTGCAAAATCATCATCATCAAAAATTTGATTAGAATCCAAACAGTTAATGTAAGGAATGGCAAGATACTCAAAATCTTCATTTATTTCATTGATAGGAAAAATAGCATCGAAAACCGCATTAAAGGAGGACACGATTACATTCCCTCCCATCAATCAGAGGAGAGAACTATATACAATGCTTCTATCTCGCACTTTAATAGCCCTTAATCACTCTTCTATGTGATTCTCGACTAAACCATGCAACCCAACTTTCAAGAAACAAAAATAAAATAAATGAAATGGAATGAACTAAAAGAAGAAAGAACATCATCTCTCCACTTCAAACGTCATTGAGGTTCACGCGTGGAGCGTCCAGTAAAAGCGGAATCCAAATAAGGAACCCCTCCTGTACATTACTACTCAACCTTGTTGGTCGTGGAGATAAGGCATACCAATCGTATACAATGCAAACAAACATCCAAACACCCACACAAGATAACACAACAAGTAATAAAACCTCCTACACACCTCAACCACCCCTATAAAGTCTCAACCCATATTCGGGAGAGATATTATAGGACAACTAGTTTCATCCTGAAACTAGAAATAGGGTAGCCTAGCAATTTAATTGCTTGCTATCACCCCAAACAACCCAAAATATCTTTACTTATATAGTATAGATGTCATACAAGTAATACATAACGTCCAAAGTACTTAAAAGAAACTACATCACCACTCTCTTTATAATAAGTGAAGGAAAAATATAAACTTCCCTACCACGGAAGTCATATAATTACTCTATTTAGTAGCTTCGATACTACCACAACCTCAATATACACACCCGATTATATAGTAAACACAATACTACTATATCTTACCATGAATAATGCACCACCCACTACTAAGGTGGAATTCCCATTAGCACTTTATCTTTGCCCTTGATTTCCAATCAACATAATCAAAATGCGTGGTTCTTCCACGTCATAACCATTGTTCCAACCCTAGCTGCCAAACAATTGCCCACGCAATTCAATGAAACCTCCCAGGGCGGATGTCCACCAATGGGGTTTCATGATCACTGCCCCATCATAAGTGTTAACGACACTTATTCTGGAGCCTATCATTCCATCAAAGGGCTCTTTCTTCCTTATTTTGGGGTATGGCTTCCCTAACCATACAACTCTTTATTCACATGTCGGCCTCTGACCGAGCCTCGCGTGAACATTTGAGATTTCATCTTCTTCTCATTCCATTTATCCCATAAAATTTACTATAGAAAGTATCTACCGAGTTTCTTCATAGACCAAAACATCCAGCACCCCCAAATAAGGTGACTACGTTCCCACCATTTCTGCACTACTCCGATGGGTGAAGGATTCTCCTCCATCCTTTCTCAACGGGTGGCCCTTATCATGGGCGCTACTCCACTTCAATTTAACGTTGCTTGAAATCTCAAGCTTAGTAACACCCTCTACGTCTAGCGGTACTTGGAAAACTGCATCCACTATAATTAGTAGTCGTAGTAGCAAGACAAGAAAATGCTACAAAAAGGAGCGACATCCAAATCGGTCCTCATCCCCGACCACAATTTATAATTCTTAGAAATCCTTCTCACAATGCCCTCACCACAACCTTCCCTAGCGCCCTTCTTTAATCGACCTACTAATCTCACACGAATGCGCAAAAGATTCTAGGGGTTCTACCGCATGGAAGAAGAACCAAATCTCACCAGAGAAATCAATGATCTTAATCCTAAGGCTCTATGTCAAATCAAAAGCAACGCTGAAGACGTAAAGAATTCACACAGACCATTAAGGACTCTAGAACCTGATGCTCTGATACCATCTGTGACAGCCCACCATCCTAAATAGGGGGTGTCCAGCCCGATACTCCAAACTAACAGAATCATGGATGGAATCATTCTCAGCATCACAACAAAGTAAGAAGTATACGGGATAACCACTCCTTATTTCCCAAAAACGGGTTGCCAAAAAAATTTGCTTTTAAAGTTAAAGAAAAGAATTTAAACAACCCAACTAAAATAAAATGTAAATCCAGATGAAATTATAGTATATACCTTCAAATGTACAAAAAGGGACCTAATATGCTGTCGGCCACAGACTCATACAACAATAATAAACAAGTTCAATAATTTACATAATACATTACATTAATCAATTACAAAAGCTTGGGCCTCTCGCCCGAGTAAAGAGAACCCGTTCTTAACTAGAGTGCAAGAATGCAACGTCTATTGCAATATGTCCCATAATACCCGCAAAGAATCACGGCTCGTCAAAGACACTGGAATAGGAAGTCAGATGAGGCATCCTTGCCGTGGAGTACTTGAGCGGATACAAGATGCATGCACAACAAGAAATATGAACGGGTCAGGGCCCAGTTCTATATGATTACCAGATGAATAAAGAGTATGACAGTTATGAATTATATATCATCGGTTATAAATAAATTTGAATCGCATGAATCATATGTCGATGCATCACATGGAGGTAATAAATTGTAATAAGGATCCAAATATTTATTATCACTTTGTCGAAAATAGTCACGTAAAATTGGGGATGCATACTCCACTCCTAAATGTGAGATTTTATGAAAAGAGCGGGAAGAAAAGGTATCACAGGGCGATACGCTTCCTTCGCCAAAAATTGGAGGACCGTTATAAATACATGAAGTGTCACTAAAATCGGATTACGAATCCTTAAATAAATTTTCCCACATATAAAAGGAATTGGCATTTTTCACAATTAAATTAGGAGAAGAATCTCGACAGAAATCAACATCAAAATCATCACAAGTATTACATGTGTCAAAATTATCAATTTTTTCCTCCTCATAAAATTGATTGTCCCCATTTAATTCATGATTATTTTTAGAAATAGCATCATTATATCGTTTGTTTACCTCTTTCTAATCGATACACTTTGGTGGACAAATAGTAATAACAGGGGTTGGATTCTCATCCATACCTTCTTTAATTTTTAAAATGACTACTGACCCATCTAATTCTAATTGAGAGACGTAGTCATCTAAATTTTCTGTATTTTGTTAAAAGACGTCAACAGGATCAATTGAGGAATATGAAAAAGATGATGGGATAACAATATGTGGTTCACCCATTGTAATTTATAACACACGATTTTATTTTTGTTTTTTGAGTTTTTTGAGTTTTTTTAATGCAAAAGCAATTATAATTTACAAAAAATCTAATTAGACAGCCAATACTTTTAGACAAGGGAAAATTTAAAAGATGGCCAACTACGGTTATCACCTCAAATTCCGCTTTTTCCTCCATGTAGGTGGTCGGTACAAAGACTCATTAAAAACAACCAATCCTATACAAGGTAAAACAGAATCGATATGATAAGTTCGCGTTGGATTAGCTTTTAATTCTACCCTTGTTAAGAGTTTTGCCCTTAAGTAGATTTATGCAACGTGCTAATTTAAATGTAAAATTAAACCACCTAGGAGCACAAAAAAATGTACCTCCGAGGTGGGCTTTTTACGGTCAATTGTTTACGCCGGGGCGAAGTTTAAGTTGACGTTGACTGGGGATGAAATTTGCCTACGTTTCAGTCATCCCCGAGAGTTCCTTGCGCTCGTGGCAAGATTGCACAAGTTTCTTCACGTTTGCTCACCGTTGCACACTTTTCTCTTTTTTTTAATGTGCTTGAAAAAGAAAAGAAAAGAAAAACAAAAAAGAAACTACACCCAACGTAAAGTGCGACACAAAAAAGAATATAAAGAAAATAAAAGAAAAAAATAACATGGCACGCGCTAGTGGTGTATTCGACACGAAAACAAAAAATAACCAAACACACTTATGACAAAAAAAAATATTTCTTTTATTTTGAAAATTACTACGGGAAAAAATAAATGTTTTTTACTAATTTTTGGATTTTTTTTTTTAAAATTTTTTCTTTTTTTTTTTAAATTTTTACTAACAAAAGTGTGAAGTAAAAAACACTACTCCTAAAGCCACAACCCCTTTAAAAAAATTGAACAAATCCTCGGCTACGGCGTCAAAAACTTGTTGACAATTTTATAAAATACCGCAATTGCATGGGCTATTATGGATTAGCGAGTGTAAGTACAGGTCGAACCCACAGAGATTTGTCAAATTTTCATACAAATTTATTGTGACTGTCCAAGTAGACTAAATGGGATAGAGAATGATTATGAGCTACACAAAATAAAAGCAACTACGATAAATGAGGGTAACACAAGATATCTGTAAACAATTAGGAAATAATTAGGATTCGGGGTCCATTTATCACGTAACTAATACAACACACTAATTTAATGTTGTCATTCCCTTTTTATAACTCAAATTAAACCGACTCTCGCCGTGTTTAACTCGAAAAATATGAAGGTTGTGATTAACATATTTTTAACGTCTCTAATAGATGGCTAAAATTCCTATTCCCTTAGAAAATACAAGTTTTAAAATTCGCAAATGTATTTAAGCATGGACTATCAAAACAATAAAAGTGCAAGCATAATTCATCAAAAAATACTATTTTTAAATCTCAAAACTTGATTTGACAAAACAATCTTGAAGGTTCTAAAACACACTCTCGTGTCTCTTTAAAATGAATATGGAATCATTAATAACAATTAAAATAAGTAGGGAATAAACAACGATGAAATTAACGTGACAATATTAGCCAACTATGATAAACTTCACCCTAATCCTAATATAAGAATCAAGCTACCATAATGAAAGAGAAATTGCAAGAATGAGTAAAGATCTTCATTAATAAACCAAACTTACAAATAGTTCTCTCACAACAATCTTCAATCCACTAAAAAAATGATAAAAATCGTGACACCCAGCTTAAAATAATAATGGGTTGCAAGACCTATACTAAATTAAAACAGGAATCTCAAGTGGATCATTCATAGCATCTACTGTCGGTACTAAAACAAAAGCTACTAACTACCCAAAACCATAATAAGCGGATTTAAAAAAATTAAAAACATACAGTGAGCATCATGGCAACAATAAAATAACCACTAAGCAAGATAAAAATGCACTCACGCACAACTATAAAAGGATGTACTCAAATAAAATGTAACAAATACAATAAAAGAAATATACCCAAATATATCGTCGGGTAACAGATAATACAACAAACCAGAGGAGAGAAGTATCAAAATGCTGAAAATAACTTTTGGGTATAAACCCGATGCACCAAAATGATTCCTATCTAGATTTACAAACGGTATGAAGCGACTACAACAAAATCCCTTAACAGTCCGCGTCTTCTACGTCTCCTAAGATACTGGATAAAATAGCATCATCGGTATCCTTGCGGTGGGACACCTTTAGTACACAATATATATATATATATATATATATATATATATATATATATATATATATGTGTGTGTGTGTGTGTGTGTGTGTGTGTGTGTCTATGTATGTGTGTGTGTGTGTGACACCCCGCCTAATTAAATACCGGTGTGACAACCCGCCATCTGAAATAGGGGGTGGCCAGCTCGATACTCCAAAATAACAGAATCATGGATGTAATCATTCTCAGCATCACAACAAAAGAAGAAGTATACGGGATAACCACTCCTTATTTCAGAAAGACGGGTTGCCAAAAATTTCGATTTTAAAGTTAAAGAAAAGAATTTAAACAACCCAACTAAAAAAAAAGAAAGTGGAAACCCATATGAGATTATATTACATACACACAAATGTACAATAAGGAACCAAATATGATGTCGGTCACAGACTCGCACAATAAAATTTAAACAAATTCATTAATTAGATAATACATTAAATTAATCAAGTACAAAAGCTTGGGCCTCTCGCCCGAGTAAAAAGACCTGATCCTGTCTAGAGTGCAAGAATGACAATGTCTATTTCCAAATGCCCCGTAATACGTGCAAAGCATCACGGCTCTCCAAAGACACCGGGATCGAAATTCAAATCAGGCATCCTTTCGACGGAGTACCTGAGCGGATACGAGATGCAAGCACAACAGGAAATATGAATGGGTCAGGGCCCGGTTCTATATGACTACCAGATGAATAAAAAGTATGATAGTTATGAATGATAAATCATGATGAAAGAGAAATAAGAAGCTACCTACACAACTTAAAACTTAAGCGAAGCAGGAACTATAAAATAAGTAACATTAAACTAAGATCTTCATCGAATGTACCATTTATCTCTTATATATTTTCCTTAATAGGAAGTATATATATATATATATATATATAATCACAATCTTTTGCTCTTTATGGAAATTTTATCTCGATTTTACCTTTTGTAAAAATCCTTTCCTTATCAGGAAAATACTCATTTTCAAATGCTCATTGTGGCATTTATATGTGCTCTTTGTGGCACTTCAGTATGCTCTTTATGGCATATAATTCATCAAGTCCCACTTGATGATGAATAGTTATATTTATATACATATAACGATTCTAAGATCGTCCATTCAGGTTTCCCCACTGTGCGCACCTCTAAATGACCATCATCTTCCAGGGCCTATCATAACACAACCTGGGCACATATAACGCAAAACATTGGGAAACGGCCATGGGCCTGCGGGATAATCAAGACCACACCCAGAATCTCCTACCCATCGCAGAAAATATACAACACAAACGCTCACATGGCCTAGGACTATATCCACCCTGCATTCAATAGCAAGAGGGCTTGACCTCACGCGCGTACTTCCCTTATGATGTCATTTAGATAGGTGTGTTTAAACCATTTTATTTATCATTTTCAAAATCAAGTAAATCATCCTTTATCGATTTCATGATTACGTAAATTATCAGTTACTTTATTTGTAAATAATATAACTTATTATTCGGAGCCATACGATATCTTATATCGATACTACAACCTCAAAGGAGTAAATAAACTATTAATTATCTCCAAACATTTTAGGGTGTTATTTTAAAACCCCAAGATTTTCATCCTTTAAAGGGATTAATGAACTTGCAATTTATTCTCCAAACAGACCTTTATGGTGTTATTATAAACCACCAAGGTTAACATAGCTCAATTGAGCTTCTAAATCTCCCAACATTATTTTGGGGTGATATTATGAACCATCAAAACTAGTATAGCTCAATTGAGCTTCTAAAACCCCCCAAACATAACACTACATCTCATTGTTTTAAAATAATTAACTAGAAGAAAAGAATGCCCTATCATCAATAGGCATAACCCCGAAAAAGACCCCACATAACCCATTCCTAATGTAGGTTAGACAACTAACTCATCTCACACTCTAGGACTCTACGTTTACTTCATTCAAGAAGGTTTCTCGGTCGTAGATTTAAAAAAAAGAATTGGAATTGAGTTATAAAATTAACTCAAAAACAGCAAGAAAACGAATCGATTCACCCAAAAAGCGAATCGGTTCGGACAGAAAAATAAACTTTCTGCAATTGGCCGAATTGATTCGTCCTTAACCCTAATCGAGTTGGGTTCTGCAGACCTACAAATTTTCCTTAGCGAATCGATTTGCCCTGAGTCCTGAATCGATTCGGACCTGCAAATTTGCCAAAAATGGCTATGAAGGGTTATGGACCCTAATTTTCCCAAACTTCAATCTCTTCCATATTTAGACACACCCAACAACAATAATCTAACCCAAAACATCCTACATGATTAATAACAACTATAACCCAAAATTTCATCATCAAAACCTAAGATTAGTTCTTGAATCCCATAAATTCCACATTTAAACCATAAATGTAAATACACAACTATCATACAATTTATGCATCTTAAATCATATATTAGTAAGTAGAAAACTTGCCTTAGGGTTGATAACTCAGATTTTTTTGAGGTAGGAGCCATCCCAAATCTTCAGTCTCCAGTCTCTCTCATTTCTCGATTCTTCTCTTCCTCTCTCTTTCTCTCCTTTGTGTTTGGTATGAAATGGGAAAATAAGGTGGTTTAGAAGACGAAAATCGTGGCTTAAGTTAAAACTCCCACTTAAGTGGTTAATACCACATTAAAATGACTCCCAATATGCATTTAATCTAAAACCAGGTAAAAGTGCCCGAAGTACAAAAATATAATATGGCACTTATTTTGGCTGTCTCGCACCTTCCGAGACTAACTACACCCTCTAAACTGGCATCCGACAAATTTTATAAATTATTTCCAGTTCCAATTTTATTTAAACCATAATGTCATTTAAAATACATGAAACTATAAAACATGCAACCTGATGATATTTACTTTCACATACAGTAAATATGCATCAATCTGGTAAATATTAACTTTCAATTCATTCGATTAATATTTACTCTATTCCCCAAATTTTATATAATTACCTTATGCAGTATAATTAGTATAAGATGAGCCTCCCAAAATCGAGGGTTGTTACATACTCCCCCCCTTACGAAGGAATTTTCCCCCCAAAATTCGGGCATACCCAAATCTCATAAAGGGTATAATACTCTAAACTAGGATTCTACCACCCTAAACAAACCCCTCGTTATCGCAATCGTACTAAATGGACCCGGACTAAGGTCGACTTTATCGATCTCAGCCAACATCATTTGTGCTCTAGCATGGCACAAATCGTTCCTCCCTAACCATCGATTCTACCATCTTAAAACAGAAGAAGATACCCACACAACTCGGCATAGACCGCTTTACTCCCTCCTCGGGGATATTTATACCAACGCTAATTTCTTTAACCCCAACACTAATCAACTTTTCTTCACATTGACGTATCCTATCATGGCTTATGGCTCGAATGACAAATCTTTAAAAAAACGTCACGAGACCACTCCAAGTCCAAGGAACATATTACCCATTGGTTCCATCCAACGAGTATGCGAATTACTCAATCGACCACGCTAGGCCACTCACGATGCCATGCCTTAGGAAATGATCAATAAGGTCGTTCAATAGCCTAATGATTATACGGGAATCTCTATCCCATATACTTACTGCTCCCATCTGCTATGCATTCTAAGGTCCCCCGCTCGAGATATGCCTTTAGGCCCTAAGTCAATTTCCTCCCATTCATCCATCCACTTTAGGGTGGTAGGATATACGCCATTTCCATACGGTTCCCATTTAGTCATGGAAACTTTTACCAAACCTTCGACACGAATATCTAGTCTCGATCCACCCTATTTTAATAGGAACCTCACACGGTTCCATCATTTCACCATAAAAAGCGAGGTGTACTCCTCCACATGTAGTTCATCCATAATGGCCGGAAATGCAACAGTCTGGTCAAACGATCAACAATTTTCTCAAATAGGATCATGACCAGAACGCTACTGACAATTCAATGCAAACGTCTATGAATATACCTTTTTTCATTCCACCGATTCTCTTCTTCCCACGAGTAGGTCAAATGGTCAATCACAGACCGAAATGCTCTTGCTCCAAAGTCTTCCAAGTCATACTCATTTCATTTGGCTTTCCATGCCAACAAAAATATCTCCGACGGGTTTCTTACTCGACGCATCTACTACCCCAATCGCATTTCCTTAGAGAATGAGAATATCCAAATGATAGTTCTTTCAGAACTCCAAACACCAACTCAATTTCACCCACGACATACTGGAACCACTTGTTGCTTGCGATAAAGACTAAATTTCTGCCCAGGAAGTAGTGCCTCCACTTCTTTAAGGAAATTTCCACCGTAATGAATTCTAATTCAAGAGTGGGATAATACTTCCCACAAGTTTAAGCTTGTGAGATGCATAGACAACGGGTCCATGCTCCAGTATTATTACTTCTCGCTCCTGGCAAAGACTTATTCATTAAATTCACCCTCGAGCTTAGCCACATGAACTCGGGAGTGAAAGTCAATTCATCAATTTAACTCCCCAAAAGTTAGGTTACCAATGTAGCACTTTAACTAGGAGAGGTCTCACCTCCATCGGCCGAACCTTCGAACTCTCTCGAGATTCCACACTTCTCGTTCCTAGGGATCTAGTCCCCCTTAGGGTTAACCCACGACCTATTCATGGTCAACACCTTATAATCTTCCTAAATCAACATCACATGCCGTAATGGCCTTAAGTCCTAATAAATCTTAGGTCGATCTATATATATCCTATCTAAGTCATAGATATATAATCCTAAATATATACCTAGTGCCCAAGACCTTACTCAACTCCCGACATTCGCTCGGGTTCATGCGTGGGACATCTCGTCGAAATGAAATCCAGTCAAGGAACCCTCTCGTTACACTACTACCTCGCATAGTCGGTCGTCGAGATATGACGATCTAAGACACATGATCGGTAATAAAAATGCAAATTCATAACCGTACTAATAAGATTATACTTCTAGGCTTTACCATAGCATCATTAAAGATTTTAACTGATCAGACATTCACTTCCTGTGAAGTCTTTCAAATATATATCCCCTTATATAAACATGGCCTTCTTATCAAGGCACAATCCCTAAGTCTCAACTCGACTTCGTATCTCAGTCTCTCTCACATCGATTAGAGGAGAGAACTATATACGGTGCTTCTATCTTGCACTGTAATAGCCCTTAATCACTCTTTTACGTGATGCTAGTCCTTCCAATCCCACTTCTAACAACAAAATAAATAAAATAAAAGAGAAAGAAAAGGGCAGCATCTCTCCAACCACAACATCGTTAAGTGTTCATGTGGCAGATTGTCTCGCCGAAGACAAATCCAAACAAGGAACCCCTCCGACCCATGCCTACTTAACTTATTGATTATGGAGATAAAGCGTAACAAACACAAACAAGACAAACAAACAATCAAACACTCACACAAGATAACTTAAACAATTAACAAAATCTCCTACCTACCTCGATCCACCTCTATAAAGTCTCAACCTGTATCCAGCAGAGAAATTATAGAACAACTAGTTCCATTTTGTACTAGAAGTAAGATAGCCTTACAATTTTTTTTTCTTTCTATCACTCCGAACCAACCAAAATGTCTTTACTCGCATAATGTACATAAAATAAGAGGAAGGATAAGTAACATCTCTCTGCTCCCAACGTCGTTAAGGTTCACGTGTGGAGCGTCCCGCAAAAGCGGAATCCAAATAAGGAACCCCTCCTATTCATTACTACTTAACTTTGTTGGTCGTGGAGATAAGTCATAACAATCACATATAATGCAAACAATCAATAGAGCACTTAAACCAAGGAACACATATGACACATATACATTTAAAATATTATCACACGCTTCATAACAAGTGACGAAAAGGTATAACTTCCATAGCACGGAAGTCATATCATTTCCCTTATATAATAGCGTCAATACTACTATAAGATCAATATACACACCCGAATCTACAATAGATATAATACTACTAAGTCTTTTCCCATTAATACACCACCCACAACTAAGGTGGAATTCCCATAAACATTCTTACAAAACACTCCGCATCATAGTCATTACTCCGACTATGGCCGAAAACAATTGCCCACGCAGTCCCTCTTACTTTCTCAGTAAAAGAGGACACGCTCTCGGCCTCCTCTTCCTTAGTTCAATGAAACCTCCCCAAGAGGATGTCCCTCAAAAGGGTTTCATGATCATTACACCATCAGAAGTGCTAATGACACTTATTATGGAGCCTATCATTGCATTGGAGGGCTCTTTCTTCCATATACCTACCTTTCTTAGGTGCACGATCTGCCTAATCTCACTACTCTTATTCACATGTCGGCCTCTGACAGAGCCTCGCATAAACATTTGAGGATTTTACCTTCTCCTCCTTCTGGTTATCCCAGATAAACTTGCGATAGGAAGTATCTATCGGGTTTCTCCATGGGAAAAACTTTATGCGCCCACAAGTAAGGTGACTACGTTCCCACCATTTCCACACTACTCCTACGGGTGATGGATTCTCCTCCATCCTACTTCTGGGCACTTTTCTACTTGAATTTAACATCTCTTGAAATCAAAAGCTTAGTACCACCCTTCCTTCTAGCGGTACCTAGAAAACTAAATCTACCGTAATTAGTGGTCGCAGTAGAAAGACAAGAAAGTGATACAAAAAGGGAGCGACCTCCAAATCGGCACTCATCCCCGACCACAACTTACAGTTCATACAAATCCTTCTCACAATGCCTTTCTTCAATCGACCTACTACTCTCACACAAATCCGCAAAAGATTCTATTGATTCTACCTCATGGCAGAAGAATGATACCTCACAAGAGAATTCAACGATCTTAATCCTAAGGCCCTATGTCAAATCAAAAGCAACACTGAAAGCGCAAAGAATTCACACAGATTCCTATGGACTCTAGAAACCGATGCTCTGATACCATATGTGACAACCCGCCATCGGAAATAGGGGTGGCCAGCCCGATACTCCAAAATAATGAAATCATGGATCGAATCATTCTCAACACCACAACAAAAGAAGAAGTATACGGGATAACCACACCTTATTTCAGAAAAACGGGTTACCAAAATTTTTTGTTTTAAAGTTAAAGAAAAGAATTTAAATAACCCAACTAAACAAAATTAAGTGGAAACCCAGATGAAATTATATTACATACACACAAATGTACAATATGGGACCGAATATGCTGTCGGTCACAAACTCGTACAATAAAATTTAAACAAATTCATTAATTACATAATACATTACATTAATAAAGTACAAAAGCTTGGGCCTCTCACCCGAGTAAAAATACCTGATCATGTCTAGAGTGCAAGAATGATAACATCTATTTCCAAATGGCCCGTAATACCCGCAAAGCATCATGGCTCATCAAAGACACCGGGATCGGAATTCAAATCATGCATCCTTGGGGCGGAGTACCTCAGTTGATACGAGATGCAAGCACAACAGGAAATATCAACGGGTCAGGGCCCGATTCTACATCACTACCAGATGAATAAAAAGTATGACAGTTATGAATGATAAATCATGATCAAAGATAAATAAGAAGCTACCTACACAATTTAAAGCGTAAGAGAAGCAGGAACAATAAAATAAGTAACGTTAAACTAAGATCTTCATCGAATGTACCAATTAACTCATATATCTTTTCCATAACAGGAAGTATATATATATATATATATATATATATATATATATATATATATATATATATAATCACAATCTTTTGCTCTTTATTGAAATTTTATCTCAATTTTACCTTTTGTAAAAATCCTTTCCTTATCAGGAAAATACTCATTTTCAAATGCTCATTGTGGCATTTATATGTGCTCTTTGTGGCACTTCAGTATGCTCTTTATGGTATATAATACATCAAGTCCCACTTGATGATGAATTGTTATATTTATATACATATAACGATTCTAAGACCCCCCATCAGGGTTTCCCCACTATGCGCGCCCCTAAATGACCATCATCTTCCAAGGCCTACCATAAGACAACTTGGGCACCTATAACGCAAAATGTCGGGAAGTGGCCATGGGCCTACGGGATAGTCAAGACCACACCCGAAATCTCCTACCCATCGCAGAAAATATACAACACAAATGCTCACATGGCCTAGGACTATATCCACCCTGCATTCAATCGCCAGGGGGATTCACCTCACTCGCGGACTACCCTTATGATGTCATTTAGAGAGGTGTGTTTAAACCATTTTATTTATCATTTTCAAAATAAAGTAAATCAACATTTACCGGTTTCATGATTACGTAAATTATCAGTTACTTTATTTGTAAATAATATAACTTATTATCCGGAGCCATACAATAACTTATATCGACACTACAACCTCAAAGGAGTAAATAAACTCTTCATTATCTCCAAACATTTTAGGGTGTTATTTTAAAACCCCAAGATTTTCATCCTTCAAAGGGATGAATGAACTTGCAATTTATTCTCCAAACACACCCTCATGGTTTTTTTATAAACCACCAAGGTTAACATAGCCCCATTGAGCTTCTAAAATCTCCCAACATTCTTTTGGGGTGATAATATAAACCATCAAAACTTTTATAGCTCAATTGATCTTCTAAAATCTCCAAAACATAACACTACATCTCCTGGTTTTATAAAAATTAACTAGAAGAAAAGAATGCCCTATCATCAATAGGCATAACCCCGGAAAAGTGCCCACATAACCCATTCCTAATGTGGGGTAGACAACTAACTCCTCTTACACTCTAGGACTCTAAGTTTACTTCATTCAAGAAGGTTCCTAGGCCCTAGATTTTAAAAAAATGAATTGGAATTGAGTTATAAAATTAACTAAAAAATAGTAGGAAAACGAATCGATTAGCCCAAAAAGCGAATCGGTTCGGACATAAAACTCAACTTTCTGCAATTGGCCGAATCGATTCGGCCTTAACCCGAATCGATTCAGGTTCTGCAGACCTGCAAATTTTCCTTAGCGAATCTATTCTCCCTAACGGCAGAATCGATTCGGACCTACAAATTTGCCAAAAATGGCTATGAAGGGTTATTGACCCTAATTTTCCCAAACTTCAATCTCTTCCATTTTTAGACACATCCAACAACAATAATCTAACCCAAAACATCCTACATGATTAATAACAACTATAACCCAAAATTTCATCATCAAAAACTAAGATTAGGACTTAAATCCCATAAATTACACATTTAAACCATAAATGTAAATACACAACTATCATACAATTTATGCATCTTAAATCATGTATTAGCCAGTAGAAAACTTGCCTTAGGGTTGATAACTCATATTTGTTTGAGGTAGGAGCCATCCCAAATCTTTAATCTCCAATCTTTCTCATTTCTCCATTCTTCTCTTCCTCTCTCTTTCTCTCCTTTGTGTTTGGTATGAAATGGGAAGATAAGGGGGTTTAGAAGACTAAAATCGTGGCTTAAGTTAAAACTCCCACATAAGTGGTTAATACCACATTAAAATGACTCCCAATATGCGTTTAAGCTAAAACCAGGTAAAAGTACCCAAAATACAAAAATACAATATGGCACTTATTTTGACTGTCTCGTACCTTCCGAGACTAACTACACCCTGTAAACTGGCATCCGAAAATTTTTATAAGTTATTTCCAGTTCCAATTTTATTTAAACCATAATGTCATTTAAAATACATGACAATATAAAACATGAAATCTGATGATATTTACTTTCACACACAGTAAATATGCATCAATCTAGTAAATATTAACTTTCAATTCATTCAATTAATATTCACTCTAGTCCCCACATTTCATATAATTACCTTATGCGGTATAATTAGTATAAAATGAGACTCCCAGAATCGAGGGTTGTTACAACCGAGTGATCAGTCCTTTATTAAATAAAAAATCAAGGTGAAGGGTTGGTTCATTGTTAGAATCACTGCCGTAAAATAAAATTTCCAAATTAAACACCTTAAATAATTAAGCTAAGTGTCAAAACAATTTAAAGTCTTATTTTTTTTCAACTTCAAATCCTTTTTAAATAATCAACAGTCTAATAATCACATAAGTGCTACGGATAGCAATCAACACAAAAGAATTAATCCATATAGATTAACCAAACCAAGTCAAATAACCATACATGAAATCATCCTGGCAAAAGTTAACTCCCAAGGAATACTGAATACTGGAAATATAAACAAATGTAAATCTCTGACAAATCCAAACTGAATAGGGAAATGGACGAAACATGCCCTAAATAAGCATAACTAAAACAATAATAGAATCAAGGAATAGGTCGTCTAAAGCAATGACCTGCAACTCCCACATTAGGTGCAGCGCATACAATCCAAAGAACCTATGCATGACGCCCCTGTGGCTGGGCACCTGTAATACATAAATATATATATACAAGAGAGAAAAAGACAGGAAACGGGTCAGAGCCCGAGTGTAAAACAATTTTAAAAATAGTTTAGCAAGTATTTCAAATTCTTACTGGCTAATGCAACAACCATGTTAGTATACGACACTCTCTTGAGAATTCTCACCTCTCATCTAGTGTGCACGCTTACCATACTAATAAATCTCCTAAGTTTCTCTAACTTATTCTCCATAAGGTTTTATCACGTGAAAATAAAGGTTATGATATTTACTTTAGTAAATCATTCTCTTTATGATTTCTTACATTATTTAGAACAACTCATTACCATTATAAAGTTCCCGAACACTTATAATAAAGTTCAAGCATTTACTCATTACTTATCTACTTATACGCATAGTGTCTAATTACCGTATTATCTCAGTGCAAAGTAAAAAAAAAAACTATTTATTTCAACTTTGGGCATTTGGGTATTTGTGTATCTTTTGGGGAAGTGTTGTTTTAATATTGTTATCGAGTGTTACTTTATGTCTTAATTGTTATGTCATATCCCTAATGGTAATGATATTGTTGTTGGCCGAGTTGTTTCCCACATTCTCCATAGTTATTAAGCATGATATTATTTATGTGTTCTTTGTTTTATTCTTCCCATAATATAATTATGTTGTGCGACTTCTTATATGCTTCCCAAATGCTATTAATAGTAATGGTTCCATTCTTTCCTTCTATAGTTTTATTGTTGTAAATCCCCCTTTCATCAATGTTGGTGTCGATGTTAGTATCTTTTATGAGTATGGTGTTGGTTTCCTCTTCTTTTCTAGATGGGGGTATCGATGGTGACATCCCTAACCAACATGGAAATATGTGGTACTAGTGTTGATGGTTATAGAATCTTAACATTTTCCTCAATTTTGGTAAAAATGGTGTTTCTTCACTTTTATCATCAACTTTATCATTGGTGAAATTTACCTAAGGTGTTCTCCATATAATTGCTACGTTCCCCACCTTGATATTTTGATTCTTAAGAGTTTCACTTGTGGGTCATTTTTCTTTCCAAAACTATCTCAAATGATTGATTTCGACTGTTATATTTTTAGGCGGTTTGCTTTCTTTTATAAGGGTGATGTCATCGGTATCACTATTTTAAAAATCAGCAGGAGCATAAGCCTCTCGATGTTCCTTGAGGCGAATCACTAAAAAAATGCCTCGAGGCTTAAGCCTCAGTGATGGAATTTGAGGCTTACACCACAAAGGGTTGAGGCGCTACGCCTTGCGGCTCACTGAGTCAAAGCGGCAAGGTGGGGCAGTGGTTTTAGGCACGTATAAACAACAAAGTTACAAAAAAAAGGATTATTTGTTACTTGCAACTAAAAGATAAAATTATAAAACCCTAAGTCTCCTCTTTTAGCCCCGATGTTTTTTTTGTTTTTATTTGCTTTTTGTAACTTTTTTTTATATTGGCTTTATTATTTGTTTAAGTTTTTACGGATAGAACTTCATTTCTTATATTTAGCCCTTTTTTATTTAAATCTTTATGTTTATAGGTTTCTTATATGTTTTTAATGCTAAATCGAACATAATGTAAAATAAAATGTTAAGCCCCTGTTTTGACATTCCAACGATGGGGGAGAACGAGTTGAGATGGATCAAAGGTGAGAAGGGGGTATTCTCAGTGAGTTGATTCTATGTTGGGTTGCACGGCAGCAATAATCTTAGAGTTTATTTCCCTTGGAAGCAAGTTTGGAAGGCTAAGGTGTGACACCCCGACTAATTAAATTCCGGGTAGCTACTCCTTTATTAAATTAATACAAAATGACAAGTTTGTTCAGTTAACAGCGTCACTGTCGAAAACATTTTAATAATTACTAACCACCTAGTATTTAAAAAGTGAGTTGTCAAATTTTAAGTTAAATCTGATTAATATGCAATAAGTGAATTATAAAAGAAATACATAACCATACACGATACGGTCTCGATAGAGTTACCAACAAATAATAATGAGTCTGGAGGAAATACTCCTCACAACAATCCCAATACTGAAATAAATGAAACAAGTCTGCATCCAGAATTAATTACAAACCAATATCTGAATAACTGAAATATAAAATGTCTCTAAGGAAAATGGGCGACATTACCTACATGGTGTCCTTGTGGTTGGGAACCTAAAAAGGTTTTTATAAAAATAGATTTGAAAGCGAACGGGTTAGAGCCCGAATGTGGAGAACAACAAGTGATTTGATAACATTAAAACAATGAATGCAAAATACATGTTAGGACGTGCTCTCGCATGAAATACTCACCTCTCGACTAATTGTGCACTCCTAACGTACCGTACCCATTTAAGTGATCCTCATACCTATCTAGAACAAAATGAATTCTAACCTTTCTACTCGATTCGTACTTAAACCCAACACCATAATTAAAATAGAGAGTTTCACTATAATACTCGAATTCTCAATTATTAGTAATACAACTCACTACACGTTATCCCTTTTTATCTTCAGCGATTATTACAATAACTACACTTCTCAATTTAAACATGAAAGTTCTTTTCACTTAACTGTATATTATTCACGTCATAAATATACAATACTAGCACCCCGAGACTAAGTTGCGGTGCACACATACTCTGCTATCCCATCCCGGTACATCACGTACATGAAGATCACGCATTCCGAATCTCTTAGGAATTGTGCTCAGATAATAGCAAATCACAAACAATGGAGGCGAACATAGTTCACATCACATTGGTCACGCACATACCTACGCTCCCATGATAAGCACACATATTAACTTCACAATAAGTCCTTCTCTGACCTATGTCCTAGAGGTACCAATCCAAATCCCCCCGTAGGCACACAAAGATTAGATGGCCCTAAACGAACGCAAACCTCCCGTGATAGCAAGTATGGTAGGTATGTCATACACATGTAATCATATATACGAAGCATGCACACGTATTGGAAATTACCGTATTTTCATTAGTGGTATACATCTAGCCCCTATACCAACTTTTACTGTTACACAATCACATGTCCCCGGTTATATGTATTTAAGTCATCAATTATCCTCGCATCGAGATTAGTCACTCGCGTCCTAATCCACAAATTCTATTTGGTTCAAGCCACTCTTCTATATGTTACTTCTAAAGATATCCCAAATCTCCCAAATATACCAATTAGTTAACAAGGTAAAGTTATCTCATCAAATAAATAAGGTTACGGAACTCTAGAAATCAATTCAGGCCAAAAAGGCCATTCTGTCAACTCGTTAGAAGTCTCATTCGAACGAGGTCGTTCGAACGAAAAGGGCATCGAACTAGGGTTCATTCGAACGAAAGGCATAAAACGAACTTCCCCCTCATTAAAAGGAAAACTCTCACCTTGTTAGAATCTCATTCGAACGACCTGGGCAGGTCTTCTAACGAGATGGCTGTTTCGAGCCCATAATTTCTAAATCATTTTTCCTCAAACTTCCTCTTCTCAAAACTCATCCAAAAATTAACCCAACAGTGTTCTAAGGTTCCTAAACATTACTAAACATTATTAGGTCGTTTCTTAACATATTTATGGGGTCAAATATTCCTAAATAACATGAAAGCATCATCAATCCCCAATTTTACCACAAACCCTATGGGTATGAACTCAAAATTTCATATCTTCAATTTTCACATCATAAATCCGTTTTTACATCATAATAATTTGTGTTCCTCATAGTACAATCACCTGATACCTATCTACATGCAATTCCTATAACATCTCATGAATTTCTCTTTCAAATTTCAAGGGTTTTCATCAAATACCCAATATAAATCAATTTTTATCAATTCTAAGCATGGAAGAAATATTCGCTTAAAATTAACTTAATTAAACCACTTGCCTCGGATTGTTCTCTGAATTTGATGTTGAATGTTGGATGTTGTTCTCTCTTCCTCTACAATTTCTCCCAAGGTTGAAGGTTGAAGATGATGGTTATGGTTTTCTCTTTGGGGAACCTCTCCTAACTTCCTCCTATAACTCCCGTAGCCCTCTAATCAGTTAAGTGCTGGTAATGGCTTAGTGGGTTATTAAATATCCCATATTTGATTCCCAAAATTCGTTGGTCAATATTCCCCATATTTCAAAATTACTAAAATACCCTTTTAAGTTGCCGATATGGCCCGAAAATGCCCCGGGACCCAAACTAAACCCCCGACTAGTGTTTTCTGACTATTTCGACCCTTTCGGGCACATTGGCACACTCAAAATGACCATTCGGTTGATAAAAACAAAATTTACATTTTAATTCAAATATTTACATTCCTAACATAACTGTCACGCGCGTTCCAACAAATTTTCCCAAATTGCCGTATTTCAGTCTCGCGACAATTTTAATATTTTCAATATTCATATTTTCCCATATATACACATTTAATTTAATTAATCCTGTAAATAAATATCAGTAAAAGTACGGGGTATTACATACTTCCCCCTAATAACAAAATTTTGTCCCGAAATTCAGAACTAGAAAGTACCTAGTAAAAACAACTCTGGATAACGTTTGCGCATCTCATCCTCGTGCCCCCATGTGGACTCCTCGGAATTATGATGCCTCCACTGAACACGTACCAACGGTACTATCTTTAACCGCAGTTTCCGCTCACTTCGATCCAAAATAGTAATCGGCCCCTCCTCGTAGGAGCTATCAGGCGGGAGATCGATGTCCTCCAAAGCAATGTGAGTATGAGCCAAATCATCCCTAAGATATTTCATTAGTGAGGAAATATGAAACACATCATTAATCTTATGCAAATGCTCCGGTAACCCAAGTCTATATGCAACGGACCCAATCCGCTCGATGATAGGAAACGGCCCCACATATCTCGGTGCTAGTTTCATCTTCTTCCCGAAATGCATAATCCCCTTCATAGGAGATACTCTGAGTAAAACTTCGTCCCCCACATTGAACTTGATTAGGCATAAATTCTTCACATTTATCCCCTTAATTTCGGTATTTTTATGATTTCGTGCGGTGTAAATAGATTGGATTTGGCTTATATTTATGCTACTAACCCTTTTTGGCAAGTATTCCGTATTTTGTGTATCTCTTATGTGTTTTACAGGTATTTCATGCAAGGTAGTGCCAAAGAGAACTCAAAACAGTGAAAGAAAACCAAGAAACGGGGAGTAAAGGGCATTTTCGTAATTTTGCAGCCTTATTCCGGAGGTGAGGCCAACTTGAAAGTTAAAGATATTTCAACTACAAGAATACTGGAAAAAACGTCACCTCAATCGGAGTCCGGGTGTGAAAGTTATGAGCAGTCAAAGATAGAAGAAATAGTCAAATAAAGAGGGGACCGGTCCGCCCAGAAATTAAAAGAACCGGTCCGCTGTGCAAATTCCAGTAGACCTCGGATCTAAAGCAAACCGAAGAAGGAAGAAATTAAAATAACCGGTCCTCCCTGGGACCGGTCCGCCCCAGAAATAAAAGAACCGGTCCGCATTCAAGGCAAACCGGTCCGGAGGAGGATAGGACCGTTCCGGATCAAGGCAAACCGGTCCGAAGGAGGAGGGGACCGGTCCGGCTGTCGCAGTTTTAATTTGCTATTTTTCCTCTAATGGAAAGTCCTAGTGCTGCTAAAACTCTTGGAGTCTTGTACGGTATATAAACCCATTTTATTATCATTATTTGCACGGGGAATTAATATAATTTTCCACTATTTCTGTAAAACCCTAGTTTTTAAGGTAGATTACAATTTTAATTCCAAGAGTGAAGATTATTCAGATTTCTGTGATTACAACTGTTCTTAATTGCTGCTTTTACTACTTGGGTAAGATTAAGAGATAATTTTCTTCAATCCAATTTCCTTTCTACATCACTTTAGAAATTTTCTTTAGTTTAATCATGATTTCCTGCAATCTAACAATTATTTTCATTACTTTGAGCATGTTAGGCTAGGTTTTTAAAGGTTGGGATGCATGAACCCAATCCGATGTAATTTATCTATGTAGAAACTAGGGTTTGAATTGAAGTTTGAATGAATCGTGTTGTGTAGTTGTCACAACCATCATAGACCTTTTTACCTTGGTTGACCCTAGGTAACTGTGCTGTTTAAGGATGTGATGCTCGTGTATCTATTGCGACACTGCTTTACTCATCCTGTGATTATGTATGATGCGGGCTTGAACCTCATATATGTAATGCTTGGGACTACTAAAGACCGGGTTCAATTAAATTTCTAATTCAAAATTCTAGCATTCTATATGGTAAATCTACTAGGGTTTGGGGGATTGTATTCCCAACCTGTTTTTCCTTCATTCTTGTTAAGTCATTTTTAATTAGTTAATTTTGCTCACATAGTTAATCCAGTAGTTTAATTTAGTTTGCAGTTAGTTAATTAGTCATTTCCCATCTCAATCATCTTTTTATTTCTTTTTAGAGTCAGAGTTAGGGTTAACCGTCTTACCTTTGTCGTCACGTTCACTCGTCCTAGTTCCCTGAGGATTCGATACCCAGACTAGCCGCTATATTCCATAAGAGTGTAGTTAAACTTTAGGTTTTTGTATTGTGGTCGGAAGCCAATAACAACGATTAGAGTATTTACACGGACGCTCGGTTTCCACCTCGATCAAAATGGCGCCGTTGCCGGGGAACTAGGTAGACGTAGGATTAGATCGAGTTAATCCAAAACTTTGACCAAAAATTTCCAAAAATCCAAAAACATAAAAAAAAAAAAATCCAAAAAAAAAAAAAAATTGAAAAAAATCCAAAAAGATTCACAATTGTCATCTCTCCTGAGCTTAATGCAAAATTCTGAAACCACTTCCACACCTCATAATACTCCAACCAATATTCACGAAAACCCTATCGTGGAGTATAACCCAGACAGTCCCCACACCCCAAACGTCCCACAATTCTGGATCCCACCTCCCACACCGTCACACTCAATCTCTAGCAACACTCCTTTCTCCTTCGTAGGACACACTTCGCGCACACCTAGTGAGATCACCGAATCGTCAAGTGAGATAGAGATGTCGCAATATAGCAATGCAGCTACCGGTGAGGAAGAGCCTCCGTACCTCCCGTTGAGAGAATTCTTATACCCCGAGCGCACTGTCACTCCGGGATGCATTATACTCCCGTATAATGCCGGGCAATTTCGTTTCAAAAATGGGATGATCCAGATGCTCCCCCAGTATCACGGGATGGAATCTGAAAAGCCATATCTCCATATCCGGGAATTTGAGGAAGTGTGCGCGACTCTCAATGATCAAACTTGCTGACAAGAGGTGATTCGCCTCAAACTCTTCCCCTTCTCACTCAAGGATAAAGCTAAGACCTGGCTATGGTCTTTACCTCCGAGCTCGATTCCATCTTGGAACGAGTTACAATCTAGATTTCTCAAGAAGTTCTTTCCACCACATCGAACAATCTCCATAAAGGCTCAGATTCAATCGTTCAGGCAATTAATAATGAGCCATTCCATCGATGTTATGAGCGTTTCAATGAGTTAACTGCTTCGTGCCCCCATCATGGATTTGATACAGCTCAAATAATTTCCTTCCTTTATAATGGGTTGAACCTTAACTCCAAGCAACTCATTGAAACCATGGGTAGTGGTCCGTTTATCGAACTAGACTACCACGATGCTGAGCTTCACCTGAGGTATGTCGCAGAGACTACCCAATCATGGGATATTTCTGATCCTAATGCTCAGAATGAAAATCGTCAAGCGACCACCACTCCATCGGCGTCCAACCTATACCATGTAGATAAGACCTCTGTGTCGAACAGTCGGTTGGACACTCTTGAGAAAGGATTTCGAGATTTATGCGAGGTAGTTGGATCTATCAAGAATCCCGTCGAAAAGGTGTGTGTGATTTGTGAGGCGGGACATTCAACTGAGGAATGCCTGACGATACCCGCCTGCAAAGTAATGTTGCAGGAGCAAGTTAGTGGGATAGGAGGCTTTAAGGGTAATTTCGGTGCCCCGCACGGGAATTCATACAACCCTTCGTGGAAAAACCATCCCGGTTTTAGCTACGGGCAACAACATGCCGCAATGAACCCTCCTTCGCATGTTGCCCCTCCGCCTCCACAACAATTTCAACAAGATCCACACATGCAAGGACATGTGCAAGCACCACCACCTCACGGAAATTATATCCCGCCACAGTGGAGAACTCTCGAGGATACTGTGAATCAATTCATCGCAAGCCAGACCGCAAACAATGCCAAATATGATCGTCTAATTGGCGACATAAATGCGACTCTGTCACAAATACAATCCTCATTGAGTTTTCAAGAGAAGGGAAAGTTTCCTGCCCAGGGCCAAAGACCTCTCCAAGGTCAAACTAGTGTTAGCTCGACACCCCACGACCATCCTGAGCAATGTAGCGCAATCACCACTCTACGTAGTGGGAGGGTAGTTGATTTATCACCTCCTCCACACGACACAACAAAAGATAAGGAGATTTCGCCCGGCACGCAAGAGGCCGAAGATGTCCCCTTGAACGAGAGTGATGAGGAAGACACTAGTGAGCCTGAGGTGGTAGTGAAACCACCCTCCGCAGCACCATTTCCTCGAAGATTGATTTCCACTCAAAAAGGGACTCCACGTGATGAAGTGCTAGAAGTACTTAAGCAAGTAAAGCTAAAGTTGCCCTTCCTTGATGCCATAAAGCAAATTCCAGCCTACGGCAAAGTTATCAAAGATTTGTTGACGGTAAAAAGGACAATGAAGGTTAAAAAGAATGTCTTTCTAGCTCAGAACGTGAGTTCCATCCTACTAAATGATCTCCCGCCTAAATTCAAAGATCCCGGTGCACCCACCATATCATGCATCATTGGAGATAATAAAATTGAGAAAGCCTTACTTGACTTGGGAGAAAGTGTAAACGTACTTCCTTACTCCATTTATAGGCAACTTGACTTGGGCGACCTCAAGCCCACAAAGGTCACTCTCCAACTAGCGGATCGAACCGTGAAGATTCCACGAGGCATAATTGAGGACGTGATCGTCCAAGTTGACACCTTCTACTTTCCGGTAGATTTGGTCATTTGGGACACGGAGCCCTCCTTTACCTCAAGCAACCATGTCCCTATCATCCTGGGGCGCCCGTTCTTAGCTACGGCTAATGCAATCATCAACACTAGGAATGGGCGAATGCAACTCACTTTTGGGAACATGACTTTAGAGACCAACATCTTCCATATCACCCAACAGAAAGGGGAAGAAGATGATCTTCACGCGGTGAGTTCTATAAATGAGATCATAGAGGAATACAACGAGGAGAATTATTGTGGAGACACCTTAGGATCATCTTTAATGATAAATCACGAGAATAAAGGGTCTCACAAGAGAGAGTCGTTAGGAGTGTGCCCTATTTCACCAAGTAACGGTGGTAGTTGTGACACAGAGAGAAAAGTGGAAGAGAGGTGGGTAGTGACCGCAATAGAACGAGAGAGAGAGGGGTTAGAAGAGAGACAAATGGTGGAGTTAGAGATCGAGCAAGTTAAAGAGGACGTAGGCACCACGAGAGAGAGAGATCTAGGGGACATGAGCATGGAAGAATTTGAAAAAGAATGTGGTCCGGTGGATGAGAGCCTTAACGACCAAGTCCAATTTCTATTGGACTCATGTAGTTATTTAGGAGAGAGCGAGTGGAAAGATAAAATTGATGAGTTTCTTCGCAATGACCATCCACCCATACCATTTGATGGACCAAAGGCGATAGAGGAGAAAAGTTGTGTGTCGTCCGACTTAGATCCCGACCCATGCAGTCCAAAAACTGAAAGAAAATTAGGAATCCCCTCCGAGTCGGTGCACGCAAGCTATGTTGTGAGTAAGCATCATGAGGATCCCTTTCTGAATAGTCACGATGAGTCTCCTGCCCTATCATTTAGCTATGGGAGAGGTCCCAACTTATTTCGATTGTTGGATTATAATCATAGGACGGGAGAGACGAGGAGAGCATCGAACCCCGTGAGTGGGGTCGGGTGAGTTTGTGGAGAGATGAGTGGTCGTCGCACCCCCGACGCGTATGGGGTGATTTCTAGTGTATTGTTGAGTCATGTGTCAGGGTCATTTAGTGTCTTTATGCATTTTAAATATTTGTTTGTTTTATTTTTCCGCACTTTTCATTCGCTTTGAGTTAGATTTTAGTCCTTTTTTCTTGAGGACAATGCAAAAGTCTAAGTTAGGGGGGGTCACAAGTGCGTATTTCTAAAACTTCACAAATTTTTCAAAATGCCCGGAAATTTCCAAAAAAATCATAAAATTTTGAAAAATCCAAAAATATTTTTGTTCAAAATAAATAAAAGTTGGAATTCAAATTTTTCAAAACTATCATTAAAAGTCAAATTGAAGTCTCAAGTTGTAAAAATTCAACATACACAAAGCCGAAATGGACCAAAGATGGAAATTGTGCGAAAATTGACGACTTAACGAATAAGTGTGGAGATTAACAAACCCGGTGAGATTCGAGCCTATCACTTTTTGTGAGTTTTTAAATCAATCCGAGTTAATTGTTAACTCAAAGTTCTTTTTAGAAGCTAATAAGTTGTCAAGGATCTCAATTCTTTCATTTTGATCGGTTTTGAAAAATGTGTGCAATATTGCCTTGAAAAACGTGCCAAATTAGTCTCTAAACTTAAATTCACCTCAAAACGCATATGGTAAGCAATTGGCAATTCGGACAATGAAGTAGGCCATCGTTTGTCACCCCAAAAATATTGGACAGAAAAAAAAAGCAAAAAATTACCCTTTTGCAACCCAAATTGAGCCGAATAATTTTCCCTTTCGTTTGATAACCCGAAAAACCCCATCTGGCCCGGAATTGTGAAAAATGAAAAAAATTCAGAATTTAAATCCGAAAAGTGCAACAAAAAGGGGCAAGAGAAAAAAATAAATATGCTCAAAAAAAATAGTGAGAAAAGAAAAGAAGTGAAAAACAGAAAAAATAGAGAAAAAGAAGAAAAAATGAGCAATAGCCTAGAAAAAGCACCAATGGACATCATAAATAACTTTTCCAATTCCAACCTTCCCTACCATTTTCATTTTACCCAATACACCTTTAACCCGAAAAAGTCCTAACCGAGTCTAAATTGCAAAATTGGTTACCGCGTGGAGAGATAATACACCAAAAGATAATAAAAGAGATTGAATGCATGAATAAGAGGAAATGTTCCCGTTTTTAAAACCGTAATCCGTTGATGGGATCCTTTCACCATGAAATTTCCGTCTTTTTAATTGTATGCGTGATTTTGCGTCCATTATATTTACTCTTTATATCACGCATACCGAGAGAAAAGCCATATTCCGAGTGGTTCGTTTGAGAGAGCTTCCCGTGAGAATTTGAAATCAAAACGAATTTTCGGATAAGTAACGTAATGATCAATCGATGGAAATTGGCGGTTATATTTCCGGCTTCGCACACACACACTATGGTTTGAGACTTGTAAATATGACTTAATGATGACTATTTTTTGGAAAAGTTTGAATTATACAATTTTTGGTTATTTTGACGTTCTTTGAGTCGAATTTTGTTGGTATATTCTCTGCAAACCCTCACGAGACACAACTCATCCCACTAGGGTAACCTAGGGGTTTAAAGGCTTGTTGCATACGCTAAATGCAATCGCTTGCCCACAAAAAAGGTATTATATCCTAATAAAATGTGATTTTCAAGAGTTAACCTTTGCTAGGATTCTTTTACATTGCTCGGGACGCGCAAAGTTCTAAGTTAGGGGGATTTGATTAGGCATAAATTCTTCACATTTATCCCCTTAATTTCGGTATTTTTATGATTTCGTGCGGTGTAAATAGATTGGATTTGGCTTATATTTATGCTACTAACCCTTTTTGGCAAGTATTCCGTATTTTGTGTATCTCTTATGTGTTTTACAGGTATTTCATGCAAGGTAGTGCCAAAGAGAACTCAAAACAGTGAAAGAAAACCAAGAAACGGGGAGTAAAGGGCATTTTCGTAATTTTGCAGCCTTATTCCGGAGGTGAGGCCAACTTGAAAGTTAAAGATATTTCAACTACAAGAATACTGGAAAAAACGTCACCTCAATCGGAGTCCGGGTGTGAAAGTTATGAGCAGTCAAAGATAGAAGAAATAGTCAAATAAAGAGGGGACCGGTCCGCCCAGAAATTAAAAGAACCGGTCCGCTGTGCAAATTCCAGTAGACCTCGGATCTAAAGCAAACCGAAGAAGGAAGAAATTAAAATAATCGGTCCGCCCTGGGACCGGTCCGCCCCAAAAATAAAAGAACCGGTCCGCATTCAAGGCAAACCGGTCCGGAGGAGGATAGGACCGGTCCGGATCAAGGCAAACCGGTCCGGGGGAGGAGGGGACCGGTCCGGCTGTCGCAGTTTTAATTTGCTATTTTTCTTCTAATGGAAAGTCCTAGTGCTGCTAAAACTCTTGGAGTCTTGTAGGGTATAAACCCATTTTATTATCATTATTTGCACGGGGAATTAATATAATTTTCCATTTTTTTCTGTAAAACCGTAGTTTTGAAGGTAGATTACAATTTTAATTCCAAGAGTGTAGATTATTCAGATTTCTGTGATTACAACTGTTCTTAATTGCTGCTTTTACTACTTGGGTAAGATTAAGAGCTAATTTTCTTCAATCCAATTTCCTTTCTACATCACTTTACAAATTTTCTTTAGTTTAATCATGATTTCCTGCAATCTAACAATTGTTTTCATTACTTTGAGCATGTTAGGCTAGGTTTTTAAAGGTTGGGATGCATGAACCCAATCCGATGTAATTTATCTATGTAGAAACTAGGGTTTGAATTGAAGTTTGAATGAATAGTGTTGTGTAGTTGTCACAACCATCGTAGACCTTTTTACCTCGGTTGACCCTAGGTAACTGTGATGTTTAAGGATGTGATGCTCGTGTATCTATTGCGACACTGCTTTACTCATCCTCTGATTATGTATGATGCGGACTTGAACCTCATATATGTAATGCTTGGGAGTACTAAAGACCGGGTTCAATTAAATTTCTAATTCAAAATTCTAGCATTCTATATGGTAAATCTACTAGGGTTTGGGGGATTGTATTCCCAACCTGTTTTTCCTTCATTCTTGTTAAGTCATTTTTAATTAGTTAATTTTGCTCACATAGTTAATGCAGTAGTTTAATTTGGTTTGCACTTAGTTAATTAGTCATTTCCCATCTCAATCACCTTTTTATTTCTTTTTAGAGTCAGAGTTAGGGTTAACCGTCTTACCTTTGTCGTCACGTTCACTCGTCCTAGTTCCCTGAGGATTCGATACTCAGACTAGACGCTATATTCCATAAGAGTGTAGTTAAAATTTAGGTTTTTGTATTGTGGTCGGAAGCCAATAACAACGATTAGCGTATTTACATGGACGCTCGGTTTCCACCTCGATCAGAACTCCCTGAAGAACCTCTTCGCATCAGCATAGCTCTTCTGCTGATCCTGAGCTACCCGAATGTGAATCCGTATCAATTCTATCATTGTCTCCCACCTCTAACCAACATGCTGGGGAACGACAACGTCTACAATACAACACCTCAAATGGAGCCATGCCAATGGTGAATTGGTAGGAGTTATTGTAAGCAAACTCCACCAGTGAAAGATACTGCTCCCATCCACCCCCAATGTCAATGATGCACATACGCAACATGTCCTCCAACATCTGATTTGCACGCTCGTTTTGCCCATCGATCTGTGGGTGATAAGCCTCCTAAAAACTCTCCCAAAACCGTGAAACAAATATCTTGTCTTGGTCAGACACGATATTTAGGGGCACATGGTGAAGTATCACTATTTCTACAATAAAAATCTAGGCATATTGTCCCGTAGTGTAGTCCGTCCTTATGGGTAGAAAATGAGCGACTTTGGTTCACCTATCCACATTGACCCAAATGGAGTCGTGACCGCTCTGTGACATAGGTAACCCCATAATAAAATCCATGGAGATGCTCTCCCACATCCACATCGGGACCTCTAATGGCTGTAGAAGTCCTACCGGTCTCTGATGATACACTTTTACCAGCTGACAAGTGATGCATTTAGAAACAAACACAACAATATCTCTCTTCATCCCGCTCCACCAATACTTTCGTCTCATATCTTGGTACATTTTATCCCCATCGGGATGTAATGTGAACCGTGAGCCGTGCGACTCTGCCATCACCTCATCTCGCAAGTCTTCCCCTTCCGGAATGACTAGTCTCCCATTGAAGCGTAATCCCCCGTTTGAGCTAACGTTATAGGACTCGTTTCCCTCTGCTAGTAATCGAACTATCTGCTCCTGACAGAACGAGTCATTTCCCTCTGCCTTCACCACCTTCGTGACAATCTGAGGTGTAACTGTCATCACATACATGAACGATCGGGCCACTGCATCCTAGTGTCCCAACTCCTTCCACTTAGCCTTCCACACCTCAGCCACCTCATCTACTGGCCTACGGTTCAATGCGTCTGCTACCACGTTATCCTTCCCCGGGTGATATTGGATATCGAACTGATAATTCTTCACAAACTCAAGCCACCTCCGTTCCCGCATATTCAACTCCTTCTGCGTGAATAGGTACTATAGGGACTTGTGGTCCGTGAACAATCGAAACTTTTCCCCAGAAGATAATGTCTCCAAATTCGAAGGGAAAATACCACTGCCGCTAACTCCAAGTCATGGGTGGGGTAATTCTTCTCATGAGGATTAAAATTAAAGGAAGCATAAGCTATGGCCTGACTCTCCTGCTGCAATACACCTCCAAGTCCTTGTAAGGACGCATCGGTGTAGACTAGATACTCAACTCCCGGTCTCGACAATGCTAACACAGGTGCTGAGGTCAACTTTTCCTTCAACTCATCGGATGCCAACTGACACGCATCATTCCAAATGAATGGCACACCCCGAATAAACCTCCTGTAGTATTCTACTAGGACCAAGAAACTATGGATTTCAGTCGGTGTCGTGGGCTGTCCCCACTCACTCACTGCGGATACCTTCCCAGGATCAACAGTATTCCCCGGTCTGAAATGATATGCCCCAAAAACTGAACCTCCTTCAGCTAAAACCCGCACTTCTCATACTTTGCATACAGCTCGTTCTGGCATAGCGTCTGCAAAACCTACCTCAAATGCTCGGCGTGCTCCTCTTCTGTCTGGGAGTAAAGCAGAATGTCATCGATGAAGATAATGACGAACTGGTATAGGAACTCTCTAAACACCCTATTCATCAAGTCCATAAACACGGTTGGAGCGTTAGTCAAGCCAAAAGGCATAACCCAAAACTCGTAGGAACCATATCTCGTTAGAAAGCAGTCTTCGAGACGTCCTCTTCCCTAATACGCAACTGATGGTATCTTGATCACAAATCAATCTTTGAGAAGAAAGAATCTCCTCTCAGCTGGTCGAATAAGTCATCGATTCGGGGCAACGAATACTTATTCCGTATCGTGACCTTATTCAACTCTCGGTAATCCACACACAACCTCAACGATCCATCCCTCTTCTTTACGAACAATACAGGGGCACCCCACGACGAAGTACTCCTCCGGATAAACCCCTGACCCAACAACTTCTCAATCTGATCTCGTAACTCTCTCATCTCAGCTGGAACCATACGATAAGGTGCGCGGGCAATAGGCCGAGTGCCCGACGTCAAATCGATCACAAAATCTATCTCTCTACTCGGAGGTAGTCCAGGTATATCCTGAAATACATCGGCAAACTCTCGAACAATTGGAATCGAATCAAGTGGTATCACCACTTCCTTAGAGATCTCCTCCTCTATATAATACAAATGAGTGGACGATCCTCCCTCAAGGCTAGGCATTGCCACTAAGAACATCTCGTGCCCGGGAATGGCAAAGATAATACTCCTACTAAAATAGTCAATCATGGCTCGGTACACAACTATCCAATCCATACCAATAATGGCATCATACTCGGTCGTCTATAACACTAACATATCCGCAGATAAGGTAAACCTCCCGATCTCTGTACCCACGCCTCTACATATAAAGGAAATCACGGAACACCTACTCAAAGGTGAATCTACACAAGTAACCGTGCTCTCGGCGATGTCTAACAACCCAATGGTGCGTGTAAATCTCATAGCAATGAAACAATGTGTGGCCCCCATGTCAAATAAAATGCGCCCCAGAGTACCCTGAATAGAGAACATACCCTCAATGGCCGGAGGATCCTGTGAGGCTATGGCATGCTGTAGCTGATACAATCTCCCATACTGAAGCTGTCCCTGCTGAACTGGGACCGCTGGAATGGGTGGTAATGCTGCCATCTGTGGTGGTGCTGGGAAGGCGGCGGGAAACATAGGCCTCTATGGCTCTTGTCGAGCACCCTGCTACTGCTGCTGTGGGGCGCTGCCCTTATCAGGACAATCTTAGCATTTATAGCCGATCTTGCCACAAACATAACCCCTCCTCAGGAAGTGTCCCCTCGCTATCCCTACTGCCCTCGGCCTTGGTGGCCATTACCATTCCTCCCCTAGCCATACTGGCCTTGCTGAAACTGCTGCTGCCGCCCATTCTGACCTTGCAGGCCCTGATGACCGTTCGAACCCTGATGGACCTACCTGAAACCTCCCTATCCATTTATGAAATGCCCCAATCTGAATCTCTTAGGTTCCCCCTGTTGGGAACCCTTATCACCCTGCCTATGTTGTCCCTGAGCAAATTGTGCCCCACTGGCACCATTTCCCCCAGTCCTGCCCTGATGGCTGGACTCTCCTGATCACTTGCTCTCAGATATGTGAAAGCGGTGATCCTGGCAGTGTAGCAGTGCGGTGTTAACCCCGTCGGAATAGGTGGCCAACGAGAGATTCCCCAACAAATGCTGACGAATCCTCCAAGTCAATCCATCTGTGAATTTTTTAATCTTCTTCGCCTCAGTCGGTATTTCATCCCGAACAATGTTCAGTAAATTAGTGAATTCAGCCTCATACTCGACCATAGTCTTTCCCTCCTGCTTGAGGTTCATCAGTTTCCTCATTTCCGTGTGAACAGCTGATGGAAAATATTTGCGGTCGAACCGCACCCAAAACTCCTGTATAGTGAGAGTATCCCTCTCCTCGGCGGTGGTAATGGACTCCCACCACTCTAATGCAGCTCCCACTAGCTTAAAAGTAGTTATTATTTTCTTCTGAACATCGGTGCACTCATACATCCTCAAGTGCCTCTGAATATCTTTCCTCCACTGACTAGAAACCACAACACCGGAGCTACCTGCAAACTCCGGAGGGTGTGCTTTTTGAAAAGCATCAAGAATGCATTCCCAAGTAGATGGGAATGCATGTGCCTGAACTGGCGCTGCAACCGGCGCCTAGGGTGGTGCCTATTGTACAACGGCTAGAGCGGCATTTACCTCTTGGGCTACCATATCTGCAACCTCGGCGGCATTCATGGTCCCCTGTAGTGGCGCTGGCTGTGGCTCTTGCTGTGCATTCCTAGGAACTCGTTGCGCACGTCGTGGAGGCATCTGAAATAAGAGTAAAGACTATAAGTTCACAGTTATAAACTCAAAATAGATGAAGAGCGAAGCATACACAAAAGAATACAACAATCCTAAAATACAGGGCTCTACATCAAAGAAAGCTCAGTGGAAACATAATAAGTTGTACGGATTCTAAGGACACTAGAACCTGATGCTCTGATACCACCTGTGACACCCCCGACTAATTAAATACCGGGTATCTACTCCTTTATTAAATTAATACAAAATGTCTAGTTGGTTCAGTTAATAACATCACTATCGAAAACATTTTAATAATCACTAACCACCTAGTATTTAAAAAGTGAGTTGTCAAATTTTAAGTTAAATCTGATTAACATGCAATAAGTGAATTATAAAAGAAATACATAACCATACACGATACGGTCTCAATAGAGTAACCAACAAATAATAATGAGTCTGGAGGAAATACTCCTCGCAACAATCCCAATACTGAAATAAATGAAACAAGTCTGCATCCTGAATTAATTACAAACCGATATATGAATAACTGAAATATAAAATGTCTCTAAGGATAATGGGAGACATTCCCTACAATTGATAAAACTGAACATGGAGTCAAGACTAGAAAAGGAGGCGTCTACTGTCAAATCCCTGTAACTTCCACAACAACTACAGCTCATCACCTGAATAGAATTTCTATGAATGGTGTCCTTGTGGCTGGGCACCTAAAAAGGTTTTTACAAAAATAGATTTGAAAGAAAACGGGTCAGAGCCCGAATGTGGAGAATATTTTAAAAATAGCAAGTGATTTAATAAAATTAAAATAATGAACGCAAAATACATGTTAGGATGCGCCCTCAAATGAAATACTCACCTCTCGACTAATTGTGCACTCCTAACGTACCATACCCATTTAAGTGATCCTCATATCTATCTAGACCAAAATGAATTCTAACCTTTCTACTCGATTCGTACTTAAATCCAACACCATAATTAAAATAGAGAGTTTCACTATAATACTCGGATTCTCAATTATTAGCCATACAATTCACTATAGGTTATCCCTTTTTATCTTCAGTGATTATTACAATAATTACACTTCTCAATTTAAACATGAAAGTTCTTTTCATTTAACCGTATATTATTCACGTCATAAATATACAATACTATCACCCCGTGACTAACCTGCGGTGCACACATACTCTGCTATCCCATCCTGGTACATCACGTACATAAGGATCACGCATTCCGAATCTCTCAGGAATCGTTCTCAAATAATAGCATATCACAAACAATGGAGGCGAACATAGTTCACATCACATGGGTCATGCATATACCTACGCTCCCATGATCAACAGACTTATTAACTTCACAATAAGCCCTTCTCTGACCTATGTCCTCGAGGTACCAAGCCAAATCCCCCCCGTAGGCACACAAAGATTAGATGGCCCTAAACGAACGCAAACCTCACGTGATAGCAAGTATGGTAGGTATGTCATACACATAAAATCATCTATACTAAGCATGCACACATCTTAGAAATTACCATATTTTCATTAGTGGTATACATATAGACCTTATACCAACTTTTACTGTTACACAATCACATGTCCCCGGTTATATGTATTTAAGTCATCAATTATCCTCACATCGAGATTTGTCACTCGCGTCCTAATCCACAAATTCTATTTGGTTCAAGCCAGTCTTCTATATGTTACTCCTAAAGATATCCCAAATCTCCCAAATATACCAATTAGTTAACAAGGTAAAGTTATCTCATCAATTAAATAAGGCTATGAAACTCTAGAAATCAATTTAGGCCAAAAAGGCCATTCTGTCAACTCGTTCGAACGAGGTCGTTCGAACGAGAGTTCGTTCGAACGAAAAGGGCATCGAAAGAGGGTTCGTTTGAACAAAAGGCATCGAACGAACTTACCCCTCATTAGAAGGAAAACTGTCACCTCGTTAGAATCTCGTTTGAACGAGCTCGTTCGAATGACTTGGGCAGGTCTTCTAACGAGATGGCAGTTTCGAGCCCAGAATTTCCAAATCGTTTTTCCTCAAACTTCCTCTTCTCAAAACTCATCCAAAAATTATCCCAACAGTTTTTTGAGGTTCCTAAACATTACTAAACATTCTTAGGTCATTTCTTAACATATTTATGGGGTCAAATATTCCTAAATATCATGAAATCATCATCAATACCCAATTTTACCCCAAACCCTATGAGTATGAACTCAAAATTTCATATCTTCAATTTTCACATCATAAATCCGTTTTTACATCATAATAAGTTGTGTTCCTCATAGTACAATCACCCAATACCTATCTACATGCAATTCCTATAACATCTCATGAATTTGTCTTTCAAATTTCAAGGGTTTTCATCAAATACCCAATATAAATCAATTTTTATCAATTCTAAGCATGGAAGAAACATTCGCGTGAAATTAACGTAATTAAACCACTTGCTTCGGATTTTTCTCTGAATTTGATGTTGAATGTTGGATGTTGTTCTCTCTTTCTCTACAATTTCTCCCAAGGTTGAAGGTTGAAGATGATGGTTACGATTTTCTCTTTTGGGAACCTCCCCTAACTTCCTCCTATAACTCCTATAGCCCTCTAATCAGTCAAGTGCTAGTAATGGCTTAGTGGGTTATTAAATATCCCATATTTAATTCCCAAAATTCGTTGGTCAATATTCCCCATATTTCAAAATTACTAAAATACCCTTTTAAGTTGCCCGAAAATGCCCCGGGACCCAAACTAAACCCCCGGCTAGTGTTTTTTGACTATTTTAACCCTTCCGAACACGTTGGTGCACTCAAAATGACCATTCGGTTGATAAAAATAAATTTTACTTTTTAATTCAAATATTTACATTCCTGACGCTACTGTCACGCGCGTTCCAACAAAATTTCCCAAATTGTCGTATTTCAGTCTCGCGACAATTTTAATATTTTCAATATTCATATTTTTCCATATTTACACATTTAATTTTATGAATCCCATAAATAAATATCAATAAAAGTAAGGGGTATTACATAAGGTCCCTCCGAAATTGATGTTTTTTTGTTTGGACCGTGGTGAAGCAGGCAATTTTTACGATTAAGGGATTGCAAAAGAGAAGGTGCTATGTTTTTTAGGATTTTACCGTATTTTTGTTATTTTCTCTTAGTTTCTTTATTTAATTGTATTTTATTTTAGTAATTGTTTGCTTGGTATTTAGGGAAAGAAGTAATAATTTCTACTAAGGGCATATTTGTAATTAGAGTTGTACCTTGGAGCCTAAGTTACTTCCCCCTTTAAATACCCATGTAGTTTTCATTTGAAGATAATTTTCCATTCTTGAGTACAAGACATCTTTTGATGCTCTCTCTGTTTCTCTTTTTTCCATTGACGTGTAGTGTATGTCAAATTGGTATCAGAGCAGGTGTCGCTCCAAACATTAGTGTTCGTTTGTTAGTTTGTATCGGTGTGTGTAGAGTATCAAAATTGTACGCTACTCTATCGATGACTCTAAAGAAATTCAAACAATGACAGTAGGGGATTCAAAAATTGAAGAAAGGCGATCAAATATGGAGAAAAAACATTCAAGATCTCATCAAGAACATTGACTCTTACTTTTGCATCATCACCAAAGACTCCACCACTGTCCTAGACTCTCAAGTGCAAGAAATTCAAGAAATAAAAGATCAAACGGCAAGAACGGAAGAGAAAAACAATCAAAGAATAGAGGAATTGACCGAAATTTCAAGAAGACAAGAAGCCCAATTTGAAACCATAATGAAACAATTTCCTATCTTGCAAAACCCTAACCCTTGCCCTAGCCTCTCCATCACCACCACTATCCCATCACAAAAATTGCCTCCCACTGCCGCCAATCTCCCCAATCCAAGCGGCCGATAACCCTATCACCTCTCCAATCACATCCCGGCACTATAAAAACAATTTACTACTCAAGAACCCACCAATAGATTCAAATCAGCATCTCCACTGCCTCAGACAACCATCCCGGTGGCCGACCCCCTTCCTCCAATCGCCGATCTCCTCAACCAAGGCAATCAAACCTCAAAACTCCATCGCGATCAAAATCCACCCCCCAAAATTCCCAGTTGCCCTGCCGCCACAAAAAGAAACCAATTACCGATTTTCCAGGATGAAATCCTAGTCCAAGAACATCGCGATCATTCTGACCCCGAAAAGCCTCACAAAACCACCGAACAGCTTCCCTATTTTTCCAGCCTCGAGAAAACCCCCCAACAAATTCAAGAACTAGGATTTGACATCTCAAAATTGATTTTTGACCCGGATGGAAGCTATTTCTGATGATTGACATAAGAGGCAAATGGAAGATGATTAATCTTGAAGAAAGAATTAAAGAATACCCTCTTTCTCCCAATTTTCCAAAAATTACTTTTGGCCCCATGAGTTTTTGCCTCTCATCCCCACATTTTGGAAATTTTTGCATTCGACTTCAATTTGGAAAGTTCTAGGAAGAAATTTTTCGAAGGCGGGGAGAATGAGGTGAATGAAGAATGTTGAATATATTTTCATCATTTTTACGATTTTATAGTATTTTGTTATTTTCTCTTAGTTTCTTTATTTGGTTGTATTTTCTTTTACTAATTGTTTGCTTCGTAGTTAGGGAAGGAAGTAATAATGGCTATTAAGGGCATATTTGTAATTATAGTCGTAGCTTGGAGCCTAAGTTACTTCCCCCTTTAAATACCCATGTAGTCTTCATTTGAAGATACTTCTCCATTATTGAATACAAGACATCTTTTGATTCTCTCTCTAAATGTTGGGGTTTACTTGTTTCTTTTAGCCATTGATGTGTAGTTTCTATCAGATTAATTTATTCGTAATATGAAATACCAATATGTAAACGAAAAAATATATTTATTTTGCACCGACTGATTTATTGTCATATTGCAAATAACTAATATGTTAATATTGATTTTGTCAAATTGTTTTTTTAAATTCATCTATGGGGCACAAAAAATGTTGAACTGTGTGAGGAAGTCCTAGAAGATGTTTTTTTATGGTTTTACTTATAATCCTTTGTTATATTATTTTTTTGTACTTTTATTAGTATACTTTAAAAATTATTTTGATCTTTTTTTGTGAGGCTTACACCTCGCCCATTTAAAAACATTGATCGATATTGATCTTTTATTCACAATTCATTTTCCTGTTCTAGGATTCACGAGTGATTTTACTTTTTTTGTGACACTGGGAATTTTCTTTAATTTATAAAGTAACTTTCCTTTTGTAACAATGATGTTATCGGTAGGATTTTTTGTTTATTAGATTCACAAGTCACTTTCCTCGTGTGACAATGTTGTTATCGACGGGGTTATATGTCGATTAACTCTGTGAGTGTTGTATTTTTGTTGTTATGTTGTTGTTTTTGTTGCTGTTTGATAAGAGTATACTTTTCTCAAGTATACCAATGATTTTTCTCTAGGTCACAAGTGGTTTTCCTCTTGGTGTTACAATGGCCTTATCGATGTCATTTTTCTTTTCTTGGATTCACAAGTGACATTCCTCTTATTATTACAACGTTGTTATCGATTGGATTATTTTTCCTCACTTATGTAGTCTTACACTTACTGTCGTACTATAATTAATGGGGTTGCTATTATGAATGGTGTTTATTGATGCTCAAAATTGATGATTTCCCCAACGTTATTGATGGGAAATTTCATGGGAGATCCTTAGAGAAGGGAAACGATGCAAATAAATAGAGAGGGACATTTGACCATGACATTGATCGCGGAAAACAATGGTCATCCGAGGACATAATGGCCTGTGTTATCAAAGATCGATTTGTCGAAATCCATGACGATTTCACAAAATCACAACTATTATACATTTGTATCAAGGGACTTGGTGATGAATGCAGAATCTACCTCATTAATCAGACTCGTGTTAAGTTTAGACAACTCTTTGACCTAACAAGATACAATTGTTTAGGCACATATTCTTCACATTTATCCCCTTAATTTCAGTATTTTTATGATTTCTTGCAGTGTATTTATCTTGGATTTGTCTCTTATTTATGCTACTAACCTTTTTTGGCAAGTATTTCTTGTTTTATGTATTTCTCATGTGTTTTACAGGTATTTCATGCAAGTTAGTGCTAAGGAGAACTCAAAATAGTGAAAGAAACCAAGAAATGGAGAGTTAAAGCGCATTTTCGTAATTTCTCAGCCTTAGTCCGGAGGTGGGGCCAACTATAAAGTTTAAGATCTCTAAATTACAAGAACACTGGAAAAAACGGCACCTCAATCCGAGCTACGGTGAAGAAGTTACGAGGTTTTGAAGTTGCACGATAATGAAGAGAAATGAACCAGAAAAACAGGATGGATCCGGATGAGACCAAACCGATCCGGTGGTGATAGGACCGATCCGGTCAGAAAAAAAGAACCAATCCGGTACCAAACCGATCCTGGTGGAAACCGGACCGGTCCGGCTGTACAGATTTCTGGCATTAATTATGCAGATTTTTGGCGTGTGCAACTGATGAAACTTGTTCCACAAGCACTATTGGCTGTCAATTTCGAGACTTTGTGCTATAAAATCCCATGCCCTACATCATTTGAAGGAGTGTTTCTAGAGAGAGGCTAGGTTAGGAGTAGGTTAGAAGTGCTAGATTAAATTTTAGGGTTAGATTTTGAGAGCAAATTTTCTATTCCTTCAAGAGTTTTCATTAACCCTAGTTTGTAAGAAATTATGGATTCCAATTCCATTTTTTGTTGCTGAAATCAAGTAATATCTTTCCATTCTCTGTTTTATTATTTGCAAATTATTTCCCATGTCTTGTAGATCCATAATTTTGTGTGTGAATTTATTCTTGAACCAAATCATGAGTAGCTAAATTCCCAAGGGTTGGGGTATATGAACTCAATCCAAGGCAAATTATTTATGTAGAAAATGGAGGTTAAATTAAAATATTGATTGAATCGTGAAAGAACCGCTTTATATTTACCTTTGATTTCGTATGGTGCGGGCTTGAACCTCATATACGTAATGCTTAGAATATATAAAGACTGGATTCATTCACCGCTTTATATCTATCTTTGATTTCATATGTTGCGGGCTAAATCCCTCATATATGAAATGCTTAGAATGTATAAAGACCGGATCTAGTCAATAATTTTAATTTACAATTCTAGTATTCTATACGGTAATTTGTTAAGGATTGAGGGATTGTACCCTACCCTATTTTCTCCCATTTGTCAGATCTAATTTCTTTTGCACTTTTCAGTTTGTTTTTCTTAAGTAATTTTTTAATAGAAATTTTCCTAATTATTAATCATCTTTTCATTTCTTTTACGAAATAATTTCAAGATTTAATAATTTTTCTTATTACTATTTGGCAATCTCGATCCCTGTGGATACGATCCCGACTTACCGGGTTTATTACTTGAGCGACAGGCTTGCACTTGAGCCTAGATTGTACGCACTTTTGAGACAAATACTCAGTCGCGTCAAGTTTTTGGAACCGTTGCTGGGGACTGAAATTGTTAAATTTTTAAGAAAGTTATTTTTATCTACAAGTGATTTCGAAAAAAAAAATATAACAAAAATTGAAAAAAAATGGGTGTCACGTTCTTGAATTGCCCAATTTGAAATGTCTTACTTTAACTCTTTTGGTGGCTTTAATTGTTATGCTAATAGTGAGGAAGAGGAGGCACTCAAGACTTATGACCATTGGATCAATATCACTAAAGATGATTATATTAAATACAAGCCTAGTGCTGAGAAACTCCAAATTTATCAAAATCAATTGCTCGAAGAAGAAAGACTTGAAAAAGAATATCGAGAAAAAAATCGTTATTGGGAGCAAGAGTTAGATGCATTATTTGAACCCAATGAGGATTTTTTTTCCGATAGTTTTGAAGATGAAGTAAGTTTTCAACCAAATGAGGAATTCGAGGTGCTAGAACCAAGAAAGTCTACTTTGGAAGAACTCTTACTTGATCTAAAAAAGCAATCTGATGACCGTGCTGTTCTCGAGTCGAAAATTATAGCAACTTGCAAGGAGTTGAATGATTATTTGGACAACTTAGAAAGGGTCGAGACTTGCGCTTCACCTAATACTTTTGAGAATGAAATCATTGAAATTGATCCAAGTTCTTTTGAATCTCAACCTATTATAAATATTGCAAAATCTACTGAGGTTGAGGATCATTTGTCTCCTTGTGTCCCCACTATTATCGAACCATTCAATCCATCACAAGAATTGGATGAATGTCTTAAGGATGTTGATCCGCTACTTGTATGGGAATGTTATTTTGAGATGATTCATCTTACAGGCCACACACTTAGACGTGTCACTCCACCAGATCCAATTGAAAATTTTGAGGGAAAAAATTTTGAGGACACCAAGCAAGAGCGTGAGCTAGAGGAGTTGAGCTTAGCAGAGTTTGAGCGCGAGTTCGGACAGGTGGATGCAAGCCTAAATGATGAAGTCCAATGTTTCTGGGCCTCATTTCGTCATTTAGACGAAAGCGAGTGGGACAATAGAATTGATGCATTCCTCCTTCCCAAACCTCCACCCATACCATTTGAGTCTTCGGAGGTACTTGAAGATACGACTCAAATATCGTCCGACTTAGAGACCAACACACGTGCTACGCAACAAGAGGATCTTTTTCCGGTTTATGAGGACAAGCACTTTATGCTTAATTTTTTTTTTAATATGGATTGTTCCTTTTTGTGTGCCCCTCTCCCCATACTACTTGAAAAATCTTTGGAATGTGATTCTATATTTCTTGGATCCCAATGGGACTTGTCCTCTTATGCACCAAAATCCTTCATTATACCTCTAAATTTTTTAATTGGTGATGGTTCATTTTTTAAAATTTGCATGCCTTCCGTTTTTCAAACGGAATTCTTACTTTTCGGGAGGCATGCATCCTAATGAGGGTACACCATTAATCCCTCAAAGTCATATTGTATTTTGGGTGGACCCTCAAATTTTTTGACTTCTAGTGTATGATTTATTAGCCGTTCAAATTGTAGGTTGTACATAATTAGTTTTTTTCTTTTTCTTTTTCTTTCCTTTTTTAATAGTGTAGTGTCATTAGTTAAAGATTTTGTTATTATTTTTGTTATGCTTGGTTCTAACATGTTTTGTAGATTCAATGGACTCGCACTCATCGAGGATCACTACATTTGGGTAATATCTTTCTTTTCCTCTCTTTATGTTGTGTTCTTGATTCGCATTGAGGACAATGCAACATTTAAGTTAGGGGGTGTGAGATATTCTTCCCATTTATTGTTTAGATTCATTGATTCAATCACATGTTTTTTCCAAGTGTGTTTTTTAGAAAATTTGAAAAAAAAAAATTGAAAAAAACCAAAAATATTTTTGTTCAAAATAAATAAAAATTAGAATTTAAATTTTTCAAAAATGTCACCTTTATTCTGTTTAAAGTCTCAAATTGTTAAATCTCAATTGCACTAAGCCAAAATTGACCAAAGATGGAAATTGAAAGAAAATTGACGACTTAACGAATAAGTGTGGAGATTAGTCCAACCCGGTGAGATTTTGAGCCTATCGATCTTTTTGAGTTTTTAAATCAATCCGAGTTTATGATTAACTCAAAGTTCTTTTCAACATTTTAATAAGTCGTTGATGATCTCAATCCTTGGTTTTAATCGGTTATGGGAAATGTGTGAGATGTTGTCTCGAAATTCGTGCTAAATATATCTCTAAACTTAATTAATCTCGAGATGCATATGGTAATGTGATTAGCAATTTGGACAATGAAGTAGGCCCTCGTTTGTTTAACCCAAAAATATTGGCCATAAAAAGATGTGAAAAATTATCCTTTTGATAACCCAATTTGAGCCTAATAAAATATTCCGTTTCGTTTGATAATCCGAAAAACCCAAATAGCCCGGAATTGTGAAAATTGAGAAAATTTATCAAGTAAGTCCAAATTGTGCAAAAAAAGGGGGGGGGGGGGGGGGAGGGGGTGGGGTAAGAAAAGAAAAATAGCAAAAAAAAATGAAAAAAAAATGAAAAGAGAAAAAAGAAAGCGAAAAATGAGCAAATGCCCGAAAAAAGCACAAATTGACATCATAAGAAAATTTTCCAATTCCGAACATTCCATGCATTCTCATTTTTACCCTTTACACTTTATAACCCAAGAAATTCCTAACTGAGTCCAAATGGCTAAATTAATTACTGCATGGAGAGCTAAGACATGAAAAGATAATAAGAGAGATTAAATGGTGTGAACTAGAGGTGATGTTCCCATTTCCTAATAATTGTATTCCGATGATGAGATCTTTTCACCATATATTTCTTTCTTTTCAATTTTGTATGCATGAATTTGTGTCCAGTATATTTACTCTTTATATCATGCATACCGAGAGAAAATAGCCACAATTCGAGTGATTCGTTTGTGAGTGCAATCCGTAAGAATTTGAATCAAAACGAATTTTCGAAAAGTAACGTAATGCTCAATCGGTGGAAATTTGAGGATTAATTGATGGCTTTGCACATACACACTATGGTTTGAGACATTTTAATATGAATTTATGGGGATTATTTTTTCGAAAAAGTTTAAATTGTACAATTTTTAAGTATTTTGATATTTATTTGAGTCAATAAAGAATTTTGTGGGTAAATTCACTGCAAACCCTCACGAGACAAAACTCGTCCTACTAGGGTAACCTAGAGGTTTAAAGGCTTGTTGCATACGCTAAATGCAATCGCGTGCCTGCGAAAGTGGAATTTTATTTTAATAAAGGAATTTTCAAGAGTAGAATTTTGGTTAGGATTCATATACATTGCTCGGGACGAGCAAAGTTCTAAGTTAGGGGGTGTGTTTAGACACATATTCTTCACATTTATCCCCTTAATTTCAGTATTTTTATGATTCCGTGCAGTGTATTTAGCTTGGATTTGTCTCTTATTTATGCTACTAACCGTTTTTGGCAAGTATTTCTTGTTTTGTGTATTTCTCATGTGTTTTACAGGTATTTCATGCAAGTTAGTGCTAAGGAGAACTCAAAATAGTGAAAGAAACCAAGAAATGGAGAGTTAAAGGGCATTTTCGTAATTTTTTAGCCTTAGTCCGAAGGTGGGGCCAACTAGATAGTTGAAGAGCTCTAAATTACAAGAACACTGGGAAAAATGGCACCTCAATCCAAGCTACGGTGAAGAAGTTATGAGGTTTTGAAGTTGCGCGATAATGAAGAGAAATGAACCAGAAAAACAGGATGGATCCGGATGAGACCAAACCGATCCGGTGGTGACAGGACCGATCCGGTCAGAAAAAAAGAACCGATCCGGTACCAAACCGATCCGGGTGGAAACCGGACCGGTCCGGCTGTACAGATTTTTGGCATTAATTATGCAGATTTTTGGCGTGTGCAACTGATGAAACTTGTTCCACAAGCACTATTGGCTGTCAATTTCGAGACTTTGTGCTATAAAAGCCCATGCGCTACATCATTTGAAGGAGAGTTGCTTGAGAGAGGCTAGGTTAGGAGTAGGTTAGAAGTGCTAGATTAAATTTTAGGGTTAGATTTTGAGAGCAAATTTTCTATTCCTTCAAGAGTTTTCATTAACCCTAGTTTGTAAGAAATTCTGGATTCCAATTCCATTTTTTGTTGCTGAATTCAAGTAATATCTTTCCATTCTCTAGTTTTATTATTTGCAAATTATTTCCCATGTCTTGTAGATCCATAATTTTGTGTGTGAATTTATTCTTGAACCAAATCATGAGTAGCTAAATTCCCAAGGGTTGGGGTACATGAACTCAATCCAAGGCAAATTATTTATGTAGAAAATAGAGGTTAAATTAAAATATTGATTGAATCGTGAAAGCACCTATTTATATTTACCTTTGATTTCGTATGGTGCGGGATTGAACCTCATATACTTAATGCTTAGAATATATAAAGACTGGATTCATTCACCGCTTTATATCTATCTTTGATTTCATATGATCGGGCTAAATCCCTCATATATGTAATTCTTAGAATGTATAAAGACCGGATCTAGTCAATAATTTTAATTTACAATTCTAGTATTCTATACGGTAATTTGTTAAGGATTGAGGGATTGCACCCTACCCTATTTTCTCCCATTTGTCAGATCTAATTTCTTTTTCACTTTTCAGTTTGTTTTTCTTAAGTAATTTTTTAATAGAAATTTTCCCAATTATTAATCATCTTTTCATTTCTTTTACGAAATCATTTCAAGATTTAATAATTTTTCTTACTACTATTTGGCAATCTCTATCCATGTGGATACGATCCCGACTTACCGGGTTTATTACTTGAGCGACAGGCTTGCACTTGAGCCTAGATTGTACGCACTTTTGAGACAAATACTCAGTCGCGTCAACAACTACGATAGATTAGTAGTTGCACACCTTCCCGGAGAAGAGGAAATAAGAGTACACAATAGTTGGGAGGGAATCAAGGTGGATTCCAGTGTAAGGCAACAATAAATGTATAAGCATGAAGAGGCAAAGTCCGCGACCCATGAGAAAGGATGCGTGAGAAAGCAAGAAATGAAAACAAAATAGTAATGCAAGTAAGGCTTGGTTTGCTAAAAAACTCCTATACCTTGGACAGGAAAACATAACTCTCTCCCCCACCTGGCTATTACCTTGCAGAAGTTAACTCCAAAACATTTCCTTTTGTAAAACACGCTTTATTAATTTCAAGAACTTAACTGTTAAGTGTTCTTAGTTATTACTTATCATGTGATGAAAGATCATCATTTACTGCAGTAACTCATTTAGATGGTGTTCACTGCTCCTCTCTCTATTTACTCTGAGTTTTGAGGATCCTTATATACAGATTATGTAACCATATCCCACTTGTACACATACACTCTATCATGTTGTTCTAACTCGCAGATACTCAATTTCAACTTGGTGAGTGACTCGGTCTTAAGCCCCTCTCAATCTCAACCGCACCCCTTTACACTTAAGTATTAGATTTTTCAAATAATAACAAACTACCACTCCTATAATACCCTATCCCTGGAATTACGTGTCATAATAAATATTGTCAAATTTTATCTCAGGATTAATCCAGAGATTTAATGTATAAGTGTATATGTTGGAATTAAACATAAAATGACACATTACACTTGATTTTATGGCTATTTTATGTTGCATGGATGCGTATGGGGATGTGCAATGCATCTATTAGGTTGGTATCATTGGGTTGGTGACACGTGATGCAGAATCGCTCAGGCATGATTAAGTTACTGGCCAAAAGGTGTGGAATTAAGCACCAGTCACTGTATCCGACTTGCGTAAACTGCGACTTGCACAATTTTTTTAGGACACGCCGTTAATGATAAAAATTGCCTAACTACATCTTTTGGGTCCTAAAATAGGGTTCTTTGAGGCAGTGGGTTCAAAAGTTGAAAAATAAACACTTTTTGGTAGGGGCGATCGATCGGGCATGGAAGCCCGATTGATCAGAGGTCCCAGGCATGGATAAAATCAGCAACACTCTTATGTTGTCACAACCTCAACCCTTGATCAAAATTTGTTGTAAAGCATTAAGAACTTCGCCAAGATGGGAAGCGTATTTGCTTCTATTGGAAAAGTTTTGGGTTTCCATTTTTGGATTATGAGGATTGTTTAATAAATTAAAGAGATTATTCAGAGGGAGTTAAACCCATTTGCAATCAGATTTCTCTCTCTCTCTCTTAAGCTTCCCTTAGAGCTCTAATGGAGCAAGTTTCATCCCCACCACGTCATACACCATTCCACCACCTTCATCCACCTATTTCCACCATATTATTGCATATCCAGCCATATAAAAACCTTAAGAACCTTGTGGGAGTGTTAATTGAGGATGGTTTGTGAGTTATGAGGAAGTCGTAGGGTTATTTGGAGGGGTTTGAAGGAGAGGTTGGAAAAGATATAACGAGGTTCTAATGGAGTTTTAAGGGTATTTCTTGGAGGTCCTTGGAGCTAGGCTTGGAGGAAACTCTAGTTACGCTTTTAAAGCCAGCTTTGGAGGTGACGGGTATTTTGGTAAGGAAAATTCTACCTCATTAAAGTTTAAGATTTGTGGTTGAATTTAGCATAATTTAGTTACATATATTATTTTTAAATGTGTAGAGTTTCATACGTGATTTAGCTAGTTATTATACCATGATTTTGTATGTTAATGACGATTAAAATGGTTTTCAAATGGTTTGGAAAGAAAGATAATTTTTGGAATAATGATGATAAACATTTTATGAACGGTAATATCCTGCCCGCCCGGAGAGAGCGAACGGAGCGCTAATGCGATAAAATAAATCCAAATCCATAAGTGACAAGGTATAGAGAATCTAAATAAACCCACAGTAATATAAATCCACTAATCTCAATCTCAATTACAACAAGTCTCTCGAATTACAACAACTAACTCGAAAATAAAATACAAATCTCCAAAGCTTTATACATCAAAATAATACAAATCTTTCCCAAACAATCCTTGATAAAATCAATCTCCATAGCTCCCCAAAATCCGAGCTAACCTGCCACTAAAAGAAAATATGGTGAAGTACACAACACGACAAGAAAGATGCTCAACAATTATATATTAGCAATGAATAAAATGTAACAACACGAGTACGAATATTCAAATCAAAATGCAAATCTCAATAGCATTTCATCATTATAATTTCTCAACAACACTTTAACCGGGTCACCAGGCCTCACCACATCCATATATGCTTTATCAAGCCATAGCCCGGGAAATAGGAATTTTGGCGGGTGCCCAACATCCGTGTCATATTAAAATCTCATGATAATGTGGTCAATACAATATAAAGATACCACATCAATCAAAATAATTTCAACAATTATTTTCCAGATTTCAATGAATTTATCAATTCAAATATGAGTTCAATTAACAAGAATTCAAAGAGAATGACACTCGCGAGATTTAAGGAGCATATTGTGTAAAACCCCATACCTCAAACCATGATGAGAAACCAAAGATCACATCCTCAAGATCAACACAAAATATCTATAAAATCTCCTCCAAGAACCTCCAACAAAATATCCCCAAGAACACCTCTAATCTAAGGTTGGAACTCACAAATCTCAAGGGCCAATGTGTATATAAAAAGAAGAGGAATATAAAATGTATTTGCTGCCAAAACTAGGTTAAAAGGGTTGCCCACAACTCCCTTTTATAATGCAAACAAATGAAAAGTTGGAAGCCAAAAGACTCCATTAAATAAGGCAAAGAAATGAACATTTGGAAGTAAAAACAACTCCAAGAGTTAAAAATATTAAAAATCATTTTAAAATCCGGTTTAACTCTGATTTCAAAACCGTTTGAAATTCTCGCCTTTAAAAATAATAACCAACATATTTGAGCAATAAAAATAATTTTATCAAAAACTGTATTTTCCTCCATTTTCCAGAAATTAATTAAACTAGCCCAAAATTACGCAGGTTATTACACTTCCCCACTAACAATGGAATTTCTCCCTCGAAATTCGCCGAAAGCCTAAATCTCAAAATTCAGGATAACATTCTCCAAAATAATCTTGTCTCCAAAAATAAATTCCTCACATCTAATCTCGAAACCTATAACGAATATCCCCTAAAATGTTCTATCTCCAAACATTTGCTAACCACGCAATGAACCCAAAACCCAAGCCCCGAGAGTTTCCGTATACCTAAGCTCTGATACCATTTATAACACCCCGCCTGCCCGGAGAGAGCTAACGGAGCGCTAATGCGATAAAATAAATCCAAATCCATAAGTGACAAGGTATAGAGCATCTAAATAAACCCACAATAATATAAATCCACTAATCTCAATCTCAATTACAACAAGTCTCTCGAATTACAACAACTAACTCGAAAATAAAATACAAATCTCCAAAGCTATATACATGAAAATAATACAAATCTTTCCCAAACAATCCTTGCTAAAATCAATCTCCATAGCGCCCCAAAATTCGGGCTAACCTGCCAATAAAAGAAAATATGGGGAAGTACACAATACGACAAGAAAGATGCTCAACAAATATATATTAGTGATGAATAAAACGTAACAACACGAGTACGAATATTCAAATCAAAATGCAAATCTCAATAGCATTTCATCATTATAATTTCTCAACAACACTTTAGACGGATCACCAGGCCTCACCACATCCGTATATGCTTTATCAAGAAACAGCCCGAGAAACAGGAATTTTGGTGGGTACCCAACATTCGTGTCATATTAAAATCTCATGACAATGTGCTCAATACAATATAAAGATACCACGTGAATCAAAATAATTTAAACAATTATTTTCCAGATTTCAATGAATTTATCAATTCAAATACGAGTTCAATTAACAAGAATTCAAAGATAATGACACTCGTGAGATTTAAGGAGCATATTGTGTAAAACCCCATACCTCAAACCATGATGATAAACCAAAGATCACATCCTCAAGATCAACACAAAAGATCTACAAAATCTCCTCCAAGAACCTCCAACAAAATACCCCCAGAACATCTCTAATCTAAGGTTGGAACTCACAAATCTCAAGGGCCAATGTGCATATAAAAAGAAGAGGAATATAAAATATATTTTCTACCAATACTAGGTTAAAAGGGTTTCCCACAACTCCCTTTTATAATGCAAAGAAATGAAAAGTTGGAAGCCAAAAGACTCTTTTAAATAAGGCAAAGAAATGAACAGTTGGAAGTCAAAACAACTCCAAGAGTTAAAAATATTAAAAATCATCTTAAAATCCGTTTTAACTCTGATTTCAAAACCGTTTGAAATTCTCGCCTTTAAAAATAATAACCAACATATTTGAGCAATAAAAATAATTTTATCAAAAACTTAATTTTCCTCAATTTTCCAAAAATTAATTAAAATAGCCCAAAATTACGCAGGTTATTACATGAACTAAAATGTTTCAAAATGGTATTTTTAGAGTTGAAAATGTGATTTTCTAGTAAGTAAATTATTAGGCTTTGTTTAAGCCAATTTATGTAGTCATTACATGGATTTTCACATGAGAAATTAGATAAATAAGAGACAAGGGTTTTCCATTAAAAGTTGTTATTTAAGTTTGTAAAACTTAAGTTAAACTGTAACAAGTGTAAATATGTGAAAAAGGGGTTTCCATGAAAGTTGGGATTTAATGTCAAAGTTAAGGTTTAATAGCATGAATGTGTGAAATTTGGGTAAGAATACATGTTAAAAGGGTTGTTTTCATTTTTAAGTGTGTAAGTTGAAATTATGAAAATGGAACTTTAATATGTGAAAGGTAACATTTTATGTATTAAAATATGTTAAAAGTATGTTAAAAGGATATTAGGTTAATTACAACATTTGGAAATGTGTTAAACTTGAAATTATAAGGAAAGTAATTTCGGTAATATAATAACTCAAAATAAAGTGACTTAAGGGGTTGAATAAGCGTTAAAATGGAAAAATGTAATTGAAAAGTTAAGTTCCAACCTTAATAACCAATTCCGAAAAATAACACTTATGAAAGGTTCAAATTGCAAGTTTTTGACAATCAAAAGGTAAAATGGTAATTGCACGTAAAGTGGAATTAAAAAATTTGGAAAAAGGTGTTACACTAAAAGTAGATGAAATCCTTAAAAGTCCTCGTCGAAAATGATTTTAGTATAAAATCAAAGTTAAATAAAAGATGAAAAGGGTTAAAAGAATGAAATGTTTTCAAAAGTGTAACACGAATACGGGGTGGCAAACCTCGGGTGTTGAAACACATTAAAAGATAAAAGGAAACTCGGATGACAGTGGAAAAGTTTAAGCAGGCATGACATCCCTACTAGTGAAAGACCTCAAACCACTGGCCAGAGCATATGGTGGCATGAAGGTGGCAGTGAGATACCCGTTAAAGTCCATGGAATTTGGAGGATTCCGAGGAAAAAGATAATGCTAAAGGAATTGAATTGGAATTGGAATGAATTCCAAAACAGATGATAAGAGAATGAAGGTGAAATTCACTCATTATTTATGATACAACGGTGTGTGTTGTTAAAGGTTCTCTTAAATGGATGAAAGTTGAAAGATCACAAGTGTTTTCTAACACGGGTTTCCGTGTGTTGAAATGGTAATTTCACATAAAATACCAAGTCTAAAAGAGATAAGTGAATAGGTATTTCACGGCAAAGGAAATGTTTTCTTTAAATAAACAAAAATTATTTATTTTGTAATTAACCCGGTGCGTTAATTGGATGATGATGTAAGATGGATAAGCAAAAATTTAACCGGTTAAAGATAAACTATTTTTGAAAATAAAACAGACTTACGCATATGTATAGATAGATATAGACATACACTGCATGTGCACGCTATATAGTTATATCATAGTGTTGTTTCATTTTTTCGTTCATTTCCATATTGTATTATTGGGATCCCCATTTGGCGTTTGACTCATTCCTTCTGCTTTGTCACGGCATGTAGTATGTGGTTTCATACTTTGAGAGCGTTTTGCATGTAAGTATTTATTTTCTTTTATGTTTAGTACACTCGGACCTTAAGGGTGTTCCAACAGGTCCCTCGTGTAGTATATCTTGAAAACAAAATTGCATGCTAACAAGTGAAATGTTAACTAATCAAAATTGGACTAGAAATATTATTTGAGGTTGCTTCATTGAACTTAACATTTAATGTTCTATTTGGGTCGGGTTGACCCACGGGTGATACAAAAATCCCCCCCCCCCCTCCCCCCCATTTTTTTGAAATAACCCCACTCACGAAAACAAGGGTTCAAAATGCAAGGGTTTCATTTTCTTCACCGAGTTACTATTCAGCATCCCAAACCTCTCCAACACTTCATTTGCATACTTCTTCTGATTGATAAATATTCCATGCTCATTCTGTATGACTTCTACACGAAGTAAATACTTCATTTTTCCAAGATTAGTCATGGCAAATTCCTTCTTCATTGACTCCTTGAATCTCACAAACATATCCTCATTGTTTCCAGTAAAAATCAAGTCCTCTACATAAAGACTCACAATGAGAGTCTTACCTCCATCTTCAGTCTTTACAAACAGTGTATGCTCACAATAGCATTTCTCGAAGCCCTTTTTAATGAAGTACCCATCAATTATGACGTACCAAGCTCGAGGATCTTCCTTGAGTCTGTAGAGTGTTCTCCTATGTCTGTAAACCTTATGTTCTTCCCCTTACTTTCGAACCCTTGTGGCTGATCAACAAACATAGCCTCATTTAATTCTCCATGAAAGAATGCGCTTTTCACGTCCAATTGATACACACACACCAATACTCTTATGCTGCAAGAGTGAGAATCACTTTGATAATATCCCATATGGCCACCATAGCAAATACCTCGTTGTAATCAATACCATGTTGCTGTGAGTAACCCTTTGCCACGAGACGAGCCTTAAACTTGTCCACCTCACCCTTCTCGTTAAGCTTGGTTTTGTACACCCATTTCACCCCTATTTTCTTTGCTCCTTATGGTAAAGTTACTAACTCCCATGTCTCATTCTCTTCGATGGCTTTTATCTCCAATTTCATGGCCTCTCTCCACTTCAAACTCTTAGCAGCTTCCTCAAATGATACAGAGTCTTCAGAAGCTGTGAACATCACTAAGTTCTCAATCTCATCTTCCTCTGATAAACTTTCACCTAATACATAATCTTGCATCCAATAAGGCTTTCTTCTATTCCTCCCTTGAATTGGACTCAAAGCACCTTCTCCATTTGATTCATCAGATGGAGGACTAATACCACCTCCTTCTATTTCCTCATTTTCGGAATTCACACCTTCTTCAACTTGATCTTCTAGATTCCCAGCTTCTTCCTCATTACCCCATTCCAATACATCACCTTTCAATTTATCAGTGCTTCCTCCCCAATCCCATTTCTCATCTTCAGCAAATACCAAATTCCTACTAATCATTACCTTATTCGAAACTAGATTATATAGTCTATAGGCTTTCGACTCCTCACTTACACCCAACAAGACACACCTTACACTCTTATCTTCCAACTTTGTTCATCAACTATCGGTAATATAAACATGAGCAACACATCCAAATACTCTAAAATAATGCACAGTAGGTTTGTTATCAATCCAGACCTCTTCAGGTGTTACCTCCTTCACAACTAAGGTTGGACTCCGATTTAATACATGTATCGCCCAATTAACAGCTTCAGGCTAAAACTCCTTAGGAATCTTCTTCTTTGATAGCATGCTACGTACCATGTTCATGACGTTACGGTTTTTCCTCTCTGCCACCCCATTTTGTTGAGGCGTGTAAGCAGCAGTAAGCTGCCTAGCTATTCCACTTATACTAAAAAACTGATTAAACTCCAACGAGGTGAATTCTCCACCTCTATCAGTACGTAGACAACAAATAATATTACTAGTCTCCCTTTCAACAAGTGATTTGAACTTCTTAAACACACCAAAGGCCTTAGACTTTTTTGATAAGAAATAAATCCAGGTTTTTCTAATATAGTCATCAATAAAGTTTATTAAGTACCTTTTGTGGCTTTGTGATTCAGGCTTAATGGGTCCACAAATATCGGTAGGGATCAATTGAAGACATTGTGAGGCTTTCCACATGTTCTTCTTGGCAATTACTTCTCGATGTCGCTTCCCCACCATGCAGTGAGAACACACCTTTAGTGGAGCTTTAAGAATTGGTAGTCCTCTCACCATTTTCTTGTAGATGAGAGTTCTCAGTCCCTTGAAACTGAGATGCCCGAATCTACAGTGCCATAAGTGTGAGTCGTCTTCAGTTACACTTTCAAATCATGTTGTGACTTCAGGCATCACCGAAGCAGACACAACGAACATCCTATTTGCTGACATCCTGGACTGCATAATTAATCCACTCCTCGGATGATAAAGGTTGCATATCCCATTTTGAATTATGATGGAAAGAACTTTTTCTTGCAGTTGGCCAACACTCAAAAGATTATTCTTTAACTCAGGCAAAAAGTTAACTTCGGTGATTACCTGAGTTATGCCACCCACTTGAAGTCTGATATTTCCTTTCCCCATCACCATCATCTTTGAATTTTCACCAAGCTTTACAGAATACCTGAACCTTTCATCAAGATTTGAGAACCATTCCTTAGTACCACACATGTGGTTGTTGCACCCGAAATCTAAAAAACATACATTCTCCTTTGTTGAACTGTTCATTTTGACATATGACATTAGTAACATCTCCTTGTCTTCATCCAACTCCGTGTAGTTTGTACCTCTCTCCTAACTAGGGCATTCATATTGAAAATTCCCTAGTTTGTGGCACCTGAAGCATTCCACAAGATCATTAGTGAATGGTTGCCTACCCCTGCCTCGACCTCTTCCTCTGAAACTTCAATGAGCTCTTACTCTCCCTTAAACTCTGGATTCATCTATTCCCCTAACCTTTTCTGAATTGGTGCAAAGCATTTTCTTCCTCTTTATGTCCTTGCGTCCTTTGTTCATGGACTAACAGGCTGCTCTGAAGCTCATCTATGGTCATGGTGGAGAGATCATTGGACTCTTATATGGAACACACCACATAATTGAATTTAAGAGTCAGCGATCTCAAAAAAATTTCAATGATCACACTCTGCTCCATTCTTTCTCCATGTGCTTTCATCTTGTTTGCGATAGTTAGTGTCCTGGAAAAATACTCAACCACTTTTTCACCCTCCTTCATGCCAAGAATCTCAAACTCTCTTCTCAAAGCCTGTAGCTGAGCATGTTTCACCTTGGTGGAGCCTTGATACTTTAGTCTCATCGAATCCCAGATGGCTTTTGTAGTTTCCTTATTGAGAATGGTCTCAATAATAGTTCTATCTATAGCTTGGAATAAATAGTTCTTGACCTTTAGATCTTTCAGTTTCAATAATAGTTCTATCTATAGCTTGGAATAAATAGTTCTTGACCTTGCTTATGCAATATTCTCACATTGCCCCTTCTGTTGATGCGGGTATATCGTTCTTTATCAAAGCCCAATATTCCTTCGATCTAAGGAAATTATCCATAAGCATAGCCCAATGGTCGTAATGACCATCGAGCCATGAAATCGTCGGCTGAACAAAGCTCCCGTTACCTGTTGCCATAACTCTGACTCTTCTCTCCTTTTCTGATCTCTCACTATTACTTCTCCATTTTAAGAAACTGCAGTTTCTCAGAACACTCAACCAGGCCCCTGTGATGGGGCTCTGATACCACTCGTTGTATCACTTGATAAACTAATTAAAGAACACACTGTTTGAGAGATGAAGCAATATATTATTCAATCATTAACTGTGGCTTTATACAATCCCTTTTAAAAGGAAACATGAAACAAATGAACTCCACATTTAGCACTACCTAAAAACATGGTAAAGGTCTAAGACCAATTCAGACACTAACAGCAACACTAACAACACTAACAACACTAACAACTCACCCTAACAAGTAGGAGATTATTAACAGAAAAACAAATACAAAGAAGTAAATGAAACTAAATATTAATTCTTCAACAAAAAGGAGATTAATAAAAAAATGAAAACCAAAACGTTTCTTGTATGTGAAACACAATCAGAGTTTCATATGCTGGATTTTGTACGCTGAAGTGACCGATGACCATGAACGGAGGAGATAGAGAGACGTCGTTTCAAATCAGAGGGAAAAAGCGGGAGAGATGATGGAGGTATTTCATTGCTAGTTCGAATGAGAGAGAGCAGAGAATATTAAGTGGTCTCACATATGACCTTATTGGGTTTTTTCGTGTCAAACCGAAATCTAGGGATGTTAAAAGGCTTTCAACCCAAATAAATGGTTCAAATACAGTGGAGGGATCCATAAAGGAAATTACGGTTTAAAAAAATCTCCCCCAAAAAACTGTTTCGAGTCACTAATAGGAATCGCTTATTTCGCGTTCATTTCGCACACCAAATCACTATTTCACGTACGCAATAGCACATTTTGGTCCAAAAAATGAAATCGCTCGCAATATTGCACGTAATTTCAAACACTGGTACATAACAAGAGCGAAAATAGAGATATAATAAATCATTCAAGTCCATTTACCTGTCCACAAATGGGAGGATAAAACATTAATTTTTTACCAGCTAAGAAGCACGGACACGGACACTGTACGACACAACTTGGACACACTGATACAACAAATCTAAAAACTTTAGGATACGGGGACACGTTTACTAGTAATTGTATTTTATAAATCGATAAAAATAAGTTTACAAGAAGATAAGGATATGAAGTAACAATAACATGTTTGAATACTTATTTAAAAGAATGAATTATTGTCTTAAATCACAATGTGAAAATAAAGGCTTTCATGGGAACTTTCGTGTAGAATCATTCAAGTTCCAAGAAAGTGAAGAGAGCCTTTAGAATGTGATTTGAAGCATGATTCTTAAAGGATAAAGTTCAAAGTGATGCCACTAATTCAACTTATTTTGTTATGTAATAAACCATTAAGCTAAGAAGCACGGACTCGACACATATTCCAAAATATAGGATACGGATACACTAGGATACGTTAAATATTTTTAATTTTATTTTTGATATATTAATGATAAACTTGATAAAATGACGCTAAAGCATCCAACACCATTATATTAAAGTGTGAAAATATGATGATTGTTATCACCAAACAAACACCATTACAATAAACTCCACCAACATAAATAGGAAAAAAATTTAAAAGGCTTGTATTTATGAAGAGAAAAGGATTCAAACAGTGGGATGTAAAGGTTAAAAATAAGAGCTAAGACTGAATGAAAATATTTAAAGAAAACAATATAGTTAAAAAACAATACGAATAAAAAAAAGAATGAAAACATGAAAAAATGTTTAGAAAAAAATTAGAAAACAATACATCACAAGCAAAGAATGAAAAACAAACAACACAGTTAAAAAAACATTGCAAAGAAAGAAAACGAATCAAAGAATGAAAAACAACACTGTTAAAAAACAATTAAAAACACATGCACATGAGGTCGGAAGTGAAAAAAAATACCTAGAGCAATTGAGAAAAGAAAAAAAAAATCACAGAAAAATAAATAAATAAAAGTAAATAAAAAAGGATACTCTAGGATTCCCGTATCCCCAGCGTATCCCGGCGTATCCTATCCATTTAAAAACTAAAACTAAAAAAGGATACTCTAGGATTTGTGTATCCTAACGTATCACATATCCTATACGTGTCCAACAAAAATTCGCGACCTCCCAAGAGTATCCGTGCTTCATAGCCATTAAGTATAGACACATGAAAATAAGTATCGGACACGTGATAATAAGTGTCGGGCACGCAAAAATACGTGTCGAAAACGCTAATTTTATATTTAAATTATAAACACGTAAAAAGGAGTGACAAACTGAATGTCTAAGAGTGTCGGAGAAAGGGTCGTTGTCCGGCATCTGTCGGACACGGACACGTAGCATTCGTAGAAGTGTCCATGCTTTCTATTTACCCACAAACAAGTTGGTGCTTCTTAGGATTATCAACCCGTTAGGGGGTGGCCTCAGTAAGGTCAACACCAACATTATGGGGGCCAAGGCAAACTCCTCAAATGTGGTATTTTTCAAAATTAAAAAATATATCTTTTATTGTTGAAAAAACATGTAATTAATATTATTGTATGTTGCATTAAAAAAATGCATGCTTTATGTGAGTTATGAATAGGGGTAGAAACTTGTGTCTGAGCCGTATTTTGGTCTGGAACGACATAGCGCAACAAGAACCATTTAATCACGAACACGACATGGCACAAAAAGAACCATTTATTTTATATGAATACGAATTTAAAACATAACAAGACACAACTAACATGATTAATTCTTTTTACAGCCAACTAAATAGAATTGTACATGAAAACACGAATAACACGACACAACATGATTTAATACGAGTCATAGTTTTTACACCAACGCGATAAGACTACGTGTAATAATCCAATACAAACAAGACATATCGTGTAATTTCGGGTCGATTTAGGTCCTTTCGCAACGTATTATAACGTTGTTTCTAAAATTTCACTCTCAATTTGAATGTGTACTATAAAGTTTTATAAGTACATTCATAACGGTTTAAAATAACAAAAATGATATATTTTTACTTTTTGAGGGCCCACATTACTAGAGATTGAGGGCCTCAAGTGGCGGCCTCCGCCCGCACCCAAAGTCGGCCGCTAGATTTGAGTAAAATTTATTTATGGGTTGGTGGATTATTACTCTGGTTGGTTGTGAGTGTCATTGACACTATAAAATCGTTTGAGGTTATCCTACCAGAGGATGTGCTTTCATGAAATTAATGAGATTATGTTATGTAAAAACAACACAATCAAATTCTGATTCAAATTTGAGAAACATTTGATTGATTTACAAAATAAAAATGATCAATTGAGGATCCATTTCATGTTAGGTAGGATAGATTACGTCGATGAACTTACTAGGGGGCATATTGCAACCTAATTCCAAATTTATAGATCAAAATCTGAATTTAACCAAAATGGTGATAAATTTCTCACTTGCAAACATTATATCTAAGAAGCATGGACACTTCTCTGGAGACGACATACACATGTCGGATTCTCCAAACACTCTCATACGCGTACTACACTTCATGGACATGTGTACGACACGCCGTGTGTCATGTCAGACTTGTTTGAATTTGAAAGAAGATGGACAACTCTACGGACACACTTTGTGGACATGGCGGGGTAAAAAATTAATGAATACTTAAAGAAATTCTAGTCTTATCATATAAAATTAAATCTTTTATGGTTCGTGAATAATAAAAATAAAAGTTAAAAGAATGAAGTGAGTCTTTCACTTTCTTTCACCCTAGACTATAGATGTAAATGTTTTATAAATTATTTATCCATGTTAAATTTGATACATTAGTTTGACCATTATTTATGTTTTTGAAGTGCAAAATAGATAATGTATGTGTATATATATATATAATTATAAAAAGATATTTATTTGTGGTCGTGTCTCCTCTGTGTCGTGCCTTACGTTTTTAGATTTATCGTGTCGTGTCGGATACACCACTTGTACCCGTATCCATTCTTCATACCATTAAATCTAGGCATGTACAAGGATCCTATTCGGACCGGATCAGGCAAATCCAAATCCATATCCATTTATGTTAAATAGATTCGGATCCAATCCATTTATTAATAACGGATCAGACAAATCCAAATCCATATCCGTTTAAGTTAAACGGATTCGGATCGGATCGAATTATTTGATTATCCGTTTATGTTAACTTGATTTGCAACATTTTTATTTTTAACTCTTATTTCATAAATTTATTTTGAAAATATTTCAAAAAAACGGATAATGAAATAAAGAACTATTATAATATATACTTAAAATATTATTAAATACAATATATATTAATTAAAATATATATATATATATATATATATATATATATATATATATTAAAATTATTAATACGATCGGATTATTAACGGATCGGAGAATATGAAACCAAATCCACTCCATTTAATAAACGGGTAATCGGGTAATCGTATTTTAGGCATGATCCATATCTGCTTAAATGGATCGGATTCGAATTCGGATTTGGATAAAATCTGATCCATTGATTGGTATCTATTTAAATTGAGGTTGTGTGCTTAGATCGTGTAAACATAAATTTAATCCCATGAGGATTATACTAAGAGATGACAATATATATAACCTCGGAATTGACAACTCATTCTGGCATGACCTCCATAGCAACTGATACAAATTCCTTCCCGTACTGGGCTAAAAATAGCAAGAGGGATGAGTGGCAAACATGAGGAAGTGAGTGGGGACATTATGTTGCGGGAAAGGTGGGGCAGCAAAGGTTCGGGTTAGGTTAGAGTTTTCTCCGAACGTGAAAATTAAAGGACAGTGGAATTAGGATTTTACTCAAAGGTAAATGGTATTAAATATTCACTTGAAAAATTAAGAATTTTGTATTTGTAACAGAATGCCCCATTGAAATTCTATAAATAAGAAGCCTTTCGTCTTTTCTTTTGCATCAGGACATTTGTACCCTCCCATATCCGAACCCTGTACGCTCTCGTCTTGTGTCCTATGCATTTCCATCATGTTTTTTAGCCGTGTCCCTTTTTTTTGTTTTTTTATTTGGGTCCCCTATGTCTGCTGAATAACCTTTAATTTTGTTTGACCATTAAGTTGTTTTTTTTCTTGCTTTTCTAATATTTTTTTCTTTTTTTCTTATAAAGTGGACTTCTTTTCCTCCTTCCATTCATAGTTTCATACTCATCAATAAATTCGTTCTTATTGAGAAAATATTAATCCTTATAAGAGCCACGAAAGTAACGAAATCATTGGAAATCTGCAACACCAACGGGAACAGAAGCACATAAAGTGATAAATAGATAATACCATGGAGAGATTTCGTTTGGTTCCTTAAAAGTTCTATCATCTGATATAATATCCATAAACAAAGTTCAACTAGGTCTAAGCTCCGCGCGATGCGCGAGCGAGTTATAATTCTTCTTATCCAATGCAATGCTAAAAGTGTTTAAAATGTGGGGATGATGTGTAATATATGGAAAATTATTAAATATTTAACTAATGGATGCATTTGATGCTAAAAATACAGAAAATAAAAAGTACATACATTTAATTTACAAAAATATGGGTTATTTGTATCTATATGTAAATAGAAATCCCAAACATATCTTCAACATACACTATCTATGTATAATGGGTCAAATTAATCAAATCTAAGAAATAAAAATAAAAGAAACAAATGCAACATAAATCAATCCTCCACTGAAACTCATTGAAAGAACACAATCAAAAGAAAATTCCATCCTCGTAGGGAGAGAAAACCAACTAATTTAAATTGTAAGCAATTATTCTCTCACAACACAAATTTTCAATAATAACAAATTCTCCATTATAGAGATCACAAAATCTTTGTTTTAGCAAAAGAAGATTAGAAAAATGCATTCTCTCTGAGTAGAAGATTTCTAAATACCAAAACATGATCATGACAATATCATATCAGGAAAAAATTATAATCAAAATAATTCCAATCAACTTGCGATAGAGCAACACACATAATATTTCTAATGTGATTCTTTACTATTTTTCAGTTTGACAACTAAGTAGACACACCCTCAATAAGATGATCAAAGGGTACTCATACATTGTATCGATTTTTCACCGGTCTACTTTTAGAATCATCATGAAAGCTTTATGGGATCTTATCTGGGACATCAATAACCTCCTTCCGTTTCCTTCATATGATCATATGAGCAGCCTCTTTAGCAGCGTTCTTAGTCCACAATGAAATTTTATCTTTCCTTGTACGCACACTCACAAACACACCGCATATCTCATCAACCTCATTAAATTGTTTCCCAATCAAAGCCATTAAAGTTTCGAGCCACATACTATCGAGTTCGGACTTTTTGTTACTATTAGTAGTCCACTTGCCCCCATTAGCACACTCTAAATCTTCCCATTTCGGTTCAATCCCATCCTTGAACAAATGAAAATCAACACTTGCAGGAAACTTACTAGGCTTAAATATCTGATCATACAAACACCAAAACTCTTGGACGGTGTCAAAGCAGTAGCCATTACGAAGGTTATTGCCCCAACTGGTGACTTGTTTGGGCTTGGGATAGTTGTCGAACCAAAAGTTCCATTTCATATCCAAGGCGTGGTTTTTTTTCTTGACCGTTGTTATCTTTACGGCATCCGTCGCCGCTGTCAACCCCATCACTGCTTCACCCAAAATCACAAATCTTACAAAACCTAAAGTATAAACAATCAATATCTCACCAATCTCACATCTATATATATTGATAACTATAAGAAAAAAAAAGAGCCTACTTCCTATGCGAGGAACTGGCCCTGATATAAGTCAGAACTGATGGCTACACTGGTGAAGCCCAAGCCGATAACTGTGGAACAGACCGGAGGTGGAGGGTCTGTTTGGGTGGTAATGTCGCCGAGAGAGAGAGAGATGATATTTGACAGAGAAAAAAGTGGATGGTTCATAAGAGCAATGGGTAAGGAAAATAGAATCGGGACTCCATCTAATATAATGATTAACTGCTATAATATGAAAGGTTGTTTCATAAGTTTAATGTCAAAAAATAAAGAACTTGTTTCAGATAGCTAAATAATAATTCCAACTCAATTATGATGATACGTGGTAGATTCTCTTGAAGGGACACCAAAAATATTTTTAGATATTTGATTATGCAGCGTGTAACCTAGATTAAGAACCAACTATAACTTTTATTACGTAACAAATTCTTCAAGTCATTGTTATATAATTGAGAAATTTGTTTAATAGCAAGTCTCAAATCCTACAAATGTAGAATTTCCCACTTATAAAAATTCAAAATCAAATCAATACACAAAAAAGTTTTTAATAGTTTCATAACTATTAGTGATGTGATTTTAATAGCGGATATGGATAGTTGTTTTAACTATCCGGGCGGATATGGATATGAATAGTTGTTTTAACTATCCGGGAAGATACGGATATGGATACGGATAGTGAATCCAGATAGCGGATACGAATATGAAAAACATGGTATTCAGTCTGTATCCATCCGTTTACCACCCCTACCCCTAGTGATGGGTCTCGAGATTTCATTGCCGGATGATATTGTTCTACACAAATAATATCAAACAATCCACTCTCCATAAATAGGTCAATCTCAGTGGACCTCCCACTCTACTTACAACATCTTTTATGCACCAAAATGTTGTTTCATCTCGACTACCAACTTTTGGTGTCATAGTATTCAAACATAAGCAATCTTGGCCATCTTTTATCTCGTTAATAGTAAAATACCATGTTAAACTAATATTTGTTAACCCAAACATATAAAAAAATAATTTATGATTTTGTTGACAAGTTAAACCATACCCCCCCATGTTTGTAACAGTAAAGCATCTAACATTGTTATTCAGATTAAAGCCTCCAATTAACTTTTAGACAACGCTAAAAAGCCACCGTTTGGCTATTCCAAACTTGTTATAGCTAATTTTGTTGCAAGAAGTTCAAGAAATAACGTGGTCACTCTACAAACTTAAATATCATGAAAAATTCATTCAAACTCATTCAAATCATAAGACCAGAGTAATAAAAAAAATACAAAATAAGAAAAATACAATTTAAAGGCATATGCAAAAACTTGTCTCACTTTAGAGAAGTTGGAATTATTGGCAGAATTTACCTAAAAAGGTAATTAATGCAAATACATATCTATATATGCTTTAACCTTTATAAACTTCGAGTTTTGTTGAGCAATTGGCCTTTATATTTTCTCACTGTCTAAAGCTAAGTTACCCACATAATGTTGCATAACTTTTACTTTTCTATAAGTGGGTATCTCTCTCTCTCTCTCTCTCTCTCTCTCTCTCTCTCTCTCTCTCTCTATCTATCTATCTATCTATCTATCTATCTATCTATCTCTCCATATTTTTTAGTCCCACTTTTCTAATTTATTTTCACTACATCCTCAAACTACACTGACTTTTTCATATTCAAAATTTTCTTTTTTCTCACCTATTTTTGTGTTCTTAATAATCAACATTTTTATTAATGCACTACGGTTAAGATATTTTTTTATTTTGTATTGGGGTTTTAATACATATTTAGATACTTACTCACTTTAACTAGAAAAACACAGCAAATATTAGTATTACAGTATTACAAGAGTTCATGTGTGTTTTATTGTTGCCAAGTTCGTATGTTGTGTGTATAGATATAGATTCAATTTAGTAAAAAAAGAGCAAAGTATTCTTAAGTTCTTTGCTAATAAATTCAAACATTAAAGGAATTTTGATAAATTTTAAACACTTAGGTTCACTAATTCTTTTCTTGTAGATGTCTATGCTAGTGGCATAACAAGTGGATCTAATAGTAAATGTCCTTAAATGTTTAAAAATTGTCAATAAGGGATCTAATTGTAAATTTCCCAAAAAAAAAACCTTGTTCAGTGAAAGAAATGGCCACATGTTATTATTTAGTAGTACTTATTATAATTGATCTTTGGTGTAAAATCATACCCAAATTATACATATTTTTGTGAGAATGTATACTATTAGAATTATATATATCTTCCAAGAAAACGTAAATGCTGACATAAGCACCATACAAAGAAATTTTTATATATATATACTAAATAATAAAATATTAATTTGATATATATATATATATATATATGTAACACCCCGCTCAAAATAATAACGGGTTGCCATCCCTATACTACATTAAATCAGGAGTTTCAGATGGTCGAGTCTCAACATCAACTACCGATACTATATAATATAGGACTAACTACCCGATATCATATAAGCAAGATGTTAAAATAAAATAAAATTTGCAACAAACAACAGATCAACACTATAACACTTCTAATAATGGAAAGAAAGATGCATGAAAGAACTATGATAAATGAAATGCTAGAATAAAATGAAATAAATAACTACTACCGAATATGCCACAAAGGAGTAGACCCGAATAAGCTATCAGGTCACAGCCAATACAATAACTGAAATGACATAACTATCCATATCTATAAATATCCCTTGGGTATAAACCCGATATACAACATGAATCCTACCTATATTTTTAAAGAAGTAGGAAGCGACTACAAGATACAGTCCGCACCTGTCACGGCTCGCAAGACTTTTGATATAAGGTCATCTGGCATCCATACGGTTGGACATCTGTAATAATATATATATATATATATATATATATATATATATATATATATATATATATATATATATATATACAGGCATGAGAGAAATGTGAACGGGTCAGAGCCCGAGTTGTAAAAATATTTAGCATGTGTGTTAACCATGCATAATAGATATAAATGCACTTATTTCATAATTTAAAGTGGAATCCCTCTCTCGTGAAACCCCAACTCACCTTTCCTCTATCGGCGCACCCCTAATCGCGTCCTGAAATTTTAGTTAAGTACCCCACCTATAAGGACAGCCTAACTAAACAAAGGCATAACCTATACCCAGAAGACATGTATTCCTATCATATCCCAAGAATCCTCCCCTGTAATCACATTTAATTATTTTTACACCTATATCCCACTCTAGGCTAGATTTCAAATTTTATTAACTTGCAACATTATAAGGACGAAACTTCTCTCTATACTCAATACTGCACTAACTTCGTGCGTGGGGTGTCTCGCAAAGTGAAATCCAAACAAGGAACCCCCCCGATACACTACTACGTGGCAGGGTTAGTTGTGGAGATCCATTAGGCCCGAAGTACGAAACTAAGAGTGTGTGTGTATATATATATATATATATATATATATATCTTACTATATACCTCCAGATAATACCTCCCGAATTGAGGTTTTAGCAACTCAATTTCATCATTAAAGTACACATCCGGATCTATCTCCCGGACTGAGGGTTCATATACAAAGTATTTATGATTATTATTTCCAAAAACTTTCCATTTCCCTTCTCATATCCAGGAAATGTATTGAAAAGCCAACTCATTAGTATGAATTGCTTTAACATGACATATAACTTTTTAAAAGACAATTCTTATTATTATAAAAATGCTTTTCCTCTTTAAATTATACCATTTCCCTTCTCATATCCAGGAAATGTAATTAAAAGCCATTTTTATTATCATAAAAATGTTTTTACCATATCATATGCTTCCACATCCCTTCTTCCATCCGGGAAGTGTTACCGAAGCCAACCATATAACCCATTTCCCTTCTTCCATCCGGGAAATGTATTTAAAATCAATTTATTATCATAAATTGCTTTAATAAATCTAAGACCGCCCGTTCAGGTTTCCCCACTGTGTGCGCCCCTAAAATGGATATCATTTTCCAGGGCCTATTAAACAAGACAACCTGGGAAGCTAACATCATCGGGAAGCGACCATATACCTGCGAGATAGTCATGACCACACCCAAAAACACCTAAGCAGCGCTGTACAAATAATCGCGCATATGGCCTATAGGACTATATCCACCTTGCATTCATTAGTCAGGGGGCTTCACCATACGCACGCAACTTCCCTTATGATAGCGATTTAGAGAGGTGTGTATCCATAAATTATTATTTATGAAAATTTCTTATCTTTTCGTTTTGAAAACATTCATTTTCACATTTTCAAAAGTCATTTACACCATATATGGGTATCCACAACATAAATATATCCATATATTCCTATCCATACAGATATGTATATACATATATTCACATATCCATATATCTATATATATACCAACTAATTCTCGTTCATTAGTATAAGGTATATCCACCCTGCTATAAGTATACGTAATCCTCAATATACGAGTCGTCACCACAATCCCATTTAATTTACCTCGATATGTGAATACAATCCCTCACTTGAATCACATTCATCCATTTTCCTATGACGAATAGTCTCCCAAACAACATACGGATATATATATATCCAACATTAGGGTTATCACCCAAAGTCAAGTGTAGGAAACCATCACTACACATATCATCTATATGGGAGAGCACATTAAAGAATCTAGTAATAATTTTGACTATCGGTATACACCTAACTAATAGTCTATAAGCCTCAAGCTCAATTTTATTTTCATCAAATAATCCCATTTATTAGGGAAAATACCCGTTGTAAATCACACACAGATAAACAACATCTACCCCAACAAGATTACACACTATACTCCGGTTGGTAATATGATCCCATCGCTCTTGATTCCGACTACGGTTCAATCACTTTTGTGAATCCCCTAGTCTAAGATCTCTCGGATTTATTTCTTAAAGTTTATCATTACTAAGGGTATGTGAACACTCTCTTCCATTGGGCCCCAAACTGTGTTTGAATCATATCTTATCCTTATAAGGATTCAATATAAATGTCGGCCCAAAAATTTCACAACATACACTTGCAACTCTCTCTAAGAGTTCTTATCCTCCAAACACATTAATACTTACAATTTGTCTCTAAGTATGATCCTCTATCCCAATGAGGTTTCCCCACAATCTCCATACACATCTCCAAATACATACTTGGATATATTTTTCCTAAATATTCCCAAGAAGTCCCCATGTTCACAATGTGTGAGAAACCCCCTAGTGTCTCCAAAACATATCTCTTACATCATAATAAAGGACCCCAAATTATTAAACCCAACCTAATAGGGTTTGAAATCACCATAAACAAAATTCCTCAAAATGACATGTTTCCGAATCGATTATGCCCTATTCCGAATCCATTCGGTCTAGTGAATCGATTCAGCCTCCAAGGCGAATCGATTTGGGTCCAAAGACTTGGGCTTCTGCCATAGGCCGAATCGATTCGTCTTGGGTCCGAATCGATTTGGTCAATGCAGACCTGCCAATTTCCCTAAATCGAATCGATTCGCTTAAGGGGAAAATCGATTCGAGCCTGCAGATTTTGAAGGGTTCTTCTTCTTCAATGAACCCATGAATTTTTAAACCCTAAAATTTTTATTATAACCCCCAAAGCTTCATCAAATCATGATTTTAAGCCATTAAATCAACCCAAAGTTGATCCCAGCCATTTCTACCCCATTTTAACCCGTATGTAAACATTGATTTCAAGATTAAACCCAAAAATCCAGGTTTTGATATTAATACACAAAAATCCATTTCTTTAACCCAAAAATTTTAAAATTAAGTACACAAATAACTATTTAGCCAGACTAAACACTTGCCTCTGATTTTTAGAGGTTGGATCATCCTCTATGTCGCGGTTGGGCCGGAAATCTCCAATCTTTATTCCTCTCTCTATTCCTTTCTTCTTCTTTCCTTCTTCTTTTCTCTCTTCTTTATCTCTCTCTCTCTCTTTCTTGGGCTATTTCTCTCTTTCTCCCAAATTAGAATGGCTTAATCCGTAAGCCTCTTAAGCCTTTAAAACATAAGTCCCAATTTTAAATGTTAATACACACCTTAAATGTCTCGTTTACTCCAATTCGAGTCAAACTAACTTAAAAATATTTCAAAGCCGAAATAAAACCCAATGACAGTCATTTTAACTATCTCAACCCTTTCGGGATGGATGGTTCCCTCAAAATCTTCATCCGGGATACTTTAAAATGTCCTCTATTTTTGGACCTGAATTCCCAATTTTTAAAATTCTCCAATTTAATTGAATTTTATTTTCCCAAAAATTTAATTTCGCAGTCTCCAGAGTCAAGCGTTGTTACAAACTTCCCCCTTACAAAAATTTTGCCCGCGAAATTTAAGACATGCCTAGGACCTCAATATCATCTAGTCCTTACATCAATCCTCATGATCACTATACCGATCCTTTATAGTTCTTACGTCGAACCACAGAGATTTCACAACAAACTACTACCCAGGGCACCCATACACCCTGTACCCGAGTTTCCACTCGTAAAATTATAATCAGGCTCCATTAGCCTCAAATCGTAATATACTATCACCAATATGACCTATAACAACATATTAACTATACAAAAGTTTTAAAATTCCAAATGGTTGAACTCTCCTCAATTCCTGACGCTAGCCAGCTTCGTGTCGGGGAGGTCTCGCAAGCGAAATCCAAACAAGGAACCCTCCCAATACACTACTGTGTAGCTAGGTCGGGGATTGAGATTAGTTGAACCACGGTTAAGGTTTTATAAAAGATTTTCATATAATAAATAATCCCCGAAGGCCTATATAACAATATGATATAAATAAATCCCGCGTATTTCGACACGCCAAACAAATACCGTATGTTTAGAACATAAGGCCTCAACAAATACAACACTCCTAACCACTACCGATTTCTCAAACTAGCACAACTATGAGCTATGTTATTCGCTCAACATAAATATACCAACCCTAACCTCTCAAGTATAAGAATTTCTCTACATTACATCAACACCTTTTGACAACCTACGATCCGAGATAAGGGGTGGCCATCGCGATACTCAAATGAAACAGGAAATATGGATGGATATAATTCTCAGCATCACAACAGTAAACTGAGTATACGGGAAAACCACCCAATAAATCAGAAAATGGGTTGCCAAAAATTTAGAATTTAGTTGAGTTTTAAAAACCAGTTAAGAAAATTAAATTAAACAACCCAATCTCACAAGCAAGTGGAATTTCCACAAGAGTATATATAATACATCTAAAATGAATATACAAGAAAATGACCGAATATGCTGTTGGTCCACAGTTACATACAACGCAGTACAACAGTTTAATATCTTACTTAATACATTCATTAATCAAATACAAAAGTTTGGGCCACATGCCAGAGTTAAGACCCGAACATAACTAGAATACAAAGATGAAAGCGTCTAATTCAATGTCCTGTAATAATCCGCAAAATCATGCAACCCGTTGAAAGAAAAGGAATTGGGGAATGATCACAACAGATGCCCTTGCGGCGGAACACCTGAGCGGATACAATAAAATATACAACATAAAAAATGAACCGGTCAGGGCCGAGTTTTATATGATCACCAGAAGAATAACAAGCATGATAGGAATGAACGGTTATGCATGAATGATAAAGATGAAAATCTAGCATGTTAAACTACAATTACAAATTAAAATATTTTAACTAATTATGAAATGTAACCGAATTACAAAAGAGAATTAAAAATAACTTCTTTAATTTAAAACCTTTTCTCACTAATCTAATTTCCATTTTCTTCCTACATTCCTCATTACGAATAAAACCATTTATTCGGTTTATTCAAGAAAATATAATTTCCCTTCATCAATTAAAACTTCCATCTTTAATCATCATTTCCATTTTTATCTTTCCATTCCTTAATAGGAATACAAGTTCTATCAAGTGCTCTTTATGGAACATATCTCAATCACATGCTCTTTATGGCATTAATATCCACCAGGTCCCACTTGATGCAGAAAAGTTATAATCTCATACATATAATGATTTTAAGACTGCCCCTCCGAGTTTCCTCACTGGGCGTGCCCCTAAAAAACTATCATCTTCCAGGGCCTATCACATATAAGACAACCTGGGATCATAGCTCAACGTCGGGAAGCGGCCATATGCCTGAGGGATAGTCAAGACCACACCCAAAATCTCATACCCATCGTAAAAAAATATATATACATAACAGCGCTCATATGGCCCAGGACTATATCCACCCTGCGTTAATTTGTCAGGGGGCATCACCTCGCGCGCGGACTTCCGTTATGATAGTATTTAGAGAGGTGTGTCTCAGTAAATTAACACTTACCATTTTAAATCTCATTTTCATTTTCAATTTTCGTTACGAATTTCTATTTCCATTATCCATGTTTTTGGTTATTTTTATTCGAACCTATCATTATTAAATAGTTTGCTTCATCTCATTCGAACCTATCATCATTAAACAATTAGGTTCATTTTATTCGAACCTATTCCCGTCGAATATCATCATTGATATTCCTCAAATTTTCAAGTCCCGATTCAGTCTCCAACATAATCATCACGATTCTATAATTCCCAAAGTTCGTATAATTCCGATAAGCCCCTATGTATCCAAGCATGGGCATTTGACTTCCTAACTTCTAAAAGTTTGAATAAAAGAAGTAATGCCTTAACATTACTTTAAACCTCCTCGGAATAAACCCCCAGATGAAGCTATTCTAATCTAGGGTGGCGACCAAACTCAACTAAAACTCTAGGAATCTAAGTTTACTTCATTCAAGAAGGTTCCTAGGTCCTAAGCCTAGAGAAAAAGGTTAAAAATTAAATAAGAAAATAACTCAAAACTTCAGGAACCGAATCGATTCGCCCTGGCGAATCGATTTGCTCTGAAAGTGAATCGGTTCGGAAGATAATTTCAACATTCTATGAATGTCGAATCGATTCAGTCTTAACCAGAAACCATTCGGGTACACAAACCTGGAATGCTGCCCCTATGCGAATCGATTCGCCCAAGGGGCCGAATCGATTCGCCACTGCGAAAATGCCAAGTTTGGCTATGGAGTCTTGAACTCCAAATTTTACCTTAAACCCAAAACCAACCAACCCAAGATCATTTAACGGAACTATTACACCTCAAACACATCTAACTACCATCATTTATAATATTTATCCTCCAAATCCATTTCCAAGGGTTTTATACTCATAAATCAACCAAAACCCAAACTAAACTAAATCATAACAATCCACAACTATCAATGCTAATTAATCCACTTAAATCATATAGTAGCAAGAAGATAACTTGCCTTGATCTTGAAAATTCAGATTTGATTTGGCGGAGACAACAATCCAAGCTTGAATCTCCAAATCTCTCTTTTTCTCCAAAAGTTCTCTTCCTCTCTCTACTCTCTCCAGAGCTCAATTATGTGTTAAGACAAAATGAGGAAAATAATAAGGCTAGCAAGACTTAATCGGGCCTTACGTCTAAAATGCCCAACTTAAGTGATCAATACGAGATATAATTACTCACACATACGCATTTAAGCCATAACCGGTCAAAAAGTGCTCAAAATACAAAAATATAATATGGCACTTATTTTGACTATCTCGCACCTACCGGGACTAACTACACCCTCCAAATTATCATTTGGGAATTTTATAACTCATTTTAAGTTCCGATTTCATATTAACAAAAAATGTGATTTTAATTCTTATGACACCATAAATCACAACATGAATACTTTTACCTATTTCACAAGGTAATTATACAACATTTTAGTAAATATTAACCTTTTCCACATTAAATTAATATTTACTCTACATTCCATTATTTTATATAATTACTACTCATAGTAAATAGATATAAAATAGGCTCTCAAAAGTGAGGGTTGTTACATACTCCCCCCCTTATGATGGAATTTTGTCCCCAAAATTCAGGCGTACCTTGCAAGAAGAGATGTGGATCCTTTCCCCGCATGTCATCCTCTCTCTCCCATGTCGATTCCTTAACGTTATGCTGACTACATAAAACTCTAACCAAAGGTACTACCCGCGATCTCAATCACCGCTCTCCACGCTCGAAAATAGCAACTGACTACTCATAATAAGAAACGTCGAGTTGCAACTCAATATCTTCGAAAGGAATGTGCCTAAGGGCACCATCACATCTCTTGTACTTATTTACATGGGATATATGGATCAAGTTATGAACTTGATGCAAATATTCCAGTAAATCAAGTTAATAGGTTACCGGACCCACCTTAACATTTGTAGGAAAAGGTCCAACATAAAGCGGTGCAAATTTCCCCCTCTTACCAAAATGCTTAATGTCCTTCATGGGCGACACTCGCACCAAAACTTGGTCCCCGACCTCTGTCTCCACATGCCGTTTCCCCACATCGACATAGCACATCTGTCGATCTAGGGTTATCTGAATGCGATTCTAATAAGCTAGATTTTTGAAAAAGCATCCCGGATCATTTCAGGTCCAACGAACCTATTATTTCCACCTCTAACCAACAAGCGAAAGATCCACAAGGCCTACCATACAATCCTAGGCTTTATAAAGTGCCATCCCAATAGTGAATTGATACGAATCATTATAGGAAAATTAAATTAATGGGAGACACTATTCTTGATTACCCTTGAAGTCAAGCATGCACAAACCGAACATAGCTTCCAACATATGGTTTATTCTTTCGATCTGGCCATCCGTGTGAGGATGATAAGAAGTGCTAAACTTAAATTCGGTTCCCATGACTTCTTGGAAACATTGCCAAAACTGGGAAAAGAAATTCTTGTCTCGGCCCGAAACTATAATCAAAATCACCCCATGCAGTCCAACAACCTCTTCATGTCCGGCCACTAATACTGGCGGCGTATACCTTGACACATTTTTTTCGTTACCCGGATGTACCGCAAACATAAAACCATGAGATTCGGCCATTACTACCCTTCATAAGTCCTTTTCATTCGGGATAATAATTCTCCCATTGAAACGCAACCCACCCTCAGAGTCAATAGAGAAGGATTCTATTCCCTCGATCAACAGCTTGCATATGTGATCTTAACCACCCTTGTCCCTCCAACAACATCTTGAACCGAAATGTTTCTCTCATAAAAGACTAAATTTCTTCCCAGGAAGTAGTACCTCCCTTCCTATACGGCGGTCACCCCCACGATGAATTTTAATTCAAACATGGGATAATACTTCCCACAAGTTTAAACTTATGAGGCGCATAAACAATATGTCTATGCTCCAATATTATTACTCCCCATCCTAGTGGAGACTTGTTAATTGAATCCACCCTCGAGCCTAGCAACATGGGCTCAGGAGTGATAGTCAAGTCACCTTTTTTTCCTCGTCGTAAGCTACGTTACCGACATAACACTCCACCTACGAGAGGCCTCATCTCCTTTGGCCTAACCTACCAAACCTCTTGAAAGTCCCATGCGTGGTATGCCTTGCCGAAGTGAAATCCAAACAAGGAATCCTCCCATTACACTACTACCTCGCATTATCGGTCATCAAGATATAAAGTTATAAGACACATGTTCGGGACCGAAAAGATTCTAACTCTCAACCCTACTAATAAGATTCTACTTCTATATCTTACCCCTTAAATAGTTGAAGATTTCAACAATTCAGATATTAACTTTCCATAAAGTCTTATAATTATTTACCCCACAACATATATACATCTTTATAAATAGACTTATTATCAAGGCATAACCCGGTATTTCCCGAAATACATCATAAAAAAAATCTCTAACAACCGGAATAAAATCCAAGGTAACAACTACATCCCGAGAAAATTCCTTCGCAATACAATATAAGTATGTGTTAGTACCCCCTTTTTAACCGAGGCATAACCACTAGTAACATCTCTTGCCCCGAAGAGGCAAACACAATGCTCTTACCATAGCAATTAGCAATAGCATGATACTTTACTAACCAATCCATGCTTAATATCTCATCATACCCGACCATGTCAAGGACGAGTAAATCGTCCATCAAAGCACAAATTACCAAAATGAATTCCTATAAATTTACAAACAAAGAAAATGAGCGAACCATCACTCATAAAAACTCAACACAAGTAAAAATACTCTCAGCCGATTTTACCAAATCTGTAGTCCGAGCAAAACTTCTAGAAATGAATGAGTATGTAATACCCACATCAAATATCACATGACTCAAATACCCCTGAATTAAGAACTTACCCTCAACGGTGGGCGGTGACGATGGAGCTGGAGGAAGTATAGCCTCCTGAATTTGATAAACTATCCCATACTGTAGCTGTCCCTGCAGCAGAGGAACAACCGGATCAGGTATCTCAGGTGGAGGCTAAACATGCGACTTCTATGGAGCCCTATGAAACTAACCCCCAATGAATCGAGGACACTCCATCTTATAATGACCCATAATGGAAGCACCGTAACTTCATATTATCCTGACCTCAACCCCTGTTATTTCTAAACTGGGTAACGCCTTGGCCCGGATGCCCTCTACCTCCCTGACCACCTTGACCTGCTAGTTGTTGAGCACCCTGACTGTGCTTGATATTGTTATTGCCACTCGCAATAAACCCTCCAAAATGTTGTCTCTTATGTGAATCCCCTTGCTGAGGGTCCCTCTCTTTCTGCTTACTACCCAAAGATTGGGATGCGGTGAATGCTCCTCCTCCAATCTCATGCCCACTACGGTAGCTTTCTTGCTACCCTACGTGTATAACCGATGGTCCTAGAAATGGAGCAATGCTGCATTCACAATCTCACCAAAAGTTTTCAAAGATGGGTTACCCAGCAAGTGTTGCCGGATTCTCCAGTTTAGACCTCCCATGAACTTCAAGATCTTCCTATCTCCTGGAGTCACCTCATCCGGTACAGAACTCGCCAATTGGGTGAACTACTCTTCATATTCCTCCACGGATCTCTCTCTTTGCACAACGTACTAGAGCTTCCTTCTCATCCCCCTATGAATTGTTGGAGGAAAATACTTACAATCGAATAAAGCCCAAAAATCAATGATCGTCATTGTGTCTCTCTACTCTGGTGTGGTCGTTGTCTCCCACCAGTGTAACGCAGATCCGACAAGATTAAAAGTGGCAAGGACTTGTTTCTTCTCCTCGCTACATTCTGTCATTCGATTGTGGCATTGCATGTATTTTTTCCATTGATTGGCTCTAATAACATCAACACCTACCTCAAATTCTGGGGGATTGACCTTTAAAAAGGACTCTCTAACCCTTTCCCACAGAGAAGGTCATGTAGGAGATTGAACATCGTGATCCCATTATTGAGCCTGTGGCAATTGTTGGACCACTGCGGTCATGGCGGCATTAACCTCTTGAGCAACTATATTTGCTACATCCGCAGCGTTAATGGGCCCTTGTGGCGGCGGTGGAGGACCTACCTCCTCTTCCACAACCCTATTACGTCTCGCTGGGAGACCTCTCTTAGGAGGCATCTGAGATGAAGAAACAATAGAGTTAGAATACTATTCAAAACAATCTATTTTGTAGAAGATCACAAATGTAAGCAACAAATAAGTCCTAACATAAGGATCTATATCAAAGAATGCTATGGTAGAAGGTGACGAGTCCACAAAGATCCTAGTACTCTAGAACCTGATGCTCTGATACCATCTGTGGCAACCCGCGATTCGAGATAAGGGGTGCCCAGCCCGATACTCAAATGTAATAGGAATCATGGATGGATATCATTCTCAGCATCACAACAATAAACTGAGTATACGGGAAAACCACCTAATAAATCAGAAAACGGGTTGCCAAAAATTTAGAATTAGTTGAGTTTTAAAAACCAGTTAAGAAAATTAAATTAAACAACTCAATCTGACAAGCAAGTGGAATTTCCACAAGAGTATATATAATACATCTAAAACGAATATACAAGAAAATGATCGAATATGCTGTCAGTCCACAGTTACATACAACGCAGTACAACAGTTTAATATCTTACTTAATACATTCATTAATCAAATACAATATTTTGGGCCACATGCCCAAGTTAAGACCCGAACATAACTAGAATACAAAGATGAGAGCATTTAATTCAATGTCCTGTAATAATCTGCAAAATCTTACAGCCCGTTGAAAGCAAAGGAATTGTGGAATGATCACAACAGGCGCCCTTCCGGATAAAAACCTGAGCGGATACAATAAAATACACAACATAGAAAATGAATCGGTTAGGGTCGGGTTTTATATGATCACCAGAAGAATAACAAGCATGATAGGAATGAACAGTTATGCATAAATGATAAGGATGAAAATCTATCATGTTAAACTACAATTACAAATTAAAATATTTTAACTAATTATGAAATGTAACCCAATTACAAAAGAGAATTAAAAGTAACATCTTTAATTTAAAACCGTTTCTCATTAATCCAATTTCCATTTTCTTCCTACATTCCTCATTACGAATAAAACCATTTATTCGGTTTAATCAAGAAAATATAATTTCCCTTCATCAATTAAAACTTCCATCTTTAATCATCATTTCCATTTTTATCTTTCCACTCCTTAATAGGAATGCAAGTTCTATCAAGTTCTCTTTTTGGAACATATCTCAATCACATGCTCTTTATTGTACGTATCCATGGTCTTTATGGCATTAATATCCATCAAGTCCCACTTGACGCAGAAAAGTTATATTCTCATACATATAATGATTCTAAGACTGCCCCTCCGAGTTTCTCCACTGGGCGTGCCCCTAAATAACTATCATCTTCCAGGGCCCATCACATATAAGACAACCTGGGATCATAACGCAACGTTGGGAAGCGGCCATATGCTGGCGGAATAGTCAAGACCACACCCAGAATCTCCTACCCATCGCAAAAAAATATATACACATAACAGCGCTCATATGGTCTAGGACTATATCCACCATGCATTAATTTGTCAGGGGGTATCACCTCGCGTGCGGACTTCCTTTATGATAGTATTTAGAGAGGTTTGTATCAGTAAATTAACATTTACCATTTTAAATCTCATTTTCATTTTCAATTTTCATTACCAATTTCTATTTCCATTATCCATGTATTTGGTTCTTTTTATTCGAACCTATCATTATTAAATAGTTTGGTTCATTTCATTTGAACCTATCATCATTAAACAATTGGGTTCATTTTATTCGAACCTATTCCCATTGAATATCATCATTGATATACCTCAAATTTGCAAGTCCCGATTCAGTCTCCAAGATAATCATCACGATTCTACAATTCCCAAAGTTCATATAATTTTGATAAGCCCCTAAGTCTCCAAGCATGGGCATGTAAACTTCCTAACTTCTGAAAGTTTGAATAAAAGTAGTAATGACTTAACATTACTTTAAACCTCCCCGGAATAAACCCCCAGATGAACCCATTCTAATCTAGGGTGGAGACCAAACTCATCTAAAACTCTAGGACTCTAAGTTTACTTCATTCAAGAAGGTTCCTAGGTCCTAAGCCTAGAACTTTAAAAATTAAATAAGAAAATAACTCAAAACTTCAGGAACTGAATCGATTCGCCCTAGGGGCAGAATTGATTCGCCCTGAAAGAGAATCAGTTCGGAAGACAATTTCAACATTCTGCAAATGCCAAATTGATTTGGTCTTAACCCGAATTGATTCAGGTACACTGACCTAGAATGTTGTCCCTATGCAAATCGATTCGCCCGAGGTGCCGAATCGATTCGCCCCTGCAAAAATTCCAAGTTTGGCTATGGAGTCTTGAACTCCAAATTTTACCTTAAACCCAAAACCAACCAACCCAATATCGTTCAATGGAAATGTTACCCCACAAATACATCTAACTACCATCATTTATAATATGTATCATCCAAATCCATATCCAAGGGTTTTATACCCATAAATCCACAAAAACCCTAACTAAACTAAATCATAACAATCCACAACTATCAATGCTAATTAATCCACTTAAATCATATAGTAGCAACTAGATAACTTGCCATGATCTTGCGAATTCAGATTTCATTTAGTGGAGACAACAATCCAAGCTTGAATCTCCAAATCTCTCTTTTTCTCCAAAGTTCTCTTCCTCTCTCTACTCTCTCTGTGGCTCAATTGTGTGTTAAGAGAAAATGAGGAAAATAATAAGGCTAGCAAGACTTAATCGGGCCTTAAGTCTAAAATTCCCAACTTAAATGATCAATACACGATATAATTACTCGCAAATACACATTTAAGCCATAACCAGTCAAAAGTGCCCGAAATACCAAAATACAATATGGCACTTATTTTGACTGTCTCTCACCTACAAGGACTAACTGCACCCTCCAAATTATCATTTGGGAATTTTATAACTCATTTTAAGTTCTGATTTCATATTAACCAAAAATGTCATTTTAATTCTTATGACACTATAAATCACAACATGAACACTTTTACCTATTTCACGAGGTAATTATACAACATTTTAGTAAATATTAACCTTTTCCACATTAAATTAATATTTACTCTACATTCCATTATTTTATATAATTACTACACATAGTAAATAAATATAAAATAGTCTCTCAAAAGTGAGGGTTGTTACACGCCTGTTCGTAAACTAAGTTCTTCCCTCAACGGAACACTACCATTACATGACCTACCTCATCCGTAAGATAATTAACCTCATAACCACAACTCAACAAACCTCGACATTACGCACCTCCGGAATTGAATATTATAACTCTCGATTGTCTCCTCCTAAGGCAATTTATTTTCTCAAAATATGCCCTACAAAGGCCATACTTGCTCACTCCTTCCTCCAAGGAAATTATGTATACCCTAACGGTGTAGTGGCTACTCCTCATCATACCTTGCGCACAATATTCTCAATACCTCACAAAGCATGACCCAAACCCATGGAAAGGTATTCTACCTTATACTTCCATAATCCCATGGTTTCACCCCGTCCTTGAATCTCAACTCAGGATCATCTACTTCTTCTAGGACAATCATTAATCCTAAACATATTCTCCACAAGAGGAACATCTTCCTCAAAATCCTTCCTAACCATTTTAAAGGACAAAATGAGATTGCAACTACCAGAAACTCCTCCAGTCCTACTCAATGAACCTGAGTCTCCAAATTTCTTACGACCTTATTAAACAAAGACGATACCCTTAACAATAGGACAAATGCCACATACCTTCCATCGATAGAAGTCATCATCACAAGGCTTCCTAACAAAGATTGGCGGGTTTCCTAATCTAAACCTCCCAAGGACTACACTGTAAGTCTCTCCTCGGACTTACCTTACTAAGTCCAAGATTCATCATTTGAGTTAATTTCCCTTTCTTACTCAACCACTAATAAATCACCTTGAACCATTGCAGGAAATATCCTTTATATCTCCGCCGGAATCGGGGAAAAACAAATACCCCCGATTAAAGTGTACCCAAGATATGCTATGGGTATTGTATCTCTAATCTGGTCATGTCCTAGATGACATAATCTAGGTGATGCTTGAAACGAAATGAGAACAACTGTTATCCTAACGTCGAGCAAGTGAAAACACATCGAAGAAAAAGATAAACGCTGTGAATATAAAAATCCTAATAATAGGGCTTTATATCAAGAGCGTTAACCGAAGAACGCAGAAAACTCGCACAGATCCTAAGAACTCTAGAACCTGATGCTCTGATACCATCTGTAACACCCCGCTCAAATTAATAACGGGTGGCCAGCCCTATACTACATTAAATCAGGAGTTTCAGATGGTCTGGTCTCAACATCAACTACCGGTACTATATAATATAGGACTAACTACCCGATATCATATAAGCAAGATGTTAAAATTAAATAAAATTTATAACAAACAACAGACCAACACTATAACACTACTAATAAAGGAAAGAAAGTTGCATGAAAGAACTATGATAAATGAAATGCTAGAATAAAATGAAATAAATAACTACAACCGAATATGCCACAAAGGAGTAGACCCGAATAAGCTGTCGGGTCACAGCCAATACAATACCTGAAATGAAATAAATATCCACATCTATAAATATCCCTTGGGTATAAACCCGATATACAACATGAATCATGCCTAGATATTTAAATAAGTATGAAGCGACTGTAATACCCCGTATTTTTATGCAATATTAATTTGGGGGTTTGTTAAATTTAATGAGAGTGAATTATTTAATAAAAATCCGGAAATTAATTATGTCATAATTATTAACGTGTCGAGAGTTAGTAATTATATAAAATTGTCGAATATTACTAATGAGCATAGTAATATATGATATGGGTTATATTAAAGGTCACGAGTGAATAAAATGACAATTTTGAGAATTTTAGTTCGGACGCGCCCGTGTCGCGTCGGGACTAATTATTGTGATATAAAAGTGAATATTTTATAAGTTGTTCGTATGGTCATTTGGAGCGCACCAACGCATCCGGAAGGGTCGAGATAGTCAGAAAAGTGTACCCGGGGGTTTAGTTTGGGTCTCGGGGTGTTTTTAGGCCTAGTTAGTGACCCGGGAGGGCATTTTGGTCATTTTACAAAATAGGGTAATTAAACCCACGAATTTTAGCAGCCTTTATCGGCTGGTTAGGTTAGCCTTTTAGGGTTAGAACCTACAGAACCCTAGAACGGCCATTAGAGAAGAGAGGAGAGACCTTTCAAGGTGATTCAAGGCCAAAACACCACCGTTTGCACCACCGTCACCACCAACGCGTAGATCGCGAGGAGGAGAACGCAACCACACCAATATCAGCAGGAAACTAGACCTCTGAAATCCCAGGTAAGTATTTAACTTGCGTATTTTCATTGGTGCAATATTCATATTGGTTTAGGAATGATTAGGAGTGTAATCTATGGAAGAAAATCCCAATTTTTGATAGGGATTTGCATGTAGAAAACATTATAACCATATTCTGGAAATATTATGTGAAGTAGATGATTTATCCACGAATTTTTGATGATATGTTAGAAGGAAATTCTGGAGAAAACTGGTTATAACAAAAGTTAAGAAAACATTAGGGTTCTTGATGTTTGGGTGAGATTTTGGGTTGTTTAACCATGTTTAATGATGGATATACGCATGCTTAACGTTAAAAACATCTGGAAATATGTTATTATGTTTGTAGTAGAAGTTTTGTGACGATTAGTGTTGGAAAATATGGATTTGGATGTAGGATTTCGGTAAAACCCGTAACTGCACTTCTGCATGATTTCGCAGACCTACTTGATCGATCGATCGAGCCTAGAGCTTCGATCGATCGAAGGTTCGATCGATCGAGCCCCAGACCTCGATCGATCGACCCTTCCTGGAAGACTCTTTTTCCCCTTGTTTAATTAGTTGAACATAATTCATCGTGAAATAATTTTTGGGCTTTATGAATAAAATATTTTGGAATATAGGAGAGACCAGTAGGACATATGATTAAGTGTTGAGAACTTTATTATGAGACGATAATTGTGTTTTAGGGACAATTATTTAAGGAATGAGGAAACTACGTATTTCAAGTGAGAGATTACGACAAATACTTACGATAGTGAATAGACGTCTACCTACTGATTTTTCTACTTGGATGGATAGATTCCACGAGTGTTACGTAACTAGTGAGAAAACCCTTCGAGTTAAGGTTAGCGACGAAAACTTATACGTAATTATAATAATGGGAAATTAAGGATAAATGTTGTGACTATGGGTAACGAGATGAACCGATATTATTATGATGAAATGAGTATATTTATATGATTGTGTGTACATATATTATATACATGTGAAAAACGTACCCGCGCTACTTGCTATCCTTGAGGTTACTGCGCTGGGACGATCTTATCCTGTGTTGCCTTATGGGGGATATTGATTCGTACCCTAGAAGATAGAGATCCTAGGTACGGGCTATAAAATTGATAGTCGGACGGTCCTAAGAGACGTGAGGGTATGTACTGACCTCTTGGACTTGGAATCTATGCTTCGCCTCAATGTTGTTTTGTATATGTTAATACAGTTCGAGAATGATTCCGAACTTGTATTTCCCTTTGTGTGAGCGATACGGGGATTGGATAGCAGAGTATGCCTGCACCATAGTTTTAGTTGGGGTGCTGTTATATATATATATATTATACGAGTGGTTAATATATATATGAGATTATGAACTTTAAACTGCCTACTATGATTTGATAAGTAGGACATGGTTGTTGACTCAATAATAAATGATTATTTTGTGAAAGTATAATATGCCATTGGGAAAACTTTATAATTTAATGAATCTAAAATGAGAGGAGTGTTACAAATTGAAAGTAACCTTTTTAAACGATGACATTGTTCGGTTTTGAAAACTTATGAGTAAGTTAAGATAAACTAAATTATTTGGAAGGTTAGTATGATAGAATGTCAAGTTAAACCATTTGGGAAGGTTAGTACGATAGGCGTGCACATTAGAAGAGAGTTGAGAATTTCTCAAGAGAGTGTCGAACTAATATGTTGTTGCATTGGCCTGTATCAATTTAAATTACTTGCTAAACAAATCTTAAATCATACACACTTTCGGGATGTGACCCGTTTCTTCTCTCTCTCTCTCTCTCTTGTATATATATATATATGTATTACAGGTGCCCAGCCACAGGGGCGTCTTGCTTAGGATCTCTTGGAAGGAACGCGCTGCAGCTTAGGTGGGAGTTGCAGGTCTCTTGATTAGACGACTTTGTTCATTCAGATCCACTCTTAGCATTTCCATTCAGATGGGCATGTGTAGCCCTTTCCATTATTTATTTATTTTGGGACATTGTTATTCCAGTTATTTCATAGTTTCGTTATTATGGCATTTTTATTCAGGATGGATGTATTACTTTATTTTCTCGAATGTTGACATTCGTTGATGAATGTTTTATATTAATTGGATTTTTGTTCCAGGATTATTGTGGTGTGAATCTTATTTATTGAGATTTTGTTAATAAAATAAATAAATCTTTTTCTTCAAGAAAATTTTGGAAAGAAATGTTTAAATTTGGTTTTGACACTTAGCTTAATTATTTAGGGTGTTAAATTGGAAAGTTTATTTTTACGACAGTGATGCTAAGAATGAACCAAACTGTTCACCTTGATTTAATTTAATAAAGGAGTGATCGCCCTGTATTTAATTAGGCGGGGTGTCACAGGTGGTATCAGAGTATCAGGTTCTAGTGTCCTTAGGATCTGTACGGCTTATTTCGCTTTCAGCTCAACGTTTTTGCTATAGAGCCCTATTTTTAGGATTGTTGTATTCGTGCTTTTACGTTTAAGTCTTCAGCTATTTGAGATTCAATGATAACTGTAGACTAATAAATTTTGTTCACGTTTCAGATGCCTCCGAGACGTGCTCTGAGAGATAGGCGTGCCCAGGCCGAGCAACCAGCAGCTCCGGCACCAGGCACAATGAATGCTAATGAAGTAGCTGCCAAAGTTGCTCAGGCGGTGAATGCCGCGATAGCGGTGATTCAGCAGGCTCCACCCCAGGTTCAGGCAGTGGCGCCAGTACCAGCACAACTTCCATCTGCATGGGAGAGGGTTCGGGATGCTTTTCAGAAAGCACATCCCCCTGAGTTCTCTGGTAGCTCCGACATTATCACGGTTAGCCAATGGAAGAAAGACATCCAGCGACATCTTCGCATGTATGAGTTCACTGAGGTACAAAAGCAGTTATTGGTTTCCTTTAAGCTGGTGGGAGCCGCGTTGCAGTGGTGGGAGTCCACTAACACTTTGGAGGAGAGGGACACGATCCCTATTCAGATGTTCTGGGAGCGGTTTGACCGCAAGTACTTTCCACCCGCAGTGCAGACTGAGATGAGGCGGAAACTACTAAATCTGAAGCAAGAGAATCTTACTGTAGCAGAGTATGAGGAGGAGTTCACGAGACTTCTCACCATTGTGCCAGATGAGGCACCTACTGAGAGCAAGAAGATTTTGTTGTTTGTCGACGGGTTAGCTTGGAGGATCCGTCAGCACCTTATTGGGAACTTATCCCTGAGTACGTTCACTGATGTACTCAATGCAGCGTTACTACATTGCCAGGATCACCGCTTCCATCTTCAGGGAAGCAAGAGAGCAGGAGAGTCCAGCCAGCAGGGCAGGACCGGGGGTAACGGTGCCGGTGGGGCACCATCTCATGGACAGACTCGTCAGCACGAGCAGAGTTCCCATCAGGGGACCTTGCTAAGAGATTCCGTTCGGGTGATTCCAGGCAGGGAAATGGGGATTATAGGCAGGGCCAGCCTAATCAGCAGGGTCAGCACCGACAGCAGGGTCAGCAACAGGGCCAGCAGGGCCAACAGCGTGCACATCAGGGCCAACAGGGCCAATGGCGTGGAGGTAACGGCCAGCAGGGCCGTGGTCAGCAGGGACAGAGGGAAGGTAATTTCAGAGGCCGGTGTTTTGTGTGCGTCAAGCACGGCCATAAGCGTCAGGATTGCCCAGAAGGAGATAGGGCCCCACAGCAGCAGGGAGCCCGTAATGAGCCACAAAGGCCACTTTTTCCACCTGCCCTTCCAGCTCCAGCCCAAGCACTAGCCCTACCAGCCATTCCAGCAGCTCCAGTGTAGCAGGGGCAGTTACAGTATGGACGTGTCTATAACTTCCACCAGGCAGCAGCTCCACATGCACCACCCGCGATTGAGGGTACGTTTCCTATCCATGTTACTATGGGTCAGGTTTTATTTGATACGGGGGCCACGCATTGTTTTATAGCTACGCATTTTGCGAAGGCCTTAGGGTTGTTAGCCACAGCAGAGAGCACAGTGACGTGTGTAGACTCACCATTGGGGAGTGGGTCACTTATTTTCTTTATATGCCGAGGAGTGGGGATAGAGATCGGTAGTCTGGTATTACCTGCAGACATGTTAGTTTTAGACATGCATGAGCACGATGTGATTATCGGTATGGATTGGCTCGCAGCTTATAGAGCCATGATTGATTGCTTCGGTGGGAGCATTGCTTTTGCCATTCCGGGGCAGGAGATGTTTGTAGTGGCGATGCCTCGCCCAGAGGGAGGCTCGACTGCTCATTTGTATTACATAGAGGAGGATACCTCTAAGGAGGTTGTAATCCCTTTGGATTCGATCCCAGTTGTTAGGGAGTATTCCGATGTGTTTTAGGAAATACCAGGCCTACCCCCCAGTCGAGAGATAGACTTTGTTATAGACTTATTGCCAGATATGAGACCTATAGCACGCGCCCCATACCGTATGGCTCCGGCAGAGATGCGAGAGCTACGAGATCAGATCGAGCAGCTGTTAGGTTAGGGCTTCATTCGCAGAAGTACCTCACCTTAGGGCGCTCCAGTTTTATTTGTGAAGAAGAAAGATGGTTCACTGAGGTTGTGTGTGGACTACCGAGAATTGAACAAGGTCACGATACGGAATAAGTATCCGTTGCCTTGAATCGATGATCTGTTCGACCAGTTGAGGGGAGCGAATTTCTTTTCAAAGATATATCTGAGGTCGGGGTACCATCAGCTACGTATTAGGGAGCAGGATGTTTCAAAGACTGCATTCTTGACGAGATATGGGTCTTTTGAGTTCAGAGTGATGCCGTTTGGCCTCACTAATGCTCCAGCCGTGTTCATGGACTTAATGAATCGAGTGTTCGAAGAGTTCTTGGATTAGTTTGTCATTATCTTCATAGATGACATCTTGATATATTCCCATTCCGAGGAGGAGCATGCCGAGCACTTGAGGCAGGTTCTTCAGACTCTGCGAGAGCATCAGTTGTATGCTAAGTACGAGAAGTGTGGATTCTGGTTGTGAGAGGTACAATTCTTGGGCCATGTTGTTTCTGAGCAAGGGATAGCAGTTGACCCGAGTAAGGTATCAGCAGTGAGGGAGTGTGGACAGCCCACGACACCGACAGAGGTACGTAGTTTCTTGGGGTTAGCATGATACTACAGGAGATTTATTCGGGGATTCTCCAAGATACCGGGTCTGTTGACGAATTTGACTCGTAAAGGGGTACCGTATGTTTGGGATGACGCTTGTCAGTTTGCTTTCGACGAGTTGAAAGACAAGCTTACTTCAACGCCAGTCCTTGCGTTACCAAAGCCGGGTGTAGAGTACCTGGTTTACACCGATGCGTCCTTACGGGTACTTGAGGGATTACTTCAGCAGGAAGAGAAGGCTATAGCTTTTTCTTCCCGCAAGCTTAAGCGGCATGAGAAGAATTACCCCACCCACGACCTGGAGTTAGCAGCGGTTGTCTTTGCATTGAGAATTTGGAGGCACTATCTATTGGGAGAGAAATTCCGTTTGTTCACAAACCATAAATCACTGCAGTACATGTTCACTCAGCGAGAGCTGAATATGCGTCAGCGCAGGTGGTTAGAGTTTGTGAAAGATTACCAGTTCGATATACAGTATCATCCGGGGAAAGCCAACGTAGTTGCTGATGCATTGAGCAGTAGACCGGTAGAAGATGTAGCGGACATCTGGAAAGCAAAGTGGAAGGAGCTGGGTGATCAGGACGCCGTAGCACGTTCTTTCATATCCGTGATGTCAGTCACACCCGAGATTGTTACGAGGGTGATACAGGCGCAGACCACAGATCCGTTTTGCCAGGAGCAGATTGTGCAACTTCTAGCCGAGGGTGCTGAGTCCTATTCTGTTAGTTATGATGGAGGTTTGCGGTTTAATGGGAGATTAGTGGTTCCAGAAGGAGCAGAGCTACGACATGAAGTGATGACTCATTCTCATGGGTCCCGATTTGCAGTACATCCGGGAGGCGATAAGATGTACCAGGATATGAGGCGATAATACTGCTGGAGTGGGATGAAGAAGGACATCGCCGAGTTTGTGTCCAAGTGTTCTACCTGCCAGCTGGTTAAGGTAGACAAGCAGAAACCGTCAGGATTGCTTCAGCCATTGGAAGTACCCGCATGGAAGTGGGAAAGTATTTCCGTGGACTTCATTACAGGGTTTCCTACATCACAGAGGGTCCATGATTCTATCTGGGTGATTGTAGACCGTTTGACCAAGGTGGCTCATTTCCTGCCGGTGCGAACATATTATACCACGGGTCAGTATGCTCAGTTGTTCATCGCTGAGATTGTCAGATTTCACGGGGTGGCCCTGAATATTGTGTCAGATAGGGACAAGATTTTTGTGTCGCGCTTTTGGGAAAGCTTTCAGGAGGCTATGGGTACTGAGTTGAGGTTGAGTTCAGCTTATCACCCACGGACAGATGGACATACATAGCTTACTAATCAGATGTTAGAGGATATGCTACGCATGTGTGTTCTTGATTTTGGAGGAGGTTTGGAGCCACATCTTCCACTGGTAGATTTTGCCTATAATAACTCTTATCAGTTCACGATTGGTATGGCTCCATTTGAGGCTTTGTATGGTAGGCCTTGTCGTTCCCCGACCTGTTGGCTTGAGGTGGGGGATAACAAGTTGCTAGGACCAAAGGTGATTCAGTAGACCTCTGTGAGGATTGAGATGATCAGGGGTCGCATTCGAGTGGCCCAGGACAGACAGAAGAGCTATGCCGATGAGAAACGGTTCTTCAGGGAGTTTGATGTGGGGGACCAAGTGTTACTGCGTGTGTCTCCTATGAAAGGAGTGATGAGGTTCGGGAAGAAGGGAAAGTTGGCTCCGAGGTACGTGGGACCATTTCCCATCATTGAGAGGATTGGGCCAGTTGCATAAAGATTGGGACTGCCAGAACATTTACATCGCATTCACGATGTATTTCACATCTCGTCGTTGAGACGATACCTTCGAGATGATATGGCCCATACTCACATCACGATAGAAGAGATCGACTTACATCCTGATAGCTCCTACGAGGAGAGACCGGTGGCTATCCTAGACTATAGTGAGAGGAGATTGAGGTCGAAGATAATTCCACTTGTGCGGGTCCAGTGGGAACACCATAATGTGGAGGAATCCACTTGGGAGCGTGAGGCAGATATGCGTGAGAGATATCCTGATTTGTTCTAATCAGGTATGCCTTATTTTCCGAATTTCGGGATGAAATTCCATTATTAGGGGGGAAGTATGTAATACCCCGTATTTTTATGCTATATTAATTTGGGGGTTTGTTAAATTTAATGAGAGTGAATTATTTAATAAAAATCCGGAAATTAATTATGTCATAATTATTAACGTGACGAGAGTTAGTAATTATATAAAATTGTCGAATATTACTAATGAGCATAGTAATATATGATATGGGTTATATTAAAGGTCACAAGTGAATGAAATGACAATTTTGAGAATTTTAGTCGGGACGCGCCCGTGTCGCGTCGGGACTAATTATTGAGATATAAAAGTGAATATTTTATAAGTTGTTCATATGGTCATTTTGAGTGCGCCAACGCGTCCGGAAGGGTCGAGATAGTCAGAAAAGTGTACCCGGGGGTTTAGTTTGGGTCTCGGGGTATTTTTAGGCCTAGTTAGTGACCCGGGAGGTCATTTTGGTCATTTTACAAAATAGGGTAATTAAACCCACGAATTTTAGCAACCTTTATCAGCTGGTTAGGTTAGCCTTTTAGGGTTATAACCTACAGAACCCTAGAACGGCCATTAGAGAAGAGAGGAAAGACCTTTCAAGGTGATTCAAGGCCAAAACACCACCGTTTGCACCACCGTCACCACCAACGCGTAGATCGCGAGGAGGAGAACGCAACCACACCAATATCAGCAGGAAACCAGACCTCTGAAATCCCAGGCTAGTATTTAACTTGCGTATTTTCGTTGGTGCAATATTCATATTGGTTTAGGAATGATTAGGAGTGTAATCTATGGAAGAAAACCCCAATTTTTGATAGGGATTTGCATGTAGAAAACATTATAACCATATTCTGGAAATATTATGTGAAGTAGATGATTTATCCACGAATTTTTGATGATATGTTAGAAGGAAATTCTAGAGAAAACTGATTAGAACAAAAGTTAAGAAAACATTAGGGTTCTTGATGTTTGGGTGAGATTTTGGGTTGTTTAACCATGTTTAATGATGGATATACGCATGCTTAACGTTAAAAACATCTGGAAATACGTTATTATGTTTGTAGTAGAAGTTTTGGGATGATTAGTGTTGGAAAATATGGATTTGGATGTAGGATTTCGGTAAAACCCGTAACTGCACTTCTGCAGGATTTCGCAGACCTACTTGATCGATCGATCGAGCCTAGAGCTTCGATCGATCGAAGGTTCGATCGATCGGGCCCCAGACCTCGATCGATCGACCCTTCCTGGCAGACTCTTTTTCCCCTTGTTTAATTAGTTGAACATAATTCATCGTGAAATAATTTTTGGGCTTTATGAATAAAATGTTTTGGAATATAGGAGAGACCAGTAGGACATATGATTAAGTGTTGAGAACTTTATTATGAGACGATAATTGGGTTTAAAGGACAATTATTTAAGGAACGAGGAAACTACGTATTTCAAGTGAGAGATTACGACAAATACTTACGATAGTGAACAGACGTCTACCTACTGATTTTGCTACTTGGATGGATAGATTCCACGAGTGTTACGTAACTAGTGAGAAAACCCTTCGAGTTAAGGTTAGCGACGAAACCTTATACGTAATTATAATAATGGGAAATTAAGGATAAATGTTGTGACTATGGGTAACGAGAGGAACCTATATTATTATGATGAAATGAGTATATTTATATGATTGTGTGTACATATATTATATACATGTGAAAAACGTACCCACGCTACTTGCTATCCTTGAGGTTACCGCGCTGGGACGATCTTATCCTGTGTTACCTTATGGGGGATATTGATTCGTACCCTAGAAGATAGAGATCCGAGGTACGGGCTATCAAATTGATAGTCGGACGGTCCTAAGAGACGTGAGGGTATGTACTGACCTCTTGGACTTAGAATCTATGCTTCGCCTCAATGTTGTTTTGTATATGTTAATACAGTTCCAGAGTGATTCCGAACTTGTATTTCCCTTTGTGTGAGCGATACGGGGATTGGATACCAGAGTATGCCTGCACCATAGTTTTAGTTGGGGTGTTGTTATATATATATATATTATACGAGTGGTTAATATATATATGAGATTATGAACTTTAAACTGCCTACTGTGATTTGATAAGTAGGACATGGTTGTTGACTCAATAATAAATGCTTATTTTGTGAAAGTATAATATGACATTGGGAAAACTTTATAATTTAATGAAGCTAAAACGAGAGGAGTGTTACAAATTGAAAGTAACCTTTTTAAACGATGACATTGTTCGGTTTTGAAAACTTATGAGTAAGTTAAGATAAACTAAATTATTTGGAAGGTTAGTATGAGAAAATGTCAAGTTCAACCATTTGGGAAGGTTAGTACGATAGGCGTGCACATTAGAAGAGAGGTGAGAATTTCTCAAGAGAATGTCGAACTAATATGCTGTTGCATTGGCCTGTATCAATTTAAATTACTTGCTAAACAAATCTTAAATCATACACACTTTCGGGCTCTGACCCGTTTCTTCTCTCTCTCTCTCTCTCTCTCTCTTGTATATATATATATATGTATTACAGGTGCCCAGCCACAGGGGCATTTTGCTTAGGATCTCTTGGAAGGAACGCGCTGCTGCTTAGGTGGGAGTTGCAGGTCTCTTGATTAGACGACTTCGTTCATTCAGATCCACACTTAGCATTTCCATTCAGATGGGCATGTGTAGCCCTTTCCATTATTTATTTATTTTGGGACATTGTTATTCCAGTTATTTCATAGTTTCGTTATTATGGCATTTTTATTCAGGATGGATGTATTACTTTATTTTCTCGCATGTTGACATTCGTTGATGAATGCTTTATATTAATTGGATTTTTGTTCCAGGATTATTGTGGTGTGAATCTTATTTCTTGAGATTTTGTTAATAAAATAAATAAATCTTTTTCTTCAAGAAAATTTTGGAAAGAAATGTTTAAATTTGGTTTTGATACTTAGCTTAATTATTTAGGGTGTTAAATTGGAAAGTTTATTTTTACGACAGTGCTGCTAAGAATGAACCAAACTGTTCACCTTGATTTAATTTAATAAAGGAGTGATCTCCCGGTATTTAATTAGGCGGGGTGTCACAGCAACTACAAGATACATCCCGCAACAGTCCGCACCTATCACGGCTCCCAAGACTCTTGATAGAAGGTCATCCAGCATCCATGCAGTTGGACAACTATAAAATATATATATATATATATACAGGCAGGAGAGAAAAGTGAATGGGTCAAAGCCCGAGTTGTAAAAATATTTAACAAGCGTGTTAACCGTGCATAATAAATATAAATGCACTTATTTCATAATTTAAAGTGGAATCGCTCTCTCGTGAAACCCCATCTCACCTCTCCTCTACCGGCGCGCCCCTAATCGCGTCCTGAAATTTTAGTTAAGTACCCCACCTATAAGGACAGCCTAACTAAACAAAGGCATAACCTATACCCAGAAGACCCGTTTTTCTATCATATCCCAAGAATCCTCCCCTGTAATCACATTTTATTATTTTTACACCTATATCTCACTCTAGGCTAGATTTCAAATGTCATTAATTTGCAACAATATAAGGACGAAACTTCTCTCTATACTCAATACTGCACTAACTTCGTGCGTGGGGTGTCTCGCAAAGTGAAATCCAAACAAGGACCCCCCCCCCCCCGATACACTACTACTTGGCAGGGTTAGTGGTGGAGATCCATTAGGCCCGAAGTACGAAACTAAGAGTATAAATATATATATATATATTTATATATATACCTCCGAATAATACCTCCCGGATTGAGGTTTTACCAACTCAATTTCATCATTAAAGTACACATCCGGATCTATCTCCCGTACTGAGGGTTCATATACAAAGTATTTATCATTATTATTTCCAAAAACTTTCCATTTACCTTCTCATATCTAGGAAATGTATTGAAAATCCAACTCATTTGTATGAATTTCTTTAACATGACATATAACTCTTTAAAAGCCAATTATTATTATTATAAAAATGCTTTTCCTCTTTAAATTATCCCATTTCCCTTCTCATACCAAGGAAATGTAATTAAAAGCCATTTTTATTATCATAAAAATGCTTTTACCATATCATATGCATCCACATACCTTCTTTCATTTGGGAAGTGTTACCGAAGCCAACCATATAACCCATTTCCCTTCTTCCATCCAGGAAATGTATTTAAAATCAATTTACTATCATAAATTGCTTTAATAAATCTCAGACCGCCCTTCCGGGTTTCCCCCACTGTGCGCCCCTAAATGGCTATCATCTTCCAGGGCCTATCAAACAAGGCAACCTGGGAACCTCACATCGTCGGGAAGAGGCCATATGCCTGCGGGATAGTCATGACCACACCCAGAATCACCTAACCAGCGCAGTATAAATAATCTCTCATATGTCCTATAGGACTATATCCACCCTGTATTCATTAGTCAGGGGGCTTCACCATACGCACGTAACTTCCCTTATGATAGCGATTTAGAGAGGTGTGTATCCATAAATTATTATTTATGAAAATTTCTTATCTTTCCGTTTTGAAAACATTCATTTTCACATTTTCAAAAGTCATATACACCATATATGGGTATCCACAACATAAATATATCCATATATTCCTATCCATACAGATATGTATAGACATATATACATATATACATATATTCACATATCCATATATCTATCTATATACCAACTAATTATCGTTCATAAGTATTAGGTATATCCACCCTGCTATAGGTATATGTAATCCTCAATATACAAGCCCCCACCACAATACCATTTAATTTACCTCGATATGTGAATACAATCCCTCACTTGAAGCACATTCATCCATTTTCCTATGATGAATAGTCTCCCAAACAACATATATATAAATATCCAACATTAGGGTTATCACCCAAAGTTAAGTTTAGGAAACCATCACTACACATACCATCTATATTCGAGAGCACATTAAAGAATCTAGTAATAATACTGACTATCAGTATACACCAAACTAATAGTCTATAAGACTCAAGCTCAATTTTATTTTCATCAAATAATCCCATTTCTTAGGGAAAATACCTGTTGTAAATCACACACCGATAAACAACATCTACCCCAACTAGATTACACACTCTACTCCAGTTGGTAATATGATCCCATCACTCTCGATTTCGACTACGGTTTAATCATTTTTGTTAATACCCTAGTCTAAGATGTCTCGGATTTATTTCTTAAAGTTTATCATTACTAAGGTTATGCAACCACTCTCTTCCATTGGGCCCCAAACCGTGTCTGAATCATATCATATCCTTATAAATATTCAATATAAATATCGGCCCAGAAATTTCACAACATACACTTGCAACTCTCTGTAAGAGTTCTTATCCTCCAAACACATTTATACTTACAATTTGTCTCTAAGTATGATCCTCAATCCCAATGAGGTTTCCCAACAATCTCCATACACATCTCCAAATACATACTTGGATATATTTTTCCTAAATTTTCCCAAGAAGTCCCCTTGATCACAATGTGTGAGAAACCCCCTAGTGTCTCCAAAACATATCTCTTTCATCATAAGAAAAGAACCCAAATTAATAAACCCAACAAAATAGGGTTTGAAATCACCATAAAGAAAATTCTTCAAAATGCCCTATTTCCGAATCGATTCGGCCTAGAGAATCGATTCGGCCTCCAAGGCGAATCGATTCGGGTCCAAAGACATGGGCTTATGCTACAGTCCGAATCGATTCAACTTGGGTTCGAATTGATTCGATCAATGAAGACCTTCCAATTTCCCTAAACCAAATCGAGTCACTTAGGGGACGAATCGATTCAGGCCTGCAGATTTTGAAGGGTTCTTCTTCTTCAACGAACCCACGAATTTTTAAACCCTAAAATTTTTATTCTAACCCCCAAACCTTTATCAAATCATGATTTTAAGACATTAAATCAACCCAAAGTTGATCCCAACCATTTCTACCCCATTTAAACCCATATGTAAACATTGATTTCAAGATTAAACCTAAAAATCCAGGTTTAGATATTAATACCCAAAAATCCATTTCTTTTACCCATAAATTATGAAATGAAATACACAAATAACTATTTAGCAAGATTAAACACTTGCCTCGGATTTGTAGAGGTTGGATCGTACTCGATGTCGCGGTTGGGCCGGAAATCTCCAAGCTTTCTTCCTCTCTCTCTTCCTTTCTTCTTCTTTCCTTCTTCTTTTCTCTCTTCTTTCTCTCTCTCTCTTTCAAGGTCTATTTCCCTCTTTCTCTCAAATGAGAATGGCTTAATCCGTATGTCTATTAAGCCTTTAAAACATAATTCCCAATTTTAAATGTTAATACACACCTTAAATGACTCGTTTACTCCAATTCGAGTCAAACTAACTTAAAAATATTTCGAAGGCGAATTAAAACCCAATGAAAGTCATTTTGACCATCTCGACCCTACCGGGATCGATGGTACCCTCAAAATCATCATCCATAATACTTTAAAATGTCCTCTATTTTTGGACCTAAATTCCCAATTTTTAAAATTCTAGAAATTTAATTGAATTTAATTTTCCCAAAAATTTAATTTCTCAGTCTCCAGAGTCAAGGGATGTTACAATATATATATATATATATATATATATATATATATATATATATATATATATATATATATATATATAGAGAGAGAGAGAGAGAGAGAGAGAGAGAGAGAGAGGGGTTCTAAAGTGAACCTAAAAATGAATCTTTTTTATGAACCTAATAAAACATTAAAAAATAACCCCATTGATTTTGATTTGTTGTTGTAATTGGTCCGCGCCAGCAACAATGGACAAGCATTTGACACTATACACACGTGACAAATCTTAAACCCCCCACCCACCCACCAAACCAACCCAACCCAACCCAACCTCCAACTTCCATTAAATCAACACCCATTACCTTTGCTACATCCCCGTGTTCAAGATCCTGACCATAACCCAGATACATGTTTGACCCATCTCTTCCTAGACCCGGAACACCCCCAACCCAGTTTGATCAGTGGTATTCAAGCTAATAATCCTCGCCAACATCAGAATCCGGCCAGCTTCCATGCAGTACCCAATTACGACCATGACTATTTAGACTCACAAGTCGGGTTCAACCCAACAGACCAGAAAAATGATCTACTTTAACCCAATTTCAATTAATACAGAGTTGTGAAATCCAACATGGTGCCTAGATACTTAAATTTGTTAGTTTAGTATTAACAAATTGTTTCTACCAGTGGTGGGTGGGTGGGGCCTGTAAGGTTTGTCACGTGCAGTTGCGGACCCAAAATATTTGGTTAGGGGGTGAGAAAGTTTAGAGTGGTATCGGGGGTTCGGGGGCGGGACCCCTCGAGGCGATATTTTTAAAGGTTATTTTGAGTTTTATGAAAAAATTTAGATCTAAATATATATTAACTGATTGGCAAATATTTGTATTCTAACCATTACTCAATATAATTGTCAAAAACTGAAAAAATATTTCAAATTAAACTTTTAACAATTAAATGATAGCAATTAAATTTAGAAAGATTTAAAATTTCAGCAAAAAAATATTACTACTAATTTATAGTAATTATGAAAATAAAAATAGCAAAGGAGAAACGATATATTTACCAAATAAACAATACTCAATAACTAACTACCAAAATTTAATAAAATTTTAAGAAAATAGTTAGCAAATAAAACATGGAAACAATAATAGATATATTTTTCAACAAATAAAATTAATAATGTTTCAATTGATAAGAATAGAAATATTAAGTAGATTATCTCCATATACAAATAAGTGAATAAACCAAACATTTAATTGTTTGGGTCTTGAATAAGTGAACTAACCAGTAGTCTATCTTCATCGAGTCTTGAATAAACTAAACACTATAAAGTTATCATTAAGTGTTGAATATTGAATTGAAATGAAAACATAGAAAGTAAAAGTTACATGCTTGTGTTCAGTTAGTGGATACAATATGTGACTGAATCGTTGGTTTGCCCCAAATCGAGAAAGAGACCAGGGTGAGAGGAGTGGTGCTTACTGCGGCGGAGGAGTGACGCTGGTTTTGCACTATTGCTCTTGTTGTTTTGGGACTGGTTTAGGTAGTAGAAGGGTGGGAAGGGAGGTGAGGAAGGAGAAGGGGAGGGTGTGGTTGGGGAGCGAGGAGAGTTTAGTTTTATGTGTGAAACATTTTAAAACGCGGGTTTAGTTTTAAAGGTGTGTGCAGGTAGAAGAAAAAAACGGATATGATTTATTTATATTTCTTTCCCAAAAGTTAAATGCCTTCGATTATGAAACATTACACAAATGTCAAAAAAGTAGCTTATACCGAGCAAAAATTTCGAAAAATCTTGGTGGACAGCCGCCCACCTTCGTGACCACCTAGGTCAGCCTCTGGTCACCTGTGTGTGTATATTAAAAAATACAAGTGTCACACGTGTGTTCATTGTCGCTGGCGCGGACCAATTATAACAACGAATTAAAATTAAGTGCGATATTTTTTTAATGTTTTATTAGGTTCATTAAAAAGTTTGATTTTTATGTTCACTTTAGAACCTCTCTCTCTCTCTCTCTCTCTCTCTCTCTCTATATATATATATATATATATATATATATATATATATATATATATATACACACACACACACTAGCTTATGCCCGTGCCTGAAGGCACGATGAAAATTTTCCAAAGTACGTAATCGCGAAACGACGTTAATTTTTCAAAGTACGTAATAGCGAAATGCAAAATTTTTTGAAGTGTAATTTTAAAACAATTGGCCATAATATCCTTTATTTATAGGACTATTCACCATGCTTAACAAATAACAAATAGTCCAATAACTTTCAAATAGTCTAAATTCATCAAATAAATTCACATATAATAAGAAATATACAATATTCATCCATCGAATTCACATTGTGTCTCAAAAAAACAAAGTGTCAAATTTTAAAAAACAAATTGGGCATAGTCTCCTTTGTTTATGGAACTATTGACCCCGCTTAACAAATAACAAATAGTCGAGCAACATCCGAATTGTCAAAATCCATCAAACAAATTCACATATAAAATGAAATATACAATATTCATCGAGAAAATTCACTGTCTCTCAAAAAATAAAGTGCCAATTTTTTAAAAAAATTGGGCATAGTCTCCTTTGTTTATTGGACTCTCCACCCTGTTTAAGGGGTGACAATAAATCCAACAATATAAAAAAATCCCAAATTCGTCTACGAAAAGCTTCAATGAAATAAACTTTTTATTGGCCCGTGTTCGATATGAACTAACCAATTGTCACGTGTTTGCAGTGAGCTGCACCTACTAGCCCTCCTTTAAGAGCGGTGACTCTGCCTCCTTTCCCAGGTGAACTTTCCTGACGTCCTCATTAACTGTCTTCAAAAATTTGTGGTGACTTTGCCTCCTCCAGCAGATGAAAAAAAAGGAATGACACATAGGCAGTAAGGATGATGTTCACATTCGAACTCCAATACTACACAAACTCACAACCCCAATTTAAGTCAAAAAACTGTCAAACAATAGTGAAATTAGTGTAAGAAACGAAGATAACACAAAAAGAGATTACACAATTTCATATTGAAAAAAATGTAACAAAGTACACACAATTCAAAATGCCTCAATTACCTGTTAGAAACCAAACCAATTATCTCAATTCAATATGTCTGTAGAAACATCATAAAGTACACGTTATTGGCATTTTGAGGGACTTCTAACACGAATACCAAAACTAAAAAGGAACTTCTAACTTTTTTAAAGTTAAGAAAATGAAATTGCAGAACAATGAATCATAACGATAATTAACAACAAAACAGACTAAATAACAAATGCTAATATTTCAATCACTGAATACAAATTAATTAACCGAATCACTTAATAAACTAAATACAATTAATTCAAACGTTAATATTTGAATCACTTATTCAACTGAAGTTAATTGAATACAACTTAAAGGTGTAGTGAAGTGAATAAAAAAAAGTAACGGAAGGGACCTATAATAGTTCCTATAGATGAAGTACTAAAAAGTGCCTACAGGAGGAGGAGTTGCAAGCTCGCTTGAAATTAGAGGAGCAGGTCATTCAAAATTTTAAACGGTAAGAAGATCCGCTAATTTCAACCGAGGAGGACATGAAAATTTAAGTAACAAAGGTCTCATTAAATTTCAAGTAACGATAAATTTTCATTGTTTGTTTGGTACTTAATTAGACGATTTTTTGGGGGTTATTTCGAGTTTTATACAAATTATAACATTATTTCGAGTCTTATACAAATTATAGTTCATCCAAATTATATGTTTCAAATTTTTTGGGGGGCATATATGTTTGGGACACAAATTACATAAATTTGACATATTTCCCCGAATTACAGAAATTACAGATTTTTTTTTGAGAAATTACAGAAATTTGACATTTTTTAGAGAAATTGTATGAAAAATATATACCCTTATTTCTGTACAATTTCTCCATAAATAATACATACAAAAAATCATACATTCAATCAAAACCCTATATTTTAAACAATAAAAATCTTACACAAAAATCATACATTCAATCAAAATCATACATACAATAAAAAATCTTACACAAAAATCAGATTAAGGGACACAAAATACCGGATGAGTCGCTCAGCGGTGGGTAGGGCGTGGCTGCTGCTGGTGGCGGTAGGCTGAGAGGAGAAGAAATGAAGGCTGGAAAAATTGGGCTGGGAAGAGAAGAAAAGAATTTAGGGTCGGCTAGGTTTAGTTTTTAAGTAATGACAATCTTATACCTTAAAGTATGAAATTTTACAAAAAATCTTAAAATTTTTTTTTTGGAAAAACTGAACCGGGGCCATAGCCCCCTTGGTCCTCAACTCCATCCGCCCCTACTTTGTTCACACACACAACCTTTCACACTGCACACAAACTTTTCAACTTCCATACACGAGTTTTTACATTAAATCAAATTCAATAAAATTTACATTATATTTTGTAAATATATAGCACCAAGAAGATACACACATTACAACTATTCATTGCAGTAAATACATATGCCATACATAAGGGGGTGACTAATTGCTTCATATTTGTTTTTGTTCTTTTAGATATAATTTAGGTTAATTTCTTTTATCTTTTGCGTAAGCAATATTCTTTTCGCGTAAGCAATTTGTGTATCTAAATATCAAAGTATAATATAAGGCAAAGAAAAAATAGTAAATTCTAATACATCATTCCACAAAATAAATTCATAATTAGCAACCCAAAGATATTACATTCCACAAATAATATTCCAGAAACTGAAATTGAAATTGAAAGAACAATTTAATTTATATTATCACAAAACATTAAAAAAAATCAATCTAATGCGTAATAACACAAAATAGTAATATATCTAAAATAATTACTGATATATAAAAGAAAAACATTAACCAATACAAAAGGCACAAAAAATTAGGGTTGAATTAGTACAATACCTGCGATATCTTCAATTTATTGTGAATTCCAAAAAATTAAGGCTGGGATATCTTCAATTTGTGTGCGAGAGAGAGTGGGGTAACTCGATTTGTGTGAGAGATGATACGAAAGACAGAGGGAGTTAGGATTTAGGGTTGTGGGGTTGTGAAAGAGACGATGAGTTTGGGTTTGGGGATGTGCGAGAGTGAAAGCAGATTGCGAGAGGGGGAGAAAGGAATGAGATGTACAAGTTTTTTTAAGGCACTACCTTCAAAACGACGTCGTTTGAAGGTCAACTTTCTATATAGAAAGAAAAAAAAGGGTATTTTTGGATAAACCCGTCGCATCACTTCTTTCAATAACCCCACAAAATTCTTACATAACTATCAAACTAAAAACTTGTAAAAGTACCAACATATCCCTATTAACAGCCGTAGGCAATTGTTATAGCTGAAATCAAAAGACTCGTGTAATCATAAAATAAAGGAACAGAGCTGCCGAAATGAAAAGACCCTCCCATAACCGATGAATTCAAAAGGAATCTCCCACGAGATTTTCTTCTTGTTTTGGCAATCCCATTTTTTAATACTTGGATCAAAAGGACTTTTTCACAAATATTTACATGTGTACGACATAAAAAAAAAAGAATACATTTCACAAGAGATTCAACAGGATGCTACTAGAAAAAAAAGATTCAACAGCATAAAAAATACATCTCTGATCAAGAAGTGAGCCAAATAATATTTCTGTACAGGAAAAAAGTCACAAAATTTTTAAATACAGCCTCAAAAAAATCATACAAGAATGTAAAAAAAATTGGGAGGCTCGCTACTTCATGTAAAACAAAATTGTTATAATGAGAATCAAATTCATAAAAAACAGTTTTTATAAAAAAAAATCAAAGTATGAACACCAGATTCATACAAAAAAATATGGAGAGACTCGTGCTGCTTCATATAAAGATTAAGAGTATGAGCATCAGATTCATAATGAGACTGTGAAGATTCACACCAAAAAAACTCAGAGCATGTGTGTATCATTGTGTGTGTGCACAAGTGTTGTATCACTTGATAAACGGATTAAAGAACACACTGTTTGAGAGATGAAGAAATATATTATTCAAAACTGTGGCTTTCTACCATCACTTTTAGAAGGAAATAGGAAACAAATGAACTCCACATTTAGCACCACCTATAAACATGGTAAAGGTCTAAGACCAATTCAATCACTAACAACAACACTAACAACACTAACAACTCACCCTAACAAGTAGGAGATTATTATCAGAAAAGCAAATACAAAGCAGTAAATGCAACTAAATCTTAACGCTTCAACATATCCTCCCTTAAACTGAATTGCAATAATGCAATCAGTTTACTCCAACTTTGAACACATACCCAACTTATCACTCAGCCTCAAGAACACTTCCAGTTCGAGAGGCTTAGTCGTAATGTCTGATAGATGATCTTGTGTCCTGCAGTGCACTAACTAAATAGTTCCCTCCTTTATCAAGTCACGGAAAAAATGAAATCTCACATCTATGTGTTTGCTCCTCCCATGCATGACTGGATTCTTCAAAAGTTTCATGGATGAATTTTTATCACAATAAATTGTTGTACACTTACTTTGTATATGTCCCAGCTTCTCAACAACTCTCCTCAACCAAACTCCTTGGCATGCACAAGATGTTGCTGCAATAAAGTTGGCCTCTATAGTAGACAAGGTCACAACTTGTTGCTTCTTTGAAGAACATGAAATTGCTCCAGCTCCAAGCATAAAGGTGTAACCTGATGTGCTTTTCCAATCATTAATGTCCCCTACATAATCACTATCAGCAAACCCCACCAATTCTTCTTCTCCACCTTTTTTATAAGCAATTCCTAGCTCAAATGCTCCCTTCAGATATCTTAAAACCCTTTTTACATCTTGCAAGTGAAGTTCGATGGGCTTCTCCATGTATCTACTAATCAAGAAAATAGTATACATCAAGTCCGGCCTTGTGGCAGTCAAGTAAATGAGGCTACCTATCATTTTCTTGAACATTGTTGCATCTACAGCAGCTCCTCCTCCATTCTTTGATAATGTGAACCCTGGAACAATTGGATTCTTCACTGAGTTACTATTCAACATCCCAAACATCTCCAACACTTCATTTGCATACTTCTTTTGATTGATAAATATTCCATGCTCATTCTATATGACTTCTACGCGAAGGAAATACTTCATTTTTCCAAGATCAGTCATGGCAAATTCCATCTTCATTGACTCCTTCAATCTCACAAACATATCCTCATTGTTTCCAGTAAAAATCAAGTCATCTACATAAAGACTCGAATTGAGAGTCTTACCTCCATCTTCAGTGTTTACAAACAGTGTATGATCACAATAGCATTTCTAGAAGCCCTCTTTAATGAAGTACCCTTCAATTCTGCTGCACCAAGCTTGGGGATCTTTCTTGAGTCCGTACAGTTCTCTCCTAAGTCTGTAAACCTTGTGTTCTACCCCCTTATTTCGAACCCTTGTGGTTGATCAGCAAACACTGCCTCATTTAATTCTTCATGCAAAAATGAGCTTTTCACATCCAATTTCTACACACACTAACCCTTTATACTACAAGAGCGAGAATCAGTCTGATAGTATCCCATCTGGCCACCAGAGCAAACACCTCATTGTAATTGATACCATGCTGGTGTGAGTAACCCTTTTGCCACGAGACGAGCCTTAAACTTGTCCACCTCACCCTTCTCGTTAAGCTTGGTTTTGTACTCCCATTTCACCTCTATTTTCTTTTCTCCTTCTGGTAAGGTTACTAACTCCCATGTCTCATTCTCTTTGATGGCTTTCATCTCCAATTTCATGGCCTCTCTCCACTTAAAACTCTTAGCATCTTCCTCAAATGATATAGAGTCTTCAGAAGCAGTGAACATCACCAAGTTCTCAATCTCATCTACCTCTGATAAACTTTCACCTGACACATAATCTTGCATCCAAGAAGGCTTTCTTCTATTCCTCCCTTGAATTGGACTCAAAGCACCTTCTCCATTTGATTCATCAGATTGAGGACTAATACCACCTCCTTCTATTTCCTCATTTTCAAAATTCACACCTTCTTCAGCTTGATCTTCTAGATTCCCATCTTCTTCCTCATCACCCCATTCCAATACATCACCTTTCAACTTATCAGTTCTTCCTCCCCAATCAAATTTCTCATCTTCAGTAAATACAACATCCCTACTAATCATTACGTTCTTCAAAAAAAGATTATATAGCCTATATGCTTTCGCTTACACCCAATAAGACACACCTCACACTCTTCTCATCCAACTTTGTTCTTCGGCTATCTGTAATATGAACATGGGCAACACATCGAAATCCCATGTTCATGATGTTACCACTCCAGGCCTCTTCAGGTGTTACCTACTTCACAACTAAGGATGGACTCTAATTCAATACATGTATCGCCCAATTAGCAGTTTTAGGACAAAACTCGTTAGGAATCTTCTTCTCTGACAGCATTCTACGTACCATGTTCATGATGTTACGGTTTTTACTCTCTGCATCCCCATTTATTGAGGCGTGTAGGGAGAAATAAGCTTCCTAGCTATTCCACTTGCACTGCAATACTAATTAAACTCCAATGAGGTGAATTCTCCACCTCTATCAGTACGTAGACGGCAAATAAGATTACTAGTCTCCCTTTCAACAAGTTCTTTGAACTTCTTAAACACGCCAAAGGCCTCATATTTTTCTGATAAGAAATAAACCCATGTCTTTCTACTATAGTCATCAATAAGGTTGATTATGTACCTTTTGTGGCTATGTGATTTAGGCTTAATGGGTCCACAAATATCAACATGGACAAATTGAAGATGTTGTGAAGCTTTCCACATGCTCTTATTAGGTATTACTTCTCGGTGTTACTTCCCCACCATGCAGTCAGAACACACCTTTAGTGGAGCCTTGAGAATTGGTAGTCCTATCACCAGTTTCTTATAGATGAGGGTTCTTAGTCCCTTGAAACTGAGATGCCCGAATCTACAGTGCCACAAGTGCGAGCCATCTTCAGTCATAGTTTGAAAGCATGTTGTGGCTTGAGCCATCACCGAATCCAACACAACGAACATCCTACTTCAAGAATCTCAAACTCTCTTCTCATAGCCTGTAGTTGAGCAAGTTTCACCATGGTGGAGGCTTGATGCTTCAGTCTCATCGAATCCCAGATGGATCTTGTAGTTTCCTTATTGAGAATGATCTCAATAATAGTTCTATCTATAGCTTGGAATAAATAGTTCTTGACCTTTAGATCTTTTAGTTTCAGATCTGTAATATTCTCACGTTGTCCCTTCTGTTGATGCGGGTATCTCATTCTCTATCAAATCCCATTACTCCTTCGATCTAAGGAAATTATCCATAAGCATAGCCCAATGGTCGTAATGACCATCGAACTGCGAAATCGCCCACTGAACAAAGCTCTTGTTATCTGTTGCCATAACTCTTACTCTTCTCTCCTTTTCTGATCTCTCACCTTTACTTCTCCCTTTCAAGAAACTTCAGTTTCTCAGAACACTAAACCTGGACCCTGTGATGGGGCTCTGATACCACTTGTTGTATGACTTGATAAACTGATTCAAGAACGCATTGTTTGAGAGATGAAGCAATATATTATTCAATCACTAACTGTGTCTTTATACAAGACCTTTTACAAGGAAACAAGAAACAAATGAACTCCACGTTTATCAATACCTAAAAACATGGTAATGGTCTAAGACCAATTCAAACACTAACAGCACTAACAACTCACCCTAACAAGTAGGAGATTATTATCAGAAAAAAAAATACAAAGCAGTAAATGCAACTAAATCTTAATGCTTCAACAACAAGGAGATTCATAAAAAAAATGAAAACCAAAACGTTTCTTATATGAGCAACACGATCTGAGTTTTGTATGCTGGATTTTGTATGCTGAAGTAAGTGACGACCATGAACGGAGGAGATAGAGAGACTGCGTTTCAAATCGAAGGGCGAAAAAGGGAGAGAGGATGTAGGTATTTCATTACTAGTTCGAAAGAGAGAGAGCGTAGAATATGAAGTGGTCTCACATATACCCATTTTGGGTTTTTTCTTGTCACACCGCAATTTGGGGATGTTAAAAGGCTTTCAACCCAAATAGAGGGTTCAAGTACAATGGGGCGCTCCATAAAGGAAATTACAGTTTAAACAAAATCTCCCAAAAAAAATTGTTTTGAGTCACTAATAAGAATCGCATATTTTGCGTTCATTTCGTGCATTTCGCATACCACGTCACTATTTCATGTACACAATAGCACATTTTGGTCCAAAAAATTAAATAGATCGAAATATTGCACGCAATTTCAAACACCGGTACATAACCAGAGGAAAAATAGAGATATCATAAATCATTCAAGTCCATTTACCTGTCCACAAATGGGAGGATAAAACATTAATTTTTTACCACATAAGAAGCACGGACAGAGACACTGTACGACACAACTTGGACACACTGATACAACAAATCTAAAAAGTTTAGGATACTGGGACACGTTTACTAGTAATTACATTTTATAAATCGATACAAATAAGTTTACAAGAACATAAGGATATGAAGTAACAATAACATGTTTGAATACTTATTTAAAAGAATGAATTATTGTCTTAAAGAACAATGTAAAAATAAAGGCTTTTCTTGTGAACTTTCGTGAAGAATCATTCAAGTGCCAAGAAAGCGAGGAGTGCCTTTAGAATGTGATTTGAGGCATGATTCTTAAAGGATAAAGTTCAAAGTGATGCCACTAATTTAACTTATTTTGTTATATAATAAACCATTAAGCTAAGAAGCACGGACTCGACACGTATTCCAAAATAGAGGATACGGATACGCTAGGATACGTTAAATATTTTTTATTTTATTTTTGATATACTAATGATAAACTTGATAAAATGAAGCTAAAGCATCAAACACCAATATATTAATGTGTGCAAATATGATGATTGTTATCACCAAACAAACAGCATTACAATAAACTCTACAAACATAAATACGAAAAAAATTTAGAAGGCTTGTATTTATGAAGAAAAAAAGGATTCAAACAGTGGGATGTAAAGGTTAAATATAATAGATAAGAGTGAATGAAAACAGTTAAAGAAAACAATATAGCTGAAAAACAATACAAATAAAAAAAAAAGAATGAAAACATGAAAAACAGTTGAGAAAAAAATTTAAAAACAATACATCACAAGCAAAGAATGAAAAACAAACTACACAATTAAAAAAACATCGGAAACAAAGAAAAAGAATCAAAGAATGAAAAACAACAAAGTTAAAAAACAGTTAAAAACACATGCATATGAGGTCGGATGTGAAAAAAAAATACCTAGAGCAATTGAGAAAAGCAAAAAAAACATCACTAAAAAATAAATAATAAATAAAAATAAATAAAAAAGGATACTCTAGGATTCGCGTATCCCCAGCGTATCCCGACGTATCCTAGCCATTTAAAAAATAAAAATAAAAAAGGATACTCTAGGATTCGTGTATCCTAACGTATCCCATATCCTATACGTGTCCAACAAAAATTTGTGACCTCCAAAGAGTATCCGTGCTTCATAGCCATTAAGTATAGACACGTGAAAATAAGTATTGGACACGTGAAAATAAGTGTCGGACACGCAAAAATACGTATCGAACAAGCTAATTTTATATTTAAATTATAAACATGTAAAAAGGCGTGACAAACTGAATGTCTAAGAGTATCGGAGAAAGGGTCGGTGTTCATCTTCTCCCGGACACGGACACGTAGCCTTTGTCGAAGTATCCATGCTTTCTATTTACCAACAAACAAGTTGGTGCTTCTTAGGATTATCAACCTGTTAGGGAGTGGTCTGAGTAAGGTCAACACCAACATTATGGGGGCTAAGGTAAACTCCTCAAATGTGGTATTTTTCAAAATTCACAAATATTTCTTTTATTGTTGAAAAAAAACCTGTAATTAATATTATTATATGTTGCATTCAAAAAATGCATGCTTTTATGTCAGTTATAAATAGGGGTAGAAACTTGTGTCTGAGCCGTATTTTGGTCTGGCACGACATAGTGCAACAAGAACCATTTATTCATGAACATGACATGGCACAAAAAGAACCATTTAGTTTATATCAATACGAATTTAAAACATAACAAGACACAACTAACACGATTAATTGTTTTTACAGCCAACTAAACACAATTGTACATGAAAACACGAATAACACGACACAACATGATTTAATACGAGTCATAATTTTTACACCAACGCGATAAGACTACGTGTAATAATCCAATACAAACAAGACATATCGTGTAATTTCGGGTCAATTTAGGTCGTATCACAACGTATTATAACGTTTTTTCTAAAATTTCACTCTTAATTTGAATGTGTACTATGACGTTTTATAAGTACATTCATAACGGTCTAAAATAACAAAAATGATATATTTTTACTTTTTAAGGGCCCACATTACTAGAGATTAAAGGGCCCCAAGCGGCGGCCTCCGCCCGCTCCCAAAGTCGGCCCCTAGATTTGAGCAAAATTTATTTATGGGTTGGTGGATTATTACTCTCGTTGGTTGTGAGTGTCATTGACACTATAAAATCGTTTGAGGTTATCCTACCAAAGGATGTCCTTTCATGAAATTCATGATCTTATGTTATGTAAAAACAACACAATCAAATTCTGATTCCAATTTGAGAAACATTTGATTAATTTACAAATGAAAAATGATTAATTAAGGATCCAGTTCAGGTTTGGTAGGATAGATTACGTCAATGAACTTATTAGGCGACATATTGCAACCTAATTCCAAATTTATAGATCAAAAACTGAATTCAACCAAAATGGTGATAAATTTCTCACTTGCAAACATTATATCTAAGAAGCATGGACACTTCTTTGGAGACGACATACACATGTCGGATTCTCCAAACACTCTCATATGAGTACGACACTTCCTGGACACGTGTACGACATGCCGTGTGTCATGTCAGACTTGTTTGAATTTGAAAGAAGATGGACAACTCTACGGACACACTCCGTGGACATGGCGGGGTAAAAAATTAATGAATACTTCAAGAAATTCTAGTGTGATCATATGAAATTAAATCTTTTATGGTTCGTGAATAATAAAAATAAAAGTTAAAAGACTGAAGTGAGTCTTTAACTTTCTTTCACCCTAGACTATAGATGTAAATGTTTTATGAAATATTTAACCATGTTAAATTTGATACATTAGTGTGACCATTGTTTACATTTTTGAAGTGCAAAATAGATAATGTATGTGTGTGTGTGTGTATATATATATATATATAATTAAAAAAAGATATTTATTTGTGGTCATGTCTCCTCTGTGTCGTGCCTTACATTTTTAGATTTATCGTGTCGTGTCGGACACACCACTTGTACACGCATCCATGCTTCATACCATTAAATCTAGGCATGTAAACGGATCGGATTCGGACCGGATCAAGCAAATCTAAATCCATATCCATTTATATTAAACAGATTCGGATCCGATCCATTTATTAATAACGGATCAGACAAATCCAAATCCATTTTATGTTAAACGGATTCGGATCAGATCGAATTATCAGATTATCCGTTTATGTTAAACTTGATTTTCAACATTTTTATTCTCAACTCTTATTTCATAAATTTATTTTGCAAATATTTTAAAAAAATAGATAATGAAATAAAGAACTATTATAATATATATTTAAAATATTATTAAACACATTATATATTAATTAAAATATATATATATTAAAATTGTTAATCGGATCGGATTATTAATGGATCGGAGAATATGAAAACAAATCCACTCCATTTAATAAATGGGTAATCGGGTAATCGAATTCTAGGCATGATCCATATCCGCTTAAATGGATCGGATTCGAATTCGGATTTGGATAAAATCCGATCCATTGATACGTATCTATTTAAATTGAGGTTGTGTGCTTAGACCGTGTAAACATAAATTTAATCCCACGAGGATTATACTAAGAGATGATAATATATATAACCTCGCAATTGACAACTCATTCCGGCATGACCTCCGTAGAAACTGATACAAATTCCTTCCCATACTTGGCTAAAAATAGCAAGAGGGATGGGTGGCAAAGATGAGGAAGTGAGTGGGGACATTGGGTTATGGGAAAGGTTGGGCAGCAAAGGTTCGGGTTTGGTTAGAGTTTTATCCGAACGCTGAAATTAAAGGACAGTGGAATTAGGATTTTACTCAAAGGTAAATGGTATTAATTATTCACTTGAAAAATTAAGAATTTTGTACTTGTAATAGAATGCCCCATTGAAATTCTATAAATAAGAAGCCTTTTGCCTTTTCTTTTGCATCAGGACATTTGTACCCTCCCATATCCGAACCCTGTACGCTCTCGTCTTATGTCCTATGCATTTCCCTCATGTTTTTTTGCTGAGTCCCTTTTTTTTGTTTTTTTTGTTGGGTCCCCTATGTCTGCTGAATAACCTTTAATTTTGTTTGACCACTGAGTTGTTTTTTTCTTGCTTTTCTAATTTTTTTTCTTATAAAGTGTACTTCTTTTCCTCCTTCCATTCATAGTTTCATACTCATCAATAAATTCGTTCTTATTGAGAAAATATTAATTTTTATAAGAGAGACGAAAGTAACGAAATCATTGGAAATTTGCAACACCAACGGGAACAGAAGCACAAAAAGTGATAAATAGATAATACCTTGGAGAGATTTTGTTTGGCTCCTTAAAAGTTCTATCATCTGATATAATATCCAGAAACCAAGTTCAACTAGGTCTAAGCTCCGCGCGATGCGCAAGCGAGATATAATTCTTCTTATCTAATGCAATGCTAAAAGTGTTTAAAATGTGGGGATGACATGTAATATATGGAAAATTATTAAATATTTAAGTAATGGATGCATTTGGTGCTAAAAATCCAGAAAATAAAAAGTACATACATTTAATTTACAATAATATGGGTTATTTGTATCTGTATCTAAATACAAATCCCAAACATATCTTCAACATACATTATCTATGTATAATCGGTCTAATTCATCAAATCCTATAAATAAAAATAAAAGAAACAAACTCAACATAAATCAATCCTCCACTGAAACTCATTGAAAGAACAAAATCCAAAGAAAATTCCATCCTCACAGGAGAGAAAACCAACTAATTTCAATTGTAAGCAATCATTCTCTAACAAACCCAAAATTTCAGTAATAACATATTCTCCATTATAGAAAATCATAAAATCTTTTTTCTAGCAAAAGCAGATTAGAAAAATGCATTCGCTCTGAGTAGAAGATTTCTAAATACCAAAACATGATCATGACATTATCATATCAAAAAACAATTATAATCAAAATACTTCCAATCAACTTGCGGTAGAGCAACACACATATTATTTCTAATGTGATTCTTTACTGTTTTTCAGTTTGACAACTAAGTGACACACCCTTAATAAGATGGTCAAAGGGTACACATACATTGTATCGATTTTTCACCGATCTACTTCTAGAATCCTCATGGAAGCTTTATGAGATCTTATCTGGGAAATCAATAACCTCCTTCCATTTCCTTCCTAAGATCATATGAGCAGCCTCTTTAGCAGCGTTTTTAGTCCACAATGAAATTTTATCTTGCCTTGTACGCACAATCACAAACACACTGCATATCTCATCAACCTCATTAAATTATTCCCTGTGACACCCCACCATCCGAAATAGGGGGTGGCCAGCCCGATACTTTAAAATAACGGAATCATGGATGGAATCATTCTCAGCATCACAACAAAATAAGAAGTATACGGGATAACCACCACTTATTTCAAAAAAATGGGTTGCCAAAAAATTTTGATTTTAAAGTTAAGGAAAAGAATTAAAACAACCCAACTAAAAAGAAAGTGGAAATCTAGATTAAATTATATTATATACCCTCCAATGTACAATAAGGGACCAAATATACTGTCGGCCACAGACTCATACAACAATATAAAACAAGTTCAATAATTTACATAATATATTACATTAATCAATTACAAAAGCTTGGGCTTCTCGCCCGAGTAAAAAGATCCGATCTTAACTAGAGTGCAAAGATGACGGCGTCTATTTCAAAATGTCTCGTAATACCCGCAAAGCATCACGGCTCGCCAAAGACGTCGGGATAGGAAGTCAGATTAGGCATCCTTACGGCGGAGTACCTGATCGGAGACAAGATGCAAGCACAATAAGAAATATGAACGGGTCAGGGCCCGGTTCTATATGATTACCAGATAAATAAAGAGTATGATAGTTATGAATGATAAATCATGAACAAATAAAAATAAGAATCTGCCTACACAATTTAAAAGATAAGCTAAGCGAAAAAATAAAATGAATAACATTAAACTTAAATGTTCATCATATTCACCAATTAACTCATATATCTTTTCCTTAACAGGAAATATATATATATATATATATATATATAATCACAATCTTATGCTCTTTAGGAAATTTTTATCTCAATTTTACTTTTTGTAAAAATCCTTTCCTTATTAGGAAAATAATCATTTTCAAATGCTCTTTGTGGCCTTTATATCTGCTCGTTGTGGCACTTCATTATGATCTTTATGGCATATAATCCATCAAGTCCCACTTGATTATGAGAAGTTATATTTATATACACATATAACAATTCTAAGACCGCCCGTCCGGGTGTACCCACTGTGTGCGCCCCTAAATGACCAACATATTCCAGGGCCTATCATAAGACAACCTGGGCACCTATAACGCAAAACGTCGGGAAGCGGCCATGTGCCTGCGGGGTAGTCATAACCACATCCGGAATTACCTACCCATCACAGAAAATATACAACACAAATGCTCACATGGCCTAGGACTATATCCACCCTGCATTCATTAGTCAGGGGGCTTCACCTCACGCGTGAACTTCCCTAATGATGTCATTTAGAGAGGGTGTGTTCAAACCATTTTATTTACCATTTTCAAAAATCAAGTAAATTGTCATTTACCATATTCATGATTAAGTAAATTATCATTTACCATCGTCATTACCATTTCCATTTCATTTTCATTTTATCCGAAACCAGTATCATTTTCATTTTGTAAATAATTTAACTCATTTAAATTCGGAGCCATACAATAACTTATATCGTCACTACAACCTCAAAGGAGTAAATAAACTCTTAATTATATCCAAACATTTTGGGGTGTTACTTTAAAACCCCAATACTATCATACCTCAAAGTAATGAATAATCTTTCAATTGATTCTCCCAACACACTTTTATGGGGTTATTATGAACCATCAAGGTTAACATAGCTCAATTGAGCTTCTGAAATCTCCCAACATTCTTTTGGGGTGATAATATAAACCATCAAAACTAATATAGCTCAATTGAGCGTCTAAATTCTCCCAAACATAATACTTTAACTCTTTGTTTCATAGTAATTTACTAGAAGAAAAGAATGCCCTATCATCAATAGGCATAACCCCGGAAAAGTCCCCATATGAACCATTTCTAATTTAGGGTAATCAACTAACTCGTCTCACACAATAGGACTCTAAGTTTACTTCATTCCAGAAGGTTCCGAGGACCTAGATTTAAAGAAAAAGGAGAAAATTGAGTTAAAAAGAAAATCAAAAACAACTTGATTCCGAATCTATTCTCCCTAGGGCCGAATCTATTCGCCCTAGCGAATCGATTCACCCAAATAGCGAATTGATTCACCCAAATAGCGAATCGATTCGAACATAAGACCTGGTATTCTGTAACTACCAAATCGATTTGCCTTGGACCCGAATCGATTCGGTCAAAGCAGACCTGGGAATTTCCCCTTAGCGAATCGATTCGCCCAGGGGGCCGAATCTATTCGGCCCGAAGAATTTTGCCAAGAATGGCTTCTAGAGTTATAAACACTAGATTTACCCAAACTCCAATCTCTTCCATTTTTACCCACAACCAACATCATAAATCTACCCCAAATCAATCTACATGATTATCAACTACTATTATCCACAATTTTATCATCAAAAGCCAAGATTAGGGTTAAATCACCAAAAATTCTAGTTTTGATCCATAAACACAAATACACAACTATCACACAATTTAATCATCTTAAATCATATATTAGCAAGTAGAAAACTTGCCTTAGGGTTGAAATCTCAGATTTCTTTATGGAAGAAAAAATCCCCATTCTTCAATCTCCAACCTCTCTCTCAATCTCTTCTTTTCTTTCCCTCTCTCTTTCTCTCCTTTTCTCTCTATGTTTAAGACATAAAATGAAAAAAATAAAATAAGGGGCAAGACTTAAAATCGTGGCTTAAGTCTAAAGTATCCAAATTAAGTGTTTAATACAACATTATAATGACTCCCAAATACGGGTTTAAGTTAAAACTAGGTAAAAGTTCCCGAAACCCAAAAATATAATATGGCACTTATTTTGACTGTCTCGCACATTCTCGGACTAACTACACCCTCTAAACTGGCAACCGGTAAATTTATAAATTATCTCTATTTCCAATTTCATTTTTTGCCATAATGTCTTTTAAAAAACATGACACCATAAAACATGCAACCTGATGATATTTACTTTCACATACAGTGAATATATATCAATCTAGTAAATATTAACTTCTAACTCATTAAATTAATATTTACTCTAGTTCCAACGTTTTATACAATTACCTTATGCGGTAAATTAATATAAAGTTAGCCTCCTAAAAGCGAGGGTTGTTACATACTACCCCCCTTATGAGGGAATTTTTCCCCAATAATTCGGGCATACCCTATACGCATAAAGGGTATACTTTCTGAAACTATCATTCTATCTCCGTTAACAAACCCTCATTATTACGGTGTCCCAAAATTGATTTGGACTAAGGTCATCACTTTCGATCTCAGTCTACAATCTTTTTACTCTGGCATAGCAGAAAGCATTCCGCATAACTATCAATTCTAACTTCCTACAGCGAAAGATGGTAACCACGTGATTCGGTGTAAATAGTCTTACATCTTAGATTGCGTTATATCACGCCTTAGTGGTACTCATACCAACACTAAATAACTCAACCCCAACACTACTCAGCTTCTCCCCACATAGGCGTAGCCCTTCAAGGCATATGGCTCAAAATCCCAATCCTTAAAGAAATGTTCCGGGACCATTCTAAGTTCAAGGAACATATTGTTCGCTGGTCCCATCCAACGAATATGCAAACTTCTCAATCGGCTACCCAAGGCCACTCACGGAACCATAACTTAGGAAATGATCCATAAGTCCATCAAAAAGCCTAATTATTATACGGGAATTTCCATCCATACAACTACTGCACCGTCCATTAAGTATCCTAAGGTTCTCATTCAATATATGCCCTTCGGCATTAAGTCAACTTCTTCCATTCATCCATCCACTTTAGGGTGGTAAAATATACTCCATCTCTATATGGTTCCCATTCCTTCATGGAAACTTGGCCAATCTTCGACACGAATTATCGGGTCTCGGCCCACCACTATTGTTAGGCACTTCACATGATTTTACCACCATTCCATAAAAGAAGCGAGGCATACTCCTCTACAAATCGTCCGCCCATAATGGCCAAAAAAGCAACAGTTTGGTCAAGCGATCAACAATTTTCTCAAATAGGATCATGACCAATTTGGTGCCGGCAATTGAAAGAAAATATCTTTGAATATAACCTTCTTCATTCCACCACTACACTTCTTCACACCAGTAGTTGAAATGGTCAACCATAGACCGAAATTTTCTATCTACAAGTCATCCTAGTCATGCTCGTTTCATTTGGATTTCCATGCCATCACCTATATCTTCGACGGTTTTCTAATTAGCGCATATACTAGCCCAATCTCATTCCCTTAGCGAATGATAAAATTCAAATCAATAATCTACTATAAACTTCATAAACGAACTGGATTTTCTCCCCCAAAAGCTAGGTTATCAATGCAACACTTTAACTAAGAGAGGCCTCATCTCCTTTGGCCTATGTTTTCGAATCATTGAAGATTCCATACTTCTCGTTCCTAGGGATCTAATACCCCCCCCCCCCCCCCTTTAGAGTTAACCCGCAACACATTTGTGCTCAACTCTCTAAAACAATCCTAAATCAACATCACCTGCCCTAATGGTCTGATATCATAATAAACCTAAGGTCGATTTATATATATCCTATATAAGTCGTATACATATAATAATAAGTATACCCCTAGTGTCCAAGACCTATATCAACTTCTGTCATTCACTTAGTTTCATGCGTGGGACATCTCGCCGAAGCGAAATTCAAACAAGGAACCCTCCCGTTACACTACTACCTCGCATCGTCGGTCATCAAGATGTGACGGTCTAAAACACATGATCGGGATAGGTAATTTTTTTTTAACTTGCAATTTTATTAATAAGATTCTACTTCTACGTCTTACCATAACATCATTAAATATTTCCATTAATCAGACATTCACTTTCTGTGAAGTCTCACAAATTTTATCCCATAACATATATACATCTTTTCAAATATCCTTCTTATCAAGGCATAACCCGAAGTCTCAATTCGACTTCATATCTCAGTCTCACTCACATCGATCAGAGGAGAGAACTATTTATAGTGCTTCTATCTCGCACTTTAATAGCCCATAATCACTCGTCTACATGATTCTCGGCTAAACCTTCCAACCCATCTCTTAACCAACCCAATTAAAATAAAATAAAATGCAATGAACTAAAAGAAGAAAGAATAATATCTCCCCACTTCCAACATCGTTGAGGTTCACGCGTGAAGCGTCCCGCAAAAGCGGAATCCAAACAAGGAACCCCTCCTATGCATTACTACTCAACTATGTCAATCAAGGAGATAAGGCATACCAATCACATACAAAACAAACAATCAACCAAACACACAAATAAGATAACACAACAAGTAATAAAAACTTCCTAATTACCTCAACCACCCCTATAAAGTCTTAACCTGTATCCAGGGGATATATTATAGGACAACTAGTTCCATGCTGAAACTAGAAGTAGGATAGCCTCACAATCTAATTACTTGCTATCACCCCAATGAAACCAAAATATCTTTACTTTTATAGTACATATCATACAAGTAATACATAATGTACATCGTACTTAAAAAAGAAAATGTATCATCACTCTCTTTATAACGAGTGAAGGAAAATATAAAACTTCCCTACCATGGAAGTTATATTATTTATCTATCTATAATAGCGTCAATATTACCACAAGCTCGAGATACACACTCGAATCTATAGTAAACACAATACTACTGAATTTTATCCTAAGTAATACACCACCCACTAATACGGTGGAATTCCCGCCAACATTTTATGCAAATCACTCCGGGACAATACCAATGGTTCTCAGACTCCATATTCGAGTTTTATATAAACCAACATTACATCCATCAAGTCCCAAACCAGGCACTTTATTCTTGCCATTGTCCTCCAAATCAACATAATGAAGATGCGTGATTATACATTCCACGTCATAACCATTGTTCCGCCTCCTACTGCCAAACAATGATCCACATAGCCCCTCTTACTTCCTCAGTAAAAGAGAACACGCTACCGGCCTCCTCGTCCTTAGTTCAATTAAACCTCCCCGAGCGGATGTTCACCAATGGGATTTCATGATCACTGCTCCATCAGAAGTGTTGACGACACTTATTCTGGAGCCTATCATTCCATTGAAGGGCTCTCCCTTATACGTACCTTTGTGTAGTGTACAATCTCCCTAATCGCACAACTCTTTATTTACATGTCGGCCTCTGACCGAGCCTCACGTGAACAATTAAGAATATACCTTCTCCTATGGGTGAAGGATTTTCCTCCATCCTTTTTAGCTGGGCACTTCTCCACTTCAATAGAACGTCGCTTGAAATCTCAAGTTTAGTACCACCCTCTACTCTAGCGGTACTTGGAAAACTGTGTCTACTGTAATCAGTGGTCGCAGTAGCACGACAAGAAAGTTATACAAAAAAGGAGCATCCTCCAAGCGGTCCTCCTCCCCGACCACCACTTACAGTTCCTATTAATCCATCTCGCAACGCCTTCACCACAACCTTTCTTAGCACCCTTGTTCAATTGACCTACTAATCTCACATGAATGCGTAAAAGATTCTATATGTTCTACCTCCTGGAAGAAGAACAAAATCTCACAAGAGAAATCAACGACCTTAATCCTAAGGATCTATGTCAAATCAAAAACAATGCGGAAGGCGTAATGAGTTCACACCGATTCCTAAGGACTCTAGAACCTGATGCTCTGATACCATCTGTGACAATCCACCATCCAAAATAGGGGGTGTCCTGCCCGATACTTTCAAATAACTAAATCATGGATGGAATCGTTCTCAGCATCACAACAAAATAAGAAGTATGCGGGATAACCACTCCTTATTTCAGAAAAAACAGGTTGCCAAAAAATTTTGGTTTTAAAGTTAAAGAAAAGAATTTAAACAACGCAACTAAAAAGAAAGTGGAAATCCAGACCAAATTATATTATATAACCTCCAATGTACAATAAGGGACCGAATATACTGTCGGCCACAGACTCATACAACAATATAAAACAAGTTCAATAATTTACATTATACGTTACATTAACCAGTTACAAAAGTTGGGGCCTCTCACTCGAGTAAAAAGACCCGATCTTAACTAGAGTGCAAAGATGACGGCGTCTATCTCAAAATGTCCCATAATATCCGCAAAGCATCACGGCTCGCCAAAGACACCGGGATAGGAAGTCAGATCAGGCATCCTTGCGGCGGAGTACCTGAGCGGATACTAGATTCAAGCACAATAAGAAATATGAACGGGTCAGGGCCTGGTTCTATATGATTACCAGATGAATAAAGAGTATGACAGTTATTAATGATAAATCATGATGAAAGAGAAATAAGAATCTACCTACACAATTTAAAACATAAGCTAAGCGGGAAAATAAAATTAATAACATTAAACTAAAATCTTCATCGTATGCACCAATTATCTCATATATTTTTCCTTAACAGGAAATATATATAAATAATCACAATCATATGCTCTTTATTGCCTTTTTATCTCAATTTTACTCTTTGTAAAAATCCTTTCCTTATTAGGAAAATAATCATTTCAAATGCTCTTTGTGGCATTTATATGTGCTCTTTGTGGCACTTCATTATGCTCTTTATGGCATATAATCCATCAAGTTCCACTTAAATATGACTAGTTATATTTATATACACATATAACGATTCTAAGACAGCCCGTCCGAATCTCCCCACTGTGCGCGCCCCTGAATGACCATCATCTTCCAGGGCATATCATAAGACAACCTGAGCACCTATAATGCAAAACATCAGGAAGTGTCCATGTGCATGCGGGGTAGTAATAACCACACCCGAAATTACCTACCCATCGCAGAAAATATACAACACAAATGCGGCCATGGCCTAGGACTATATCCACCCTGCATTCATTAGTCAGGGGGCTTCACCTCACGCGCGAACTTCCCTTATGATGTCATTTAGAGAGGGTGTGCTCAAACCATTTTATTTACCATTTTCAAAAATCAAGTAAATTATCATTTACCATATTCATGATTAAGTAAATTATCATTCACCATCATCATTACCATTTCCATATCATTTTCATTTTATCCGAAACCAGTATCATTTACATTTTGTAAATAATTTAACTCATTTAAATCCGGAGCCATACGATAACATATATCGTCACTACAACCTCAAAGAAGTAAATAAACTCTTAATCATCTCCAAACATTTTGGGGTGTTACTTTAAAACCCCAATACTATAATACCTCAAAGCAATGAATAAGCTTTAAATTTATTCTCCCAACACACTTTTATGGGGTTATTATGAACCATCAAGGTTAACATAGCTCAATTGAGCTTCTGAAATCTCCCAACATTCTTTTGGGGTGATAATATAAGTCATCATAACTAATATAGCACAATTGAGCTTCTAAAGTTTCCCAAACATAATACTATAACTCTTAGTTTCATAGTAATTGACTAAAAGAAAAGAATTCCCTATCATCAATAGGCATAACCCCGAAAAAGTCCCCATATGAACCATTTCTAATTTAGGGTCATCAACTAACTCATCTCACACTCTAGGACTCTAAGTTTACTTCATTCAAGAAGGTTTCTAGGCCCTAGATTTAAAGAAAAAGGAGAAAATTAAGTTAAAAAAAATAACTCAAAAACAGCATGATTCCGAATGTATTCGCCCAAACAGTGAATCAGTTCGGACATAAGACCTAGGATTCTGAAACTACAGAATCATTTCAGCTTGGACCCAAATCGATTCGGTCAAAGCAGACCTGGAAACTTCCCCTTAGCGAATCGATTCGCCTAGGGGGCCGAATCGATTCAGCCTCGAGAATTTTGCCAAGAATGGCTTCGAGGGTTATAAACCCTAGATTTCCCCAAACTCCAATCTATCCCATTTTTACCCACAACCAACATCATAAATCTACCCCAAATCAAGCTACGTGATTATTAATTACTATTATCCACAATTTCATCATCAAAACCCAAGATTAGGGTTAAATCACCACAAATTCTAGTTTTGATCCATAAATGCAAATACACAACTATCACATAATTTAATCATCTTAAATCATATATTAGCAATTAGAAAACTTGCCTTAGGGTTGAAATCTAAGATTTATTTATGGAAGAAGCAATCCCCATTCTTCAATCTCCAATCTCTCTCTCAATCTCTTCTTTTCTTTTCCTCTCTCCTTCTCTCCTTTTCTGTCTATGTTTAAGACATAAAATGAGGAAATGAAATAAGGGGCAAGACTTAAAATCGTGGCTTAACTCTGAACTCTCCAACTTAAGTGGTTAATACAACATTAAAATGACTCCCAAATACGCGTTTAAGATAAAACCACGTAAAAGTGCCCAAAAACCAAAAATACAATATGGCACTTATTTTGACTGTCTCGGACATTCTGGGACTAACTACACCCTCTAAACTGGGATCCGGTAATTTTATAAATTATTTATAGTTTCAATTTCATTTTATCCATAATGTAATTTAAAATACATGACACCATAAAACATGCAACCTGATGATATTTACTTTCACATATAGTAAATATACATCAGTCTAGTAAATATTAACTTCTAACTTATTAAATTAATATTTACTCCAGTCCCAACATTTTATATAATTACCTTATATGTTATATTAAGATAAAATTAGCCTGGAGTAAATATAATTATATTAGATGGAGGTGGAGGGGTCTGGTTAGGTGGTGACGTCGCCGAGAGAGAGAGAGAGAGAGAGAGATGACATTTGTGAGAGAAAAAAGTGTATGGTTCAGAAGAGCAATGGGTAAGGAAAATAGAATTGGGACTCCATCTAATATAATGATTAACTGGTATAATATGAAAGGTTGTTTCATGAGTTTAATGTCAAAATATAAAGAACACGTTTCAGATAGCTAAATAATAATTATAACTCAATTGTGATGCCACGTGGTAGATTCTCTTTAAGAGACACCAAAATTATTTTTAGATATTTGATTATGCAGCGTGTAACCTAGATCAAGAACCAACTATAACTTTTTTGACGTAACAAATTCTTCAAGTCTTTGTTATGTAATTGAGAAATTTGTTTATTAGCAAGCCTCAAATCCCGCAAATGTAGAATTTCCCACTTATAAAAGTTCAAAATCAAATCAATACACAAAGAAGTTTTGAACAGTTTCAGAACTGTTAGTGATGTAATTTTAATAGCGGATATGGATAGTTGTTTTAACTATCTGGGCGGATACGGATATGGATAGTTGTTTTAACTATCCGGCCGGATACGGATATGGATACAGATAGTTCATCCAGATAGCAGATACGGATATGAAAAACATGGTATTTAATCTGTATCCGTCCGTTTACCACCCCTACCCCTGATGATGGGTCTCGAGATTCTATTACTGGATGATACTGTTCTACACCAATAATATCAAACAATCCACTCTCCACAAATAGGTCAATTTGAGTGGACCTCCCACTCTACTTACAACATCTTTTATGCACCAAAATGTTCTTCCAGCTCGACTACCAACTTTTGGTGTCATAATATTCAAACATAAGCAATCTTGACCATCTTTTATCTCCTGAATAGTAAAATACCATGTTAAACTGATATTTGTTAGCCAAAACATATAAAAAAATAATTGATGATTTTGTTGACAAGTTAAACCATACCCCCATGTTTGCAACTGTAAAGCATATAACATTGCTATTCAGATTAAAGCCTCCAATTAACTGTTAAACAGCGTTAAAAACCCACCGTTTTACTATTCCAAACTTTTTATAGCTAATTTTGTTGCAAGAAATTCAAGCAATAACGTGGTCACTCTACAAACTCAAATATCATTAAAAATTCATTCAAACTCATTCAAATCATAAGATCGGAGTAATAAAATAAATACAAAATAAGAAAAATACAATTTAAAGGCATATGCAAAAACTTGTCTCACTTTAGAGAAGTTGGAATTATTGGCAGAGTTTACCTAAAAAGGTAATTAATGCAAATCCATATCTATATATGCTTTAACCTTTATAAACTTCCAGTTTTGTTGAGAAATTGGCCTTTATATTTTCTCACAGTCTAAAGCTAAGCTACCCACATAATGTTGCATAATTTTGACTTTTCTAAAACTGGGTTCTCTCTCTCTCTCTCTCTCTCTCTCTCTCTCTTTCTCCATATTTTTAGTCCCACTTTTCTAATTTATTTTCACTACATCGTCAAACTACACACAGACTTTTTCATATTCAAAATTTTCTTTTGTCTCACCAATTTTTGTGTTCATAATAATCAACGTTTTTATTAATGCACTACGGTTAAGATATTTTTTTTTATTTCGTATTGGGGTTTTAATACATATTTAGATACTTACTCACTTTAACTAGAAAAACAAAAACAAATATTAGTATTATAGTATTATAATAGTTCATGTGTGTTTTATTGTTGCCAAGTTCATATGTTGTGTGTATAGATATAGATTCAATTTAGTAAAAAAATAGCAAAGTATTCTTAAGTTCCTCGCAAATAAATTTTAAACATTAATGGAATTTTGATAAATTTTAAACACTTAGGTTCACTAATTCTTTTCTTGTAGATGTATATGCTAGTGGCATAATAAGTGGATCTAATATTAAATGTCCTTAAATGTTTAAAAATTGTCAATAAGGGATCTAATTGTAAATTTCCCCAAAAAAACCTTGTTGAGTGAAAAAAATTGCCACATGTTATTATTTAGTAGTACTTATTATAATTGATCTTTGGTATAAAATCATACCCAAATTATACATATTTTTGTGAGAATGTATACTATTAGAATTATATATATCTTCCCAGAAAACATAAATGCTGACATAAGCACCATACAAAGAAAAATTTATATATATATATATATACACACACACACACACACACACACACACACACACAGAGAGAGAGATAGAGAGAGAGAGAGAGATAGAGAGAGAGAGAGAGAGAGGTTCTAAAGTGACCCTAAAAATCAAACTTTTTTATGAACCTAATAAAACATTAAAAAATAACCCAATTGATTTTAATTTGTTGTTGTAATTGGTTCACGCCAGCAACAACGGACAAGCATTAGACAATATACACACGTGACAAATCTTAAACCCCCCACCCACCTAACCAACCCAACCTAACCCAACCTCCAACTTCCATTAAATGAACACCCATTACCTTTGCTAAATCCCCGTGTTCAAGATCCTAACCATAACCCAGATACATATTTGACCCTTCTCCTCCTAGACCCGGAACACCCCCAACCCAGTTTGAACATTTGTATTCGAGCTAATCATCCTCGCCAACATCAAAATCCGGCCAACTTCCATGAAATACCCAATTACGACCATGACTATTTCGACTCACAAGTCAGGTTCAACCCAACACACCCGAAAAGTGATCTACTCTAACCCAATTTCAATTTGTATAGAGCTGTGAAATTTAAGATGGTGCCTAGTTACTTAAATTTGTTAGTTTAGTATGAAAAAATGTTTTCTACCTGTGGTGGGAGGGTGGGAGGTGTAAGGTTTGTCACGTGCAGTTGCGGACGTAGAATATTTGGTTAGGGGGTGAGAAAGTTTAGAGTGGTATCGGGGGCGGGAGCCCTCGAGGCGATATTTTAAAGGTTATTTTGAGTTTTATTAAAAAAATTAGATCTAAAAATATATTAACTGATTGGCAAATATTCGTATTCTAACCATTACTAAATATAATTGTCAAAAACTGAAAAAATATTTCAAAATAAACTTTTAACAATTAAATGATAGAAATTAAATTTAGAAAAATTAAAAATTTCAGTCAAAAAGTATTACTACTAATTTACAGTAATTAAGAAAATAAAAATAGCAAAAGACAAACGATATATTTACCAAATAAACAATACTCAATAACTAACTACCAAAATTTAATCAAATTTTAAGAAAATAGTTAGCAAACAATACATTGAAACAATAATAGATATATTTTTCAACAAATAAATTAATAATTTTTCAATTGATAAGAATAGAAATATTTAGTAGATTATCTCCATATACCGATAAGAGGATAATCCAAACATTTAACTATTTGGGTCTTTAATAAGTGAACTAACCAGTAGTTTATCTTCATCGAGTCTTGAATAAACTAAACAGTATAAAGTTATCATTAAGTGTTGAATATTGAATTGAAAAAAACAAACATAGAAAGTAAAAGTTAGATGATTGGGTTCAGTCAGTGGATACAATGTGTGATTGAATCGTTGGTTTGCCCCAAATCGAGAAAGAGCCCAGGGCGAGAGGAGTGGTGCTTACTGCGGCGGAGGAGTGACGCTGGTTTGGCACCACTACTTTTGCTGTTTTGGCACTGGTTAAGGTAGTAGAAGGGTGGGAAGGGAGGTGAGGAAGGAGAAGGGGAGGGAGTGGCTGGGGAGTGAGGAGAGTTCAGTTTTATCTTTGAAACATTTTAAAATGCGGGTTTAGTTTTAAAGGTGTGTGCAGGTAGAAGAACAAAAGGGATATGATTTATTTACATTTCGGCCCCAAAAGTTAAATGCCTTCAACTATGAAACATTACACAAATGTCCAAAAAATAGCTTATATCGAGAAAAAATTCCAAAAAATCCAGGTGGACAGTTGCTCACCTTTGGGACCACCTAGGTCCGCCTCTGGTCACGTCTGTTTGTATATTAAAAAATACAAGTGTCACATGTGTATTCGTTGCCACTGGCGCGGACCAATTATAACAACGAATTAAAATTAATTGTGTTATTTTTTTAATGTTTTATTAGGTTCATTAAAAAGTTTGAGTTTTAAGTTCACTTTAGAACCTCTCTCTCTCTCTCTCTCTCTATATATATATATATATATATATATATATATATATATATATATATATTTACATACATACACACACACAAACTAACTAGCGTATGCCCGTGCCTGAAGGCACGACAGAAATTTTCCAAAGTCCGTAATCGCGAAATGACGATAATTTTTCAAACTACGTTCAGCAAAACGCAAAAATTTTTGAAATGTAATTTTAAAACAATTGGCCATAATATCCTCTATTTATAGGACTATTCACCATGCTTAACAAATAACAAATAGTCCAATAACATTCAAATAGTCTAAATTCATCAAATAAAATCACATATAATAAGAAATATACAATATTCATCCATCGAATTCTCATTGTGTCTCAAAAAAACAAAGTGTCAAATTTAAAAAACAAATTGGGCATAGTCTCCTTTGTTTATGGAACTATTCACCCCGCTTAACAAATAACAAATAGTCAAGAAACATCCAAATTGTATAAATTCATCAAACAAATTCACATATAAAATGAAATATACAATATTCATGAATCAAATTCATTGTCTCTCAAAAAAAATAAAGTGTCAATTTAAAAAAAAAAATTGGGCATAGTCTCCTTTGTTTATTGGACTATCCACCATGTTTAAGGGGTAACAACAAATCCAACCATATAAAAAAAATCCAAATTCGTCTAACAAAAGCTTCAATGAAATAAACTTCTTATTAGCCCGTGTTCGATATGAACTAATCAACTGTCACATGTTTGCAGTGAGCTGCACCTACTGGCCCTCCTTTAAGAGCGGTGACTTTGCCTCCTTCCCTAGGTGAACTTTCTTGACGTCCTCATTAAGTGTCTTCAAAAATTTTTGGTGAATTTGCCTCCTCCAGCATATGAAAGCAAAAGGAATGACACAAAGGCAGTAAGGATGATGTTCACATTCGAACTCCAATACTACACAAACTCAAAACCCCAATTTAAGTCCAAAAACTGTCAAACAATAGTGAAATTAGTGTAACGAACGAAGATAACGCAAAAAGATATTACACAATTTTATATTGAATTTTTTTTAACAAAGTACAGACAATTCAAAATGCCTCAATTACCTATTAGAAACCGAACCAATTATCTCAATTCATTATGTCAGTACAAACATCATAAAGTACACGTTATTGGCATTTTAAGGGACTTTTAACACGAATACCAAAACTAAAATGGAAATTCTGACTTTTTTAAATTTAAGAAAATGAAATTGAAGAACAATGAATGAACATGATAATGAACAACAAAACAGACTAAATAACAAACGCTAATATTTGAATCACTGAATACAAATGAATTAACCGAATCACTTAATTAACTAAATACAATTAATTCAAACGCTAATATTTGAATCACTTATTTAACTGAAGTTAATTCAATACAACTTAAAGGTGTAGTGAAGTGAAAAAAAAAATAACGAAAGGGGCCTGTAATAGCTCCTATAGATGAAGTACCAAAAAGTTCCTACAGGAGGAGGAGCTGCAAGCTCGCTCAAAATTAGAGGAGCAGGACGTTCGAAATTTTAAATGGTAAGAAGATCCTCTAATTTCAACCGAGGAGGAGATGAAAATTTCAAGTAACAAAGGTCTCATTAAATTTCAAGTAACGATAAATTTTCATTATTTATTTGGTACTTAATTAGAGGAGCAGACCCATCTCATTAAATTTCAAGCAATATAGACCTTTCATTATACCAACGATCTAACAATCTAATTAACTATTGCAGCTGTATCTACATATATGCTGCCTGTATATGGCATATATGCAATCTGCATATATGGAATATGCATATATGCATATGAATATATGCATATATCGGATCACTTTTTCTCTACACAGGGACATAATATCGAATAGACATATTCAGACCTGATACACAAGTCATTTTTTACACATTTGGACCTGCTCGATCCTTTGGGATTGTTTTATGGCAGCCTATATATTATATAGCACCTATATATCTACCTATATAGCAGCTATGTAGCAACCTATTATAAAACCACACATTTTGTATGATTTAAATAATTAAGGGATTATTTATCACAGAGGGATTAATTAAATTTAAATGTGAGAATTAAATTGTTAATTAATCCGGATCTAATAAAAATAAATATTCACTAGCGTGCTAAGGGTTAATACTTATTAGTTTAATATTATTGTGCGACATGTAATATGGAACTATACACTTGGATAAATTGTCAAGAGATAATAATACGGAAGTTTAGTGAATTAAGTCAGACGCGCGTATGAGTCGTGTTGGGAATAAATTGGAGAAATTAATATATCAATTATTTTTAGTAACTCGTATGATAATTCCGAGTGTACCGTTGAGTTCGGAAGTGTCGAAAAAGTATACTCGGGTGTTTAGTTTGGGTCCCAGGGCAATTTTAGGCCTAACCCGCATCCCAAGAGGGCATTATGGTAAATTGGATTTTTAGGCCTAATTGATGGACGAAAATTAGGAGTTCATTTATCAGCCAAAAATAGTTGTATTAGGGTTAGAAAGATACTGAAAGAAGGAACGGACATATGAAGTGTGAGGGAGAGCTTTTACCAAGAGAAGAGGGCTAAATCGACACAACCTTGCACAAGCACCACCACCACCATGTAGATCGGGAGATGGGGAACACACCCATACCAACAACATTATGAAATCAGACTACTCACTCCAGGCAAGTGTTTATAACTTGTTGTATTTCGTTATTTATCGTACTCATGTTAGTGTATGATTGTTAGGAATATGTTATAGGTTATAGAGATGGTGAAATTGAGGAATTTGAATGTGTAAATTAATTCTGTAATTTATTAGATTGAAACCCTTAATGTATGCAGACTGGAAATCACGTTTTGAGGAATTTATATGTAGAAAAAATCTGGAAATTATGGATTCTTGAACATGTATTGGAAGAACTAGGGTTTTGATAAATTTAAATTGTCATTTCACATTTTATGAATGATTTGTAATGAATTGATGATTCTAGGATGTCAGAACTCATATGTTATTGATGGGGTTCGATGTAGAACTGTTTATTTGGAGTTTGGGGTGTTGAACGAGAAGATTTAAGGTTAAAAATGGTGGAAAACGTTGGAAAATCTGGGTAGGGGATGAACAACGAATTCTCTCGCGAAGTCGCTCGAATTCGTTCAAGCGAAATGCATCTCGTGTGAAGTCGTTCGAGCGACATGTGGCAGTCATTCAAACGACATGCCATCTTGTTCGGAGGACAAAGTGAAATTTTGATAATTTCTTTTAGGACCTAGATTTAAGTTAATTAATTCAGAAATGAGAGAATTATTTACAAATAATAAATTTAAGTGAGGCAAAATTTCGGAAGAAGTATGAGGGACTAAATACTTTGATGAATTCGGTACGGAGAGTATATACCATAAAGATTACAAGAGGGATAATAATCTCGATAACCAATACAAAATGTTTAAATCAAAATACGTAAGAGAAGCATATATATAGGTGAGGGAAATATCTATTTATTATAATAGGATATGTCTATGCCTATTATGTATGATTGTTATTAAAGACACTAATGGGTGATAACCCAGGGGTACAAGATTATTTAAGTAAGTGTACTAAAGGGTGATAACCTGGGGGTAAAGTATGTTGATTAGGTGCGCTAATGGGATGTATCCCGGGGGTGCAGTATCATGTTATATATATATATATATATATAGGGCAAATGTGACTATATGTATATGTATTTATGAGCTGTGGATCAATCTAATGTGTATAGTGATAAATATGGGCTTGGAATTTTGTAAAGAAAATTCTAATCGTATACCTGAATTATTATGGAAATGGAAAATGTATTAATTAGCTTTTCGTCATAGGCTAATTGGATAACGTATTGTATAGGTGAGACGGGTTTACTAATAGTGAGGGTAAATACTATTAGGATGGATTCAGACTATTTATATGTGGAGGTATAGTTAAGGAGAAAATTTAGATATGCGTTAGGCGTGCACAATAAAAGAGGGGTGAGAATCTCATGTGAGAGTTTGAACTAACATCTACTTGATACTTGTTTTACTGCAAATTTTAAATACTTGCTTAAACAAATATTTGTATACATTGGGCTCTGACCCGTTTCTCGCATCTCCTATCTCTCTTTATATGTGTATGTATTATATTAGGTGCTCAGCTACAGGGACATCAGTCTTAGAGTTTCGGATTTGCGTGGCGTGCTGTAGATGTTGTGGGAGCTGCAGGACTTTGTTTAGATGCCTCGATTATTTGATTCCTATTCAATATGACATTTTCTTTAGGGCATGTGTCGCCCCTTCCTTAGACAGTTTCAGAGATTATGTTTACTCTATTTCTCGTTCATTTTCTTGTGGATTAATGGCTACTATTGTTTTAGTTTAGAGTTTTGAATAGGGATGTTTTAACCAGTCTTACCTAATTCAGCATGCGATTCTGATTCAGTATTTGTATTAATTAATCATGCGTGGAGGCTTTATATTAAATTACTTAGTTTGGTAATTAAATGGTTTTTATTTAATAAGAAAAAATGTTTTGACACTTAGCTTAATTATATTAGGTGATTAAATAACTTATTGTGTTTTCAACAATGATGCTAAGAATAAACCAACCGAACATTCTGGTTTAAATTTTATAAAGGACTGATCACCCGATATTTAATTGGGCGGGGTATCACACCTATATAGCAGTTATATAGCTGCTTATATAGAAGCTATGTAGCAACCTATATAGCAGCTATGTAGCAACTAATATGTAGCATCTATATAACTGCTATATAGCATTTATGTAGCTACATAACAGTTATATAGAAGTTATATAGTTGCTACATAGATGCTATATAACTGCTATATAGCTGCTATCTAACTATGTTTTTTATACGGACTTCATTGAATTGCTATATTTTTGCTATCTAGCTATCAAACGGTCCAGTCATGTGAGAAATCAAATAGTCCTAAAAGAACATAGATTACTTAATAGTCCACATTCCCATCAATCATTTGGAGCATCCATAAATTTGAGAAATCTAAATAAAATTTAGAAAGAAAAAAGCCATGTATCAGAAAAAAAAATTGAATAAAATCATGATTCCTGAGAGAAAGCAAAAAGAGAAATTGTCTTACTTCCTTCAACATATGCTCCACAAAAAAATGACCAATCCTAATTGATCCCTCCAAAAAGTCCTAAAAGAATAGAACAACCCTAAAGGAATGACCAAATAATTATAAGAGAACAAACAGTCCTAAAAGAACTGTCCTAAAAGAACCAAACATATTTGTACATAATAAAATCATGACAGAACATATGAGATTCTTAAATGAAACCATGATAGTAACTAATGTCAAATGATATTGTGACTTGCATAGTATTTATTGTCCCCAAATATGTACATACTATGTTAATAAAGTTTGAAAATTCAGTAACCAATGTGGTGAAATTCATTTATATTTCATTATAGATATATACAAAACCCCAAAATTGAATACTAATAAAAGAACCAATTGTATCTCCAACACAAAAAATATAAATTAAAGTTGAAAGAACCAACTTTGGAGGCATTTGCAAATGTGCAGAATGAAACATTCATACAGAGAACACATTACTAACTCTAAAACTTACTTAAAATCCTAGAACATAAGATTGAAATAAGTTTATAATAAAGCATATACGTATAAAAATATTAAAACCGATATATTAAACGTAAGAAATAAACCAATTGAGAGAAGGAGAGAGATAATATAGCTTTCGGGGGTAAATTCGAAAACACTGGGAGCTCACTATTGAAACCACCAACCTACAAATTTAAAAATAAAAAATTAAGTAGATGAAACCCCCAAATATTAAAGCCTGTAAGTTCACGCAGATCAAAGAAACAGGTTACGCCAGTACACGATCTCAAGCAGACCACGAATATATTGTTAAAATGGATTGTCATAAAAGGGGTAAAGACTAAGTAAAGAAAGTTACGCTTAAAGGAAGACCAAAATAGCATTAAATTTACAAAGAAAATACGTACGAACAACTAAAAATGTAAACAAAGATGTACCGTAAGATTAATTTATTTGTTTGGTTTAACTCCATAAAGGGAGGTAGTGGCTCAAAACCTACAAAAAAAACACAATGAGAATCATGAATTACCAACTTATCATATATCTTCAAGAAGTGTAAATTTGAACTCAAAACTATAGTGTATTATGTATTAGGTAGGCATGTGGTTAACCACTTACGAAAGCATAAAAGGTTTCTTTCTGGAAAAAGCATAAAAGGTGTCTTTTCGAAAGCATAAAAGGTATCTTCAACATCGCCTACAAAAATAAAAGGCATTATTTAAATGTGATGACTACACCCAAAAATAAAACAAAACAAAAGAATATATCTGAAGCAGACTAAGATATGAACTGTCCCAATCATTTAAATCTATGCACAAATTGAATCGATTAGTTTTTAGTTAGTAAAAGAGTCTTTCTTGATAGTTTTAAACTTCAAATATAACCCGTTGAAAGGATACTCGCAGGAAAACCAAATTTTGAAAATGAAAAGAAGAGGAACTTTGACCAAATTCCAACTTGAAACTTAAATGTTTTCTATTACGTGATATTGAAGGGAAACCCAATTTTCAACACCAAATAAGGGAAATTTTCAACAAACTTAAATGTTTTCAATATAAACTTAATTGTCAACTGGAATCCACAATTCAATTCAATATAAAAAATAAACAACACAATTTAATCAGACCTTTTAGATTAGAGAACAGAGACTCGAATCCTAAACAACCAACACAATGACATTTTTCCCTTTGTACACATGTAGAAAAAAATGAGACTAATACTAATAGTTGTTTCTTGAGGATAGGAGTAAAATAGAGAAAGATTTTTGAAATTTGATAAAAGAAAATAATCACACAGTAATTGCATATGAAATGTGTTAGTTATCGAACCAATGTCCTTCTCCCATATCTGAATAAGCAAGAGTCTGTGACTAAGAAGAACATGGTAGCACATAAACTAAGAAGAAAACTTGATGATATTGGGATTTCCCACTTGGGTATATGATATCCTTGAATTTACTTTCTCTCGAAATAACTCAAGACGACCCCATCATTTCATAATAAAGGAAACTCCCTAAAAGTCTCCAAAACATAATTATCGTAACATATATGAAGGTTCCCAATCAATAAACCCAAACGAAATGGTGAGAAACTCATTATAGAAAAACCTCACCAAAACAGCCCTGTTTTCTAATCGATTTGGGCCCAATCCGAATCGATTCGGCCCAGCGAATGGATTCTCCCCCCAATGCGAATCGGTTCGGTCCAAAGGACTTGGGCACCTGTCTTAGCTTGAATTGATTCGGCTTTGGGTCTGAATCGATTCTGTCACTCAGACCTGGAAAGCGGCAACACTCTGAATCGATTCGAAAAGAGGCCGAATCGATTGGGCCTGTTCAGAAGCTATGAAAATGGCCATTTTTCTTTAAAAGCCAAAATTCCCAAAAATCATATTTATCATCTTCTAATCATTCCTCTTCAACCCAAACATATTTCTAACACCAAAACTCAATATATTTCTACGCAACATGTTTTAAAACCTAAACATCCATATACCCACACCTCAAATGCAAGATTTAGCCAAAAATCTAGGTTTTACATATTTTACCCAAAATCCACAATTTTATCCACAAATCATGAAATAAAAGATGCCCAAGAATTATTTTTCAAGTTTAATCACTTGCCTCAAAGTTGTAGAGTCTGAATCGTCCTCAAAATCACGTAATAGACGTAATCCCCAAGATTTTCTTCTTTCTCCTCTTCCTCTTCTCTCTCACTCTCTCTAGGGCTTTCTCTCTCTTTCAAATGATATTGTCTTCTCACGTAGGCTTAATAAAACTTAAATCCAAGATACCCAATTTTAAATGATAATACACACTTTAAATGACTCGGTTACTCATATTCGAGTCAAACGAACTAAAAAATATTTTGAAACCCAAATAAGACCCAAGTACAGTCATTTTGAATATCTCAACCCTTCCGGGATCAACCGAACACTCATAATCGTCATTCGAAATACTTTCTAACATCCTCAGATTTTGACCTCAATCGCCAATTTAAAATTTCTCCAATATAAATAAATATTATTTCTCCCAAATTAATTAAATTATCAGTATTGAAAATCGCGGGGTAATACACCTAGGAACCTTTTCTTATGAAGTAATAAAGAGTATTAGGGTTATATATTAGGGAGATAAATACCCTAGATTAGTATGGGGATAAATTGGGCTTAGTTATGGGGTTGTTCAATATAACTGAAGTTGGGTGGTATTGTTTAGGACTTTTAGGGACTAGTATGAGGAAACTTTCACTTGGTAGACTATAATGTTGTTGTGAAATTTTGGAGATTAGTGTGGGGGTGATTAAACGTCATAGCTTATATCTTGATGCTCATTTCTGTTCCGGAAATAAGAAATTTACGTATATATATTTGTTTCAAATTGGCACACATTGCTAAGCTCTTTTGATTTCAAAAATTTAAATAGTGAGTCTTTTTAATTGGCATATCTTGTGAATCATGGAATTCATATACATACCTCTATAAATGCTATCATAAGGGAAGTTACGCGCATGAGGTGTTGTCCCCTGGCTAGTGAATGTGGGGAGAATATAGTCCTCGGGCATAGGACCGGTCGTTACATTGTGTGGTTGTTTTTATTCGAAGTGAGGTAATTTCGGGTATGGTAATGACTCACTATCGAAGGTATATGGACGCTTCCCACGTCACATGAATTAGGATGCCCAGGTTGTCTTGGTGATGGGTCTTGGAAGATGATAGCTATTTAGGGGCGCATCCAGTGGGGTGACTCCCGTAAGGATATTATTAGAATCATTATATTTAGACTATAATTATTCTCACGAAAGTGGTATTTTATAAATGCCTAAAGCATTTTATAATTTAACTTTGTGGCATAAGTTTTCCATACGGTAAATGGACTTGTGATGTAATATTTTATGAATTTTTAATTTAAGCATAATTCATGGAATTTATCTATTTCTCTTAATTAAACATGTAGTTTAATTCATAATGATCTAGTGTGATGCTAGGATGTGTATTTAGTTGAGACGTAAGGATGATTTTATTGAAGAGCGAATCCAACCTGTTTATAATGTCTAGTGCTCATAACTGTTATACATATTATTCACACTGATATCATATAAAACTGGGCCCTAATCCGTTTATATTTCTATTTCTTGCATGGTTCTCTGTTATGCTCAGGTGCTCCATCGCAAGGGAGCTAGATATGATCTGTCCTTTTCAGTGTAAGGGAGATACACCACTTTTTGCGTATGTTGTAGAATTCTTGTTATAGATGCATCCATCTTTTCTATATTCTAGTTATGCTCAGTCTGGACTTTCGAGCGTGTTGCCCAGTTTTGTACTTGATTATGTATATTGTGATATTTATTTGTAATACTTGGTTGTATGTTGATTTAACTATGGTATGCCTTCTTTTATACCTACCTTCTTTTATAAATTGGATTGTCTAAATGTTTTTTTTAAACATACAAATTAATTTGACATCCGTTTTCTAAAATAACTGGTGGTTATCTCGTATTATTATATTCACACAGTGATGCTAAGAATGAACCATCTATGATTCTTGTGTTTATTGGAGTATTGGGTTGGCCACCTCTTATTTTAAAAAGCTGGGTGTCACATGGGGTAGGGTTTGGGGCAACCTTGGATAAGAGAGACTGGTGAGGGTGAGGGTGAGGGTGAGGGTGAGAGTGACTGTGTGCATGTAAGAGTGTGCGTGTGAGAGTCGAGAGAATGTATATGGGACCGAGGGTTACTGGTGTAAGGTGGGAGAGGATTACCAAAATACCCTAGTTTTTGAATTTAAGGATAAGTTTGATAAGGAAAAAAATAGGGGGAAACTAAATAATTGAGGGCTAAAGATGTAAAAAAAAGGATATGATCTGAACCATTCAAATGTATAAAAATATGAAAGGAGGTGGCACACATCTGAACCGTTAAAATGTGTAGACAATTCAAAAACCAAGATACTTTATTATATAGATATATATAGGCCCTCTCCTGTAAGGACTCCATATGGTGCAGACCTCGATACATACTATTTTTTTAAAATAGTAAAAAAACTGAATTTTTTTATGAAACTTCATGGATATGATCTTCACGATGGGAAGATCATCTCTTATGTTTTGCATCAAAAAATTCAATAAAAAACATGTTAAGATGACGTGATATGTAGTAGAATGGTATAAATTTTCATTTTCAACCGTTGAAATATTGACGATCATCGCACCCACTTTTTAATTGAATTTTTTTATGAAACTTCATGGATATGATCTTGACAGTGAGAAGATCATACCCACAAAGTTTCATGAAATAATTCAATCAATCAAGTGGTTGGCACATACCCAACATTTCAACTGTTGAAAATGAATATTTATACCATTTTTTTACATATCACTTCATCTCAATGGTTTTTTTACTGAATTTTTTGATGAAAAAATTTAGAGATGATCTTATAACAGTGAACATGATATCCATGAAGTTACAACAAAAAATTCATTGTTTTTTACTATTTTTAAAAATTATATGTACTAGGGTTTGCACCATAAGAAGTCCTTACAGGAGACTTTCTGTATATATATATATATATATATGGGCCCCTTATAAATATTTGTCTAGGGGCCCACATTCCCTTGAGCCACCCATGATACATGTATGAAAAATTAATTAAGTAGCAACTTCTGCGTGATATTAAGGGGAAAAATCTATCTCTGTCTCTCTCTCTCTCACACACACAAAAAAAAAACTCTAACAATATCTTTATCAAGAAATTCATAAAAAATAAGAGCATGGAGTCATGGGGATTTCCCATTGCAAGTTATAATAAAAACACGAGTCATAATAAAAACAAAAAAGGGAAAACTAAATGTATGAGAAAATAATAAATAGTTAGGTTTGATTATAAGTTACTAAACAAAATGCAACTTCTATGTGATATTAATGGACTTAAATTGTAAAACCAAAACATAACTTATTACAAATAAAACACAGTTCAAGTAATAAACAAAATTAGGCAAATTTAATATTAAATTAGCGAAGATGAATATGCTGGAAAGAAGAAAAAAAAATATTGAAATTAGGGATACCATTATTTTAAAGGAAAATGAATAATTATATTTTGGAGAATTAGAAATTAGAAAAAGTACACAAACTTTTCAAATCAAGAACTTACAAGGGTTGCAAATAAAAACACTCAGTTTTATCAAATTTATATGTGACACCCCGAATAATTAAATACCGCGTAGCTACTCCTTTATTGAATTAATACAAAATGCCAAGTTGGTTCAGTTCATAGCAACACTGTCGAAAGCATTTTAATAATTACTAACCACCTAGTATTTAAAAAGTGAGTTGTCAAATTTTAAATTAAATCTGATCATCATGCAATAAATAAATTAATAAAAAGTTACCATAACCATTCACAATAAAGTCTCAATAGAGTAACCATAGAATAACTAACCAATAAATAAGAGTCTGGAGGAAAATTCCTCACAACAAACCAAAGTCCGAATAAATAAAACAAGTCTGCAATCACTAGGATTAATTACATCCCAAAATTTGAAATAACTGAAATATAAAATGTCTCTAAAGGAAATGGGGCGACATTCCCAACAAAATAGTAAACTCTGATAGAGGAATGAAGATCGAAGATGGTGGCGTCTACTATCAAAGCCCTGTAGCTTCCACAACATCTACAGCTCGTCACCTGAATGAAATGTCTTTGCATGGTGTCCTTGTGGATGGGCACCTAAAAGGTTTGTACAAAAAGAAATAGATTTGGAAGCAAACGGGTCAGAGCCCGAATGTGAAGTAATTTATAAAATATGCAAGTGTTTAATATCTTTAAACGGTAAATATAAAGTACGTGATAGTGTGTGCACTCACATAAATTCCTCACCTCTCAACTAATCGTGCACTCCTATCGTACCCATACCCATTTCTAGTTACCCCCAAATCTATCTAGTCCAATTCTAAGTCTAAGATTATTTTGTAAGGTATCCAATTCAAGTCCCAACATCTTCCATTTAATAGAGTATTGCACGTTATTCCATAGTTTCCCACTTTAACACTATAATTATATGAAATCTTACCTTTTCATTTTACAAACCATTGCTATTGTTTATCCTCATAATTGATCACGATAATTCATTTCAATTTACAGTATTTTATTCTCATCATTAAAAATACAATACTAGCACCCCGAGACTAAGCTGCGGTGCTCACATACTCTTTTATCAAATCCTGGTAAATCATGTACATAAGGATCACACATTCCGAATCTCTCAGGAATAGTCACAAGCAGAGGAGGCGAACATAGTTCACATCACATGGGTCACGCACATACATACGTTCCCATGATCAACAAACTAATAAACTTCACAATAATTCCTTCTCTGACCTATGTCCTCGAGGTACCAATCTAAATCCCCCCGTAGGCACACAAAGATTGGATGTCCCTAAACGAATGTCAACCTCCCCAGATAGCAAGTACGGTAGGTATGTCATACACAGATATATACATATACTAAGCATTCAAATATCTTAGATATTACAAATTTTATTAGTGGTATCCCTCTTGTTCTTGTACCCACTCTTAATATTACACAATTCACATGCCACCGGTTTATATGCATTTAAGTCATCAGTTATCCGCACCTCGTTATTAGTGACTCACGTTCTAAACCACAAATGTTATCCGGTTCAAGGCACTATCATAAATTTTTACTCCTCAATGTATCCAAAGCTCCCAGCTACATCCTCTCGTTGATAAAGGAAAGTCATCTCACCATTTAAACAAGACTACAGGATGTTAGAAATCAAATCAGGCGAAAAAGAAATTTTGTCAACTCGTTAGATGTCTCGTTTGAACAAGGTCGTTCGAACGAGTTCATTCGAATGAATGGCTTCTAACGAGATCTCAACTCATTAGAAGTCATACTGTCATCTCGTTAGAAGCTCATTCGAACGAGGTCGTTCGAACGACCTGGGCAGGTCTTCTAACGAGAAGGCAGTTTCGCCGAGAAATCGCTAAATTCATTTTATCCTCAATTTTTTACTCCTCCAAATCCACACCAAGTACATCGAAATTATGTTTTAACATGTATAAACTATTCCTAATCACACTAGATCATTCCTTAACATATATAAGTGGTCAATTCTTACAAATTATCATGGAATCAATGTGAATCTTCAAATTTATCCCAAAACTCTATGAACATGAACTCCAAAATTTCTTATGCCTAAATACCCATTAAAAATTCGTTTTTAATTTATCACATAGAACTATTTACATATTAACTCAGTCCTTTAACATACTACATGCATATCCTAACCCAAATTCAAGTTTGTCCAACAAAGTTTCATAGTTTTTCTTCAAAATCAAGAAAGAAAGTTCTTACACTAAGCATGGAAGACATATTCAATGTATAAAAATACTAAATCACTTCCCTTATGATTTGACTCGATGTTGAAGGATCGAAGGTTGGCTTTCTTCTTCCTTTCTGCAGAATTTCTCCTAAGGTTAAAGGTTGAAGATGGTGGTTATGGGTTTTCTCTTTGGGAACCTCTTTTAACTTTTCCTATAACTCCCGTAGCCCTCTATGTTGTAAAATGATGGTAATGGGTTAAGTGGGTTACTCCCAAAATTCGTTGGTTAATATTACCAAAATTTCAAAATTACCAAAATGCCTTTTTAAGTTGCCGATTTAGCCTAAAAATGCCCCGGGACCCAAACTGAACCCCCGGGTAATGTTTTCGGACTATTTCGACCCTTCCGGACACGTTGGCGCACTCAAAATGACCATTCTGTCGATAAAAATAAAATTCAGTTTTAAATTCAAATATTTACATTCCTGACGTGACTGGCACGCGCGTCCCAACAAAATTTCCCAAATTGCCGTATTTCAGACTCGCGACAATTTCAATATTTTCAATATTCATATATTGCCATATATACACATTATAATAAAATACCAACTCAAATCTCGTTAGTATTATATCCGGATTAATTATCAATTAATTCACATCTAATTTAATTAATCCCATAAATAAATATCGATAAAAGTAAGGGGTATTACATACTTCCCCCTTAATAACAGAATTTTGTCCCAAAATTCGGAACTAGAAGGTACCGGATAAAAACAACTCTGGATAACGTTCGCGCATCTCATCCTCGCGCTCCCATGTGGATTCCTCAGCATTATGATGCCACCACTGAACACGTACCAACGGTACTATCTTTGACCATAGTTTCTGCTCGCTTTGGTTAAAAATAGCAATCGGCCCCTCCTCGTAAGAGATATCAGGCTGGAGATTGATGTTTTCCAAATCAATGTGAGTATAATCCAAATCTTCCCAAAGATATTTCCTTAGCAAGGAAATATGAAACACATCGTGAATCCTATGCAAATGCTCAGGTAACCCAAGTCTATATGCAGCGGACCCAATCCGCTCGATGATAGGAAATGGCCCCACATATCTCGGTGCCAGTTTTCCTTCTTCCCAAAACGCATAATCTCCTTCATAGGAGATACTCTGAGTAAAACCTAGTCCCCGACTTTGAATTCTCTAAAGAACCTCTTCGCATAAGCATAGCTCTTCTGTCGATCCTGAGCTACCCGAATGCGACTCCTTATCAATTATATCCTTGCCGAAGTATCCTGAATTACTTCCGGCCCAAGTAGTTTGTTGTCCCCCACTTCTAACCAGCATGTTGGGGAACGACAAGGTCTACCATACAAAGCCTCAAATGGAGCCATGCCAATGGTGAACTGATAGGAGTTATTGTAAGAAAACTCCACCAGTGGAAGTTACTGCTCCCATCCACCCCCAAAGTCTATGATGCACATACGAAACATGTCTTCCAACATCTGATTTGTATGCTCAGTTTTCCCATCGGTCTGCGGGTGATAATCCGTACTCAACCACAATTTCATGCCCATGGCCTCTTAAAAACTCTCCCAAAATTGTGAAACAAATATCTTGTCTCGGTCAGACACGATATTTAGGGGCACACCGTGAAGTCTCACTATTTTTGAAATAAAAATCTGGGCATACTGTCCTGTAGTTTAGTCTTTCCTTATGGGTAGAGAATGAGTGACTTTGGTCAACCTGTCCACAATTACCCAAATGGAGTCGTGACCCCTCTGTGACGTAGGTAACCCCATGATAAAGTCCATAGAGATGCTATCCCATATCCACATCGGAACCTCTAATGATTGTGGAAGTCCTGTCGGTCTTTGATGATCCACTTTAACCAGCTGACAAGTGGCGCATTTAGAAACAAACAAGGCGATATCTTTCTTCATCCCGCTCCACCAATACTGTCGTCTCATGTCTTGGTACATTTTGTCCCCACCGGGGTGTACCGCGAACCGTGAGCCGTGCGACTCTACCATTACCTCATGTCGCAAGTCTTCCTCTTTCAAAATGACTAGTCTCCCATTGAAGTGTAATCCCCCGTCTGAGCTAACGGTATAGGACTCTACTCCCTCTGCTAGCAATCGAACTATCTGCTCGTGACAGAACGAGTCATTTTTCTGTTCCTTTACCACCCTAGTGATAATCTGCGGTCTAACAGTCATCACAGACATGAACGATCGGGATACTGCATCCTGGTGTCCCAACTCCTTCCACTTACCCTTCCACACCTCGACCACCTCATATACTGGCCTACGGCTCAACGCGTCTGCTACCACGTTAGTCTTCCCTGCGTGATATTGGATATCAAACTGATAATCCTTCACAAACTCAATCCACCTCCGTTGCCGCATATTCAACTCCTTCTGCGTGAATAGGTACTATAGAGATTTTTGGTCCGTGAACAACCAGAACTTCTCCCCCAAGAGATAGTGTCTCCAAATTTAAATGGAAAATACAACTGTCGCTAACTCTAAGTCATGGGTGGAGTAATTCTTCTCGTGAGGCTTATGCTTACGGGAAGCATAAGCTATGGCCTGACTCTCCTGCTGTAATACACCTCCAAGTCCTTGTAAGGACGCATCGGTGTAGACTAGATACTAAACTCCTGGTCTTGGCAATGCTAACACAGGTGCTGAGGTTAACTTGTCCTTCAACTCATTGAATGCCAACTGACAGGCATCGCTCCAAATGAATGGTACACCTTTACGAGTCAGATGTGTCAAAGGACCCGAAATCTTTGAGAAACCCCGAATAAAACTCCTGTAGTATCCTGTTAGGCCCAAGAAACTACGGATCTCAGTCGGTGTCGTAGGCTGTCCCCACTCCCTCACCGCGGATACCTTCCCCGATTCAACATATATCCCCCGATCTGAGATGATATGCCCCAAAAACTGAACCTACTTCAGCCAAAATCCATCCTTCTCATACTTTGCATAAAGCCCGTTCTGACGTAGTGTCTGCAAAACCTGCCTCAAATGCCCGACGTGCTACTTTTCTGTCTGGGAGTAGACCAGAATATCATCAATGAAGATAATGACGAACTGATCTAGGAACTCTCTGAACACCCTATTCATCAAGTCCATAAATACGGCTGGAGCATTAGTCAAGCCAAAAGGCATAACCCGAAAATCGTAGGAACCATATCTCATTTAGAAAGCAGTCTTCGAGACGTCCTCTTCCCTAATACGCAACTGTTGGTATCCTGATCGCAAATCAATCTTTGAGAAGAAAGAAGATCCTCTGAACTTGTCGAATAAATCATCGATTCGGGGAAACAAATACCTATTCTGTACCGTGACCTTATTCAACTCTCGGTAATCTACACACAACCTCAACGATCCATCCCTCTTCTTTACGAACAACACAGGAGCATCCCACGGCAAAGTACTCCTCCGGATAAACCCCTGACCCAACAACTGCTCAATCTGATCCCGTAACTCTCTCATCTCTACTGGAGCCATACGGTAAGGTGAGCGAGCAATAGGCCGAGTGCCTGGCATCAAATCGATATGAAAATCTATATCTCTACTCAGAGGTAGTCCAGGTATATCCTGAAATACATCGGCAAACTCTCGAACAACCGGAATCGCATCGAGTGGTATCACCACTTCCTTAGAGGTCTCCTCCTCTATATAGTACAAGTTAGTGGACGATACTCCCTCAGGGCGAGGCATCACCACTAAAAACATCTCCTTCCCTGGAATGGCAAAGATAATACTCATACTAAAATAGTCAATCATGGCTCGATACGCAACTAGACAATCCATACCAATAATGGCATCATACTCAGTCATCTCTAACACTAACATGTCGAGGACCCTACTGCTACTGCTGTGGGGCCCTGCCCTTATCAGGATAATCCTGGTATTTGTGGAAAGTCTTGGCACAAACATAACACTTCCCTGGGAAGTTTCCCCCTCGCTGTCCTTGCTGTCATCGGCCCTGGTGGCCGTTATAATTCCTCCCTTGGCCATGTTGGCCCTATTGAAACTGCTGCTGCTGACCATTCTGACCCTGCTAGCCCTGATGGCCGTTCGGACCCTGATGGCCCTGCCTGAAACCTCCCTATCCACTTATGAAATTTCCAGATCTGAACCTCTTAGAATTGCCCTACTGGGAACCCTGGTCACCCTGCCTATATTGTCCCTGAGCAGATTGTGCCCCGCTGGCACCATTTCCCCCGGTCCTGACCTCTTGCTCCCAGACATGTGAAAGTTGTGATCCTAGCAGTGTAGCAGTGCAACGTTAACAACGTCAGAACAAGTGGCCAATGAGAGATTCCCTAACAAATGATGATGGATCCTCCAAGTCAATCCATCTGTGAGCTTTTGAATCTTCTTATGCTCAGTCAGTATCTCATCCGTAATAATGTTCAATAGATTAGTGAATTCGGCCTCATACTCGGCCACGATCTTTACCTCCAGTTTAAGGTTCATCAAATTTCTTCTCATCTCCGTGTGCATAACTGACGGAAAATACTTGCGGTTGAACCGCACGCAGAACTCCTGTATAGTGAGAGTGTCCCTCTCCTCTGTGGTGGTAATGGACTCCCACCACTGCAACACAGATCCTACTAGTTTGAAAGTATATAGTATCTGCTTCTGAACATCGGTGCACTCGTACATCCTTAAGTGCCTCTGAATATCCTTCCTCCACTGACTGGATACAACAACATCGAAGCTACTTGCAAACTTCGGAGGGTGTGCTTTCTAAAAAGCATCACGGATGCGTTCCCAAGCATACAGGAATGCATGTGCCTGAACTGGCGTGGCTACCGGCACCTGGGGCGATGCCTGGTAGCTAGCGCGACATTTAGCTCTTGGGCGATAATAGCTGCAACCTCGGTGGCATTCATAGTGCCCTAAACTGGTGCAGGCTGTGGTTCTGACTGTGCATCCCTAGGAACCCGTTGCGCAGGTCGTGGAGGCATCTGAAATGAGAGTAAAGTCTATATGTTCGCAGTTATTAACTCAAAATAGCTGAAGAGTGAAGCAAACACAAAAGAATACAACAAACCTAAAATATAGGGCTCTACATCAAAGAAAGCTCAGCGGAAACATAATAAGCCGTACAGATCCGAAGGACACTAGAACCTGATGCTATGTTACCACCTGTGACACCCCGACTAATTAAATACCGGGTAGCTACTCCTTAATTGAATTAATACAAAATGCCAAGTTGGTTCAGTTCATAGCAACACTATCGAAAACATTTTAATAATTACAAACCACCTGGGGACAACAAACTACTTGGTCCGGAAGTGATTCAGGACACTTCGGCAAGGATATAATTGATACGGAGTCACATTTGGGTAGCTCAGGATCTGCAAAAGAGCTATGCTGATGCGAAGAGGTTCTTCAGGGAGTTCAAAGAGGGGGACCAGGTTTTACTCAGAGTATCTCCTATGAAGGGGATGATGCATTTTGGGAAGAAGGGGAAGCTAGCACCGAGATATGTGGGGCCATTTCCTATCATCTAGAGGATTGGGTCCGTTGCATATAGACTTGGGTAACCGGAGCATTTTCATAGGATTCACGATGTGTTTCATATTTCCTCGCTAACGAAATATGTTTGAGACGATTTGGCTCATACTCACATTGCTTTGGAGGACATCGATATCCATCCCGACAACTCCTACGAGGAAGGGCCGATTGCCATTTTGGACCGAAGCAAGCGAAAACTGCGGTCAAAGATAGTACCGCTGGTACTGTTCAGTGGCGGCATCATAATGCTAAGGAGTCCACATGGGAGCGCGAGGATGAGATGCGCGAACATTATCCAGATTTGTTTTTACCAGGTACCTTCTAGTTCCTAATTTCGGGAAGAAATTATGTTATTAGGGGGGGAAGTATGTAATACCCCACACATTTATCGATATTTATTAATGGGATTAATTAAATTAAATGTTAATTAATTGAGAATTAAGTTGGATATAATACTAATGATATGTGAGTTGGTATTTGATTATAATGTATATACATGGCAATATATGAATATTGAATATATTGACACCACAACAAATCTGCCCATTTATCAAGGTCATTGACCTTGACACATCCACCTTGTCAAGGTCAATGACCGTGACATTTCAACGCGAGACAACCTCTTTTGTCACGATCGTGTAACGGTCATTGACCTTGACACAAAACTCGCGTTTTGTTTCACGGTCGTGTCAAGGTCAATGACCGTGACACGTTTGTCACGGTTATAAACCGTGACAAAGCCGTGACCCTTTGTAAAAGAATTGTCATGGCCATTTACCGTGACACGTCCGTGACAAAATTGTCACGGACGTGTCATGGTCAATGACCGTGACAATTCTAGGAAGATTTAAAAAAAAAGTATTAGGCAGTATGGCCACTGCCACTGCCCAGCAGTATATTTGTACCTGTTATAGCAACGTTGTACCTGTTCCAAACATCATATATCCGAACAAACTAAAGATAATGCAAATATATATTCAAATAAGAAACTATTTAAAAAGAAACAACATCACCATCATTTTATCTCAAATCTACAAACTATTTGCATGGAAAAGAGATTTTGTACCGCGACGCTCGGGAACACCTCCTCATCCTTCCCTTCTCGTCTGAATAGCCACATAAGTATAGAGCATATGTGGCCTACCCTTAGGGCCACTATCTGTCCCCTGAATTGAAATAAAGTAAAATTAGTATCCGCCCCTCAAATATAGATAAATATAAATCGTAATTGAAATCGAAATTGACATATAAATATCAATACATTACCTGTAGTGTCACTTAAACAACTAACTTGAGCTCATATTGCACCTCCTTCCAACTAATGTACCCCGGGCAATCGTGTCAATTATAATTCTCTTCATATCTAAACACTAAGAAATACCATAATCCTATGGAGGTATGCGTTGTAAATTCCTTCCAACCGTTTTGTAGCCAAAAATTAGCAGTTGAAGTTGTCAACTCCACCTTTGAATGGTCTCCCATGTTTTGCTAGAAGTTCCAAGTGGTGGGGTGTGGAAAGTGGAATTGACAACTTCAACCGGTGATGTTTGGCTACATAACGGTTGGGAAGAATTCGCAGAGCATCGCTCCATAGGATTATGGCATTTCTTAGTGTTCGGATAGACGAAGAGATTCAGTCTCCTCTCCACAAATAGGACACCCCAAATAACTATGTACTAATCACCTATTAAAGGTAAGAAGCGTATATTCATGGATTAGTATAAACAAAACTTAGATGTAGATGGAATATTTATGTATTAATCTCCTCTCCACACACGCACACTACACAAGAGTGAAAATGATAAAGTGCAGATCAAGTAAAAGCATTAAAAATGGATGTTTCGGTACAAATTGAAATATTTATTACAAATTGAAAAATTGTTTCAAATTTGGGTTATCATAAAAAATGGATTGATATTCGGTAGGAGAAGCCAAGTCATCCACACTACTATTTAGACGCCTTGGCGCGTGTTGGACAATTGACCATGGCTCGTTGTTGATATACTCCGAGTAAAACACTTGCTTAACCTTTTGAAATGCATAAACAAATGGCTCATCGCTCACGTGGTCGTTGCTCTTCAACTTGGACAAGTCAACCATGAGCAAATTGGTGACAGGATCAACTTTACAAGCATTTTTATCCTCAACTCTTACCCGTTCACAGTAACATACAACCTCTTTGAATCTTATATAATCCAATTCAAATATATTTTGGATTACACCGTAGTAAGTCATTTCAGCTTCAATGAGGTTTTTATCTTTTACGCTCGCTCGAAAGAAAGTAAGAGCCTTGTATGAAATTCCCGAGTTCTGTACATTTGTACTTTCCTCGTACACTTTAGCGCCGAAAATGTAACCGTTCAATCGATACTTTTTGTACTCTTGTGCCACGAACAAGGGTCCAGTGGCTAGACGAGCAAGCCTTGATGTCGCATCACCCATCTTTAGGAGCTGAGAATATAGATAAATTAATTATATTAGTGGTAAAATTTGAGTGTAATGTAACGTTACATAACGACTGTTTTCATTATAATTACCTCTTGTGTCAACCATAGCTTAAATTCGCTGTCTGATTGTACCTTCGTCTTTTATTGTTCTCACAGGCTTCATATTTACTGCATATTACAAAATTAATCATGTATAAAATAATCTCAAATAATGTTAAACATTATAATATTCGAAACTTACTTTTTCCATTCTTCGACATCTTCATGTGTGTTAAATAGATAACGAGCTACTTATTCATGTTGGAAACTCGTTAATTTCACTCGTTTTCCCATCACATTACCCCCATCATCGAGGAATTCATCAGTGTCATCAACGTTGGTCGAGTCAGGCATATATTCCCGAGTATATATTGATGACTCCACGGTGATGTATTCCACTGCAATTGATCCTTCAATATATCGCGTATTCTTGACGTAATCATTAAAAACTTTCATCAATCTTTCAAACGGATACATCCACCGATATCTAACTGGACCACAAAGAAGTGCCTCGTCGCATAGGTGTACCAACAAGTGAACACTTATGTCAAAGAATCTTGGGGGAAAGTACTTCTCCAATACACAAATCACTTCGTTCACAGCCAATTTTGCGGCCACTATGTGTTCGCGATTCACTACTTTCTCACACAAGAGGGAGAAGGTAATACTAATTTTCATAATAACCCTACGCAAATCCTTGTGCTTGGAGAAACAGTGCTTAAACCATAGATGAACCAATTGCATGATCACATGCCAATCGTGGGACTTACACTTATGTAAATCATGAGTAACATAATTCACAATCCTTTGCAAGTTGGACGAAAAAGTAGATGGTCCCTTCAAATTATATATTGTGTCTAGAAGCACCTTCCTTTCCTCACTCGTCAAAGTAAACTCACCAGGGGGAATTATTGTCCTTCCCCTACTATCTTCTTTCAACCATAGTTGTGGTTTAAGTTTTAACGTTTTAAGGTCTTTTCGTGCATTTTCTCCATCCTTCGAATGACTCCCCCCAAGGCAAGTACCCACAATATGTTCAGCGAAGTTCTTCTCTGCATGCATCACATCTAATAAATGGCGCACCGGGTTTTTCTTCCAATAAGGCAAGTCAAATAAAATTGACCTCCGAGACCATGCCTTTCTTAACTTAGTTTCATTCCAAGTTGGGGTCTTCTTATGCTTGACATTCTTAAATTTGGGATTCTTACCTGGCATATTTGGGCCACATTCAGAAGATTTACTTTCAATTTCTGAATCCGAAAGTTGTCTCGGCGGTAGCCTATGTTCAACTCCGCCCAATAAAAAATTGGAACCTTTCTCAAATCTGAAACTATGAGCTGGGGGTAAAAACCTCTTGTGGCAATGGTATACATTTTTTAAGCTAGAGGATAGACGAAGAGATTCAGTCTCCTCTCCACAAATAGGACACCCCAAATAACTATGTACTACACATCCGGATAATGTCCCATAAGCTGGAAAATCATGAATTGCACACATCAACATAGCTTTCAGCGTAAATTCTTCTTTTCTAAAAGAGTCAAATGATTGTACACCCTTTTCCCACAACTCATTTAATTCTTCTACCAAAGGAGCAAGGTAGATATCAATGTCTTCACTTGGTGCCTTTGTCCCAGGTATCAATAAAGCCATCATCGAAAATTCAGGTCTCATACACTGTGAAGGAGGGAGGTTGAGTGGGGCTAGGATCACTAGCCATACACTCTGATTGGTGCTTAGATTGAAACCATCTGTTGATATAGCCAAACGAATGTTGCGTTGTTCTCGAGCAAAATCGGGATACACATAATTCATCCTCCGCCAGGCAGTAGAATTAATAGGATGACACATGATATTACTCCCTACTTCTTCCCTAGCATGCCATGTCATTGCCTCTGCAATCCGTGGTACTGTGAAAAATCGCTTTAATCTAGGCCCAACGGGAAAATATTTCAATACTTTTTGAGGCACTTTTGAGCTTGTGCCTTCCTTACTAGTAGATTGGACATATCTAGGTTCATCGCATACCGGATAACGATCGAGATTTTCATACTCCTTTCGGTATAGTATGAAGTCATACACACAAGCATGAATCGATTTATACTTCATTCCCAAACCTTTCAAACTATTCTTCATAACATGATAGCTATTTGGAAGTGTATTCACCTTGGGTAATAAGCCCTTCACCCATTTCAGAATTCCCGTCACGCTATTGCCAGACAAACCGTACTGCGTCTTCAAACTGTGCAAACCAACCATGGCATGTAAAGTTGTTTGATCTTTCTCACAGCCGTAGTATAACGGTTGGTTCGCCTTAAATTTTAAACTTTGGTAATCATCGTCAAGTTTTATCGTGTTATCTTCACGAGCACTTGAATCTTCTACATCATCAGTAACCTCATTCTCCTCAACTTCATAAACTCCGTACGCATCATCAACTAAATCCTCTAACATATTAAGATCTATGTTGTCCCCTTCTTCATCTATTCTACTTGTTGAAGGTTGTTGTGAAGGTTGGTCGGGGACAAAAGGAACTTTCAATTCACCGTGAAAACTCCAAAATCGATAACTATCTTGCATACCTGATCTTAACAAATGTAGTTCAACTGTTTTCCACTAAAACACCTTACCATTCTTACACCTAGCACACGGACACGGAAACTCTTCATCCTTATAATATCTCTTTGCATATTTCACAAATTCATTAGCACCTCTGCAAAACACATCCCCCATTCTATTAGTCTCACCCATCCACTCTTTGTATTTCGGATATCCCATCACAGCTACCACAACTAAACACCTATTAAAGGTAAACAAAACTTAGATTTATAGTATGTTTTATTTAATTATCCCATTATTTAATTATCCTATTAAAGGGTAAGTGGTCCTATCCCATTCAAGAATGCATTTTTCTGTAATATACTTAACAGCTCATGCACATTTTACGATTTGAAAAAAATTCGCCATCATATACCCTTAGTTCTCCAAGTACATGACGTAGATTGGCAGGTGTGAGTGTTATTTCAATTGGTCAATTAAAATAACAGTCACACTTGTCAATCTAGTATGTACCCAGAGAACATTAAGATACGACTGAAGAACTTCCTCCAAAAGTAACAACTTTAAGCAAATAAGAATATTATACAGAAATTATACAGTCTCAAATTGTCCAAACGGGACAATTCGAGAGATCTCATTACTGGGGTAATGACTCTTGAACGGGTCTAAGGGCTATTGAATGCGTACGCATAAGAACTAGAATGCTAGTATCTATGCGAACTATGTTTCAAATAAATTCATTGCTGTAAAATAAATGTTATTAGTACAGATAAAAAAAATGTTATTAGTACACATTTTAACTTAAAATATTATGGCAAGTTGAATGATGGTGTGCTAACCCTCAAAAAAGTTTAATTATATATACATGTGTGCAACATATATATATATATATATATATATATATATATATGAGGTGTTTTAAGAAATTTAATTTTACTTTCTATGTTTTATGAATTTATATACCACGGGTAAATTATTTCAATAACTTATTATTTTGTTGTAAATTTATTATAAATCTTTACTCTAATTCAATTTAGAGGTGGTAATTTAAGTCTGTTATACAAGAACTTATACAAAACCCTATATAATTATACAAATCTTTACTCTAATTAAATTCAATTCATCATATATTACTGAAATTGAGATAAAACCCTAAGCCAAAATTAGTCAACACCCACCCCCTGCCCCCCTCCAACACCCCCTCCCCCACCACACACCACCACCACACACACACACACCCCACCCCACCCCACCCCCTGCCCCCCACCACCACCCCCTCCCCCCTCCACCACTACCTCCCTCACCACACACCACACACACACACACACACACACACACACACACACCCCACCCCACCCCACCTCACCCCCTGCCCCCCTCCACCGCCGCCATGCCCCCACACTGCCCCACCCCACCCCTGCCCCCCTCCCCCACCCTGCCCCACCCCGCACCGCCCTGCCCCCACACTTCCCCACCCCACCCCTGCCCCACTTCACCACCCCCTCCCCCACCCTGCCCCACCCCCCACACATGCACAGACATACACACATATATATATACACATATACACATAAATATACACACAAATATATATATATAAATGGAAGAGAGAGAGAGAGAGAGAGGGAGGGAACGGTGGGAGGGAAAAAAGAAGGGGGAAAGGGTTTTTGCTGGAAAAGTTATCACGGTCGTGTCAAGGTCATTGACCGTGACAATTACTTGTCACGGTCGTGTTAAGGTCAATGACCGTGACATAAAACGAGTGTTTTTTTGTCACGGTCAATGACCTTGACAAGGTTGGCCGACTGAAAGGTGATAATTTTCCCATTTTGGTGTAGTGTGAAATTATCGCGAGACTGAAATACGGCAATTTGGGAAATTTAGTCGGGATGCGCGTGCGAGTCGCATCAAAAATGAAAATATTTGAATTAAAAAGTGAATTTTATTTTTATCAACTGAATGGCCATTTTGAGTGCGCCAACGTGTACGGAAGGGTCGAAATAGTCAGAAAACATTAGCCGGGGGTTTAGTTTGGGTCCCGGGGCATTTTTGGGCCATATCGACAACTTAAAAGGGTATTTTGGTAATTTTGAAATTTTGGGAATATTAACCAACGAATTTTGGGAGTTAATTATAGGTTATTTACTAACCCACTTAACCCATTATCAGCACTTTACAACTTAGAGTGCTACGAGAGTTATAGGAATGGTTAGAAGAGGTTCCCAAAGAGAAAACCATAACCACCATCTTCAACCTTGGGAGAAATGTGTAGAGAGAGAGCAACCTTCAACATTCGACATCAAATTCTGAAGAAGAATCTAAGGCAAGTGGTTTAATTACTTTAATTTCAAGCGAATGTTTCTTTCATTCTTAGAATTTAAAATAATTACATTATATTATGAATTTGATGAAAACCCATGAAATTGGAGATAGGAATTCAGGTTATGATATAAGGATTGCATGTAGAATGTTATTGGGTGATTGTACTAAAAGAAATAGAACTTTTTATGATGTAAAAACGGATTTATAAAGGGAAATTGAAGACTTTAAATTTCTGGGTTCATATTCTTAGGGTTTGGGGAAAAATTTGGGAGATATGATAATTATATGTTATTTAGGAAAATTGGACCCCATAAACATGTTAAGATACGACCTTAGAATGTTTAGTAATGTTTAAGAACCTTAAAACACTGTTGGGATGATTTTTGGATGAGTTTAGAGAAGAGGAAAATTGAGAAAATACGAAGTAGAATTTCTGGGCTTGAAACTGCCATCTCATTAAAAGACCTACCCAGGTCGTTCGAACGAGCTCGTTCGAACGAGCTTCTAACGAGGTGACAGTTTGCCTTCTAATGAGTTGGTAGTTCGTTCGATCCTCCTCGTTCGAACGACCTCTTTCGAACGAACTCTCGTTCGAACGAGACTTCTAACGAGTTGACAGAATGTCCTTTTTGGCCTGATTTGATTTCTAGTGTCCCGAAACCTTGTTTAAGTGATGAGATAACTTTCCCTTATTAACCAATAGGTATAGTTGGGAGATTTGGGATATATTGAGGAGTAAAATTTAGAATAGTGGCCTGAACCGAATGATATTTGTGGATTAGGAAGCGAGTGACTAATCACGATGTGAGGATAATTGATGACTTAAATATATATAAACTGGGGACATGTGAATTGTGTAACACTAAAAGTTGGTAAAAGAGTTACATGTATACCAGTAATGAAATATGGTAATAACTAAGATGTGTTCATGGTTAGTATATGTGATTTTATGTGTATGACATACCTACCATACTTGCTATCACGGGAGGTTTGCGTTCGTTTAGGGTCGTCTAATCTTTGTCTGCCTACGGGGGGGATTTAGATTGGTACCTCGAGGACATAGGTCAGAGAAGGACTTATTGAGAAGTTAATAAGTCTGTTGATCATGGGAGCGTAGGTATGTGCGTGACCCATGTGATGTGAACTATGTTCGCCTCCATTGTTTGTGATTGTTACTATATGAGAACGATTCCTGAGAGATTTGGAATGCGTGATCCTTATGTACGTGATGTACCGGGATGGGATAGCAGAGTATGTGTGCACCGCAGCTTAGTATCGGGGTGCTAGTACTGTATATTTATGATGAGAATAATATATGGTTAATTGGAAAGATTTGTCAAGTTTAATTGTGAGTATAATTATAGTAACCCTTTGAAAGATAAGAAGGGGTAAACTCTATTAAATGGTTTTGCTGATAATTGGGAATCCGAGAATTAAAGTAAAAATCTCTATTTAGTTGATAACCTTGGAATTTAAGCGCGAACCGAGTAGAAATGTTAGAATTTATTTTTGACTAGTTAGATATGAGAATCACTTGAATGGGTATGGGTATTAGGAGTGCACAATTAGTCGAGAGGCGAGTATTTCATGTGAGAGCACGTCCTAACATGTATTTTTCACTCATTGTTTTAATGTTATTAAATCACTTGCTATTTTTAGACTATTCTCCACAATCGGGCTCTGACCCGTTTGCTTCAAAATCTATTTCTTTTTGTAAAATCCTTTTAGGTGCCCAGCCACAAGGACACCATGCATAGACATTTCATTCAGGTGACGAGCTGTAGCTGTTGTGGAAGCTACAGGGCTTTGACAGTAGACGCCTCCATCTTCGATCTTGATTCCTTTATCAGAGTTTACTATTTTGTTGGGCATGTCGCCCCATTTCCTGTAGAGACATTTTATACTTTAGTTATTCAGACTTTTGGGTTGTAATTAATTTGGGATGGAGATTTGTTTTATTTCTTTCAGTATTGGGATTGGGTGTGAGGAGTATTTCCTCCAGACTCATCATTATTTGTCGGTTACTCTATTGAGACTTATTGTGTATGGTTATGTTAACTTTTATAATTTCACTTATAGTATGTTAACCAGTTTTAATATAAAATTTTACAACTCACTTTTTAAATACTAGGTGGTTAGTAATTATTAAAATGTTTTCGACAGTGATGCTATTAACTGAACCAACTTGACATTTTGTATTAATTTAATAAAGGAGTAGCTACCCCTTATTTAATTAGTTGGGGTGTCACGGGTGGTATCTGAGCCTCAGGTTCTAGTGTCCTTAGGATCTATATGGCTTGTTATGTTTTCGCTGAGCTCACTACACCAAAATGGGCAAATTGTCACCTTTCAGCCGGCCAGCCTTGTCAAGGTCATTGACCGTGACAAAAAACACGCGTTTTATGTCACGGTCATTGACCTTGACACGATCGTGACAAAGAATTTTCACGGTCAATGACCGTGACAAGTCCGTGACAAATTTACTTGTCACGGACTTGTCACGGTCAAAGACCTTGACACGACCGTGACAATGTTCCCAGCGAAAACCCAATCCCCTTCTTTTTTCCCTCCCGTGCCGTTCCCTCCATCTCTCTCTCTCTCTCTCTCTCGACGCTGCTCTCTCTCTACTTTCAGGTCCATTTTCTCTCTATCTCTCTCTCTCTTCCATTTATATATATATTTGTGTGTATATTTATGTGTGTATGTGTATATATATATATGTGTGTGCGTGTGTGGGGGGGTGGGGTAGGGTGGGGGGAGGGGGTGGTGCGGGGTGGGGCCGGGTGGGGGAGGGGGTGGTGGAGAGGGCAGGGGGGTGGGGTGGGGTGGTCAGTGTGTGTGTGTGTGTGTGTGTGGTGTGTGGTGGTGGAGGGGGTGGTGGAGGGGGGGCAGGGGGTGGGGTGGGGTGGGGTGTGTGTGTGTGTAGTGGTTTATGGTGGGGGGAGGGGGGTGGCGGAGGGGGCAGGGGGTGGTGGAGGGGGCAGGGGGGTGGGGTGGGTGTGTGTGGTGTGTGGTGGGGGAGGGGGGTGGTGGAGGGAGGCAGGGGGTGGGGTGGGGTGGGGTGTGGGTAACTAAGCTCACGACATCATAGTAAAGCAATAAAATACATTTCTAAAGGAATGTTTAATTATTCTACCAATAATAAAGCAATAAAAATACATCTTTTTGAATATAATAGTTATACTTATTAAAAATACATGTTGAATAACCCATAAACTCATCGTTGGCTCAATTCCATTTTGAATAAAATAGTTATAATGATAATTAAAAATTAGGGCTCAAGTTATTAGATATTTATTAGAAGAATATTATAAAAAATGATCCACGTTTCAGGTAACATTAGGTAGGACCCTATGTTTTCGTATTGCATTTGATTTTATAAAAAAAAATCATTTCACAAACACAAAAGCACCCTATTTAAAAATAATTGCATTTGATAGTTCATTTTAAATTCATAAAAAAATCTACCAACATTGTTGTTGTAAATACAACAAATTCTTGATCACAAAAAAGCCTTCAGTTCTTTGTATTTTATGACTAACCTCATATGATTTTGAAACAAAGAATACATACCTTGAAAGATGCTCAGCAGTACTGGCTTCAGTATCTTCGAATTTGAGATGAGAAAGCACTTGTTGATTATAAAGTGACTGTAAACAAGACAGATGAACTATGAGTTAATACTATTATCATAACCATAATAAGATAAATTAGACCTAAACTTAATTAAATCTTACATATAATTTAAACAAGATCCCAAACATGACTCCCACATAGTTCCAATTCTCTGATCTTTTTGTTTGCATGAACACTCGTAAAGCATGTCATAATATAGACGGAACATTTTTGAATGAAATATATATAGACGGAACTTACACATACGTTATAATATAGACGGAACATTTTTTTATCTGTACTATTAATTCAATTAATTCAATTAGGTAAAACGAAATGTGTACTATTAACATTTTTTTAATCTGTACGAATAACATTTTTTTTACAGCAAAAATGTCTCCTTCAGATGTTAGGGCGAAGATGATGATGCTGTTTATGATGATGTCGTCTGGGTTCGGTGGTAGCGGAGGCGACGAGGGCTCCTCCGCTTCTAGGCTCCCCAAATATGGAAAATTTGGGATTACCGTCGAAAACAAGTCGGAGCTTTTAGCGAGATCCCTCGAGCTACTAAAGACGGTCATCGGCCCGGGGTTTATGAGTTGGAAGGAGGTGCCGTATGAGCTCAAGTTAGCTGTTTGGGCGTCACTACAGGTAATATTTATTTGAATATTTCAATTTATATTTATATTTATGTTTATATTTATATTTATATTTATATTTATATTTATTTGCAACTAACATTGTATTTGTTGGACAAGAACAATTCAACTTGGATCCAAAGCTACGCGATTCCGTCTTGGAGTAGTTGAGGGAGCAACACAAGACGTGGAAGAAAAATATGCGGACACGGTATTTTGGAAAAACACGAGAGTCCATTTTACAAAGGCGCGGATCCGTCCCGCCCAAGGAGCCGATCTCATTGGCACAATGGCAAAAGTTCATTGACAATGAGATCGAGGATCGACAATTGGCATCTCGCTAATCGGGGAGGGAAAATCGGGCCGGACCTCTTACGCTGAGGTGGAACATAGGATGCAGGTAAGATTTAATTTATCTATAACTACAGAAATATATTATTGGATATTATTTTACTTTGCGGGGCTGATACTAATTTTACTTTACTTTATTTTATTTCAGGGGGTAGGGAGTTGGCCAGGGGGTAAGCCACATAGGCTCGATACTTATGTGGCTCTTCGGATGAAGAAGGGGAAGGACAAGGAGGTGTCCCCGAGCGTCGCGACCACGATTGTAATTAATCCGACAGTTTAATTATTGTTAATTACGTTATAATTTTTTAGTTTACCTATTTTACTAATCATGTGCTTTTTGTCGTTTCAGGCAAAGCTTAAGGAAGTGCATGAGTCGCAGTCTGATGCCGACAAGGCATCTTTGTCCATACACGCACTCCGCCAAGTGCTTGGCTCTGATCGCAAGGGGAGTGATCTCGCGGGTGGCCAAATCTAGGATCATCAGATTGGAGACGAGCAACACCGGCTTGGCTCGAACGGTGGATTCACACGACGCGAAGCTGTCCCGTTTGGAGGCGACGGTCCAAGATATGTACGCATTCATGAAGCGTACGTTGGGTGGATACCGTAAAGGGAAAAGGAAGGAGAAGGCGGTGGAGGAGGAGGTGCGGGAGGACGAGGCGCAGGATGACGAGGATGTGGACCTCGCTGCTTCATCACCGACACGTTCGTACTTCGACGATCCACTTCCCTATTTGACGCCCTCCAACAGACAATTGTCGACAATTATTGGCCGAGCGTGTTCATATTGGACGTATTTGATCGCCAGTGGATAGGGCGGGGGTTGAGGGACCCGAATATCGTCGAGGGTGGAATGTTACATGGACGTGTGCTTTAAGAGATGGAGTCCCGGTTGCTCGTCACGCATGTCATACCCGGGAAGGAGAACTCCCTATTGTGGTTCCGTGAATAATGCGGCACGACGTATATTAGTGGGTGCGTCAATTCGTATGTCGTGTGGCCTACTCACCTCCTCAGATTTATCCAAGATATGTAGTCACATTATTTTCATGTTTGTCCATTTTAATTATATTTGGATTATATCGTCATGTATATTATTTTTACTTTGAATATTTGGATTATACTGTCATGAATATATATTTGCATTATCTTTAGTTTGTGTTGGATATATGATGTTTGGAACAGGTACAACGTTGCTAGAACAGGTACAAATATACTGCTGGGCAGTGGCAGTGGCCATACTGCCCAGCAGTTTTTTTTTAATTCTGCCCAGAATTGTCACGGTCATTGACCGTGACACGTCCATGACAGTTTTATCATGACCGTGTCACGGTCAATGACCGTGACAATTTTTTTAAAAAGGCTCACGGCTTTATCATGGTTTATAACCGTGACAAACGTGTCACGGTCATTGACCTTGACACAACCGTGACACAAAACATGTGTTTTTTTGTCAAGGTCAATGACCGTGACACGATCGTGACAAAAAACGTTGTCTCGCCTCGAAATGTCACGGTCATTGACCTTGACAAGGTGGATTTGTCAAGGTCAATGACCTTGACAAATGGGCAGATTTGGTGTAGTGGCTTGCTTTGATGTAGAGCCCTATATTTTAGGACTATTGTATTCTTTTGTGTGTGCTTCGCTCTTCAGCTATTTTGAGTTAATAACTGCGAACTTATAGACTTTACTCTCATTTCAGTTGCATCCATGACGTGCACAGCGAGTTCCTAGGGATGCACAGCCAGAACCACAGCCTGCACCAGTACAGGGCAATATGAATGCTGCCGAGGTTACAGCTATAGTAGCCCAAGCGGTAAATACTGCCCTAGCCGTTGTGCAGCAGGCATCGCCCCAGGTGCCGGTAGCCGTGACAGTTCAGGCACATGCATTCCCATCTTCTTGGGAATGCGTTCGTGATGCTTTTCAGAAAGTACACCCTCTTTAGTCCGCATGTAGCTCCGATGTTGTGGTATCCAGTCAGTGGAGGAAAGATATTCAGAGGCACTAAAGGATGTATGAGTGCACCGATGTTCAGAAGAAGATACTGGCTACTTTCAATCTAGTAGGCTCCGTGTTACAGTGTTGGGAGTCCATTACCACTGCAGAGGAGAGGGACACTCTCACTATATAGGAGTTCTGGGTGTTGTTCGACTGCATGTATTTTCCGTTAGCTGTTCACACAGAGAGGAGAAGGAAGTTGATGAACCTCAAGAAGGAGGGAAAGACTTTGGCCGAGTATGAGGCCGAATTCACTAATCTATTAAAATATGTTCCGGATGAAATACCGACTGAGGAGAAAAAGATTCAGAAGTTCACAGATGGATTGACATGGAGGATCCGTCAGCATTTGTTGGGGAATCTCTCGTTGGCCACTTACTCTGACGTGGTTAACGTTACATTACTTCAATGCGAGGATCACCTCTTTCACATGTCCGAGAGCAAGAGATCAGGAGAGTCCATCCATCAGGGCAGGATCGGGGGAAATAGTGCCAGCGGGGAATAATCTGCTCAGGGACAGCATAGGCAGGGAGATCAAGGTTCCCAGCAGGGGAACTATAAGAGATTCAGATCTGGGGGTTTCAGCAGTGGACAGGGATGTTTCAGGCAGGGCCATCAGGGTTCGAATGGCCATCAGGGCCAGCAGGGTTAGAATGGTCAACAACAACAATTTTAGCAGGGCCAGCATGGCCAGGGGAGGAATGGTAACGGCCACCAGGGCCGAGGGCAGCAGAGACAGTGAGGGGGAAACTTCCCAGGGAAGTGTTATGTTTGTGGCAAGACTGGCCACAAACTCCAGGATTGTCCTGATAGGGGCAGGGACCCACTGCAGCAGCAGCAGGGTGCCCGACACGTGCCACAAAGGCCTACGTTTTTCGCCGCCCTCCCAGCACCACCACAGATGGCAGCACTACCACCCATTATAGTGGTCCCAGTTCAGCAGGGACAGCTTCAGTATATGAGAGTGTATCAGCTCCAGCAAGCCGTAGCCCCACAGGATCCACCGACCATTGAGGGTATGTTCTCTATTCAGGGGACTAAGGGGCGCATTTTTTTTTACATGGGGGCCACAGATTGTTTCATTGCCATGAGATTTGCACGCACTAATGGGCTATTAGACACCTTCGAGAGCACGATTACTTGTGTATATTCACCATTGAGTAGGAATTCTGTGATTTCCCTTATATGTAGAGGCGTGAGTATAGAGATCGGGAGGTTTACTTTACCCGCTGATATGTTATTGTTATAGATGACTGAGTATGATGCCATTATTGGTATGGATTGGCTAGTTGCGTACCGAGCCATGATTGACTATTTTAGTAGGAGTATTATCTTTGCCATTCCCGGGCAGGAGATGTTCTTAGTGGAGATGTCTCGCCCTGAGGGAGGATCGTCCACTCACTTGTACTATATAGAGGAGGAGACCTCTAAGGAAGTGGTGATACCACTCGATGCGATTTCGGTTGTTTGAGAGTTTGCCGATGTATTTCAGGATATACCTGGACTACCTCCGAGTAGAGAGATAGATTTTGTGATCGATTTGACGTCAGGCACTCGGCCTATTACCCGCGCACCTTACCGTATGGTTCCAGCTGATATGAGAGAGCTACGGGATCAGATTGAGCAGTTATTGGGACATGGGTTTATCTGGATAAGTACTTCACGGTGGGGTGACCCTGTATTGTTCATAAAGAAGAGGTATGGATCATTGATAATGTGTGTAGATTATCGGGAGTTGAATAAGGTCACGATACGGAATAGGTATTCGTTACCCCGAATCGATAATTTATTCGACCAGCTGAGAGGAGCTTCTTTCTTTTCAAAGATTGATTTGCGATCAGGATACCATCAGTTGCATATCAGGGAAGAGGACATCTCAAAGACTGCTTTCTTAACGAGATATGGTTCCTACGATTTTCGGGTTATGCCTTTTGTCTTAACCAATGCTCTAGCCGTGTTTATGGACTTGATGAATAGGGTGTTCAGAGAGTTCCTAGACCAGTTCGTCATTGTCTTCATCGATGACATTCTAGTGTACTCCCAGATAGAAGAGGAGCATGCCGAGCATTTGAGGTAGGTTTTGCAGACACTACGTCAGAACGAGATGTATGCAAAGTATGAGAAGTGCGGGTTTTGGCTGAAGGAGGTTCAGTTTTTGGGGTATATTATTTCAGACCGAGGGATATCTATTGATCCGGGGAAGGTATCTGCAGTAAGGGTGTGGGGATAGCCCATGACACCGACTTAGATCCGTAGTTTCTTGAGCCTAGCTGGATACTACAAGAGATTTATTAGGGGTTTCTCAAAGTTAGCGGGTCCATTAACACATCTGACTCGAAAGGGTGTGCCATTCATTTGGAGCGATGCCTGTCAGTTGGCATTCGATGAGTTGAAGGACAAGTTGACCTCAGCACCTGTGTTAGCATTGCTGAGATTGGGAGTTGAGTATCTAGTCTACACCGATGCGTCCTTATAAGGACTTGGAGGTGTATTGCAGCAAGATAGTCATGCCATAGTTTATGCTTACCGTAAGCTTAAGCCTCACGAGAAGAATTACCCCATCCATGACTTGGAGTTAGCGAAAGTTGTATTTGCCCTTCAGATTTGGAGACACTATCTCATGGGGGAGAAGTTCCGCTTGTTCACGGACCACACATCTCTACAGTACCTATTCACGCAGAAAGAGTTGAATATGCGGCAATGGAGGTTTATTGAGTTTGCGAAGGATTATCGATTTGATATCTAATATCACCCAGGGAAGGCTAACCTGGTAGCAGACGCGTTGAGCCGTAGGCCAGTAGATGAGGTGGCCGAGGTGTGGAAGGCTAAGTGGAAGGAGTTGGGACACCAGGATGCAGTGGCCCGATCATTCATGTCTGTGATGACTGTTACACCGCAGATTGTCACGAGGGGGTAAAGGAACAAGCAAATGACTCGTTATGTCAGGAGCAGATAGTTTGATTACTAGCAGAGGGAGTTGAGTCTTATACCGTTAGCTCGGATGGGGGATTACGATTCAATGGGTGACTGGTCCTTCCAAAAGGGGAGGAATTGGGACACGAGGTAATGGCAGAATCACACGTCTCACAGTTCGCGGTACACCCTGGTGGGGACAAAATGTACCAAGACATGAGACGTCAGTATTGGTGGAGCGGGATGAAGAGAGATATTGCCGTGTTTGTTTCTAAATGCGCCACTTGTCAGCTGGTAAAAGTGGATCATCAGAGACCGACAGGACTTCTACACCCATTAGAGGTCCCGATGTGGATATGGGAGAGAATCTCCATGGACTTTATCACGGGGTTACCTACGTCACAGAGGGGTCACGACTCCATTTGGGTAATTATGGACAGGTTGACCAAAGTCCCTCATTTGCTACCCGTAAGGACCAACTACACTACGGGACAGTATGCCCAAATTTTTATTGAAGAAATAGTGAGGCTTCACGGTGTGCCCCTAAATATCATGTCTGACCGAGACAAGATATTTATTTCACGGTTTTGGGATAGTTTTCAGGAGGCCATGGGAACGGAATTGCGATTGAGTACGTCTTATCACCCGTAGACCGATGGGAAAACTTAGCGTACAAATCAGATGTTGGAGGACATGTTGCGTATGTGCACCATAGACTTTGGGGGTGGATGGGAGCAATACCTTCCACTGGTGGAGTTTGCTTATAATAACTCCTACTAGTTCACAATTGGCATGGCTACATTTGAGGCCTAGTATGTTGATTAGAGGTGCGGGATAACAAACTACTTGGGCCGGAAGTGATTCAGGCTACTTTGGCAAGGATAAAATTGATACGTAGTCGCATTCGGGTAGCTCAGGATCGGCAGAAGAGCTATGCTGATGCGAAGAGGTTCTTCAGGGAGTTCAAAGTGGGGGACCAGGTTTTTCTCAAAGTATCTCCAAAGAAGTGGATTATGCATTTTGGGAAGAAGGGGAAGCTGGCACCGAGATATGTGGGGCCATTTCCTATCATCGAGCGGATTGGGTCCGTTGCATATAGACTTGGGTTTTCGGAGCATTTGCATAGGATTCACGATGTGTTTCATATTTCCTCACTAAGGAAATATATTAAGGAAGATTTCGATCATACTCAAATTGCTTTGGAGGACATCGATCTCCAGCCTGACAGCTCCTACGAGGAGGGGCCGATTGCCATTTTGGACCCAAGCTAGCTGAAACTGCGGTCAAAGATAGTACCGTTGGTACGTGTTCAGTAGCGGCATCATAATGCTGAGGAGTCCACATGGGAGCGTGAGGATGAGATGCACGAACATTATCCAGAGTTGTTTTTACCAGTCACCTTCTAGTTCCGAATTTTGGGACGAAATTCTGTTATTAGGGGGAAGTATGTAATACCCCGTACTTTTATCGATATTTATTAATGGGATTAATTAAATTAAATGTGAATTAATTGAGAATTAATCTGGATATAATACTAACGAGGTGTGAGTTGGTATTTTATTATAATGTGTGTATATGGCAATATATGAATATTGAAAATATTGAAATTGTCGCGAGACTGAAATACGACAATGTGGGAATATAAGATGGGACGCGCGTGCCAGTCGCGTCAGAAATGAAAATATTTGAATTAAAAAGTAAATTTTATTTTTATCAACCGAATGGCCATTTTGAGTGCGCCAACGTGTCCGGAAGGGTCGAAATAGTCAGAAAACATTATCCGGGGGCTTAGTTTGGGTCCCGGGGCATTTTTGGGCTATACCGGCAACTTAAAAGGGTATTTTGGAAATTCTGAAATTTTGGGAATATTAACCAACGAATTTTTGGAGTTAATTATAGGTTATTTACTAACCCACTTAACCCATTATCAGCACTTTACAACTTAGAGGGCTACGCGAGTTATAGGAAAGGTTAGAAGAGGTTCCCAAAGAGAAAACCATAACCACCATCTTCAACCTTGGGAGAAATGTGTAGAGATAGAGCAACCTTCAAACACTGTTGGGATGATTTTTGGATGAATTTATAGAAGAGGAAAATTGAGAAAAAATGAAGTAGAATTTAGTAATGTTAAGATACGACCTAAGAAGGTTTAGTAATGTTTAAGAACCTTAAAACACTGTTGGGATGATTTTTGGATGAATTTATAGAAGAGGAAAATTGAGAAAAAACGAAGTAGAATTTCTAGGCCTGAAACTGCCATCGCGTTAGAAGACCTACCCAGGTCGTTCGAACGAGCTCGTTCGAAAGCGCTTCTAATGAGGTGGCAGTTTTCCTTCTAATGATTTCATAGTTCGTTCGATGCTCCTCGTTCGAACGAATGCTCGTTCGAACGAGACTTCTAACGAGTTGACAGAATGGCCTTTTTGGCCTGATTTGATTTCTAGTGTCCCGAAACCTTATTTAACTGATGAGATAAGTTTCCCTTATTAACCAATAGGTATAGTTGGGAGATTTGGCATATATTGAGGAGTAAAATTTAGAATAGTGGCCTGAACCGAATGATATTTATGGATTAGGACGCGAGTGACTAATCACATTGTGAGGATAATTGATGACCTAAATATATATAAACCGGGGACATGTGAATTGTGTAAAACTAAAAGTTGGTTTGTATATATGATTTTATGTGTATGACATACCTACCATACTTGCTATCACGGGAGGTTTGCGTTCGTTTAGGGCCATCTAATCTTTGTGTGCCTACGGGGGATATTTAGATTGGTACCTCGAGGACATAGGTCGGAGAAGGACTTATTGAGAAGTTAATAAGTCTGTTGATCATGGAAGCGTAGGTATGTGCGTGACCCATGTGATGTCAACTATGTTCATCACCATTGTTTGTGATTGTTACTATCTGAGAAGGATTCCTGAGAGATTCGAAATGCATGATCCTTATGTACGTGATGTAGCGGGATGGGATAGCAGAGTATGTGTGCACCGCAGCTTAGTCTCGGGGTGCTAGTACTGTATATTTATGATGAGAATAATATATGGTTAATTGGAAAGATTTGTCATGTTTAATTGTGAGTATAATTATAGTAACGCTTTGGAAAGATAAAAAGGGGTAAACTCTAGTAAATGGTTTTGCAGATAATTGGGAATCCGATAAATAAAGTAAAACCCTCTATTTAATTGATAACGTTGGAATTTAAGCGCGAACCGAGTAGAAATGTTAGAATTTATTTTGGACTAGTTATATATGAGAATCACTTGAATGGGTACGAGTACGTTAGGAGTGCACAATTAGTCGAGAGGTGAGTATTTCATGTGAGAGCACGTCCTAATATGTATTTTGCATTCATTATTTTAATGTCATTAAATCACTTGCTGTTTTTAGACTATTCTCCACAATCGGGATTTGACCCGTTTGCTTCCAAATCTATTTCTTTTTGTAAAAACCTTTTAGGTGCCCAGCCACAAGGACACCATGCATAGACACTTCATTCAGGTGATGAGTTGTAGCTGTTGTGGAAGCTACAGGGCTTTGACAACAGACGCCTCCATCTTCGATCTTGATTCCTTTCTCATAGTTTACTATTTTGTTTGGCATGTCTCCTCATTTCCTGTAGAGACATTTTATACTTTAGTTATTCAGACTTTTGGTTTCTAATTAATTCAGGATGCAGACTTGATTCATTTATTTCAGTATTGGGATTATTGTGAGGAGTATTTCCTCCAGACTCATTATTATTTGTTGGTTACTCTATTGAGATCTTATCGTGTATGGTTATGTATTTATTTTATAATTCACTTATTGCATGTTAATCAGATTTAACTTAAAATTTGACAACTCACTTTTTAAATACTAGGTGGTTAGTAATTATTAAAATGTTTTCGACAGTGATGCTATTAACTGAACCAACTAGACATTTTGAATTAATTTAATAGAGGAGTAGCTACCCGGTATTTAATTATTCGGGGTGTCACAATAGTGTGTTCACTCACATGAATTCCTCACCACTCAACTAATCGTGCACCCCTATCGTACCCATACCCATTTCTAGTTACCCCCAAATCTATCTATTCCAATGTTAAGTCTAACATTATTTTATAAGGTATCCAATTCAAGTACCAACATCTTCCATTTAATAGAGTATTGCACGTTCTTCCATAGTTTCCCACTTTAACAATATAATTATATGAATTCTTACCTTTTCATTTTACAATCCATTGCTATTGGTTATCCTCATAATTGATCACGACAATTCATTTCAATTTACAGTATTTTATTCTCATCATAAAAATACAATACTAGCACCCCGAGACTAAGCTACGGTGCTCACGTACTCTGCTATCAAATCCTGGTACATCACTTACATAAGGATCACGCATTCCGAATATCTCAAGAATCGTTTCATTAACAACAGTCACAAGCAATGGAGGCGAACATAGTTCACTCACATGGGCCACGCACATACCTACGCTCCCATGATCAGAACACTTATTAACTTCTCAATAATTCCTTCTCTGACCTATGTCCTCAAGGTACCAATCAAAATCCCCCCCCCCCCCCCGTAGGCACAAAAAGATTAGATGGCCCTAAACGAACGTCAACCTCCCCAGATAGCAAGTACGGTAGGTATGTCATACACAGATAACTACATATACTAAGCATTAAAACATCTTAGATATTACAATGTTTATTAGTGGTATCCCTCTTGTTCTTGTACCCACTTTTAATATTATACAATTCACATGCCACTGATTTATATGCATTTAAGTCATCAGTTATCCGCACTTCGTTATTAGTCACTCACGTTCTAAACCACAATTGTTATCCGGTTCAAGGCATATCCTAAATTTTTACTCGTCAATGTATCCAAATCTCCCAACTACACCCTCTAGTTGATAAAGGAAAGTCATCTCACCATTTAAATAAGACTACAAGATGTTAGAAATCAAATCAGGCCAAAAAGCCATTATGTCAACTCGTTAGAAGTCTTGTTCGAGCGAGGTCGTTCGAACGAGTTCGTTCCAACGAATGGCTTCTAATGAGATCCCAACTCGCTAGAAGTCATAATGTCATATCGTTAGAAGCTCGTTCGAACGAGGTCGTTCGAACGACCTGGGCAGGTCCTCTAACGAGATGGCAGTTTCGCCCAGAAATCCCTAAATTCGTTTTTTCCTCAATTTTTCACTCCTCCAAATCCACACCAATTACATCAAAATTATGTGTTAACATGTATAAACTATTCCTAATCACACTAGATAATTCCTTAACATATATAAGGGGTCAATTCTTACAAATTATCGTGGAATCAATGTGAATCTTCAAATTTGTCCCAAAACTCTATGAATAAGAACTCCAAATTTTCTTATGCCTAAATACCCATCAAAAATCCATTTTTAATTCATCACATACAACTATTTACATATTAACTCAGTCCTTCAACATACTACATGCAAATCCTAACTCAAATTCAAGTTTCTCCAACAAAGTTTCATAGTTTTTCTTCAAAATCAAGAAAGAAAGTTCTTACACTAAGCATGGAAGACATATTCAATGTATAAAAATACTAAATCACTTTTCCTATATCTCCCGTAGCCCTATAAGTTGTAAAATGATGGTAATGGTTTAAGTGGGTTACTAATTAACCTATAATTAACTCCCAAAATTCGTTGGTTAATATTCCCCAAATTTCAAAATTACCAAAATGCCCTTTTAAGTTGCCGGTTTAGCCTAAAAATGCCCCGGGACCCAAACTAAACCCCCGGCTAGTGTTTTCTGACTATTTCGACCCTTCTAGACATGTTAGCGCACTCAAAATGACCATTCGGTTGATAAAAATACAATTAACTTTAATATTCAAATATTTACATTCCTGACGCGACTGACACGCGTGTCCCAACAAAATTTCCCAAATTGCCGTATTTCAGACTCGCGACAATTTCAATATTTTCAATATTCATATATTGCCATATATACACATAATAATAAAATACCAACTCACATCTCGTTAGTATTAATTCTCAATTAATTCACATTTAATTTAATTAATCCCATAAATAAATATCGATAAAAGTACGGGGTATTACATTAAACATACAAGGCAATGGAGAGAAATAAATAAATAACCAAAACAAATTTATCTAACCTCTCAACTACAAGAGTAAGGTAATGCCTAAGCAAGCCTAATCTAGTCGATCTATCGCATATGAAAAGATACCCCATAAGAAGTTAAGAAACCTATATATAATAGTAACATTTAACTAGGTTACTCTATAACTATTCAACTCATGATGCCCATATACCACCTCACCGAAAAAGCACATAAGCTCTATCTCTCTATAGGAATGAAAACATGTGCAACTACAAGAATGTACATCAATGGAAACTGCATATGTATATACAAAAAACACATCTCATGAAGGCTCCAACCTCCGAGGCTCTCTTGTGACCCTATCGGTTGATCCGTAGGAAGGACCGCCCTAATGGACCCATAATAAAGCACACAACAAATGGAGTGATGACTACGCAACAACACCATAGAGTGTAACATACCAAGACTAATCATATGGATCAATCACTATCCAAGAGCATCATCGTCGTGAGGCATGTGGCCCGCTGAACGTATAATCCAACCATCGACTTAAAATGGTCCCTATAAATCACTAGGGTCCAACCATCAGGTCCTCCGCACAACTAACACCACCAAACCGATAGATTCCTCACCGTAAATATATATGGTATGTGCACACAATATAAACACACAAATATACCTAGGTAAGTATTGCATATACGTATATGTCTCGTATATGAGTAGTAAGTATCTCGCATACATGTATATATGTCGTACATATCGCATATATGTATATGTATCGCAATAAGACCTTAGAATCGACCAATGATTTGTCATGGTAGAAGAAAATCCAAGGAATGTCTCATGATAAATGGTAATAGTTTTATGGCAATCATTAAAGGGCATAAATGGTAAAATAAGACTAATAGTCACTTCCCCTAAAATCAAATCAAATTAAAGATTTAATTTCAAAACAAGCAAAATGGATCATCCAAAAGCCAATGTACAATTCATCCAAAAGGGTAGGGGAGCCCTAGTCCCATCCATCCTGGCTTTCATCTTTTGCAAACCTAATCATATCATATAATCGTAGTATTGTGATAGCTGCTTCAGTTGCAAACTGTAAAATCTTGACTTTGCTCGATGCAGGCTCAATTACTCCAGCTTCCGCATTGTTATTAACGGTTCTCTTTAATAGGTTTAATCACATGCTTGATAGATGGTGTTTACGTGCCTTAGTTTGTGCAGTATGGTGATAAGCACATAATTTTGCTACTAACTCAAGGGCATCCTTTGCAACATTGACATCAAGCACCTTAGGAATCACTAATAAAGATTCGGCAAACTCTGAAATTTCTAGCTGCTCCCGGGAACCTAAAGTTGTAGCAAGATACTCTAAATAAACAAATAATGCAGACTCAACTGCACTTCCACTATCAACCACTGTATTAGATTTTAGGGTCCTCTTGACAATTGATAAAGAATCATGAAATGTCGTGCTCATCTCCTCAAGCATGTAGCCATTTGCATCTATTATAATTACTGAAACCACATTTGAGGTTCTGGTCCCTTTTATCATAATCACGTCATCATCAGCAATATGCTCTTCCACTACTTCATTAGGAGATCCAAGAAATGATGAATCAAATGTTTCTTCCCCTTCCATGTCAGCGAATGTTGATGTTGGAATCCGTGGATAATGTGTTTCTTATGCTTATATGTTTTGGGGTGTGGTTTCTCCCGCATTGGTTTTTTAGTACTTTTTTCGGTCGCATCTCTTAATATAAATGTACACATTGGCACCCAAGTTAAGAAAGTCGATACATCATAAAAAACTTCTTGGTATCAGCGCCAAACACCAACCAATATTGGCTAGCCAGTCTCTCACCACCCTCTGTTTTGGACGGCTGAGGTGTCCTTTTTCTCAACCAAAATCACGATCTCTCGATCTTCTCTGGCAGCTAACTAAGCAATACTTTTCTCTCTCTCCCTCTCTCCCAAGGCTTAATCCTCCATATTTTAGAGGCTTTTAATCATTGATGGTTTGATTGTTTAAACTCCTGTCTAATTTTTCTTTCTTTTTATAAGGTTTTTAGCCTTTTAATTTGGGGTTTTAGTCTCTCTTGTTATTGGGTTTTATTCACATGTATTAGGCTATTTATTTGATTTTTTTTTTTTTTTTTGGGGGGGGGGGGGGGGGGGGTTATACCCTTTTATGTTGCTAAGTTTACTTGGTTAAGCTCATTGCCAATTTTTTTGGCCTTATTTGTGTGGTTGTGTTGATGAAATTGATTGGGTAGCACCTTGCCAGTCTTTTGGTCCTATTTGTGTACTTGTTGTATTAAATTTGAGTATTTTGGAGATATAGATGATTTGAATGGTCCCGTTCCTACCCAATATACACCTACTTATTGGATTACTAGTGTATTATTGAATGGAATAAATTTTAATTCATGGTCCCGATATTTTTGCCACTTTATTGGGTCAAAAGGGATGACTAGTTAGTTGTTAGGAACTGAAACCCAATCGGATGCTAAGGATGTTGCTATTTTTAATCAATGGGATATGGAACGTTTTACTATTCTGGAGTGGATCTTCAGCTCCATGGAGGAGCATATTTATACTATGTTTATGTTCTATGAGTCTGTTTTCGATTTATGGAAGGCTGTTAATATGATGTATGCTCATTCTCATAATGATGCCCAAGTATTTTTGTTTTATCGAGAGATTTCTCATGCCTCAGAAGAGTCACTCAACCTCTCTGTTTCTCACTACTTTGTATATCTATTATGCCTTTGGGAGGAGATGACCCATTTTGAGACGCTCACAGACTTCTCTCTTGAGTCCATTTCTATTTTGATGTAATGTCTAGATTATCAGCACACTTATCAATTTCTTATGGGTTTACGATCTGAGTATGATGCTCTGTATACTCAGATCATAAACACATGTCCTATGCCTCCCCTTCGAGAGGCCTTTGCTAGTGAGGATGGAGAGGAACATCATCTTAGGCAATCTCAAACTTCTAAAGTTTAGTCTTCTTCTACTAATTAAATGGCATTTACAACTCATACAAATCCTTATACTTGTGATGGATGATCGACCTGCCATCGTTGTGGGGTTATTGAGCACTTCAGAAATCGATGCTTCAAATTTCATCTAGAGTTGAGGTTGAAGTTTGCTAAGGCCAAAAACTCTGGCCCTCCCGAGATTGATGATATTCCCGATACTTCCATTCTACCATTAGTGCTTACAGGGATGATAGCTATCTTCAGGCTCAGATTGATCTCATCTAGGAACAGCTGAGCTCTTTTAGTAACTTTACTTCCACTTCCACTATTACTTCGTGCTATTTATATTTCTCATATAAGTCGTGCACCTAAGATCTTTGATTTTATTCATTCTTATGATTGTAAACCCTCATATTTCACTACTTTATCGGGTCATAAATATTATGTCACTTTTATTGATGATTTATCTAGGTGTACATGGGTATATTTACTTAAACATAAATCTAGGGTGTTACCTTTGTTTTTGAAATTCCTCTAAATGATTAAAACACAATTTAACACAATTGTTCGTAACATTAGGTCTGATAATGGTGGGGGACTATGTTTCTGATGCTTTTCATTCACAACTTAACAAAAAAGGCATTTAACACTAACTTACATACCCATACACTCTAGAGAAAAACAGAACATAAAAATCGTCATTTAATGGGAATGGTTCAGTGTTTTTTATTGGGTATGCATGTTCCTAAATCATATTAGCACCTTTCTCCTCTCACAGCCACATTTATTATTAACCACACTCCAAGCAAACTTTTAAATGGTAAAACATCTATTCACTCTATATTTTCTAGTGCCCCTTTCCTATGTTACCTCGAATTTTTTGGTGTGTGCGCTATATTCAGGATAAGCTCCCCTCAAATAAAAAATTTGATGGTAGGGCCATTAAATGTATTTTGTGGTCTATCCTACTATCCCCTCACGCATGTGGTTGGCCCTTGTTTGCTTCATTCATCTATTGGAAAGCTGGGCTTGGTAAATATCTTCGCTTGAGCTTCAAGGTGAGTGTTGGAATGAGTTTCTTATGTTTCTATGTTTTTGGGTGTGGTTTGTCCCACATCGATTTGTTAGTATTTTGTTTTATCTCATCTCTTAATATAAATATACACATTGACACTCAAGTTGAGAAAGCCAATACATCATAAAAATCTTGTCTTCAAACCACAGATACACATGTAGCCTTAGCAACATGGTGCAATTGCACGTTGTTACACTCATTTGTAATTGTTACCTAATTGATAAGTTGGGGTGATTTGATTTGGGTTGCATTTAGGATGAAGTCCCAAGGTTAATTTGGACGTTGTGTCAGCTTGATGGGCAAGATATGGTATTCTGAAAGGCTAAAAATGAAAAGTTATAATGGTTGACATTGTAAAAGCAATTGGCTCATCTATAATATATGAGCACATGAGGAGTTCATATTTATACACACAACACCTATTGACATCAAGGAAGCAGAAGAAATGAAAGTCATTCAATAAACAATGATACTACTTAAGAAACACTGCGAATGGAAGCTGGATCAAATGCTCGTTCAAGTTTCATATAAGAACATGTAAGTTTCAGTAAGTGGCAAGGAGTTTTCAACTCTACCAAAAAGAAAAAGATACATGTAAAATCATTTAAACGGATACTTCTAAAAATTGTTAGAATTTAATAAGAAATTAAAACCACCATAAACTAGGAGCTTCATGATTATATCTGAAGATGCACTTCATGGTAGTACAACTTAGGTACCAAAACATTAATACAGCTCTATCCGGTGCAAGGCTTAGGGATAAATCTTCGAAACATATCTACCCATTGCATACTTTTCCGTACAAATTATATTCTATTCATATTTATTTCAACAACGCTAAGTGATATTTACTTTTACTTAACTAAATTAGTACGCAACCCATGTTATGCATGAACTATTTATAGTAAAATTGATAAATTGTATATTTTATAAATTACTAATTGTTCAAAACAATCAAAAGAAATTTTTTTTATTTTTGTAAAAAGCTATGAGGTAGAGGTGTCAACTTTAGAGATAGCATTAACACATACAAAACAAAATTAACTTGAAATTTTACACAATAAATGATGTTAGTTGTTATGGTATTATTCATGTTATTCTATATTTTGATTCACATTCTCATTTTTTAAGCCATCCCCAAATAATTGGAAAAAGTCTTTGTTGAGTTGCATTCTCATATTTTAATGGGTTCGAAAGACATGAATCTATTGTTTATTGACATGTTAGTAATCCATCAAGTTCTAGCTAAGTTGATTTAAAACACGAAATTGTGTCGTGTTATATTCATATTTCAATGAGTGTTATTGTGTCGTGTTGCTAAAACTTGACCCGAAAATTCTGTGTCACCCTTGCAGTCAAATAATGGGTAAGAATTTTCTCTACAATTGATATAGAAAAAAAAAAGGAGAGGGGATGCTGCTAAAGAAACCTACAAAATTACTCCCTACTAACATAATAATATTTTTTTAAACATAATGATAATAATGTTTAATCATTATATAATGGTAAATAGTAATCTTTAAATAACTTTATCATCACCCCTTAACAACACATATTAAAGGTTATATAATAAAAAATCAGTAAATAGTTCAAACCAAAACAAAATAACCCTAAACTAAATAAAAGTATAAAACCAATAGTGACCCACTGTTTCCAGCTCTCATTCACAAAAAAACCACAACTCTTCATTTCCCATTTTCTTCCTCTGCTGAGCTTTTCTTTCTCTATTCCTCTCTGGTCCCTCACCCAATTCCCATCCCACCACGTACCCTCTCCATATGTGTGTATATATAGATATATAAATGAACAATCAAGATTTATATTTATGTGTACACACACACACACACACACACACACATATATATATGTGTGTGGAGATGAGAGGATCACAAGTGAACCTAAAAACCGAACTTTCTAATGAACCTTGGGAAAAAAACACCTAACAGCCCATTAATTTTAATTCCTATGTTGTAATTGGTCAGCACTAGCCGCAACGGATACGCGTGTCAATCGAATATTTTTTTTACACCCCCAACCCCACCATGACCTCTCTTACCCCTGAGTAAATATTTCAGTAACTTGATTTTTTTTTAACTAGTGGTTTGCCATGGTAGGGGTAGGGAGGGTGGGGGTGGAGGGTAAGGGGATCTTGGGTCACATGCGAGTCCGTTGCCGCGGACCAATTACACCATAGGAATTAAAATTAATGGGTTGTTAGGTATTTTTTTATTAAAATTCGTTAAAATATACACACACACACACACACACACACACACACACACGTGGATCAAGAATCGAATGTGTTTGGGATTTTATACAATTCAGATTCGAGTTCTTCTAGATCTCTCAGTGCTTCTTTATGGACTTTGCTTTTATTATTTACATATTTTTTTGCAAATTTTTTGAAAAATTTAAAAAATAAATCACCAAACGTAAAAAAAAATCCATTTACTTTTGGATCACACTATAAATTATCTTGTTGTTTTTATTATTTTTTGGTGCCTTATGCATTTCTCTCGAAAAAAAAACTGAAAAGCAAGTAACATTTATCCAGGAATTTAAAAATGTCATGAATCCTAGAATACCATTAGAACCATAGATGGTGAGAATCACTACACCAAAAATAGTAATCCGACACGGTTTAAAACTGTGCCAGATCAAATCTGACACGATTTTGAACTATGCCAGAATCAAGTGTTCCAAAATGGCCATTTTTTCTGCCACGATTAAAAGTGTGCCAGATTTTGCCAAACAGGAACACTTCTGGCACACTTTTAAACCGTGCTAGAATTTGATATTTCTGACACACTTTTGGCACAGTTTATAACTGCACCAAATTGAGTACATTTTGGAACACTTTTCGCACAGTTCACAACCGTGCAAAAATTTGATTCACTTTTAGCACGATTTTGATCCGTGCCAAATTTTTGGAACAAAAAAAAAATATATAAATAATATTATACAAAAAAATCAATAACATTTCCACTATTTTTTGTACTTGTTTTAGAATAACCAAAATTCAATAATAACATAAAACCAACATGGCAAAAATAGTACAACAATACAAATAATTCGCAACAACACTAATACACATCCAATCAATAAGCCCACTAAAAATTAATCGCTCAAATTCCATTAATAGAAAATCATGTCAATACATATGAAATTCTTCAATACATGAGGAAATTTGAATTTTTTATCCATTCGTGTCAATACATATGAAATTCATGTGAATACATATGAAACTCATCTCAGATTCCGTGGTCTTCTCTTCAAGCAGTATTAACGTGTTTAACTCCTCATTTATCAAGCAATACTGGTTCTCGCCTACATGCACAACCATCGAACTTTCAATGAGTTCCAACCTATAAAAAAAATAAACAAAATACAAAATCACTCATTAATGAAATGGACACGGATAAATGAGTGATAAAATGATTACAACCCACTCTCCCTTTCTCAACTCATCACATCTCAATCTGGTTTTAAAGCCAATACTCATTACACAGCAATACCAATATCAATAAATTCAGTATTTCAAAACAATCCATGGTTAAATATGAAATCTTATGAACCCATAAAACTATAATTTATCAGAAATTCATCAAACTAAGAGGAAATTTTATTTACAAAATAAATAAAAAAAATGAGGATAATGCACCTTGTAAATTAGTATTAGTGCAGACTTCAAGCCCTAAAATCAGAAACAACATGAATATACACATGATCAGTACTCCTAATCTAAAGCCTTTAATCCATGTAAGTAAAATAAACTGATAAAAAAAAGTGCAACACAAACACAAACCTATAGTGTATTTACACATGATCAGAGTGTATTTTGTTGTGTCCAATACTTTGAAATACAGGTGCAATGTTCCCTAAACGAACTCAATTTTCCCGAGGGCTACGCAATTCCTGTAGAAAAAAGAAGAAAACTATTAGTGAACCACAAAATCAGGACTGCAGCAAAGAAGAAAGAAAATGATCTTTAACTATTAAAATGAGAAGGAGATTGTGTTTAAAATATTCTAACGTAGTTGGTATTGTCATACAGTAACTTATGAATTCATGGGCATTGGAAAATGAGGCAGCTCTAATGATTTCAGTGTCAGTTGTATTTTCTTTCCCATGGTTGGTATTGTCAACCAATCTACTAGAAAAAATTGTGGTTTCCTAGTTGACGAGAGTAATGTGCGATCTCAGATCTCTTAAGTGATATGATTTTATATCAACTCCATCTATCTTTGCTGTCAAACTAAAAGGGTCATTGAATCTCTCAAACGTATGGATAATTGTTGATTTTCTTGACCCACTCTGCCCAACCAGTGCAATAGCTATCACAACTTTAATTTTCAAACATAAACCTTTGAAATGGAATCATGACTACCCTAAATAATACTGTTAATTGAATTTATTGACCCACTCTGCCACTGGCCTGACAGTATTAAGTAAACGTGAAACTTTCATTTCGAGCGTCGATCTTCCATGTTTTCTCAATTGCTATAACCGCATTCTTGAATCTGCAACACATACATTATCCATTCCCAGTATTACTCCAAACACTTGTTTTGTTTTTTAACACGAAAAAAATTCAATTTCCAAATATACCTTCCAAATACCATACAATTTATGAACAATGTATATGATGTTCGCATATAAATACACTAGTATATGCCCGTAAGTCTACATGCGATTGGAGTAATACCCGAAATAACTATAATATTGTAGAGGGGGCCTGAAGTTAATCCTAGGATTAGGGATAATCCACCAATTAGCAACAGTGTTCTAAGGATAAGCTCAGCGAGGAAGCTCAAGTGAAGTAGCTCAGCGAGGCAGCTCAGCGTGGAAGCTTGACGTGGCAACTCGTACTTTAGCTTATTGTTACTTTGTCATTTTATAGCTTTATTGTAACGACTGTAATGTTGTAACGAGAATAATGAATGGGTGTGAGGTCAAACGGTACTCGCGAGAGACCAGGCTTGGCAGGGCCTGGGAGAGCTTTCATGCTCTATCGAACAACCTCACCGTGGGAACTTTAGAGGGACTTGGTTTGGAGGATTGAGAAGTGAGGCACCGTTGGGGCTTGTCCTGACCATCTTAGATACACCTGGTAAAACACCGAAAGATCTTCACCGTGGAACCTAGAGCAGAGTAGCTTCGAGTTCCATCGGGAGCTTCGCTGTGAACCAAACAGTCCTCTACTTTATGATCCATCTACTATAGGTGATGTCACTAGCCAGCTAGACAACGTCAAGTCTGCACTTGAGTAAACCACCGTGGTATTTGGGGCTCTCAGACGGTTGGTAAGCAACCTTTGTGGCAACGGACCCCTGACACACAGTGGTTAGGCAAAAGGCATGTCTTGGCATTTAATGTTTATGACGTAAAGACAACTAGTGCATCAGGTATTTAATGCCGGTGACATAAGGTATGAGGGAAGTCTTTCACAGGCATTAATGACTTAGCTGCCTCGGGGGTGGTGTGGGGGCTATTTAAGGCCCCAACCACCTCCAAGGAAAGGGATCAATCAAAAAGTTCAAAAAGAGTTCTTTTGGAGATATTCTTCTAATATTTTGAGAAATTATTACTAGAGAAAAGAGTTATTGAAAAAACCAGAGAGTTGTTCCACCCACCATTTGTCATTTATTAGGGAGCTTTAATAACTTGACAGAAATCCTTGAAGAAGACCTTTTCGGTGTGTGTGTTTTTTTACCTGCCTACTAAGGTGTATCTAGGATGCTTACTTCTCTCTCCCTCTAGCTAAGTTACTTCTGAGTTCTCTATTATATTGTGAGTTATACACGAGAGATTTGTGAGTTTAAGCTGGGTTTCATACATTCCAAACTATTCTTTGTGTCATGTGGCTAAATCACTAGTGTTTACTGATTAACCTTGTCATCACGTACTCAAAATAGGTTACGCCTCCATCTTATCTAAACCACCCTCTTAGATTTGGCGACTCTGCTGGGGAGGCATTCTTCTAAGGAAGGAGTATGGCGCAAGATAACGTTAATCGAAGGCTCAACTTCGATGATTTCCAACACAGTGAAGAGCAAGCAGCGATAGAATTGGAGGCTTTAAGGAGCGGAGCTCCTCGAATAGAAGTGCCTCCAGTTCAGACAATAACAGGCGCTCAAGGAGTGACGCAGGCTTCCACGAGCGTTGGGCTGGGACCTACCCAGATGACCCTCCTCATGAGCAAGTTCTATGAGTTTTTACAAATGCCTGCAGCTTCAACGGTGCTGGGAGGACTCGAAGCCAATTCCTTCGTAACACCAGGGGCAGCTCCAACGGTTCCACTAGGCGCAGGTACAACGGGAGCAGCCCCGACAAGCATACCCTCCGTCGTGAATCCGACGGTGGGAATCTCCGGAGTATCAACGGCGCCAGCTGTAACGATGGCTCCAACTGTAATGGTCATTCAGCCAACACCCCCATTGGTCGTTGCTCCATCGCCCATGGAGGAAATGAGGAAAGAAATGCAAAAGGAGATGTTGAAGTTCATGCAGGTTTCCTCACAGTCTGTAGGTGAGGTAGCTTCAGTCTATGACGACTTTAGGACACCTTATCCTCAGGAATACAACGATGAGCCTTACCCGAAGGATTATATTCCCCCCATCTTTGAAAAATACATAGGGAAGGTGGGAATCCAAAAGAGCACATTAAATGTTTTATTGAGCACTTGGGGGCGCATTGCAACAACAAGAAGCACAGGTTGAGGGAGTTTTCCAAATCCCTAACCGATAAAGCATACACGTGGTATTCTCATTTGGCCCCTAAGAGTGTTTCCACGTGGGAAGAGATGCATGTGCTGTTTGTCCAAAAGTTCTTTCTAGCAGTGGATGAATTCACTCTGACCCAACTAGGAAGAGAGAAGCAACGACCAGGAGAAGACGTGGTGGCATACGTTCGAAGGTTCAGGGAAAGGTCTCTGGATGTGAGAGAGGAGGACAAGGAGTCTAAACTATTACAAATCTATGCCGAAGGACTACTCCCGGAGTACATTTGCCATCTTATCAATGAGATGTGAGAGGGAACTTTTTCGGCATTCTTAAAATCTGCAAGTAATATCTCATTGGTCATACGACCAAACCCGGTGGCGGTGCCTATGATATTCAGGCAGCCGATAAACCAGGGGGAGGAAGGCCTCAACCCCCACGTGTGGGATACACCGAAGGAACATATGGGGGTAAGGCGGCGAAGAAGGATAACAAAAGGAAGTTCGGAAGGGATAGAGAAGACCCACCACCGTTACTGTACACGATAGAAGAGGCGGTGAGCTGTTATAACACCATGGTCCAAGGTGGAACGGTCTACCTACCAAAAGGCGTTTCGGTGGAAGAACCCGATGACGCAACGAAGGAGGATCCTAGGTATTGTCAGGTTCATCGAAAGATCCAGCACCCGATAGAGAGCTGCTTCACACTGAGAAGAATCATTGACAAGTACATGAAGGCAGGGACACTGCAGATCCCCCCACAGAACGTTAACAACAACCCACTTCCAGCGCATGGGGCCAACTTGGTGATGGCCTATGATGATGAGGCAGAAAGAGAAGGAGGAAGGTCAACAATGAAGCAAAGGGAATTCGAAGAAACTCTGGAACATTGCACCATAGGAATGGCTAACGTAATTTTAGCCTACGATGAAGCAAGCGCTAAAAATATGGAAGACGTATACAACGTTGAGGGCGAGGAAATGGAGGCAGTCGTTGAATACCGCGCAGTTTCAAAATCCCCAAAGTTCTCTTGGTTCTTCGATCAAGTGGGGATACCAAAGGAGAGCAGACTGGAAATAACTCGGGTGATCCTAGACATCGCGAAGAAGGACGCGGTTCCCTCGTTGAAATGGAGGGGACCCATGGCGAGGCTGGTGAAAAAGTTCCTATCAGAGGTGATCTTCAGCGATGCAGATAGAGCTGTAAGGTTCCCTCATAACAGGCCCTTGTATGTGACGACCACTGTCAACGGGGTTAGTTTTGCAAGAACGCTTATGGATGGGGGTGCTTCCATCAACATTATGCCGATCAACTCCTTCCACGCAGCTAATATCCCAGAAGAAAGGTTGGTCCCCATGCCTCTGGTAATCTCAGGGTATGACAACCAATCTTCCAAATCCATTGGGTATGTGAATGTGGGAATTGTAATGGTAAATCTGAGTTCCCACATCAAGTTCCATGTAATAGAAAGTGCAACTTCCTATCATTTACTAATAGGAAGAGTGTGGATGCACAATAAAGGTTTAGTTCCTTCAACATATCATCAATGCGCCAAGGCGAATGTCAAAGGAACAGAAGTGACCATTAGGGCTACAAAAAGGCCTTTTGCCATCGAGGAAGTTCACTTTGTAGATGCGGCCTTTGATACGGAGTTGGAGGAGGATGCTCGAGTCCTAACGAGAAGAATGGAGGGGGCATGGGTTCCCTCGATCAGAGATAGAATGGGGCCTCTGAACGAGCAAAGAAAAGAGGCCACGAGTAACGAAGGGGTGAGGGCCGAAGAAACTCATCAGGTGATCCCTCGACCCCAAAGTACCACGAAGCAGCTCAAAAACAAAGTAAGGCTTAGAATGGATCCTGTGGAGCATGAGGTCCAACGGCAAAGCGTGCTGAGTCGCTTTTCAGGGGGAATAATCGCTGAGGCTTCGAGAGAGAGGAAGAGGAAGGTCGTCGCAACAGCTACCAACAGGAAATGCAAGAAGGTGGTCACTGAAGAGGGGAAGGTGGTATACCGTTTATAACGATGTGAACGGGCGGCCGAAGAGACCCAGGATGGGGCTGACCCGTTATATGAGTGTTTCTTGGTGGATCAATAGGGACAGTGTATGGTGATAGACAACTCCAACATACAGGAGTTCGTGGAGGAGGTCGCCGAAGAACCAGACTACATGGAAAATCAACCAAAGCCCCAGGCACAAGAGTTGGAGCAGTTGAACCTGGCAGGAGAAGGGGAAGACCCAAGGCCTATCTTCATCGCGAAGGATCTCTTTAAGGAGAAATGAGAAACCTTGGTTGGGCTAATCCGGGAGTTCATAGATGTCTTTGCATGGAAGTATACCGAAATGGAAGGGCTAGATGAGGAAGTGAGCTGCCACAAGCTAAATGTGATGCCTTCAGCCATCCCGGTGAAGCAGGCAACAAGGACTTATAAACCTGATTTGGACTTGAAGATTAATGAAGAGGTTCAATGTTTGTTGGCAGCAGGATTCATCAAACCAATACAGCATCCCCTTTGGCTATCAAGCATTGTGCCAGTAGGGAAGAAAGACAAGAGTCAAATAAGGATCTGTGTGGATTTTAGAGATTTGAATAGGGCTTGCCCCAAAGATGAGTTCCCTCTACCCTCCATTGATAGCTTGATAGATGCCACGGCTGGGCATGAGATGTATAACTTCATGGATGGGTACGTAGGGTACAACCAGATCAAGATGGACCCCGCGGACGCAGAGAAGACGGCATTCCGAACCCCGTTGGGCAATTTCATGTACAAAGTAATGCCGTTTGGACTTAAGAACGCGGGAGCTACTTTTCAAAGAACAATGATGGCCATTTTTCACGATTTCTTCCACAAATTTGTAGAATTCTATGTGGATGATTTGGTCATCAAATCAAAGAAGGAGGAGTCCCACCTAAACGACTTAAAGAAGGTGTTTACTCGATGAAGGAAGTATAAATTAAGGATGAACCCATTGAAGTGCGTCTTTGGAGTAACAAGCGGGAAGTTTTAGGCTTTTTGGTTGATCGACAAGGGGTGCAGATGGACCAGGATAAACAACGCGTGATCTTTGAGATGCCGTGCCCAAGAACGGAGAATGAGCTAAAAAGTTTCCTCCGTAAAGTCTCCTACCTCAGAAGATTTGTACCGGGATTGGCCGAGGTAACACACCCGTTGATGCAGCTGCTGCGAAAGAACACAAAGTTCAGGTGGGAAAAGGATCACCAGGAGTCTCTCGATGAGTTGAAGAAGCTGCTTGTTTCACCACAAATCATGGTTCCTCCACAGGCAGGAGTACCGTTGGAGCTGTACCTCACCTCCACTACAAGGTCCGTTGGAGCTTTGCTGGCACAAGAGATTGACGGGCAAGAACGGACAGTGTATTACCTCAGCAGGATCATACATGGGACAGAGATTAGATATAGCATCCTAGAAAGGCATTATTTGGCCTTAGTCTTTGTAGCACAAAAACTTAGACATTATATGCTGTCTTTTACAATTCATATTGTAACTAGATGTGATCCTATTAAGTATTTGTTGGATAGAACTATCTTGATTGGCAGGGCAGCTAGGTGGTTCCTTATTCAATCTGAATATGATTTAAAGTGTGTGGTTCCTCGTTCTATCAAGAGCCAGGCGTTTGCTGATCTGTTGGCAATCTTTCCATCAGGAACGTTTGAACCACCTAAAGAAGACATTTCGGGGGACGACTTACAAGACAACTATCTGGATGCAACCGATGAGGAATGGACGATGCAGTTTGATGGGTCTTCGGCAGAGAAAGAAGGAGGGGCAGGGGTCATCCTTTCAAAAGGGACGGAGGAGATTTGCCTTTCCTACAAACTAGATTTCCCTTGCTCCAATAACGAAGAAGAATACGAAGCATTAGTACTAGGGTTGCTGGAGGCTCTTCGAAGGGGAATTCGTTGACTCTGCATCAAGGGTGACTCGAACATGGTAATTCAGCAAGTTAACGGAGAATATGCGTTGAAACACATGAGTTTGGCACCGTACAGAACGATCATTCAAAGGCTCCTCAACCAGTTCCATCGGACAAAAATCAGAAGACATCCCAGAACGATGAACCGTCATCCAGACGCTTATGCCACTATTGCTCAAAAGATGGTCATGAGGAGCGATACGACAATCGTTATGATCCAACGAAGAATAGCTCCTTCGGTGGTGCAGTCAATACTACCGATGGAGGGAGACGCGGATTGGAGAGGAGAGATCAGGAAGCAACTGGAGTCTGGCGAAGGAGCTATGGGACTAAGAGAGTTAGCCCAATACTTTACAAACCAGGAAAATCTTTACTTCATAAATGCAGGGGGATGGTTATCGAGATGCATTGGGCCAGAGGAAGCAGAGCGGAGGTTCAAGAAAACACATGAGGAGCACTGCAAAACAACTGAGATACCTCTTTATAGAAGAATTCAAAGAGGGGGATATTTTTGGCCTAGAATGAAACAGGATGCGGCAGAACTACAACGAAATTGTGATAAGTGTCAGCTATTTTTTGAAGCAGTTGAGTGCCATTTCATCGAAGCCCAAACGGACTGGAGGAAGCTTTATATCGACTTTATTCAAGATGGAATTGTCCCAACGGAGAAAATGGATGCGATGGGACTGAAGCGAAGGTCCCCGAGGTTCTATATCGAGGAGGGGCAGCTTTATCGAAGGGGGTACTTCAACAGGCCACTGCGTTGCATCACAAAGGAAGAAGCAACTGAGGTCCTCAAACAAGCCCATGAACCATCTCATATAGGAGGGGCCAAGTTATATGATCAGCTGATGACGTTGGGGTATTATTGGCCAACGATGGAGAAAGACTCTGCCGAATTTGTTCAAAAATGCAAAGCTTGCCAACTTCATGGAAATATGATCCATGCCCCATCAGTGGAATTACACTCTCTGGAAACACCTTATCCTTTCCACACTTGGGCATTCGACCTCATGGGGGCGATACATCCTTCGTCGAGGGGCAAGATATGGATACTGGTAGCAACGGAGTGCTTTACAAAATGGGCTGAAGCAATACCACTCAGAAGGGCAACGACTGGGGTAGTGAATAACTTCATCAAAGAGTATATCATTTTCCGTTTTGGGATCCCAAAGGTTATTCTTTCGGATAATGGGACTCCCTTCGTCAACTCAGAAGTAACGATGCTCACAGACAAGTACTCCATTATTCATCACACTTCAACGGTGGCATACCCGAAGGGGAACGGTCAGGCCGAAGCAACTAACAAAACTCTGGTTAATATCTTGGCTAAAACGATGGAGGACTTTCCAAGATCGTGGGATGACAAGATACTAGCAGTGTTGTGGGCCTATCGAACGACGAACAGGAAGCCCACAGGGTACACTCCGTTCTCTCTTGTCTATGGGGCTGAGGCAATCCTTCCAGTGGAGTTGGAAGTTCCCTTTGGTCGATACACCTTGCGAAGTAGCATGCTTCCTCAGATAGGCATGTGCAGTTGGAGGCATTGGATGAACACAGAGACAACGCGATGCAACATTTTCAAATGTATACAAAGCATCTCTCTAGGGCATATGACAACCTGGTAGGACCAAGGAGGTTCGTGGAGGGAGATCTCGTTTTGAAAGCAGCGGTGAAACACATTAGGGGACTTCCTCTGCCAAAGTTCGCAGCCAATTGGGAGGGACCTTTCGTCATGAAGGAAGCTCATGATTCAGGTTATTGCTTAATTTCTAAGTTGGAGGAAGATAAGCCATTCAAATTTAACAATAAATGGCTGAAAGTCTATCATGTGTAAATAATTAAGTTTGTACCATCGATGTATATAGTCTTTGATTATGAATATACAAGTTTTATTGATGATGTGAAGTATAGACATTGATATGAAAGCAGTCATAACTCAGAGATAAACTGGAAAATATACATTATTTCATTCATTAAACAAGAGAGCATTACAAAAAAATTGGGAACTATTGCCCAAGAATTACATGAATGGACGAAGAAAGAAAATATATACAGGAGTTTACTACCCTAAGAGGAACCATAGGTCCGGGGAAGAGAAAAAATCCCCAGGAAGGCCCGAAGAAGCTGACGCGAAGGAGCTTTGAGCGTTGACAGCAACCTCTAGCCTGGTTTGCACCTGTGCGCGTTCAATAAGAAGTCTCTCCCGTTTTAGCTTGGCCAAACGTAGAGCCTCTTCGGCATTCTTTACTTCTTTATCTGCCGATTCCAAAAGAGGTGCCAGCTCAGTTAACTTAACCTCCTCAGCCCGTTAGTCCTCCTGGTGCTTTCTCAGTAGTTCCCTCTAGCCGATCAGCTGCTGACTCTTCAAAGTTTTCAAATACGTTATAAGCCAGTCGAAACGGAAACCGTCACGACATAATTCATTCAGAAAACCCAAAAACTGAATAATGAGGGCTCGGGTGACACTAGAAGTGGGAGTACTGGCAATCTCAGCAACAACGATCGCCATGCCTTGCAGTCAATGACTCATCACGGGAATGTTGGACCGTAGGCAGTCCACGGTGAAGGTCTCGGGGTGATGGTTCACCAACTGCTCAATCACCAAGCGATGGCTTACAGGCATTTGGGGAGAATGTGAAGCACCATTAGGCAAAAGGCAGGAGGAGTTAAGTCAGGAGGAGGCAGTTCGCACCCAGATTCACTTTCTGACTCGGCACTAATCGTGGAACCTTGGTCAGCATGATCAGATTCTACCGAAACAACAGGTTCCTGACGAGGTGTGCCCATAAGTGAAAGAGATGGTGAGGAATCCTCCCGAGCAACCTGAGAAGAGATAAGAAACAGTGAGATTATATAAAAATCTTAACAAACGTTTTCATTGTTAAGTCACCGTTATAAGGTGGAGATTATATAAAAATCTTAACAAGCGTTTTCGTTGTTAAGTCACCGTTATAAGGTGGAGATTATATAAAAATTTTAACAACCGTTTTCGTTGTTAAGTCACCGTTATAAGGTGGAGATTATATAAAAATCTTAACAAGTTTTTTCGTTGTTAAGTCACCGATATAAGGTGGAGATTATATAAAAATCTTAACAAGCGTTTTCGTTGTTAAGTCACCGTTATAAGGTGGAGACTATATATATAAAAATATTAACAAGCGTTGGAGTTTATGCAGAGAATTAAGAAAGTACCTGAGTCACAACAGGTCACCACAGAGGTTAAAGTGGCAAGAACCGTTGGGAGGGGACTTGTTACCTCATCAGCCTCAACGGGGTCTCTGGACGCAGAAACCTCAACTATCAGTAAAGTTCCCTCACCCACATAAGGTACCAAAGCAAGCGTAGGGGGTTCATTAAGAATAGATGATGGACTCCCGAAAGAGTCCCCAGCATGAAGGGGCGCAAAAAAACCACCAGGCTGCGAAGAAGTCCCAACCTTAGCCCCGTGTGCGTAAAGACTACCCAAAGAAGAGGGTGGTGAAAAATCAGGGGAAAGCTGCAATATAAAAGCCAATGTAAGTAAAGAGGAACAAGTACCAAAAAAGGGCGAAATATATTCAAGTGTTACTTACCTCAGTCAGGACATTGAAAAGGGGCATTGTGGTCAGAGGTCTCGCCAGCACCGTTGGACGAACAATGTTTGCCAGCAGCGAGGACACTTCGACCTAGGGCAACCAACATCCCAAATTCAGCCACATAATGGGGTGAAAGAGAAGGAATGCCAGATCAGACAAATTAAGTATGAAATCATTACCTCAGGGTCACTTACAGCATCCAAAACAATGGGCAAAGCAACCTCAGGGGAAGCCACAGAGGGGACTGAGGTAGTTGTCTCGGATTGCGTTGTCTCTGGTGGCGAAGAGACATCCATGGGCTCTATAACCTCACCCTCCACAGCTGCCTCCCTCGCCCATCGTGAGCTTAAATGATGGGAGTAAGTAAGCCCGGTCATTGGCGAACGGGGTGGGGTAGTATCGGATGAGAGGGCACCACAGCGACCACCCACGAAACGGCTTATGGGGGGACTTGGGGGACTAGGAGGACGAGGCCCAGTTTCTTTAAACCCCTGCACCAAAGTAATTAAGAACAATATATATAAGCAAATGCAGCTTGCTTTAACTAAAGAGGAAAAGAGAACAAGATAAGTGTACATACCTCAGATCGGGAAGAAGAATGAGAAGCTTGCACCGTGGGAGCTTGCTTCCTCTGGGACTTGGTGCCTAAAGTCTTCCTCCTTGTCCTTATCACATCACTGCCAATAGCTTGAGGAACCTTCGAACTTTTTCTCCTCCTTACAGCTGGCTCAGTTGGATCGACGACGATCGTAGGGAAAGCAACCGAAGGAGGAACGACGACAGCGCGCCGTTGAAACTCTGCATTTACCCGATGTACCTCAGCCTGCACCTCCCTCCTTAACCTCTCGGCCTTTTCAGCAGACATGGGAGGAGGAACGGAGGCTGTGGGAAGGGCTGCCACAGGAGTCTGGGATTTGGACGTTGATTTTTTCGTGGAGGCCACACCACTCTTAGCTTTCTTGGTCGATGGCTATGATGACCCTTCATCAACAGTGGCTCTGGTCGAAGGAGCAGTCTTCCTGGATACCCCAGAACTTTTTTCTTTGGGCATGGCAGTAGGAATCATGGGGCATAACGGAGGAAGCTCTTCGGTAGGCCTTTTAGGGGTTTTTCTTAGAGGGAACTCAATCCCAAGAACGGAGTTGTCTTTAAGTCCTAGCTCCAACGTAGAAAAAGACAGAACTGGAGGGTACACGGGCTCGCCATCTATGAACTCAGCAATGTCAGCCATTTGTTTCGGCCAGAACTTCGTGGCAAATAGACCGGTCACATCCCCTTCCCTTTTGTTAGAAGGAATGGTGACTCGCCCAGCCATTGATTCAATTATCCCCCACGTAGCAGTAGAGGAAAATAAGGAACATGCCTCGCTGAAGCTAACCTTTGGGTTTGAAGATTGGAAAACAGGGCGAGGAGCCCCCTGATCAAACCCAAATTGACGACTGCACCGATTGGGGTTATAATGTTCGCTGGAATATCCCCACTCGGTGTAGGACGGAAGATACCCCGGAGAAATGAGAAGCACCACGGCTAACTGAGGATCTTCAATGTCTACCCCCACCTGAACCACCCTGGATTCGTGCTGTAAGAAATCACAAGTATGAAAAAAGACGTCCTCTCCGTAAGGCCTCATAACAAAGTCCTTAAAACGGTCAATTGAGGCGATCAGCTCTTTTCAGCTCTGCCTCTTGTGATATATATAAGAGCGTGGGGGTAGAATGGTTTCCCCAGAAGGAGGTCGATTGGCCTTGGCCGCTACAACATGAAAGCACACGTACAGGAAGCCGGTTAGAAGGACGTTGTTGGCAAAATTGGCCAGGTTATAACGGCTAAGCGATCGTTCCATGTCGAACAATGTTCTGTCGAGCCAGGTGTAGAGGGACCCTAAGGCAATTGCAGCCAAAGGAAGTTTGATGCCCCGGGCCAAATGAAGGGATATGTTGATAAGGTCCCTTAGGGGCTGATCATTTGGTTTTCCCGTCAAAAGAAAACGGAAAAGAATCACAAGGATGTAAGCGGGCAGCTCTAACGAAGTACCTTGACTAGGGGCATCCGTTGAAGTTGAAGAACTGCCTTCACTAGAACCCTTGAAGAAGTAGTTAATCAGCGGAGTGAAGGTAGCTTTGTTTGAAGATTCGATGCAACTTCGGCATATTCGGTCCAACGCCAAACGGTCAGCAATCTCTTGGGCGTCGAGAGGCTCATCGGTATAAGGCTCATAGCCTGTTGCTTCGAGCCCCAGGAGCTCGCAGACATCTTCTAGGGTTATCGTAAACTCGCCACACGCAGCGATGAATGTGTGAGTCGCAACGTTCCAACAGGAAACAAGAATGGGGAGAGAAGCATTATTTTTGGAGAGAGTAAACTCACCAAACCATTTGGCCCGTTGAAGGCCAATCTTACTCAGAATATCACCATGAGAACTCACCATGTGAGAGTTCCAAGCAGAAAAATGGGCAGGAGAACCCCCTGGTACCTCGAAATCAATTTGGGACCATTGGAAGTCCCCTCGCTCCAGACGAAACCTGAGAGTCCCCTCTGGAGGAAGAAAGACCCACTTCGATGGTTCTTCGTCCTCGTCACCCAGCAATAAGGTCTCAAACTTTCATTTAAATTTGACAGTCTTGCAGGCAGCAGAAAAGCTATCATCCTTTCCAAAAATGGGAGAGCGACGATGAAACCTTAACTGTTCACGACGGGCAGTAGTAGTGGCAGCAATAGTTGTAGCAACAGCGGTAGCAGGCAGAGTGTTGAAGAGATGGTGGGGTAACTTGGAGACGCCATGGCAGAGTGTTAAAGCAAACGAAAAAAGCCTTGAGTAAGAGGAGCTTGAGCATGACAATGGAGGAGAGCAACCACAGGAGGTGGCGTAGAAGATGAGAGCAAGAAAAGGAAGGCACAAGCTTGAACAGCAATGGAGGTTTCAGATGCTCAACAATGGAAGCTCTCTCTCCCTCTCTCTCTCTCTCTCTCTCTCTCTCTCTCTAAAAGCGAAGGAAATTTGAAGAAGTTAATGGCAAAGAAAGAGAAAGGAAGGTTTTAAGTGTTTGGGGGATTTAGCCGTTTGAATTTTTAAGTTCGTCGTTTAAGTTTCCCACCATTGCACGTGCGAGGCCGCCTGCAATCATTTCAAATGTACACATGGCACTTCGGGAAGTGTTCTGACAATGGAAAAGACAACGCTACGTCATTAATGAAGTGACACCTAGGGAACAACCATCGTTACCTTCCTAAGCAAGATTGAGTTTTGGGCGCCAAGATTTTCTCAGACATTTCCAATAAACCCCCCAACGAAGAAGATGTCCCAATGGTTCAAAAAAGCCACAATGTCCCCTCGTCAGAAGCTCAAACGTTGTTTAGTTATGAGTCAGTTACATCGGGGAGAATTTTTTCACTTTTTCGAACATTACTGGGAGAATATTAGCAGGTCCTTCGGGAGAATTTCAGATATTCAAGCTAGAACGGTTGAGGCTCAGCATTAGGAAAAAGTAGTAGGCCAAACAGAGAAGGTTCATCGGATTGAGATGTTTTTGTGGAGGCACTTCTTGTTCCCACAACCAATCCCTCCACGAAGGGGCAAATGTAGAGGGGGCCTGAAGGTAATCCTGGGATTAGGGATAATCCACCAATTAGCAATAGTGTTCTGAGGATAAGCTCAGCGAGGCAGCCCAAGCGAAGTAGCTCAGTGAGGCAGCTCAGCGTGGAAGCTTGGCGTGGAAACTCATACTTTAGCTTATTTTTACTTTGTCATTTTATAGCTTTGTTGTGACGACTATAATGTTGTAATGAGAATAATGAATGGGTGTGAGGTCAAACGGTACTCGCGAGAGACCAGGCTTGGCAGGGCCTGGGAGAGCTTTCATGCTCTATCGAACAACCTCACCGTGGGAACTTTAGAGGGACTTTTTTTGGAGGATTGAGAAGTGGGGCACCGTTGGGGCTTGTCCTGACCATCTTAGATACACCTGGTAAAACACCGAAAGATCTTCACCATGGAACCTAGAGCAGAGTAGCTTCGAGTTCCATCGGGAGCTTCGCTGTGAACCAAACAGTCCTCTACTTTATGTCCCATCTACTATAGGTGATGTCACTAGCCAGCTAGACAACGTCAAGTCTGCAATTGAGTAAACCACCGTGGTATTTGGGGCTCTCAGACGGTTGGTAAGCAACCTCTGTGGCAACAGCCCCCTGACACAAAGTGGTTAGGCAAAAGGCATGTCTTGGCATTTAATGTTTATGACGTAAAGATAACTAGTGCATCAGGTATTTAATGCTGGTGACATAAGGTATGAGGGAAGTCTTTCACAGGCATTAATGACTTAGCTTCCTCGGGGGTGGTGTGGGGGCAATTTAAGGCCCCAACCACCTCCAAGGAAAGGGATCGATCAAAAAGTTCAAAAAGAGTTCTTTTGGAGATATTCTTCTAAGATTTTGAGAAATTATTACTAGAGAAAAGAGTTATTGAAAAAAACAGAGAGTTCTTCCACCCACCATTTGTCATTTATTAGGGAGCTTTAATAACTTGACAGAAATCCTTGAAGAAGACCTTTTCGGTGTGTGTGTTTTTTTACCTGCCTACTAAGGTGTATCTATGATGCTTACTTCTCTCTCCCTCTAGCTAAGTTACTTCTGAGTTCTCTATTATATTGTGAGTTATACACGAGAGATTTGTGAGTTTAAGCTGGGTTTCATACATTCCAAACTATTCTGTGTGTCATGTGGCTAAATCACTAGTGTTTACTGATTAACCTTGTCATCACCTACTCAAAAGAGGTTACGCCTCCATCTTATCTAAACCACCCTCTTACAAATATAATCCACGAAATAACTATAATGGTGGAATATGTGCAATCCTCAAATCTTTCCATTACCTGTTATGGATGGCATGTAGGATTGTTGAACCAACATTCCTAGCACATGGGATATTATTTATGGATTTCTAGTGCACTTTGTAGTCACTATTTTATCTGCCATATGTTGGAGACTTTATGTGGACCTGCTATTGATTCGCTATAGCTATTACTGCTAGTCTCATTATACTCTTCGGATTATACACTATGGATGATCAATCATTGCTCTACAAAAGGCCCCTATGCAATATGTGTTTCACCTGCCTTAACATTTTGATTTCATCAAACTACCACATGATTATACTTTGACAAAAAAAATCCCAGAGTAATAAATTCAGTAAACAGGACATATATATAAAACTATCATCTTTGAGTTCAGCAAACCTAATTGTCATAACAAACATAAATAAACTATGGAACATAGAGTATACGAATCTATAAATTCTATTTTTATATGGAGTACATGAAATTTTACAAAGCCAAAATGATCAGTACAGAGTAAAGAATGACTCTCAAGAAACTGCCTTACATTAAGATTTTGATATGTTGCATCTTAATAGGTAGGCAGGGGTATAAAATTAGATTTCTACAAGCAACATAATTTTATTATGTAGCACTTCGAACTCACTCCTCATGATTTTCTCACTATCTTGGATTGCTTCCTCGCTTACACCCTCTTTCAACAATTATCGCCTCAGTTTTTATGCTTGCTCATCACCTCGTTGAGAGGCCAAATGCAACTCCGTGTCGTTGTGCCGATCGATCACCTATGTCATGTACTTCTTTGAAACCACCATCGAATTATCGAAATTTGACAACACTAGGGATTTTTCAGAATTTGATCCGGTAAGTACCTTACCTGAATTTTTCACCATAAAAAAACTTTCCGGAATTTGATCCGGCAAATGACTTACTAGAATTTGACACCAGCAAAAACTTTCCAGAATTATATCCAGATAAGGCCTTACCGGATTTCAATATGAGCAATGCCAGTGCCCTGAGAGACGCCAAGGTAGGGTTTGTAGATGAGCTTAGACCCATTTTCAAATCCCTCTCACCTTCACAATAAGAAATTACCTGATCAGATCAATGCGTTTTAAACTTTCAATACAGTAACACAATAATTTTATGCTAATATAATCAAATTGTTATATTTTCCATATACATATAGATGTGCGCACGCAAACATGAAATCAAAAATTTATCAGCAATAGAGTTAACGTATCTAGCCGAACATAGATATATTTCCAAATCAATAAATTATCAATCTTAATCGCCAAATAATCAAATTATTACAAATTACACAACAACAAATTTATGATTATATAATAAAATCTAGAGTTTGTGGCCAAGCTTAGAAATTTCTATATCACTCTCACCTTCACAACAATATATTACATAATCGAATCAATAAATTTCAATGCCTCATTAATTAACAAGATGTTATGCTCGTGGAATCAAATTTATACATATTACATAACAATAATTTAATGCTTATATATTCAAAGACTGGAAACTCTATGAAAAAACTAGGGATTATTCCAAGTTTATAGCTATTTCCAGATCACTCTCACCTTCAGAATATCAAATTACATAATAAACCAATTAACTCTCAATCTCTCAATCACACAACAACAATTTCATACTTATATAGTCAAAGAACGGAAGCTCCGCGATAAAGCTAGGTTTGTCATTCATGGTCGTGCTTTGGTCCATTTACAGATCACTCTCACTTTCGCTCACCTTCCCAACAAAAGATTACATAATAGGATCAATGAATTCTCAAGCTCTTTATCAAACCACAATAATTGTATGCCTATATAATAAATTTATTACATACTACACAACAATTTTATGGTTATGTAATCAAAGAAGAGAGGCAACAAAGTTGGTTTTATGGCCCACCTTAGGCCATTTATTACTTCACAAAACAGATTACATAATCAGGTTAATGAATTACCAACTTCCCAATCGCACAACAACAATTATATGCTAATATAAATGAAGTAATACAATTTGCATACATTAACATATAATAGAATATTAATCATCCACAAACCTCCCGCCTTCACAACCATAAATAATTAGATCAATGAATTCTCAGTCTTTAAATTACATAGCAACAAGTTTATTCTTATATAATACAATTGTGTATGTGCACTCACGCTCGGATAAACATATAATCGAAAATTAATCAGTGCGACAAAGCTCCCTCCTTCATAAGAAAAGATTACATAATCATATCAGTGATTTCTTAAACAGTTTTACACTTGTATAAAAAAAATTACTACAGTTTACATATAGATAGATAGATAGATGTACCGCCTTAAACATATAATAAAAAATTAATCAGCAACAAAGCTCTCGCCTTCACAACAACAGATTACGTAATTCTCTGTGTGTTTGTGTGTGTGTGTGTATCACAACAATTATAATATAAAGATATATGGATAAAGCTTCTCATTCACATCATCAGATCAATGAATCCTCAATCACACAATAAGTCTGTGAATATGTAAGAAAAGAATACAATGAATACACAATCCAGCATCTCATAAATTAAACACTAAGCTATAAATTCATTTTCTAAACATAAAAATGGCCTTACAATGCAAATTTATAATTCATAACCTGTTAAAAATGATATAGCTCTTGTGATGGCACTTACGTAGAATTTTCATGACGTCATTGGCACATTATTTGCTACATCTCTTCTTCTTATTCATCGAACAACTTATATATAATTTTTTCATGTAATCCCACCAAACTCATGATTGGATGCTCTCACCGGCAACTCTATGCACGCAAAGCTTTCCCGAATTCTCAAACAACACATCTTTCCCTTAATACCCCTCACTAAAATCATATTTTGTGTTACATATAAAAAAAATGAGTCATGAGACTGTGAAAGAATATTCAATAGGATAATTATTTACTATCTTAGCTCTGGGAGATTATGAGAAACCCCAACTTATGTAAATCCATATCAGCCACATTACCACACTATGAGAAAATGAGAAAAATCTTGCCTCAAAGCGAGTATGCTATGTAATTAGTATAAAGTTGAAAAAGAGTTTTAATTTACCTATAATAAAACGAAAAAAGGTTGTGTATTTATTTTTTTTATTCTATTTCATGTGTTCATTTTTTTGATATTTTCTTATACATTGTATGTACACAGTGGATGTTAAATGAGACCTAGTTCTGCATTATTCACTATACACTTGGCCTATTACCATGACATATTTGTGTGCACTGTATAATATGTACATACACTTGAATTGTGTCAAAGCGTATAAAATTACCTGCACTACACTCATGACACAAGGACTTAAGGACCCGAATTGAAGAGGAAATGACCTAGGTGCATCTCCTGGAGCCAAGAATCATAAACAATGTATGAGAACACCATGGTGCATTAAATAAAGAAGAAATCCACAACTTCAATCATATTAAGCTCTAATGGGCATGCCCTTAAGTGATTTGTTATAGGTGTTGGAAGGATACATGCACATGGAATGAAATACCCTCCTAACTCATCATGTGTTATCAAGGCCAGCCAAGCAATAATCCATATTTCACCCCCACCCCCACCCCTCGTTCATAAAAGAGAGGAGAATTTACCTCTGCTTTCGATGTTCTGCTCGTCGAGCATGTGGTTGGAGCACCGATTTGAGCTAACTTATTTTCTTGTTATGTTCTCAGTGAATCATCATTTTCCTTTATACTATATTTATTTGTAGAGACATTAGATACTTCACTCGAAAGGATTCTTTGAACCTGCATAATATTGGCATGATCCTTTGATATTTGCTTTGTACATTGGATTCCTGTTGTAGTCTGCCCCTGTATGAACAACATGCTATCTTATGAAAATAACATAAAACCTTGAGATACACTATATCTCCACCAGTTTTACACCAGTTATATTTAAACTATGAGCACCGCAATATAACTGGTGGAGATATGAGATACGCTAAAAAAAACTTTCCATAACCATTTCATAAAAATACAAATCACTTGGAAATTTTGTCAAGCAATCGGTAAGCAACCAAGAAATCCAAAAAATTCAAATTCATTGCAACAATGTTGTACATTCAATTTCAAATGGACAATACCAAGAATAATCTTACAGCATGCTCCAAATATTCTAAAACAAGAACTCCAAATCTAAAACGAACCATTAATTAAAAAAATAGTTGCATTATTTGCTAAGTATATTGGTAAGTCTAATATATAAAATCAGTTGCGTTATTTGTTGTGTTTATAAAAATCATTGCATTATTCGATGAATCTCAAGCGTAAAGCCTTTAAATAACCTATTTAGCATACCCAAACACACTAAAGGGTCTATAAATCAAATTTTCCAACATATACAAATTTATACACAAGAACATAGGTATTCACAATATAAAGAAAGGAAAAACTCATAGATGCAAAAAATGGAGGTCAATAGCTGTCGAATAATTGATGGTGTTGAACTAAGAATTTTTTCTCAAAATAAGTAATTACACATTGGAGATAAAAATAACTAATTGCACATTGGAGATAAAAAAGAACTAATTACCACAGTGTCATAACTGAATCGTAAAAGCTACAATTATCTAAGGACCACTTAGAAACTAAAATTGTAGATACAACTATCTAAATAACACAAATAAAATCACAACTTAACCCAGCTCATGTCTATAAGTATACCTGGTGTATTGCAAATCTCCTTTTCAAATCTTCTATTTAGATCTACAAAATCAAGTAAAAAAACAAATCAGAATTCTTAATTTGATATAAATGCAACAAACAACACATAGTTGGAAAAATCCCTCATCTGAAACTAAACTAAACGATTAAAGAACAGTTAGTGTTTTGTGTGTCTCAAGTCTTGTATGTAAGATTTCCTCCAAAATGCATATGTAGAGCGAGATCGAGAGAGAAGGGGGGCGGGGGAGAGAGTTTGGCCTGTTGATTTAAGAGAGAGGAGAGAAAGTTGAGCACCGAGAAAGAGAGAGCTGAGCACCGAGAGAGAGAGAGAGAGAGAGAGAGAGAGAGAGAGCGAGCGAGAGAGAGAGAGAGAGAGAGAGAGAGAGAGAGAGAGAGAGAGAGAGTTGAGAACAGTGTGAGAGAGCTGAGCGGACAGAGCTAACCCCAAAACATAGAGAGAGGAGCGAGAAGGTTTTGGAATAAGAGGGATGAGAGAGAGGGATAATAAAATGAGTGAAATGAATATTTTTTAGGGTAATTTATAGTTTAGTGAAGTGTACTCAATTTTGGCACACTTTTAAACACTCCCAAATTTTGACACTGTTTTTAAAGTGTGCACGATTAACATTAAACGGTGCCAAAATTTTAATATCAAGGTGTGCCAAATTGCTGTTTTTGGTGTAGTGGAGTTAAATTGACACCACTATTGAAAATGCAAAAGGCACACAACCTAAGTATGAAGATGCTTTAAAGAAAGAATTTTACAATTGTCCTATATAATAAGCCTTTTAATTTAAAAGTCCATATCTTTGACTTGTTAATAATGTGTCGTCAAGCTACTAAGACTTATATAAGAATTTTACATTAATAGGACTTATTTAGTTAAACAAAAGTCAATATGACTTAAATGAGGAATGATTAAATAAATAGGATTAAAATACAAAAACCCTATAAAAAATATTTATAGTTGTGCACTTTGTGATGATGAAAGGAATTTTAAATCAAATAGAAATATAACAAGATAATAATAGAGTGTAAACAGAAAAGAAAATAGAAAAGGAGACCCAACTTTATAGTCGGTGTGAACAAGGTTGTCAAAATTAGGGCAGATAATTTTTTACATGATAATTACTTTATGGTAGTAATTTCAAATGATCGGAATATGACATGATTAGTATGTATACACTACAAGAAATATTATCTTTTGCAACAAATATTTTAGTAAGGAAGTCAATGTCAATTTCTTTGCTTAAAGTATACTATTAGCAAGGAAAGTTAAACATCGTCTCTAAAAGAAAGATTACATTAAAAACATTTTGCGAGGAATTATTTCGTTACAAAATGTCACTTTTAGAGAGGAATTATTTAAATTCTTGCTAAGAAAATAGGGCAAAATAGTTTTTTTTTTTTGTATTTTCTTAGTCATTTTACATGCGCACAAACCCTCAATTCACTTTCAATACCCCGCTCTTTCTCTCCCTTCAAAACTCCCTCCACTTCAAAACCCCCAAATCGCCCTTGAACAGACTACGCCTCTAATCACATTGCCACTCACCCGACAGTGCCTCCCTCCACCCGACGTCGCACCCATCCCTCCATATCTCTCGCCCCATCCTTCTCTCTAGGTGCACTTTTTTTATTTAATATCTTTATATTTTTTTTTGTGGATTTCAACATAACAAGCCTGAGATTATGGGCCAATAAAAAGAAGAAGGTGATGGAGTTAGAGGCCGATGATATTGAAGAAGAATAAGAAGAAGAAGAAGAAGAAGAAGAAGAAGAAGAAGAAGAAGAAGAAGAAGAAGAAGAAGAAGAAGAAGAAGAAGAAGAGGTGATTGTTAGTATTGACATTTATTAATTTTAGAACTCTTGACGATGGATTTGAAGGCTAAGAGGATTGAGGCTTTGTTTCCTATTCAAGCTATGTCTTTTAATACCATACTTGATGATTTTAATTTGGTTGGTAGGGCACGATCGAGTCAGGTATGTATGAGGCATTTCAGATCTTATTAAATAATTTTTAATTTTTGTTATGTAAGGGTGAAATGAGTTAACTTATGCCAATGTTTTTAATTATTTATGTTCTAAACTCTGATTTGTGTATTTTGGAAAGTAGGATAATGTTTTGGGTTTTTCAATCCTTTGATAGCCAATTATTGTTTCATTGTAAAAAAGCTCTCATGATATGTGATATGTGATATGTGATGTATGTTGGTTTCTTGACTTGATGGACATGGGATATGATTATTGGGGAAGGAAATTGGAACTGAAAGTTCCATTCACATTTTTTGTGTTGTGGGTTTATGGTTGTAGTCTTTATTCTTTTTCACTTTAAACCGATTAAAATTGTTTTTGACCCCATGGATTGTTCTCCATTCCCTCACAAATGTTTGGAGTTTGCTTTTTGATTTAACCGAGGTTTGCTATGAAAAACATTTTCTCTTATAATCAAAAGCATGTAGATCAGATTTGAATAAAAAAAAAGCGGATACAAACCTAAAATCCTTGAACGAGTAAAGAGAACTTAACCAAGAATATATATTTGTGTTGCTAATCTTAGCATCTTCTTTTTTTATCTGCATTATGGCCTCTATCAAAGATTCCTAAAGTATTTTCATATTCATGTTTTTATCAGAGCTCTATTATCTTCATTATGGTTGAAAGGTGATGTTGAGGAAACTCATTGACCCTCTATGCCATGTGCTCATTTGAGTTCTCTTGCTTCATCTCTCTCTGTCTATGTGTATTTGAATAAGTTGTGGGATTAGTTATTTGCGTGTCACAACAGGTTGGATTTCTTAAAAAAAATAAAGTAAACTTTATCATTTTATCTAAAGTGTAAAAAATAGTCAAAGATGATTGAATTGCAAAAATGATCGGAGGATTATGTCAAAAATTCCTTAGAAAAAGGTTGGTATATGTGAAGGGTCTTGGTACCCTACCTTTGAAATCACTATGCAGGCAAACTTTTGAATTGGAGAACAAAATGTTACAAACGGAGATCGTAGATTTGGAAATCCTAGTCCAAGATTTTGGGTCAGAGATGGTTGCAATGAATGTCACCTTACTCCAAGATAAAAACATGCCTGAAGATGTCCGTAGATGATTTTATGTCCCTTCGAATTAGTTTGCATGCTGACAAGTGTTTTTTTTTTCATTTTGTTTCTGATGAGAAAATTAGTTTAACCTCATCTATTAATTATTACGTATTATTTACTTTCTCCATTATGACATGAACAATAGCATATTTATATTTTGGACATAATATAACATCTTTTAATTATGTGTATTTACTTCATTTTCTTTTTATTTATTTCATTATCTAATATAATTTGTAAGGGAATATTTATTACAAAAATATTATTATTATGAATGCAATGAACAAACAAGTTGTAAATATGCTATTGTTCCATTCACAACTAAAATAGTACTCTTTTGCAACGAAAAACCAAGATGTAAAAATATTTCAGCAAGAAACAATGATTACAAGCAAGGAATTGTATCCATCGCAATATATCTTCGGCAACGAAATATATGTTGTTGAAATGTATCGTTATAAAGGTGATTATTATTTGAAATTAAAAGCTTCCTTTTTTACAACGAAAATACGTGTTACAAAAGACCTTTAGCAAAGAAAAATTAACATTTAACAAGGAATTTTAATAGTCTCAAAATATCTTTTGCGATTATTTATTAGTATCTTTTGCAACGAAATATTCATTGGAAAAGATTTTTAGTGAAAATATGAGAACTTTTTTGCAACGAAAAATATTTTTGTTCCAACGAAACATTTCTTTGCAACATACTTTTTGCGACGATGGAAAAATTTCCTTGCAAACGATCTATAGCATGATGGCTAGTGTGAGGAACGCTGCAAGGAAAAAAAAATTATTTTAAAAGGTTTTGCAATGAAAATATACCTTTTGCTATGATTTTTTTCGTTGCTAAAAGCCATAATTCTTGTAGTGTAGATTTACTAGTAACCAAAACTTATTATCAAATCAAAATTAACGTGACTGAAAAATGACAGAACCAACTCGAATTGCCACCCCTAGTCAAAATGTGCATCGAAAAAATTGTTAATCGTAACGATGCACGATACTATAGTTACTGGGCCCGGTTAGAGTCAATCTTGGAAAAGATTTAGTTGTTGCTCGTGGAGTTTGGGAGAGCTTTCTTAAAATTAGTCGATTTATGTTGGAAGCCTGGCAAGGTTATACAACAATGCAAATCGAAATCGAAATGGGCCACATAAGTGAAGTTGGATCCCTCTTTAATCATTACTAGAGTAAAAGATTCTCTAAAACGGGCTCAGAGGACATTTTCCATTCGTGGATAGGCTTTGAGAGGGACTTTGGTACTCTTGAAGATTTTGATCATGCTGTACAAAAGATGACACCTCGTCTGGAAGAGCTACAGTTTTTCATGTTACAATATAATAGCAAATATATTTCTTCGTCAAAGGTAAAAACACATTTGCAATGCCAAGAGCCGTCAGACCCCTTGGTGGGACAAACAAGGACAAACCAAAACCCTAAGTTACTGAGGAAGTTGAAGACGATAAGCCAAAATCCAACGGCGAGTTCAGAAAAATGCTTCTCAAGAGTTAATTATTGTATCTTATTGAAGGTTTGGTTCTTAGATGTGAAAATTGTTTGTTTTTAAAACCAACCGATGACATTATACATGTACCATGTTTAATATACAAAGTCGATAGCATTATGCTGACTGATCTGGACAAAACTGTTGTCATAGTTAGCTCTAAATTATATCCTTTGTAACCTTCTAAACCCATACATTCTTAATGGTTAAGATTAAAAAAAGGGCCATTTCGTAATACACATTTTGATTTATAATAATTATATAAATAATATTATATACATTGATATATATATTTTGTGGGTGTCTAAAAATGAAAAAAAAAAATACATTGTGGCTTCAATTACAAAAACACAAAAATAAGTTCAAGCACAATATTAGTGGGTGTAATAATTGTATATATTATTAAATGTTATATTAGTATATATTATTAAATATTGTGTATTATAATAAATACATAGTGATTAGTGGTTGTTATTGTGGTGGACTTTATTAACTATTGTGTATTATAATAATTAAATAGTGGTTCACAGCCACTAAAACCCATAAATATTATATAATGCAGGGGCTATGCAGCCGACAAAATACCCTATTTTTGCCAACCCTTTTGTGCTTCTTCTTCTAAAACAACATGCACGGTATATTTAAAGTACAACTAAGAACTTTCGTTCGTATCAGACTATACAAATTTATCATGCGATTCACATCTATCGGATGATGCAAACTAAATATCATCAATACACTGCCAATTTCAGTACATTTTTCGATACAACACAGCTTGCCCTTAATACGATACGCATCGTGTATCGGCCGATATTGACAACACTGAGAGTTACAACAATAAAAATGAGGATGAGACATAATAATTTCATAAAACATTAGGGGAGGTTTCAAATACTGATATTAATTGTCGTCACTTGTTTAAGTTAACAAAGATATGAAATTTATCAAACTTTCTACAACATTAGACCCAAAAATAATTATATTTTAACTTTATCTAACATAATTCGTTATGTTGATTCAATAACCCCATGTCAAATAAGGTCTCGAAATATGCAGCCAAAAACTCTAGCCATAAGTGGATCAACTCTTCATCGTTCTTATCGTAGCTATGGATATAACCCTAAATCACAAAAAATATATATATCAACACGAAATATCCAGTAAACACAATGTAAATTTAAGTAACACTTCAATCAATTGACCTACACTGTGATTGGAATACTCACACACGTTCCTACTGAAACGTATAGATGATTCCACATTGTCCACGTAATCAGGAATAAAACCTTTCATATTGCGAAAAAGAGTTACACAACTTAAACAGTGAACATTATCTGTTAACCCTTTGGTTGACGTTAAAACTAATTAAACACGTACATGCAATTGACCAATCTGGCCATTATTACGATCGTTATTTCGTCCTAAAATCCTTAGATCGCGTCGATGTCTTGAGTTTAGAAAAATAGGATGAGAGCAAACGAAACTCAAATCCTTCCTATAAATAAGGTAAAAGTTAAGAAGAAAATATAAGAAAGGAAAAAAAATGAACATAGCATATTATATATACCATGTACTAACTGTGTTCATCAAAGTCAAAAAGTGGGAAAACTCCAATGGTAATTGAACATGATTGACACGGAATATCTTTTTAACCATTATAATAAAATCATGAGCAAGCGTTTTCCCATAACTCTTTTCCAAAACATTGCCTAGTTTTTCTCTTCCTTTAACGATAAACATGTTACTAGTGCATATTTCAACGTGAGGGTGACCAATATCATAGAATAACATCATCCCTTAATGATATCTCTATATATACATGAAAAGATAAAATTGATTTAGTCAACTTACTTTAAAATATATAATAATAATAACAACAACAACAACAACAACAACAACAACAATAATAATAATAATAATAATAATAATAATAATAATAATAATAATAATAATAATAATAATGAGACATATAAGAGAATATTTGAAATTTTTGGATCCAATCTATCCCCTTGAGAATTTGTCATTGGACCACTCCGTGTATCTAATGTTTGCTCATATGATTAGAGCAGAAGTAACATTTCTTAAGTGTCTTCTTTATCTATCTTACAATACACCCTCAATAGATATTCATAGTTATGCTTAAGACCAAAGTTGAACCAATAAGAACTATTCTCATTCTCAGAAAGCACTTGACGTATGCTCTTAGCATCCTCCTTGATAATTCATTTATATAACTTCTTATCAATCTCACTATATAGTGCCACTTTTAACTTCAAAACAACTTCCTTTTCTTCTTCCTAAGAAAATTCATTCACATAAAACTATAAGAAAATTGAACATAAGAATAAATAAGAATATACAATTGATTAACTCAAATCAAATACAATAATTGGAAGAGAAAAATGCAAGCTTTAAATAGAAAGTACCATATGACGAAATCTTCATGAAACGTATGGATTATGAAGAAGAGATATACCTACAGTATAAGTAAAAATTTTATACATGGAGCTTCTGTATTATAAAATCAATATAAATTATATCCCCACGTAACGTAAAAGTGAGTAGAAGATGTGATTGAAATGAAAAGAGTTAGTATACCAAGGGTGATTACATTTTTATCCCAAATACTAATATTGTGCGCAAACAACACCAATAAAAATAGAAAAACAACATAGGAAAAAGTAAAGAAACAATGTTTGAAAAGAAAAGTAACAAAATTACTTAGTTTAATTCACGCGATATACCTGTTAACTAATTAATTGTGCAAGGTTTTATGTCTTACCGGAGCCTTTAGCAGAGATAGTTTGCACAAAGACTTCCTTTGGCAGACATGATTTTATCCACGAGAATCGTTGATATAATTTTTCTTCTTGTTTGTATGGTCTTGTGAACATTTTGGATCAAGGTCACAATTAACTTTGATGGAATCCATCCTTATTAGCATCTTGTTTGTATATCTTAGAAACATCAATAGTAGTTAGGGACTGAATTAAAATTATAAAGGGCTCCAACTCATGCTGATTAAAATTAAAATTAAAATTACTACAGATTAGAATTATAAAGGGGCTCAAAAAACAAATATAAAAACAAACATGGAAGGTGAATTTCTTAATAAGTTCAATATTCACACTTTGGTGTCTCGCTAAATTTTAATGTTACCTTACAATACTATAAATAAATTGTTAGTTTTATGAGTAGTTTGGAATGTAGTTAAATGTTTAGTTTCGGAAATTGGAATTTCTAGGATTAAGATTGATATGGGAAACCAAGGATTTCGATGGAGAGAATTAGTTGGTAACTTATTTGAGGATATCTGAAAATATAGAAAAAGAAGAGAAGTTTTTGAATTAAACTTGATAAGAGATTACAATGCTTGGCTTGAATGGTTTGGCCAAATGACCTCCTCACCTATTTCTAGGCATCCCACCTCCTCAATTGATGATGGAGATTAAAATATATCAATGGTCTAGATTAATTCTTCAGAAGGTGCTCACCTCCCTATGGGAACATCCTAGAAGCCTACATACTTTTTTACTATTATAGAGTATTCTATACACTACAAGTATGCTCCAGATTATCTAATATGGATTAACTTATATTTAATAGTTGATACTATCTATAAATTTCTAGACTATTATATGAATTAGTATCAAATTTCAATAGAAATCATCTATTTTTATCTTATTTTACTATACAATATTGAGGAAGGGAGCATGAGCTGTCGGGGATAATCTACATTTCTAGGTATACACAAAGGAAAATGTGTATGATATTGTGGTACATGCATTGGTTTTATTTCAAGCAAATGCATGCATAGTAAAAATGGCAAAAGCATGGTTTTCAAAAGAATAAAAGAAAAATGTCACAAGCATAAGGATCAAATCAAATGAAATACAACATGAACACACATAAAGCCTTTAAGGTTATTGTAGAATCGAATTTATGGAAGAACTCATCGGAGCTCTTTAGGATTAAAAAACTAGGTTTCGTACTTGTACATGTCAGGCATAACACCTAATGTTCAAACATAGTTACATGAGAAATACAATAATTAAATAGCTCTAACAATAATTCTCCAACGTAATATCTTCCATTCCATATCAAACTTAATATGTTTTACATCTTCATCACCTCCGAACTTCATCTACTAAACAACACCACTCCAATAAAATATAATTAAATTCCCACTTTTTGATTACCCACAGAATCTCAAAACCATGAATTCCCAAAAACCACATTACCAAACCCATCGAATATTTAACCAATAAAAATAAAAATTAATCATCACCATGTGAAACAAATCAACCCCACGTGATCACTACAAGAACGAAAACAAAACATACCCAAATCAAAAAAATGAAATAAAGACCCAACACAATTCAAATAAACACAACAATCCATTTTCCACACGAACCCCACATTTATCATAACCAACAAGATGAAAAATCAAAGTCCGGGGGGACAGACCAGTTTATAGATATCAAATAAATAAACTGACCTGGTTCTTGGACTAATAAATGGCACATGAACAAGGATTACTTTTGTGAAATTGAATTTATAGGAGAACTCACCAAAAGTTCTCAGAGTTTCAAATCCATGGTTCCTTGCTTGTGCACGCCACGCAAAAAACCTATTGTTCAAACACGAAATCATTATTCTACACATACGAAAGAAGTAATAACACTACCAAGTTTCGCACATATAGTAAAACAATATATCATATTGATTCAGTGTTATACTACGCAAAATTTTCAATTACTTTTTTAATTTTGTTATCTATTTTAGAAATATAGTTACCCAAGATACAAAATGACTAAAAACCATGCCGGAAGTAGCAAGTCCTAGAAAATGCTCACTATGAAGAAAATCGCTTGATAATATCATAAATATACTCAAGGGCGAAAGATTATTTAATTTCTCCAATGTTTTAAACCAAAGATACTAAGATTGTTAGAGTTTTAATAAAGAGTTCTCGATGCTCATGTATGTTATTGTCATTTTGGCTTTGGTAAAACATTACAACTAGAGATTTAGTTAACCTAATAGCAGTGATGGAGGGTTACACAAATGTAATACCCCAAATTTTCATAATAATTAATTGGGCGCAATAACTAAATTAAAAATATTTTATTAAAGTAAATTGCATGAATAGGATATACATGTATTTATGATTTGTGTTATGTATGTGTGCCATTATGAATAATAAATGTAGCAGTGAATAATATAGATGTCTAGTAAATAAATTAAGTTATCTTAATGCTGCGTGTAAATAAAAATAATGAAAAGTACGATTAAGAGTTAAGTTGGTTTATAGTCCCTCGGGGAGGACTAAAAGACTCATTTAGGTATTTTAAGTATTCCAAAATGGAGCAAAGGAATGGGTATGACCTTAGGAAGACTTTTCGACAAATCGGGTATGGATACGGGCCCATTTGGAGGTCCAAAATCTGACTTAAAAGGGGAATACGGGTTTAGGCTTTTATAGTTACACTTGGACTATATTAAGGGTGATGATATTCCCACCCCAAGATAAAATCCAAAACACCACAAAACAAAAAATCACTTTTTTCTACCATCAAACACCACAAATTTAAAACTTTTAATCTTATTAAAAAGTCTATAATATCCATTAACATAATAACAAAAAATTTAACCTCTAACTCTTCAATACCAAAAAAATTAAAACCCCAAACCGTGAAACCCATTTTCACGGCTCAAACCCTCAAAACTCAACCTTTTGTTTTTCAATCCAACGTTGTTTCTATCCTATACATTGTGTTTGGGAAAGTTAGTGTGTTTGTTTTCTGCATTTTTTAAAACTTAACAACAACAAGAATGACAATGGATGATTAAAAACCCAAAGACACAAAGGACGCTTTTAGTAGCACACTATTTTTTTCCTAACAGTATTATACCATTACTATTTCTCACAATAAAATACCGTTAGTAATTTCATATAAGTGTTACTAATATTGATTCAATATTTAAAAAGTGATTTAAAAAATTACTCTTACTAAAATTCATCGCCAAAACTCAGAAGCCCCGCTCACACACATCAAACCCTTTTATCTCCTAGCCGCCCACTATTTCTTCCCTTCTCTCTCTCTCTCTCTCTCTCTCTCTCTCTCTCTCTCTTAGATCTGTTCACCTCCGTAGTGATCAGGAGATTTTGGTAAGATGGATTGGTTTTAATTAGCGATGGCTACCATATTTTCCTTTCTTTGTTTTGATTAATGTTTGGAGCCTTTTTGAGGCATCCCGTCGGACCAGCAACAACTTATCTTCGCTGAAAAACTGCTCAAAGTTGGGTTTACTCTTTTCGATTATTACATTTAGAAAGGTGTAAATTAATTTATTTATTTATTTATGTTGTAACTGTTTATGTTAAGGTTTTATATTTGAGAGAGTGCGTAAATGTGAAGAATCGACTCTACATCTTGTACTGAAGCTTTGTTGGGGTACATTAGATGATATGCAGGAAGTATGTTTCGAGTAACCTAGATACCTTAATTTTGTTATTTATTAGACTGCTGAATAATTTGGTCGATATACAGTTTGGAAATGCTATCTCATTCACTCATCCCATTACTACTATCATTTATTTTTGGACTACACGTGGATTGATGTATATAAAACTCAATGTTCTCATGTGAAGGAAAGGAGGATATGATACACACATTATTATGGTTTTATTATCTTTCTTTTCATCTTCAAATAGTTCTACATTTCTTAGTTATAAGACTTTTTCATTGGTTAATTTCTTGTTTGGGGGTTTCTTTTGCCTTACATTTTATTTCAATGCAATTTTCCCATGGTTTAGTATGCTATTGAAGTTGTTTTTTTCTAGGTATATCTTAATTTGTTAGTTTGTATACCAACAATGATAACCCTTTTTCATTTACATTTTTTCGGCTTGTATACAACTTGAATACTAAGTCCATACGTAGTAACAACCCTATTTTTATCTAGGTATTTATATATTATGTGTTTAAGATGTGATAAAAAAAACAATCGAATAGAGATGTCACGCATGATTAATTGCTTTGTGATGTCTTAAGCGTTAAAAATAAAAATATTGTCATCAAAATTCCAAAAAAGATGGAACGTATTTTTCATAACCTCAATTACCATATCACCAATATGAACTTTATCAAAGGGAGACATGTGCTCACTTCATCTCCATATACTTCCACAATCCTCGTATCTCTTACTTTTCATCATCTACATTTCTCTTTTAATCAATTACCTACCTTCATTTAGTATATTTGTTAATGATATACTTGCATAAGCAATATATTTGAGTCGATTCACATATGTGATATATAAAATGAGTTACATAGTGTTTGATACTTATGAATAACACTGAAATATCTATTTCCTTTCCTTTTATAAGATTCTCCTTTCTTTAACATGAGAACATAGAATTTTATATACATCAATCCACCTGTAGTCCAAAAATGAATTAGGTTTGTTCGAAGTGATTTTTTCTTCAAATCATAGTGAGATACATTATTAGTTTAATTTACACTAACACACACACACACACACACACACACACACACACACACACACACACACACACATATATATATATATATATATATATATATATATATATATATATATATATATATGTATATGTATGTACTTTAGTTCACAATTTCATTTATCTACTTTTGTTTTGAGATTATATAAAAACTACGGATGGAACATGTTAACCATTTGCTTAATTTTAATTTAGTGCATTGCAATGAGCATATCCATCTTATGTTGAACGTTGAACACTTTTTTAAGTGTTGCATTTTTTTACATGTAATCAGTTTGTCAATCGATATCTGACATTTGTTCAATTCATATGTAGGTTCATGAGCAAGAAGATTGATGTTGATTCAGGAAATTAATTCTGCACTTTCGACATGCTCTAAAGCCTCAATAAATTTCTAAGCCCTACTGATTTTTGAATTTGTTCATACAATTTTTTTTGGAATGAAAATCTTATTTTAGGATATGGTACTATTGTTTTCCCATGTTATTCTGTAGTTTTAAATACTAATGAAGGGGGGTTCGTGGAATATTCATAATTCACCCGACGTTCTTAAGGCATAAGGGCAATACCTTGTAGCAGTATATACCTTTGTATGTAATGAACGAGGTCTTTTTGGAATCGACTGGGTCCATAAATATCTGATTATAACCTGAGTTATCGTCCATAAAACTCATTAGTTCATGCTCGGTCGTGGCATTAACCATTTGATCTATTCTCGGTAAAGGGAAGCTGTCTTTGGGGCATGCCTTTTTTAGATCTATGAAGTAAGCACATTTCATCCACTTGCCATTGGACTTGGGCACAATGACAACATTGGATAACCATACTAGATAGATTAATTCTTTGATGAATTCGGCCTTCTCTAACTTTTTCACCGCATCTCTTATAACTTCATATTTCTCCCTGGAGTAGATACTCCTCCCCTACATGACTGGCTTCGCATCTTTATCCACATTCAGGTTGTAACATAGGATCTTTGGGTCAATTCCTGGCATATCCTCATGGATCAAGGAAAAAATACTCTGTCTCTTCCTCAGTAATTTAATCAGCTCTTCTTTGATCTATTTCTTCAGGGCCTCACCGACTTGGATGGTTTTTTCTGGCTCGTCCTCATTGAGGATGATGAATTCTACCTCTTGGGTGGCTTCACTCTTTTTCAGCTTCATCTCATCTCTGGGTTCGATAGTGTCTTTATTGTAAGTAGTGGTGGACCTCTTATATGCCTATCTTTCTTCTGCCAAATTGAAGTATCATTCATGTGCCTCGACATTGTCACCCTAAAAGTTGGGAATTTGCTCATTTGGTGAACATTTGATGGCATGACCTCTCTTTTCATCCATCATGAAGAAATTTATCTTCTTTGTGAGATATTTCGGCCAAGTGTTCCCCATTATGACATCTATTTCATAAATTCCCAGAGGGTGGAATTTCTCCCCACTAAAGCCAATTAGATGTGGGTGATAAGTGATAAGTCTTTTCTTGCTCAATCCCAGGCCTTGAAAATAATCCCAAAACATCACATCGGTTGAACTGCCACCATCAACCAATATCCTAGGTACCTCATGAAAAGCTAACTATCAGTGTTATCATGTCTACTTTCTTTCTCTTACCCGACTTCGCGTTAACAGCTGTCGAATGCACCACTTTGGGCTTTGGGAGAGCCTTGTCCTCTGCTACAACGATTTACATATTAGAAGGGTTTCTTGAGTAACGATCATTACTTGATTACGTGAGATTTTGATACAGATTCGGAGATGTTGAAGAACATGATTGAATTCAACAGATAAGAACTTGAAGCGGTCGGTGAAGATTTCAGAAACATTATTGGGTACTCTCCAGACAGTATAGTCTACAAAGGCATCATGAAAGGTGGGCCCGATATTAATGGTCAAGGGTGAAAAACAACGCGCATCAAGCGCCAATCATTATTTTCTACTCACCTCCTTAATACAAAAACATAAAGTTATGACTACACTCAATAGGTGAGTATAGGGGCCAAGTCCGGGTACAGAAATCCACAAAGATGAGATGCTAAAATTTATAAGCTTTAATAGTCCTAAAATAAAAGTGTAAAAGATAATTACAACAAAAATGAAAAGATGCAAAAAGGGAAATGATTAATATAGGCGAGTGTAAATAAAGTTAGATTAACAAAGAGGATAATATTATAGGTTGCGTCGAATATCCCTCACCCCAGTTAATTAGTATAAAATGGTTACATGGGTCAACGAGTTATTTAGACTGCGTCTCGTTTCGACAGCTAATTAAATCAAGGGTTTTCACCCCCCTTAAATTCTCATAAAAGCCTAATAAGATTTTTGCGTCAACAAATACTCTTGAAATTAGGTAGGCACGATCGTAAACACGAAGCATACATTATATACCTCATCAATTCTCCTAGGCGTAATAACTAGGACAACGCCCTCGAAATAGACTCATAAACTCCATCACCAAATCAAAGCAACACATTAACCATAGTGACTTCAATTCGACACAACCTAGACTAACTTAGCTAGAAAGCATATTAAATATGCGGTAAATAAATGAGGTAAATCTACACTGCAAAGAACGAAAAAAAAAGCATGTAAACCTAATTATGAAAGAAATTAAATTAACTGCAAAATAATAAATTAAGGAAATACAAACTATATTAATGGAGAGAGAAGATGAATAGTCAACTTACAAACCGAAATGGGTTTCAATCCAAATGAGGAAGAAGAAATGAGCTCTCAACACCTAAACCCTAACTTAAAACAATCTATAACTAATTATATTACAAGATCATGAAAATAGAAACAAAAATTGGTTTATATTGTAAGTGGAATTAAAATAGAAAAGAAAAGAAAACGAACCAAATCACCAAATATCTGGCAGGATCGATCGATCGACCAAGACCATCGATCAATCGATAGAGGAGGTCCAAACCTTCTATATCCCTTTTCAGGCTTAAATTCAAACCACGGTCGACCAGGGGACCAAGGCCGGTCGACCAACACTCTGTTTCAGGCAGCTTTTGGTCCATGAAGAGGGGGAAAGGGTTGCAAACATAAATGGCCACATCTTCCTCGTTCGAACTCCAAATCATGCACCGTTTAGGGACACACGATGCTAACTCGACGAACTACGCATCCGTGGAATTTCTATGAGATGGAGATGAAGTGTGAATTGACAAAAATTCCCTTGAAGTAGCATCCAATGATGAACCTTCTCCGAAATGCAACGGATCCTCACTTTTAGCGTTCCAATACCTACAAAAGCACAATTAACCCCTGCAAAGCATGTATATATCCAAATCCAAGGTTGTCTAGTTAATGAGAATCAAATATAGGCATTTAGGGTCTTAAAAGTGATAGGATGCAGAAATATAAAGGGCCGAAATATGCAATATACGATACGAATCAATTGCTGTGATAACCCTTTGCATTAAAAAAGAGCACTGGACGGGTTATCTCGAGATCTATTTTTAGAAAAAAGTAACCAAAATTTTACCTAATCCTTACCTTGAAAATTCCCCAAATGCCTACAAAATGTTAAAAAAAATTTAGTAATTTTCATTATTTAGGTGACGGATTTGGCGAGACTAGATCATGAGAATAGGGGAAAATTACTCAATTATTGTAGAGAGAGCGCTCTATTTGCAAGGATGTTCAAATATGCTTTATTTGGGATATTTTATGATCACTTGCATTGTAAGTAATGATTCTAGTATATTGCAGAACAATTAACTATATCTTCATATATCAGTGGCTCAAATGTAGAACTTCGATTCAACTTTTAACTGTAGTTGAATTCTGCTGCTGTATACCTTACAAAAGGGTTTTTCCCTAAGGTCTGCCAATAATATGTAACTCTAAAGTTATTGACACAAATAAGAAGTCGTTGGTTAGAGTTGGGCCCCAATTGGGAGAAATTATTTGCCCCAAAATTATGGATTATACAGATCATCTTGTGAAGTCACGTTTGAGATTTAGAACAACTTTGATACTGTATTTGTATAATCCTCCTATAAAGATTTAATAATCAATTTAGACCTCGAGGGTTGAGAGTAACTCTATTCCAAGCCCATGATATTTAAGGGCCTAACCTCGATCTCCGACACGATCTGTGACGAATTAAAACCTTTAATGATGGCTCTAGTCCAAGGACTGAATGAAAATGATTTCATATCAAGATTCTCGAGTGGATTAAAGGAATAAATAAGAATAGTTGTTCAAATGTTCCTGCCTAAAAACTTCAACCATTCCTTTTTACTAGCCAGACTCCAAGAATCCCAAATGACAACTAAGAAAACATACCCCCAAACCATCCCCAACCATACAAACAAATACCAACAGTACTCAAAACCACCAAATTTTTTTTTGAACTACTCCAAATCATGGCCTCAAACCAACACATAATAAACCAAACCCATAAACTATAACAAAAATTTCAAGAAAACCCTACTCACTGAATTGCAAGCCCATTGCTATGCCAAATTAATATTAAATATTATGTTTTTTTGTACGTTCATTCATACATAGTAGTCGTAATTTGTTCCTACAACACTACAGTACTCTCACTTAAACTTTTAACTATAAAACCTAAACTAATTAATTATGAAATTGTAACTACATTCTACACTGTTTCGAAAAAAAAGTTGTAACATGTGTCTTCATATATTATTTAACTGAACATACCAACTATTTATGTCTTCATATAAAGTCATACCATGATTTTATATGCGCATAAAAAAAGTCAGACCACACACGTTGCTAAATAATTTTTGGGGTTTAATTATTTTATTTCCACATAAGTTGTGCTCTAATTCTTTTATTTCTTTTATAATATCTGAGTCACACTATATTTTTATTTTTCTGTAGTGTGATTTAGATATTAACTATAACTTAAAATATGTTTTTTATTTTATTTTTATAATCACATCTTGTACATTGAGACTGTTATATAAATTGATTTGTTATATTCTTTCTAGGTGGAAAAAATCCTCAAGGAACTCCATCAAGGTTTCGTGATTACCGAGTCGTGGAAGTCCTTTATGTGCTCCCCACTACCAATGGTGGAACTGTGGAACCAAAATTTCTTAAAAGTGGTGGAGGACAGGATTTTGAGAATAATTGTTTCACCAACCTGTGTGCTAAGTTGGCAATTCATCACTGCCTACAATGCCCATTACACCACCACTCGAAACGGGGTTGCCCAGAGGAAACATCGTCGTATTGGTAATATGGAACTCTTCGGTCCTAGAGTCCAATCACAAATGAGGTCATCCTCTCAGCTTAATAACACTTATATCTATATTTGTGGGAATCTAAAGTCATTTCCGGGTGATCACATTCAAATACTCGCTTTTTCAGAAAATTTTGTTGTCTAATTCACGAGTTGTTTCCTCGAGGGATCTATCCAACCAACCCAAAACATTATAATTCTCTAATACATGCTCTGCTCCTCCTTTCTTATTATTCCAAATATAATCCATTAACATCATGGTATGGGAGTGAAATTAGTTAATTTGTTGAATTACCTAATATACTATGCAGTGTGGGTTGGTTGAATTTAATTTTTTTATGGTAGGAAATTTGTGATACTGAAGAGCAACTAATGCTTCCATATTTAGTGGATATGGATATGTAGGCGTAATAACTAGGACAACGCCCTCGAAATAGGCTCATAAACTCCATCACCAAATCAAAGCAACACATGAACCCGAGTGACTTCAATTCGACACAACCTATACTAACTTAGATAGAAAGCATATTAAATATGCGGTAAATAAATGAGGTAAATCTACACTACAAAGCACGAAAAAAAAGCATGTAAACCTAATTATGAAAGAAATTAAATTAACTACAAAACAATAAATTAAGGAAATACAAACTATATTAATGGAGAGAGAAGATGAATAGTCAGCTTACAAACCGAAATGGGTTTTAATCCAAATGAGGAAGAAGAAATGAGCTCTCAACCCCTAAACCCTAACCTAAAACTATCTAAAACAAATTATATTACAAGATCATGAAAATAGAAACCAAAATTGGCTTATATTGTAAGGGGAATTAAAATAGAAAAGAAAAGATAAGGAAACAAATCGCCAAATATCTGGCAGGATCGATCGATCGAACAAGACCATCGATCAATGGATAGAGCAGGTCCAAACCTTCTATATCCCTTTTCAGGGTTAAATTCAAACCACGGTCGACCGGGGGACCAAGGCCGATCGACCAACACTCTGTTTCAGGCAGCTTTTGGTCCATGAAGAGGGGGAAAGGGTTACAAACATAAATGGCCATATCTTCCTCGTTCGAACTCCAAATCATGCACCGTTTACGGACACACGATGCTAACTCGACGAACTACGCATCCATGGAATTTCAATGAGATGGAGATGAAGTGTTAATTGAGTAAAATTCCCTTGAAGTAGCATCCAATGACGAACCTTCTCCGAAATGCAATGGATCCTCACTTTTAGCGTTCCAATACCAACAAAAGCACAATTAACCCCTGCAAAGCATGTATATATCCAAATCCAAGGTTGTCCAGTTAATGAGAATCAAATATAGGCATTTAGTCTCTTAAAAGTGATAGAATGCATAAATATAAAGGGCGGAAATATGCAATATACGATACGAATCAATTGCTATGATAACCCTTTGCATTAAAAAAGAGCACTGGACGGGTTATCTCGAGACCTATTTTTAGAAAGAAGTAACAAAAATTTTACCTAATCCTTACCTTGAAAATGCCCCAAATGCCTACAAAATTTAAAAGAAAATTTTGTAATTTTCATTATTTAGGTGACGGATTTGGCGAGACTAGATCATGAGAATAGGGGAAAATTACTCAATTATTGTAGAGAGAGCGCTCTATTTGCAAGGATGTTCAAATATGCTTTATTTGGGATATTGTATGATCACTTGCATTGTAAGTAATGATTCTAGTATATTGCAGAGCAATTAACTATATCTTCATATATCAGTGGCTCAAATGTAGAACTTCGATTCAACTTTTAACTGTAGTTGAATTTTGCTGCTGTATACCTTACAGGAGGGTTTTTCCACAAGGTGTGCCAATAATATGTAACTCTAAAGTTATTGACACAAATAAGAAGTCGTTGGTTAGAGTTGGGCCCCAATTGGGAGAAATTATTTGTCCCAAAATTATGGATTATACAGATCATCTTGTGAAGTCACGTTTGAGATTTAGAACAACTTTGATATTTTAATTGTATAATCCTCCTATAAAGATTTAATAATCAATTTAGACCTCGAGGGTTGAGCGTAACTCTATTCCAAGCCCATGATATTTAAGGGCCTAACCTCAATCTCCGACACGATCCGTGACGAATTAAAACCTTTAATGATGGCTCTAGTCCAAGGACTGAATGAAAATGATTTCATATCAAGATTCTCGAGTGGATTAAAGGAATAAATAAGAATAGTTGTTCAAATGTTCCTGCCTAAAAACTTCAACCATTTCGTTTTACTATCCAGACTCCAAGAATCCCAAATGACAACTAAGAAAACATACCCCCAAACCATCCCCAACCATACAAACAAATACCAACAGTACTCAAAACCACCAAATTTTTTTTGAACTACTCCAAATCATGGCCTCAAACGAACACATAATAAACCAAACCCATAAACTATTACCAAAATTTCAAGAAAACCCTACTCACTGAATTGCAAGCCCATAGCTATGCCAAATTAATATTAAATATTATGTTTTTTGTACGTCCATTCATACATAGTAGTCGTAATTTGTTCCTACAACACTACAGTACTCTCACTTCAACTTTTAACTATAAAACCTAAACTAATTAATTATGAAATTGTAAATACATTCTACACTGTTTCAGAAAAAAAAGTTGTAACATGTGTCTTCATATATTATTTAACTGAACATACCAACTATTTATGTCTTCATATAAAGTCATACCATGATTTTATATGCGCATAAAAAAAGTCATACCACACACGTTGCTAAATAATTTTTGGGGTTTAATTATTTTATTTCCACACAAGTTGTTCTCTAATTCTTTTATTTCTTTTATAATATCTGAGTCACACTATATTTTTATTTTTCTATAGTGTGATTTAGATATTAACTGTAACTTAAAATATGTTTTGTATTTTATTTTTATAATCACATCTTGTACATTGAGACTGTTATATAAATTGATTTGTTATATTCTTTCTAGGTGGAAAAAATCCTCAAGGAACTCCATCAAGGTTTCGTGATTACCGAGTCGTGGAAGTCCTTTATGTGCTCCCCACTACCAATGGTGGAACTGTGGAACCAAAATTTCTTAAAAGTGGTGGAGGACAGGATTTTGAGAATAATTGTTTCACCAACCTGTGTGCTAAGTTGGCAATTCATCACTGCCTACAATGCCCATTACACCACCACTCGAAACGGGGTTGCCCAGAGGAAACATCGTCGTATTGGTAATATGGAACTCTTCGGTCCTAGAGTCCAATCACAAATGAGGTTATCCCCTCAGCTTAATAACACTTATATCTATATTTGTGGGAATCTAAAGTCATTTCCGGGTGATCACATTCAAATACTCGCTTTTTCAGAAAATTTTGTTGTCTAATTCACGAGTTGTTTCCTCGAGGGATCTATCCAACCAACCCAAAACATTATAATTCTCTAATACATGCTCTGCTCCTCCTTTCTTATTATTCCAAATATAATCCATTAACATCATGGTATGGGAGTGAAATTAGTTAATTTGTTGAATTACCTAATATACTATGCAATGTGGGTTGGTTGAATTTAATTTTTTTATGGTAGGTAATTTGTGATACTGAAGAGCAACTAATGCTTCCATATTTAGTGGATATGGATATGTAGGCGTAATAACTAGGACAACGCCGTCGAAATAGGCTCATAAACTCCATCACCAAATCAAAGCAACACATGAACCCGAGTGACTTCAATTCGACACAACCTATACTAACTTAGATAGAAAGCATATTAAATATGCGGTAAATAAATGAGGTAAATCTACACTACAAAGCACGAAAAAAAAGCATGTAAACCTAATTATGAAAGAAATTAAATTAACCACAAAACAATAAATTAAGGAAATACAAACTATATTAATGGAGAGAGAAGATGAATAGTCAACTTACAAACCGAAATGGGTTTTAATCCAAATGAGGAAGAAGAAATGAGCTCTCAACCCCTAAACCCTAACCTAAAACTATCTAAAACAAATTATATTACAAGATCATGAAAATAGAAACCAAAATTGGCTTATATTGTAAGGGGAATTAAAATAGAAAAGAAAAGATAAGGAAACAAATCGCCAAATATCTGGCAGGATCGATCGATCGAACAAGACCATCGATCAATCGATAGAGCAGGTCCAAACCTTCTATATCCCTTTTCAGGGTTAAATTCAAACCACGGTCGACCGGGGGACCAAGGCCGATCGACCAACACTCTGTTTCAGGCAGCTTTTGGTCCATGAAGAGGGGGAAAGGGTTACAAACATAAATGGCCATATCTTCCTCGTTCGAACTCCAAATCATGCACCGTTTACGGACACACGATGCTAACTCGACGAACTACGCATCCGTGGAATTTCAATGAGATGGAGATGAAGTGTTAATTGAGTAAAATTCCCTTGAAGTAGCATCCAATGACGAACCTTCTCCGAAATGCAACGGATCCTCACTTTTAGCGTTCCAATACCAACAAAAGCACAATTAACCCCTGCAAAGCATGTATATATCCAAATCCAAGGTTGTCCAGTTAATGAGAATCAAATATAGGCATTTAGTCTCTTAAAAGTGATAGAATGCATAAATATAAAGGGCGGAAATATGCAATATACGATACGAATCAATTGCTATGATAACCCTTTGCATTAAAAAAGAGCACTGGACGGGTTATCTCGAGACATATTTTTAGAAAGAAGTAACAAAAATTTTACCTAATCCTTACCTTGAAAATGCCCCAAATGCCTACAAAATTTAAAAGAAAATTTTGTAATTTTCATTATTTAGGTGACGGATTTGGCGAGACTAGATCATGAGAATAGGGGAAAATTACTCAATTATTGTAGAGAGAGCGCTCTATTTGCAAGGATGTTCAAATATGCTTTATTTGGGATATTGTATGATCACTTGAATTGTAAGTAATGATTCTAGTATATTGCAGAGCAATTAACTATATCTTCATATATCAGTGGCTCAAATGTAGAACTTCGATTCAACTTTTAACTATAGTTGAATTTTGCTGCTGTATACCTTACAAGAGGGTTTTTCCACAAGGTGTGCCAATAATATGTAACTCTAAAGTTATTGACACAAATAAGAAGTCGTTGGTTAGAGTTGGGCCCCAATTGGGAGAAATTATTTGTCCCAAAATTATGGATTATACAGATCATCTTGTGAAGTCACGTTTGAGATTTAGAACAACTTTGATATTTTAATTGTATAATCCTCCTATAAAGATTTAATAATCAATTTAGACCTCGAGGGTTGAGCGTAACTCTATTCCAAGCCCATGATATTTAAGGGCCTAACCTCAATCTCCGACACGATCTGTGACGAATTAAAACCTTTAATGATGGCTCTAGTCCAAGGACTGAATGAAAATTATTTCATATCAAGATTCTCGAGGGGATTAAAGGAATAAATAAGAATAGTTGTTCAAATGTTCCTGCCTAAAAACTTCAACCATTTCGTTTTACTATCCAGACTCCAAGAATCCCAAATGACAACTAAGAAAACATACCCCCAAACCATCCCCAACCATACAAACAAATACCAACAGTACTCAAAACCACCAAATTTTTTTTGAACTACTCCAAATCATGGCCTCAAACGAACACATAATAAACCAAACCCATAAACTATTACCAAAATTTCAAGAAAACCCTACTCACTGAATTGCAAGCCCATAGCTATGCCAAATTAATATTAAATATTATGTTTTTTGTACGTCCATTCATACATAGTAGTCGTAATTTGTTCCTACAACACTACAGTACTCTCACTTCAACTTTTAACTATAAAACCTAAACTAATTAATTATGAAATTGTAAATACATTCTACACTGTTTCAGAAAAAAAAGTTGTAACATGTGTCTTCATATATTATTTAACTGAACATACCAACTATTTATGTCTTCATATAAAGTCATACCATGATTTTATATGCGCATAAAAAAAGTCATACCACACACGTTGCTAAATAATTTTTGGGGTTCAATTATTTTATTTCCACACAAGTTGTTCTCTAATTCTTTTATTTCTTTTATAATATCTGAGTCACACTATATTTTTATTTTTCTATAGTGTGATTTAGATATTAACTGTAACTTAAAATATGTTTTGTATTTTATTTTTATAATCACATCTTGTACATTGAGACTGTTATATAATTTGATTTGTTATATTCTTTCTAGGTGGAAAAAATCCTCAAGGAACTCCATCAAGGTTTCGTGATTACCGAGTCGTGGAAGTCCTGTATGTGCTCCCCACTACCAATGGTGGAACTGTGGAACCAAAATTTCTTAAAAGTGGTGGAGGACAGGATTTTGAGAATAATTGTTTCACCAACCTGTGTACTAAGTTGGCAATTCATCACTGCCTACAATGCCCATTACACCACCACTCGAAACGGGGTTGCCCAGAGGAAACGTCGTCATATTGCTAATATGGAACTCTTCGGTCCTAGAGTCCAATCACGAATGAGGTCATCCCCTTAGCTTAATAACACTTATATCTATATTTGTGGGAATCTAAAGTCATTTCCGGGTGATCACATTCAAATACTCGCTTTTTCAGAAAATTTTGTTGTCTAATTAACGAGTTGTTTCCTCAAGGGATCTATCCAACCAACCCAAAACATTATAATTCTCTAATACATGCTCTGCTCATCCTTTCTTATTATTCCAAATATAAGCCATTAACTTCATGGTATGGGAGTGAAATTAGTTAATTTGTTGAATTACCTAATATACTATGCAGTGTGGGTTGGTTGAATTTAATTTTTTTATGGTAGGTAATTTGTGATACTGAAGAGCAACTAATGCTTCCATATTTAGTGGATATGGATATGTAATTTATTTGTGGAAGGTAAATTTATTTTGTATGACTAAATGTCGATATTATAACTAATATGATAATTTTATTTTGTTTGACAGAATATGATTTTTAGATCATCATCAAGTTTCCAGCATTGCGAGTTGTGGCATTGATGGCGATGATAACATAACGGAAGTTAATAGTCAACAACAACGGACTTCTTTTTTATATTTCATTTGCTTTGTTATAATATAAAACCATCTCATTTCGGTATGGTTGTATTAGGATGTTATGCTGGATGCATTTATGAAAGTAATGTAACTTTTGGGGTGATTGTATTACGATGTTTCATTTGTTTGGTTTAAGTTTCTTTTGTAAATAAATAGTGACTTATATAAAATGTAAATGTTGAATTTAATGCCCTTGTTTATGTGGACTATTTTTGTATATGTTCTTTGGATTTGAATAGTGTGGTAAGAATAATTAAATTTGTTTAAATTCAGAATATTGGATCTTGAAAAATATGTCTTTTTAAATATGTATTAATATTAATAATGGATCTTTACCATTACAAAATCAGACAAAAATGTTATATAAAGGGTTTACTAAAGTTAAAATAGTAACACAACAGTTCGTTACTAAATCAGAATTAGTAACGGTAAAATGCTATTGGTAAATTCAGAATTAGTAACAGAATTTTACCGTTACTATTAGTAAAAGTGAAATTTTATTACTAATTTCGTGCCATGCACCTTTTTTCTAACGAAAAAAATTCCATTACCGATATTTTTGGTAATGGTAAAATTCTATTAGTAAAGGCCCGTTTTGGTCTAGTGATTTACACACATTCTATTTAATCATTACAGACTAAGAAATGTGAGAAAATAAGCACAAAAAATATTGAAAAAATAGATGTTATGACGTCCCACGATCTCCCATAATCGGAGAACATGGCATCTCACTGTCTACATTGGCCATGGTACGTTACAGGACATGACTAAACTTGTTTGTGTTTCTCTCGGCTTATCATGGTCCTGGTGTTCTTATTCACGGTTTATCTTTGCCATGAATAGATGAATTTCATGGTTAACTTAAGTCATGGTAACCTTATTCACAATTTACCATGGTCGTAAATACATGGATTTAACGACATATCTTAGCCGGGATAGCCTTATTCACAGTTTACCTTTGGGTTGACTTAAGTTATAAAAATTGATTGTTTATATTTATCTAAAATTACAGCTAAATTAGTCAATATTAAACTCAATTAATTGAAGGGAGATTGACAACCTTGTTGTATCAAGTGCTAGTGCCACATGGATTGACTAATCATCATTGGGTACCACATCACTCGAGGGGTTTATGAGTTCAAAACCCACGCACAAGCAATCCACTTTTGAGCAATCTACTGGAGAATGACATAACACAATTGGTCCTTGCTTGCGGGATGAATTTCCAGACTTGACTATATCCATGGTAATTTTCTATGAAAGTTCTAAGATATTCGGTGAATATTGCATAATGTGTTATTAATATTAAATATTTTCTTCAATGTAGAATGTATGTATGTGATAGGCAGGGTTTTGTCGCGACGCGAGAGTCACCTATGCGCCGGTTGTTTTGTACTCGTCTCACTTGAACTATTCCAAGACATAAATTATAACTCCACTTGTGATACAAGTATAGCGGTAAGTTTGGTATCGAATCCATAGGGAGCGTTTGATAGATTTTAATCGGATTATTAATTAAGGAATAAAATTGTAAAACGGTGATGGGTGGTTGTAAATAAAATAAAAGAATAAGTTAAGTCTACACAAAAGTAAAGCGAGGATCGAGATATCATTCAACCATATGGCTCAAAATAGCTATTAGTCAGAATTCCGGCTCGAGAGCAATTTAATCGAGCATTATCAATTAATCATAAACTTCACACAATAATGAATTTAAGCCAAAGTTGCATGAATAAACATTTAATCGAAAATTGGTCACACGCGGATTAAACTCGGATTATCTCTATAAACACTAACAATTCATGACAGAGAAATTTAAATTCGTAATAATCAGACTTTAATACGCGCGGGTTCAATTAAACGCAATTTTGCACAAAACCTAATTTTCGGAGATCGGGGCCCGAAAATGGTGAAATGAAATACCGACCCTATTTATCTAAGGGCAATATGTAAATTAAACTAAATTACAACTAATTAAACTAGGAAAGCAAGAATTAAAGCAAGTAAACTAATTAACTAAGCATGAAACTAATTTACAAAGCAAGGAAAATGAATAACAAAACTATATTAAAGGAGATGATAGTGAATAATTCAATCTTACAAAACTAAATGGATTTCACCCCAAGAAGAGAAGAAGATGAGATATCACAACCAAACCCTAACCTAAAATGTCTTCTAAAACTAAGTATATCTGATATTACAATAAAATTTCCATATATAGTAAGTTGGGAGAAAAGAAAAAAAGAAAGAAAAGAAAAGCAAAATATCTCAAAAAAGCAAGGGATCAGTTGATCGACCCCTTTGGTCGATCGATCAATGGTTGAAATCGTGGATAAAATTTGAAGGATCGATCGATCGATCCTTTTGATCGATCAATCGATTAAGCAGGGAAGCTTCTCCTTTCCTCCTGTTTTGGTTTATTTTGTATTCCCTTCCACCAAAAGTGCCGTAACTTCTTCGTTAGGGATCAGATTGTGCACCGTTCATGGACACGAGAAGATTGTGAGGAGGAATACAATGTCTATGAAGATAAGGGGACATGTGACAAAAATGTGAATTGACTAAATTTCCCTTGAACGTGAGATTGTGTACGAAACTTGAGCGGAATGCGTCCGCCCTCCATTATTAGTACCTAAATACCAACAAAAGCCCAATTATACCTCATATAGCATGTTAACAATATAAATGGAGGTTGTCTGGTTAATGAGCTTAAATATAGAGACTAAGGCACCCAAGGGAGCTTAAATGCGTAGGTTCAATGGATGAAATATGCAATATTTGCGTATTATCACACCGTCTAACTTACACATTGCTAGTCCCTAGCAATGAAATAGGATGCAACAAGAACTACAAGCAAACCAAAAGCAGGATAAGTATAAAAATATGGTATAAACGCATAAGGCCACTTTTGCGGGCGATTCGATTGCATTTAACATATGCAATAAGACGTTAAACCCCTAAGTTACCCTAGTTGACGAGTTTCATCTCGTGAGGGTTTTCAGGGATGAAACCCACAAACATCATAAAGTTTCCTCAAAATGTGCCCAATCACATGCGACAAACTTAACAATACAAACAAGATTTCAACTTATTATTAGCATAGCAAAGGAATTCACGTGAAATGTCCATAGTTATTTACATTATCAAATGCACCTCAATGAAGTGAAAATTTAAAATGTGGGAGGGGAGTGAGCACACACAAAATATGATTTGCCAAAAACTTAAATAAATCGGATACTAACTATCAAAGCATGCATAGAAGTCAATCGTCACGGGCATTACACTCATCAAATGAATTCACTTGAAACAGGGAGGTAACACACGAGACATGGGGCATAAGGAGTAATGTAAAGGAAAACTAGGTCGTGTAGATATCATAATTAAAGAACGCTACCTAGAAAATAAAAAATGTAATCTCAGTGAAAGACATCGCACATATAAAAGATGCGAAATGCATTTCACAAATTATCAAAACTATTTCAACCTTTGAATTATATCTACTTAAGATCACATATGACTTTAATAGGGTTGTAATGTCGGCTAGGCTAGGGTACGAAATGAAAGAGATGTATATACGGATTCAAAGGTGTTTGGGGATGAAACTCGGGATAATGGGAAAAAGTGGGAAATTTTAAAATTGGACAAATGATTTCCAAACGAGCATTAGATATAGCAATCAATAGAGTAACAAGGAATATTGAAACACTATAGACAATATATACAAATTTCTCTTTCTTTTTCTTTTCTTCTTTTTCTCACTTTTTTTCTTTTGTCTTCTTTTGTTTTCAACTTTCTCTTTTTCTCATTTTTTTCACTACATTTTCTTCTTTTCTCACTCTTTTCATGCTCAAATTGCAACCACAAAACAACAATATCATTCAATCCCATGTAACAATCCAAACAAGGGTATGTAAGGTAATATGTATGGTATATAACTCCAATTTGGAGTTGGTTATGGGATTTTGGGTAATGAAACAAAAGGCTAGTATTTAGGCCCAAGTGAGTTGACTAGGGAACATATAAAAGGTGAGGTCAGGGTCATATGGGTGATATATAAAGATGGCCTATCATCATTTCAAAAAGATTATTCAATTCCCAAGTCAAAAGAATATATGAAAATCATGCTCAAGTAATACATTTCATATATGAACTAAATTAATGAACGGTCAATGAATGAATAAAGAGATTACCAATGACTGTAACGTTTTCAAAGAGGAAAGAATAGTGTATACACTCACAAATGAAGATAAGTCTCTAATCTCACTCGGTGTAAGTATATACAATGCGACAAAAAATTATCGGGTTATAAAAATCTTAAACCAAATCAATATAACAACAAAAACGCATGTGCTCACGGGATAAAGTTTAATTCATGAAGTTATTCATAATATTAATGATTTGAGGACTAAAGTCTAATAACTTCTAAAAATAAGAACATGCATCGTTGAATTGTCTAATGGATCGGGCAATTATTAAAATTTATCATTGGAAACAAGGGAAAAAAGTCCAATAAAGGAGAAAAAAGAAAGAAAATATTTTTGAAAATTTTCAAATTTTTAACAAAAACATGCTTTGTTACTAAATTGTATACAAATTCAAGGACTAAACAATGAAATGGATAGAATATTCCACACTCCCTAACTTAAATGTTGCATTCTCCCCAATGCGTCCATTAAAGAACACAACACAAAGATAGGAAAAGAATGATATTACCCAAATTTGGAGCGATCTCCATAAGTACAAGTCCAAATGAATCTGCAAAACAAGTTAATACAAAGCATAGGAACAATATGTACCGATGTATTAAGTTAAAAGAATTCATGTCACAAGTCACAACAATATAGAGGGGATGAAGTGAAAATACTAGATAAATTCATGGTGAACATTTTGATTTTTAAAAATGGAAGGTCACACACATCAAAACCCAATAAACAACCTCAAACTACATTCTCATTGCTCATTTCATAAGTTCCATACAAAACAACTTAATACATTAATACTATTAAAAATAAAGAAATATAAATAAAATAAAAAAATACAACATAATATCCGTCCCAGAAATGAAAAAATGACCAAAAAGAGCAGTAGTGGCTGGAACCACTAGGATCAGAAGGATCCTGAAAATGAGGAGGTAGAGTGGCATCCAAATCACGCCGCTGTAAATAAATGTATCTCATCATCGCCTACACCATCTAGTAATCATGCCTCTGTTGCGCTCTCGCCTGCCTCTGCTCGGCTCTATCCTGTCGGCGCTCATCTCGCTTCTAATCTAGGAGGGACTCCAATGTAGCCGACCTAAGCTGGGTCTCCTCCCAGCACTGGTCCTGCACTGCCTAAAATGCCTCAAAGAGGGCATCCAAATATGTGTTTGGCACTTGAGAACACTCAGCCTGCTCCATGTGTCTCATCTATGCCTCCTCCTTTGCCATGTCAGTCGCCTCTGCCTTCTGCCTTTTATTCCCCAGTTCCCCCCACGCGTGAGTCAACATCTTCGAGATGTTGTCTTTTATGAGAAGCCCTAGTGGCTCATGCTTGTGATCAACATCGTACTCTGGGCAACTGTGAGAAGTGCAGATCCTTGTGATGAGGGCAGGAAAAAGAAGGGAAAATCTCCAAGACGCCTCCTTGGATGTCGCGAGCATCATCTCCAAAAATATTATGGGCAAACTTAAATCACCAAAATTATTAAGCAGAGTGTAGATGAATGCAGCATGCTTGTGATGCACCTCAGATCGGTTGCTCGTCACCATGAAAGAGTGGGCGTTGCTATAGTGGAGTAGTCTAGATAAGTCCGCTATTGTGGCGGAATGGAAAGCACCCTTCTTCCATCCCTTGCCCGACGCAACGGCCTCAATCAACGTCGCATGACAAAAGAGATCCCCATCCAATAAACTAACAAGATCCGCGGGGTCTGGCACACCCATAAAGGTCGCCAAATCACAATGGTGTAATGGTATCCTCACCCCACGGACCATGTCCTCAAATGTAGTAGGCCCCTACCCTCTCACCTCTACTAATGTCACGTAAAACATTCTGACGAGTTCTTCATTACCGCGCCCATTAGTAGCAAGAAAGGGCTCCCATCCCTGTCGGTGGAAAAGTAGACGCGCCTCCTACGGTACATCTTCAAGTTACTAGGAAAAATGATATCTCAATGGCCTCTCGGAAGTCTAAAAATAGGCATGAAACCAATCCCATTCTTGCTCGCAACAGAATCCCTCGAAGACCCGATTGGGCACGTACCTAGTGAACTTGTACTTCTTGACAGCGTCCATTTCAACCTACAAAACAATAATTAGGCAATACAAAAAAATTTAAGCACAATTAATGGTTAGTAAGTGTACGAGTTCAAATGGTGGGTGCACGTGTGCAAAATCGAGCGAAAAAGAATCAACATTGCGATAAAGTTTGTCAACATGCGACAATGAGTAAAAATAATCCAAGTGTGAGCCAAAAATGGATTGAAAACTGTTTGGGGCATTTAGCGAACGCTTGGCCTGCACAATGTGCGGCGAGTGTGAAAAAATACCATTTGAACCAACAATGGAGCCCCATTCATGAACAGAACAACAATGCAACAACAAATATTTGTTCATGAATGGATATATAGCAATAATCAATAATAAAAATAGTTGGAACAACAAAACAGGGACACAACCAACACACCCTCAAACATGTCAAAACATTGATAAAACAGTTGAATAATGACAAAATTCAACCAAAATCTACAAATAAATAAGTAAATAGGAATGGTTATACCTCTATAGTGTAGACAAGGGCTGAAAATTGAAGGAAATGGGGTTGGGGGATTTTAGGGCTCAAAAAATGGAGATAAGAGAGACAAAAGAAATGTAGGAAAGTGGGAAAAAAGAAGAAAATTTCGGTCTTTAACTGGACAATCGATCGATCGAGCCTTGGGCATCGATCGATCGATCATACAGGAAAAATCCCACTTCATGCTGTTTCTAACAGTGGGGGAATGTCATTTAAGGGAGTATGGGGCGGGGGGGGATGGGAAAGTAAGTATATATATATATATATATATATATATATATATATATATATATATATATATATATATATAAATGTGTCAATATAGTATATATAAGTATAAGTATATAAAAATACAAAAAAAAAAGGAAAAACAAAAATAAAAGAAAGTAACAAAGAATTAGACTAAATATGCACACACATACACATATTTTAACCAAAAATTGAAAAATATATACGACGAGTGACACACACGCATGTTCACAAAGAAATGAAAAATAAAATAAAAATAAAAGAAAAGAAAATGCAAATGCGTGAGAATGAGTGTGTTTAAAAGAAAGAAAAAAAAATTTTGTGACCCTTTTCATTTTTTTATTAACAAAAGTATGTCGGGACGCACAATTTCGGCAATTTCAAGTCCGTTGTACCTACATCAAGAGTTAGAACGAAGCATACAAAAAATATAACAAGAGATTAACTAATTACACTAGACTAAATTAAGAAGAAATAAAAAATGATAAAGTTAGTATATACAACCTACACATAGGAATTCTAATTAGCTATATAATAAAAGCTAAAAATTTTGAGGGTCCACCCAAATAACATTTTGACTTTGGAATATCAATGGTGGACCTTCCCTCTCATGCATGCCTCCCGAAAAATATGAATTCCGTTCAAACGACGAAAGGCATGTGGGCGGTGGAAAAGATGAACCACCCCCAATTAAAAATTTGGGAGGGTGGATGGGGGATTTGGATAGGAGGGGCGATAAATACACTTGTGGGCCAAGAAAAATTGAATCATCCCCCAAGTATTTTAAAGTTAGAATGGGAGGTGGCGTACATGAGGGAAAAGATGCCATCATGGATGGAGGCTCGAGCGAGTACTCCTCATCGGTGAAAAGGTTTGGAACTAAAAAGTTTTTAACCGATTCATCGGGTACTAAAATTGGTATGACAGTATAGAATAATAACTGGGATGAAAGAAATTCAATCTCAGGCGATGAGTGGTCATCGCCGAAAGATTGAATTTTAAGAAATATAATCGTTTACAATAAAACTTTCTTCTTTGAGAATCAAAGAAAAAACGAGTTTGCAAATGGATACTATGCCTCTTTCATCCTCATTGTCATTATATACTATACCATGGGTCAAGTCAAGGATGATTTGTTCCAAAGTAGGAACGAATTACTCATTTGGTTCAAAATAGTCCTCGACTTCAAACGTCTCGAAAGAAAAGTCATCGTCGGATTCAAATAGTAAATCCAACTCGTGTTCCAAACAACGATTTTCTTCCCGATAACTATTTTCAATCCTCTCATTTTCAAACACGCGTAATCCTTCACCAAAAGACATATGGCGAGGAGCGGATTCTTGGAATTGAGAGTTTTGGAAATTGTTCTCAGGACTACTCTCAAAATCATTAACATAAGAATTTTGAAAATGATTACAATTTGTTTCGAAATTCTTATCATAAGGATCTTGCGACCCATAATCAAAATGATCACGCCCAAAATTTGTGTAATCCAAAATTTGACTTTCTTAATACTCACCCAATGTCATTTTTAGATGTTGCAATTTTTTAGGATTGCAAGTATTAACCAAAAGTCATATGTTTATCGTAATTTTGAGAATTATCATTATGATTACAAGAAAAATTAGAATAAGACATGTTTACCCTAAAATAAAGCTCGAGGGGACTAATTCCACAAAGCAATGTGCGACGGGAAAAATTCAAGAGTTTCTAGGCGCTCAATGTAGAAGTCCGGTAAAAAAGGTTAAAACAAAGAATACTAATACAAAAGAAAGAATACTACGAACTAATAAGACAATTACAATCTAAATCAAAACATCCCCGGCAACGGCGCCATTTTGATAGGCAGGGTATTGCTGCGATGCGAGAGTCACCTACCCGCTAGTCGTTTTGTATTCGGCTCACTAAAATATACAAAGACCTAAATTACGACTGCACTTGCGATACAAGTATAGAGGTAAGTCGAGTATCGAATACACAGGGAGTGTTCGATTGATTTTAATAGGATTATTAATTCAGGAATAAAATTGTAAAAGGGCGATGGGTGGTTGTAAATAAAAGAAAAGAATAAGTTAAGTCTACAAAAAGTTAAGCGAGGATCGGGATATCATCCAACCATATGGATCAAAACAGCTAATATTCAGAATTCTGGCTTGAGAACAATTTTAATCGAGCATTATCAATTAATCATAAACTTCACACAATAAAAAATTTAGCCCAAAGTTGCGTGAATAAACATTTAACCAAAAATTGGTGACACGTGGATTAAACTCGGATTATCGCTATAAACACTAATGATGCATGAAAGGGAAAGGTAAACGCATAATAATCGGACTTTAATATGCGCGGTTTCAATTAAATGCAATTCTGCACAAAGCCCAATTTTCGGAGCTCGGGGCCCGAAAATGGTGAAATGAAATCCCGACCCTATTTATCTAAGGGAAATACATGAATTAAACTAAATTACAACTAATTAATCATGGAAGGAAATAATTATAGAAAGTAAACTAATTAACAAAGCATGAAACTAATTTACAAAGCAAGGAAAATAAAGAACAAAACTATATTAAAGGAGATGATAGTGAATAATTCAATCTTACAAAACTAAATGTGTGTCACCCCCAAGAAGAGAAGAACATGAACTCTCATATATAATAAGTTGGGAGAAAATAAAAGAAGAAAGAAAAGAAAAGAAAAATATCTGAAAAAAGCAGGGGATCGATCGGTCGATCGATCAAGCAGGGCAGCTTCTCCTTTTCTCCTATTTTGGTGTATTTGGTATTCCCTTCCGCCAAAAGTGGTGTAACTTCTTTGTTAGGGATTGGATTCGTGAACCGTCCATGGCCACACGGAGCTTGCGAGGATGGATACAACGTCCGTGAAGATAACGGGACAAGTGCTCAAAAATTAAATTAACTAAATTGCCCTTGAACGTACGATTGCGTACTTTAGCATAATGCGTCTGAACTCCATTGTTAGTACCTAAATACCTACAAAAGCCCAGTTATACATCATATAGCATGTTAAAAATATAAACCGAGATTTTCTGGTTAACAGGATTAAATATAAAGATTAAGGCACCCGAGGGAGCTAAAATGCGTAGGTTTGACAGATGAAATACGCAATATTTGCATATTATCAGTATGGATACAGGAACTTCTCACCGTGCCATTTGTCAAGATCATACCTCTGCATTTTCTACCAAATAGGGTTTTTTTTCTTAGTCTTTTTTTTATGTTTCAGAGATTAGTCATATACACCACAGTGACTAATATTTTATTTTCAATCTTCAAAGGTATTCGTGGGTCAAAGTAAAATGGTATAATGGTGCAAGATGATTGGCTTAAAAATGAATGCTATCGTGATTGTACTCAAATCAGAGAAGGAGTAACCGGGAAGAAAACCACGTATAATTCTTGGATGTGAAATAAGCTCATTGTACATACGGGATAAGGAGGTGGAAATGGAAAAGAAGAGAAAGCGTAATGTTGGCACCCGCAAATGTGAATGTCCATTTAGATTTAAGGGTGTCCCGATGGAAGATGGTAAGTGGGGTATAAAAGTTATGTGTAGTCTACATAATCATGAGGTCTCTGATTTTTTAGTTAGCCACCAATATGCTGGATGGTTTCTAATAGTATTTGTCCAAATGAGGTGCTACACACATTGAAACAAGTGAATACTTACAATTGCTCCTTAATAAGAACCGTGTACAACGTGAAACATAAGATGAGAGTAGGGGAGCATGCCGGGCGAAACACAATACAACAACTCATGCATTTGTTTTCCAAAAAACATTACGTACATTGGGATTATCGTCATGAGCCATATGACACTGTTGAAGACATATTTCTTTCACATCCGACCTTCGTATTACTTGCCAAGTGATTCCCTTCTATTTTGGGGGTTGATTGTACTTACAACATAAATATATAGAATATGCCTTTGTTCGAGATGATTAGGGCCACCTCTACAGGTCAATTATCTTATATTGCATTTGAATTTTGGAAGTGTGAGAAGGATGATAATTTTTAATGGGCGTTAAAACACTTGAGATCCTTTTATGAGCCATATGCTTTGCTCGGGATCATCATGTTCGATAGATAAATGTCATGCATGAATGCCGTGAGAAAAGTATTTCCGAGCGCGATGCTTCTATTATGTTTATTCCATGTGCAGTAGAATATTGAAGCAACTTGTTTGAAAGCTATATTAAAAGACCTGGATAAAAATTCCTTTATGTTTAGATAGATTAGTGTGGTCGAGTCCGAAACTCATGCGAAATATAACAGAGCATGGTCATGCTTTCTTTCAACTTAGAAGCAATAATGTCCTCGTATGATTTCTTACCTTGAAAATACTTGGTTGCTATACCATTTTATGTATGCCCATCCACGGACGAATACAATTCAACATTGCAGGAACCGCACCACTAATACGGCCAAAGGTACCCATGCACAATTAAAAAAGTATTTTCTTAGCTCTAAGGGAACATTTTCAACGGCAGCGAAAGGGGGGGATGCACGATATGAATTTTAAGAGACTCATATTAGATTGGCATTCAAAAAGTCTTTACAACCAGTAAAACATACGCACAACGAACCATTGCTACGAGAGATATGTCGACGAGCCCCCCACCTTGCTCTTGATTAAATTATAGGGGAGATAGATTGCAGAGGATGGTTTTAGTTGTATTTGCGATTAACACTCAATTAATGGATATTTCATGCGGGTATAAAATATGTATAATCTATGGCCTTCCGTGAACTTGTGAATTAGCCAGATGAGAGAAGACGAGTGACGCCATTCCAACATGGGAGTTAGATGTTAATTGGTAGAATCTGGATATAGTCCCCAATGTCCCAATATATCGTGATCTTGATTATACACTCAAGATGATTCTACTAAATAAGAGGTGGAATGATTCGGGGGTAGTTGAACGGAAAATAATGCAAGGAAAACTAATTGAGATTGCTCAACCATCTTGCACATCGTTGATGGAGCCCACATCAGATAAGGCCAGGAGGAGACCAAATGTATTGAAGAAAAATACATCTACCAAGATAATCCCATGTGCATGGGAAAAGGATCCTCCAAATATGAGTGAACTTTGTGGCAAGAAGTTAGATGAGAGGCCACCTTAAATCGAATTTCTGGTCCACCTACAAAAAGCTATATATGAAGCACGTACCAGCTTTTTTCCAATATTTTTTGGAAGACATATATGAAGTAAGGTCTGGTGGTAATTGTGGCTTAACTTCCTTGGCAGGGGGGGTGGGTATTAGAGAATCTCTTAGTCACTCCCATGTTATACGTAGTCAAATATTAACTAAGCTACGTCAGGATAAGGAATTCTATACTTCGACCATGACATCATATACCATCGATGAGTATGCAAGTAGATTGAACATTTTCAAGCATTTATTTATGATGGGTCATTGGTTCATAATGTTGGAGTTTGGATATCTAGCGGTGAATGCGATGAAAGTAATGGTTGTCTTAATATCGAAGGTCCAATGCCTAATTTTTGGGCCGTTTGATGAGGGTCCAAAACCCATTCAAGAGGATAAAAATATTATTTTCATTAGGTGACCATGAAGTGCGCCCAATTTTGTACCATGCCCCCCATTGCATCAAATTAGAAGTCAAAGGCATCGGTCGATGCATTAGGTTGGGAAGATCTATTCAAACAACGTCTGTTAATATTCCAAGGATTGTGTTCGAATGATCTAGTGACAATGGATGAAGGAATTTTATTTGATCAGATGAGGAAGTTGATTTAACTAAATCTTGATTGATCAGGAGGCAATTGTAATTTTTTGTAACATTATATGTAAAGCAATTGGTTGATTGGCTATTGCATTTTTGTGAATGATTTTTACAAATAATCATGATGGATATAAAATGTTGAAAAGTTAAATGTCTCTTTTTATTTACATATTGAATATGAATTTTTAAAAGTTAAAGTTAATCATATTGGATATGAATGTTAAGTCATCATGTTTGATATGAATATTCGATATACTATATATAACAGTTTTACTTATGTCGGATATGAATGGTTAACATGGTTAAGGATAGACTACATTTAACACTTTAATTAGGTTTAATATGAATATTAGATATTTTGCATTTAACCCCTGTACGGTCTTCTCTGGCTGTGGTAGACTCCCTACAGTCCTACTTGGTCGCGGGAGACTCCTTACGGTCCTACTTGGTCATGGAAATCATTCAATAAATTTGTAAAATCTTTTAAGGGTTTACTATGATCTTAGTAGGATCATGGGAAACTTCCCACAATCTTACTTGGCCATGGGATACACCGCAAAGTCCTACTTGGTTATGGAAATCGTACAGTGAATTTGGATAAGTTTTAAAGGGTTTCCTACGGTTGTCTCTGGCCGCGTTAGTATCCCAACGGCCCTCTTTGGCCGTGGGAAACTCCCCACGGTCCTAATCCGTTGTGGAAATCATGTAGTGAATTTGCAAAAATTTCTAAGGGTTTATGATGGTCTTAATAGGACCGTGTGATACTTTTCACAGTCCTACATGGTCGTGGGATACTCACCACGGTCCTAATTGCTCATGGAAATCATGCAGTGAATTTGCATAAGTTTTAAAGGGTTTCCTACGATTGTGTCTGGCCGTGTTAGCATCCCAACAGTCCTCCTTGGCCATGGGAGACTCCCTATGGTCCTAATTGGTCATATAAATCATGCAGTGAATTTGCATAAGTTTTAATGGGGTTCCTACGGATTATCTCCGGCCGTGTTAGCAGCCCTACAGTCCTCATTGGTCGTGGTAGTCTCCCCACGATCCAAATCAGTTGTGGAAAGCATGCAGTGAATTTGTATAAGTTTTAAAAGGATTCTTATAGTTGTCTTTGTTCGTGTTAGCATCCCTAGGTCCTCCTTGACTGTGAGAGTCTCACCGTGGCCTTAATTAGTCGTGGAAATCATGTTGTGAATTTTCATAAGTTCTAAAGGGTTTCCCACCATTTTCGTGTTAGCTTCCCTAAGATGTTCCTTGGATGTGGGAGTCTCCCCATAGTCTTAACTATTCGTGGAAATCATGCACTAAATATCCATAAGTTTTAAAGTGTCTCGTAAATCTATCTCTGGCTGTGTTGGCATCTGTACTCTCCTTTTTCTCCATGGGAGTCTCCCCACAGTCCTAACTGGTAGTGAATTTTCATAAGTTTTATTGTGTTTCCTACGATTATCTTTGGCCGTGTTAGCATCCATACGATCCTCCTTGATCGTAGCAGACATCCCACGCTCCTACTTGGTTGTGGAAATCATGTAATGAATTTGCATAAGTTTAAAAGGTTTTCCTACAATTGTCTCTGGCCGTGTTAGCATCCCAACGATTCTCCTTGGCCATGGGAGACTCCCCAAGGTTTTAATTGGTCGTGGAAATCATGCAGTATATTTGAATAAGTCTTAAAGGGTTTCTTGTGGTTATCTATGGACATGTTAGCATCCCTACTGTCCTCTTTGTTCGTGGGAGTCTCCCCATGATCCAGATTGGTTGTGGAAAGCATGCACTGAATGTGCATAAGTTTTAAAGGGTTTCTTACAGTTGTCTTCGGCCGTGTTATCATCCCTACGATCCTCCTTGACCGTGGGAGTCTCCCCACGGTCTTAATTTGTCATGGAAATCATGGAGTGAATTTGAATAAGTTTTAAAGGGTTTCCAACCATTATCTCTGGCCATGTTAGCATCCCCAAGGTCCTTATTGGCCGTGGGAGTCTCCCCACAGTCTTAACTGGTTGTGGAAATCATGCACTGAATTTTTATAAGTTTTAAACGGTCTCCTATGGCTGTCTCTGGACGTGGTAGTCTCCCTAAGGTCCTAACTAGTTGTGAATTCGCATAAGTTTTAAAGGGTTTCCTACGGTTGTCTATGGCCGTGTTAGCATCCCTACGATCCTCCTTGTCGTGGAATATCCCCACGATCATAATTGGTGTGGAAATCATGTAGTGATTTAGGACAAGTTTTCATGGCATTCCCACGGTTGTCTCTGGCCGTGTTAGCATCCCTTTGGCCCTCCTTGTCCGTGGGATTGCACTATATGGTGGAGGATGGCCATGGGAGACTGCCACGATTGTAGTTGGTCGTGGAAATCATCTAGTGAATTTAGGAGAATTTTTAAGGATTTATTATGTCCTTCTATGGCTGTGGTGTTGCATTCCATGATGAAGGATGGCCGTGGGAGACTCCCTACGGTCCTAGTTGGTCGTGGTAATCATCCAATAAATTTGATGTAATTTCAAAGGGTCTTAGTTGGTCATAAAACATACATAACAGTTAGGATAAATAGTTAGTATTAAAACATTTAGGATAAATATTTAGTAATAAAACATACATAATAGTTACGATAAATGTTTAGTATAATTGTTTTGACAAAGAACGAAACAACCATAATGTTTACTACAACCAACCAACCAGAATGTTATTAAAGATAAAAAGCAAAGAACCAACCAACCACAAAGAGTTTAATGACTAATGATACAAACAACCAAACTGGGTTATTCTATTACTTCCATTGTTGTCTCTTTTTTTCCAGGATTTTTCTTAAAGTTGTAGGGGTACATCTCTTGTTATGGTCAAACGGACATTTTGTTCGTTGCTCCAATTTTGGTTCGTCACTCACCTTCCGTTTGTCATTTCTAGCATGATCACCTTTATCCTCTAAGAGGGTGTCACATACTGCTGGATAAGCATCAAAGAGTGCTTGATAATCATCAGCGGATGGATCGTCGCGTGAATATTTAAGCGCCTCTTTCAAGAGATGAATTGCTATGTCAACACCTAACTCCTATCAATGTTGCCACAACAATTGTAATTAGTACTATGGATACATGTTACCAAACCTTAAATGTCGAAGTGAGGTATCATACCAATTATTCTATAGTATCCACTTTGGGGTTTCCCTATCTATGAATAGGATTGCAGACTAGGGGATGAAATCGATCGTTATACCACACATAGTATTCTTCAACACATTCCCAAGGGTAGTTACGTATGGGTGTAGATCTTCTAGTAGCATTTAGTACATGGTCAAACTAGTTATCCTGGTACTATTTCTCATTGTCATATACTACCTTATACCTAGACTGTTTCCTACTTCTTTTTTCTTTAATCGGGTGCATGGGAAAGAGTGGAATAAATTGGACCTAGCGGGCTTGACGAAGCACACTCTCAAGATAGTATGGCTTGGCCACATCATAGCATATGAGAATATCGGTGACCACTATATCTACTTGAATGGATCGTACTCAACATTTTCATTGTATGGATCCCATACGACCTACATTTTAAATCATCATGTAAGTAAACACTAAACATAACTAAAACATATCATGTAAGTAAAAATTAGTAGTGATACTCACATCGTGAACATTTAAATCATCTAAAGTCTCTATCTGGCAAGAAATTGCTCTTTCCAGTAACCCGATACCATTTGCGCCTTCCAACTACAAATTAGGGGCTCAGTCGTCGTATAATCAAACCTACGAACACTCCTCTTCAAATCGAAGTGATGGTGTATCAATGGTTGCATATCAATTATTATTTTCAAATAAGTGAAACATTATAAAACGAATATGATAATTCAGAATATATTAGGGTAAAGAATATATATACACATTACCACTGGAAGAGGGAGATTTCTAGCAACTTGGCGTACGTCAGCCCTGGATGCGATCCCCAATTGGCGGTACAGGTGGGATAAGAGGGAAACTCCCTAGTTCTTGTCCTTTACTTCTTCCAATTTCTTCAATGATTGCATGTAATATATCGGGACTCGGGTCCCCAACTTATTCGAGAAAAGAAGGCACTCAATCATGAATAGAAGATAGGCTCGATCATATCAATCGATGTGTTTAGCCTTTGTATTCTCACACAAAGCACTAACCCTATCCTTCCACAATTTCATCAACCAATCAAACTGTACCACATGAAAATACTTGCACTCCTCCTCAACATCTTTCACAAAAATACCTAATCAACTTAGAAATCTTCTTCGTTGATGTTTCCCTATCTTCAGGCATCATCGGGATCACGCCATACACATTATCCCCCTCAATTGCTTTTCTCAATAAATGAAAAACATCATTAAGTGCAATGGTCATTTCACCAAATGTCATATGAAACGTTTTAGTTTTGGGTTGCCACCGTTCAATAAATGCACATACAAGGACATGATCAATAAACCGATAAGATTTTTCTTATCAAAGGCCATAATCCAGAGGCTTTTACCACATTCACAAGCCGTTCATCCTCTTCATTTATATTACACTCAATGAATTTTTTATAATCGTATAGACACCTCATCATACCTCGTTCTTCATCGTGGTTACAAATATCATATCAAACATGGTTAGAAAAATTATTTAACAACTCGGGGTTGTTAGGAGAGGACCCCTCTAACGATTTTGCATTGGATCTTGTAAGGACACAAATTTCCAATTGAGTCCATATACACTTTTGGCTCAATTCCGGACAAAAACATTTATTCATAGGATAGTATTCAATTATAATATTCTCAAGCCTATGAAGTGTATGTTGAAGACATAGCGGAAAAGAGTATAAAGCTTCATCAAATATGCCGGTTTGCATGCCTCGTTTCTACGTCATCAACTATGGTTCCATGCTCCCAAGGTATGAATGCAATTATATTTATATAGGAGCTTGGAACAATATTTATTGGGTGTTAGGTTTAATAAAAAACATGTTTTACTTTCAGAATAATTTAATTGGAACTTTAATTTAAAGTATATAAAGTTTCTGGGCCAAAATAGAATTTTAGAAAAATTTCTGGAAGTTGTTCGAAATCTCGTTCGAACGAGTTTTTCGTTCTAACGAGGTTTCGTTTGAACGAGACTGCCAACGACCCTAAACTAGTCAGTCGTTCGATATGTCGTTCGAACGAGTTTGGTCGTTCGAACGAGTTTGGTCGTTCTAACGAGATATCTAACGAGTTTCTAACGAGCCCAGTCTGGTCGCTCGTTAGAAGTCTCGTTCGAATGAGAGTCAATGTCGTTTGAACGAGAATGCCAGGCGGGAACAGTTTTGAGCAGTTTTTGACAGTTTTTACCCCATTATCCCACTTATTTCTTAACTGATTTTTTAAGGCTTAATTAAGGACGGGAATCACTTTTGAAGGTGTATCTTTTTCATACCATACAAACTCCTAGAGAGTGTTTTGAGAGAAAATTTGTTTAAGGAAAAAGATCAAGTTTTGAGTGTCATTCTTTAATGAAAAATCCTACACACTCTAGTGTTTACACCCAATAGTTGTTTATCCATGTTCTATATTCATATCTTTACTTGGAGTTTTGGCACCGGTTTTTCTCTACCTAATTGAAAAAGAGACGTTTCGAGTTTGCTTCTACATCCCATCACAAAGAAGAAGACGTTTTTTGCGGTATTACTCACTTGGAGAAAGGCTCCAAGCTTGGGTGACGGTGACCATACAAAGTCCTATCGGTGGATTCCGAGATCGCGTTGGAGCTCCGTGGTTGTCCGCTAGGAAGAGGTTTCTACAAGAAGGAGCAACAAGGCTTGAGAGGGTTCGAGTTGAGGATGTGAGTCTTTTGTCTTGTAATTGTATATTTCCGTATCTAGTGGACTTGTGGCTAGGGCCGTCCGAGGTTTTTTCCCGTCTTAGGTTTTTCCTCGTACATCGCGGCGTAGTGTGACATTGTTTATTTTATCTTGCTTAAATCACGTAGATGCATGCTAAGAATAATTGAAGATAAAATTTGGTTTAAACTTTCACCCACATGTTTCGCCTAACTTTGGATATTGATAATCATGAATTAGGCAAATTCTAGAACTTGGAATTAAATAATCGGTTTAAGTGGACATATATTTAATTGTTGAATTTTACTTCACTTGGTTGTAGTTTTAATTTGTTTTAAGAAATTAAAAATTTCTTGTTGTTTATTGAACCATCACCTTTTTACGCTTCCGCATCTTGAAAAGGAAATTAGTTTGATTTTAATTGAGCAAATTGCAAATCCGGGGTTGCAGAAGTTTCAAATTGGTATCAGAGCCAAAAACGATAAATTATTTCGTTAAGATCCTTTAATTTTTGACTAAAATGGAATTTTCCCCATTTTCAAAATTTCCTATTTTTGATGGTTCGAACTACGCGTATTGGAAAGCGCGCATGAAATCGGCACTTAAATCTATCGATGAACATGTTTGGATGTCTGTTGTTAACGGTTGGACCCCACCAACTCATTTAATTGAAAATGAACGTGTTCCCAAACCCGTCGATAGATGGACTGAAAATGAGTTTAAGCTAGCAAATTTTAATTCCCGTGGTTTAAATGCTTTATTTAGCGCTGTCACACCGGATGAATTCTGATGCATTATGACGTGTGAGACCGCTAAAGAAGCTTGGGATATTTTACAATTAACTCATGAAGGAACGAGTGTCATTAATGCTTCAAAACTCCAAAACCTCACCACTCAATTTGAAACTCTCAAAATGAATGAAAAAGAGACTTTTGATGAATTTTATGCTAGACTTTCAGATATTGTTAATTCATCTTTTAACTTGGGAGAGAAAATACGTGACGACCGTGTAGTAAAGAAAATTTTAATGTCCCTACCCGATAGATTTATTCCAAAGGTGACCGTTTTAAATTCTTTACCCACTTTAGCCTCTACGAAATTAGAAGAGCTTGTAGGTGATTTACAAACCTATGAACTGGATATGTTTCCCTCTAAAAATGAAAAGAAAATCGAAAAGGGCGTTGCTTTAAAAGCCCGAAAAGAGGTTAAACAAGTAATAGAGAGCGAGAGTGATAGTGACTCGGAAGATATGGCTTTATTTGTTCGTAAATTTAGAAAATTTCTTAAATTCAACAAAGATAAATTTAAAAATGATTTTAAGAAATTTGAATCTTCTAAACATGATAAAAACGAGAAGATTTCTAAGCCCGATAAGATCCCTAAACCAAGTAATAAAAATATTGATAGGGACGAGTCTAATAAATGTTTTGGTTGTGAAGGTTATGGCCATAGGGCTTATGAGTGCCCCACTAAACTAAGGAAAGAGGGTAAGCGACCCATTTCATATAATGCAACCCTTAGTGATAGTGATACGGAAGAAAAGCCCGATTCCCCCACAAAGAAAAATTTTGTGGCTTTTATGGCAAGTCATGTGAGTGATAGTGAGAACTCATCGATTGATGACACGATAGCACATGCCACTTCCAAGGTCATTGTTCATGATTCCTTTGTCTTTAATGATAGTGAGAGTGGAGAAGAAAGAGAGAGTGAAAATGAAGAAGAGGTTGATGAGAGTGAACTTCAAAATGCTTTTCATGAATTATATAAAGAATCTATTAAATTGAAAAGAGCTAATGTGAAGTTAGAAGCGAGTTTAAGAGAGAGTGTCAAGGTCGTTAATGAAAATGCTTTAATACAAAACCTTAGGACACGTGAGAGAACTCTTCAAGAGAAGCTAGCATATGTAGAAGGCGAGAGAGATATCCTTAGGGGTTTAATGGAATCCTTGAAAAAGGAGCTTCTTGCTTTTGAAGAGAGAAATTTTTTACTAGAATCTACCATTTTAGATTTGGAAAATAAATTAAAAGATTCTAGTAATGTCAAATTTGATTTGGAGTGTCGTTCCGAAAAACTTGATAAAATGTTAGGCACGGTCCACATTAGAAATGACACTTTTGGTTTAGGCTTCAATACTTGTAATCAATTTACCCCTAAAGCCAAAACCAAATCTTTAGGAGAATCTACTAGGAATGCATTTAATGATCACACCTTAGGTTAATCTTTTCGACATGTTTTTACTTGTACACATTGTGGTCGAAAAGGTCATCTTAGGAAATTTTGTTTTGATCTTAAACGAATTCCTAGAAAATCCCATAGTAAAGTAACCACGGTAGTTAACGTTCCTACACCCCAAGATAGTCATTCTTCATTAATTTGGGTTAGGAAATCCGACTTGGTTGCCTTACAAAATAGGGATTTAGATTCTCATTTACTTTCACATGCTTCCTCCCATGCTAAATCTAAAGGATGAATGTGTTAGTGTTTGCATACTTTAGCGTTTGTACTTCATGCTATATTCATATGCTAAATGTATGCTTGTTTAGTCATTTTCTAGTCATTGCCTCATTTCATATCATATGCTAGAAATTATGACGTGTTTATCTTTTTGTATTATCTTTCTTTTGTTTGAATTAACTGAATAATATAAAAAGATTTTTGTTTATCATTTGTGTTTTATCTGATTTATTTGAGACTAATGAAAAATACAAATGATTTTTGTTTACCCTTTTAAGTATATATATATATATTTATTTTTGGTGAAAAATGTTAAAAACTCAAAAAGATTTTTTATGTGTGTATTTTAGTTTGACAGACTTTAAGTGGCATATACTTGTATTTGAATCCCATCTTTTACGCTCCCACGTGGCTAGAACTTTTGGTTTCGATTGTCAATCCTTATTATGTTCTTTACCATATTTTATGGAGTAGTTGGATTTTGTATTGTTTAAATGGATTCTTTTTCTATATGCCTCTTTTCACACATGCACGAGCTCTTTTGAAATCTTAATGTCACATGTTATATTTGATCTTTTTGAGGTGTTCTCCTACCAATCTAGTCATCTTTATATCTATGACCTAGGAGGACTAGTGCATGGCAAAATCCGTTGCATGTGAGATTTGTGTGAAAAATGGAAACATGATAAATAATTATGTGCACGAGGAAGGGCTCCGAAAGGATGAATTAAATCCTTTGCGATAGTAAGCCACCGTTTATTGGATCTAAAAGAAATACGTGATCCAAAGGCCTAAAAACATAATATTTGGCATTAAAAAGAAAACAATTGCCAAGGCCTATGTTTGTTTGATATATTCATTCAAAACCAAAAGAATATATATGCTTATTGAGGGAGAATTGGATGGTATATCAACGGTTTGCACAATGTCCGTTTATCCTAGTTGTCTTTAATGTCATGACTCTATTTGGTTTGTAGAATCATCATCATGCTAGGCTTGTATGCATTGTGTATGTTTGTTCATTGAGTTCAATCTCTATTGTCACATGAGGTTATGTTTAAATGTGATGAAGTTTGCAATCAAATGATAACTCTGTGAACGTTTATTAAGTGTTTGGGTCTAAATTTAATTGTTGCTAGTTCACACCCCTACACTTCCGTTTCCATATGACACATTTTTTCCATACGAGTGTGCAAACTTATTGTATTTTGTGTCATGTGTGTGTTTATATCTATCTATATATGCAAATACTTATTGGTATATTTATAGTATATATATATATATATATATGATATTTGTTTGTCTTTGCCTTGCTTTTATTGCCCATATGCCGTCATGTCTTATCACTTTAAGCTTCCACATGTTGTTTATTAGTTCTTTATCCTTTGCCTATTCCTGAACAAAAAGGGGGAGAATGATGATAGGGGGAGAAATGGTATCTAATCCTATTATTATTGTATCTTAATTTGGGGGAGATTTATCTTAGGGGGAGACGCCTTTCTAAATAGGTCATGTGTGTTTGATAAAGGGGAGAATTAATTTAGGGGGAGTAACTAATTAATTGCAGTTAATATTTTGATATTCCCTATGCATTTGATGAGTTTGCTTAAGTGTGCAGGAATTATTCTAGAAGCGGCATCTTTCATGACAAAGCATTTGATCCTTGGGTTGAGTCAAGTTTGGGTGGGTTATGTTTTGAGTCTAGTAGAGCTTGACGGCCCTTTAGGATTTTTGTTTGGTTTTCGTCCCGGAATAGCCAAAGGGGGAGATTTGTAAGGACACAAATTTCCAAATGAGTCCATATATAGTTTTGGATCAATTTCGGACAAAAACATTTATTCATAGGATAGTATTCAATTGTAATATTCTCAAGCCTATGAAGTGTATGTTGAAGACGTAGAGGCAAAGAGTATAAAGCTTCATCAAATATGCCGGTTTGCGTGCCTCGTTTCTACGTCATCAACTATGGTTCCATGCTCGCAAGGTATGAATGCAATTATATTTATATAGGAGCTTGGAACAATATTTATTGGGTGCTAGGTTTAATAAAAACCATGTTTTACTTTCAGAATAATTTAATTGGAACTTTAATTTAAAGTATATAAAGTTTCTGGGCCAAAATAGAATTTTAGAAAAATTTCTGGAAGTCGTTCGAAATCTCGTTCGAACGAGTTTTTCGTTCTAACGAGGTTTCGTTCGAACGAGACTGCCAACGACCCTAAACTGGTCAGTCGTTCGATATGTCGTTCGAACGAGTTTGGTCGTTCTAACGAGATATCTAACGAGTTTCTAACGAGCCCAGTCTGGTCGCTCGTTAGAAGTCTCGTTCGAACGAGAGTCAACGTTGTTCGAACGAGAATGCCAGGCGGGAACAGTTTTGAGCAGTTTTTGACAGTTTTTACCCCATTATCCCACTTGTTTCTTAACTGATTTTTTAAGGCTTAATTAAGGACGGGAATCACTTTTGAAGGTGTATCTTTTTCATACCATACAAACTCCTAGAGAGTGTTTTGAGAGAAAATTTGTTTAAGGAAAAAGATCAAGTTTTGAGTGTTATTCTTTAATGAAAAATCCTACACACTCTAGTGTTTACACCCAATAGTTGTTTATGCAAGTTCTATATTCATATCTTTACTTGGAGTTTTGGCACCGGTTTTTCTCTACCGAATTGAAAAAGAGACGTTTCGGGTTTGCTTCTACATCCCATCACAAAGAAGAAGACGTTTATTGCGGTATTACTCACTTGGAGAAAGGCTCCAAGCTTGGGTGACGGTGACCATACAAAGTCCTATCGGTGGATTCCGAGATCGCGGTGGAGCTCTGTGGTTGTCCGCTAGGAAGAGGTTTCTACAAGAAGGAGCAACAAGGCTTGAGAGGGTTCGAGTTGAGGATGTAAGTCTTTTGTCTTGTAATTGTATATTTCCGTATGTAGTGGACTTGTGGCTAGGACCGTCCAAGGTTTTTTCCCGTCTTGGGTTTTTCCTCGTACATCGCGGCGTAGTGTGATATTGTTTATTTTATCTTGCTTAAATCACGTAGATGCATGCTAAGAATAATTGAAGATAAAATTTGGTTTAAACTTTCACACACATGTTTCGCCTAACTTTGGATATTGATAATCATGACTTAGGCAAATTCTAGAACTTGGAATTAGTTAATCGGTTTAAGTGGACATATATTTAATTGTTGAATTTTACTTCACTTGGTTGTAGTTTTAATTTGTTTTAAGAAATTAAAAATTTCTTGTTGTTTATTGAACCATCACCTTTTTACGCTTCCGCATCTTGAAAAGGAAATTAATTTGATTTTAATTGAGCAAATTGCAAACCCGGGGTTTCATACGTTTCAGATCTTTTTGGTTTTGTCCTTATTTTTTTCTTTCCAATCGGGGCCAAAGAAGATACCCCTTTGAGTATGTCATCATCTTTAGAAGAGAATGATGTAGATGAATTTCTTGATTGGCTAGAGCTACTATCCCTCCTCATACGTTCAACAACAACCCCCTCGACAAAAGCCCCCACACCAACCGCCCCCTCAACAACAACCCCCTCACCAACCACTGGCGCCACACCTTCTATTACCTCATTATCAACAACCACGTACTCACCCACCACACCCTCACCAACCACCGCCTCCTCGCTTACCATACCATTACTAACCATATTCTCATCAACCACCTCATCACCACCCACATCTCCACCACCCACATCATCACCTAACACATCATCCTCTTCACCTATAATTATTTCTCATTTTCATTTTCTTTTCGACACAATTATGGGTGGTCTACCCTCTCTCCACATTTATGATCTGTAATACTTGTTAGAAATGATAATACTTGTTTGAAATTACCATATTGAAATGGATAGAGAAATGAATAAATTTAGGAGTATCCATTAAAAATAGAGAACAATGTCCGCAACCACTCAAAACCGTGGAATGCTACAAACCACGATCAAAGTAGGCCATTGTTTTTACAGATTGTATGTGAAAACGCAAATCTTTCCTTTTTATGTGTAAAAATAAACTCGATGCGGAAGCGTACAATGATGGTTCAACTTTCAAAACAACAACAAATTTTAATTTCTTAAAAAAAAACAAAATTAAATCACACAAAGTGAAGTGAAATAAATCAATTAATATATGTTCACTTAAACCGATTAATTAATTCAAGCACTAGAATTTTCCTAAGTCATATTTATCAGTATTCCAAAGTTAGGCCAAACCAAATTATTGCAAGTGACTTGAATTAAACAATTTTACTCATAATTTAATTAAAGTCCCAATTTAAATTAGCGTGATTGTTAAACCGAATTTTATCTTGAAATTATACTAAGCATGGGTTCTAAGTTTTTGTGCAAGATAAAATAAACAATGTCACACTACGCCGCGATGTACGAGGAAAAACCCAAGACCGAAAACAACCTCGGACGGCCCTAGCCACAAGTCCACTAGATACGGAATTATACAATTACAAGACAAGAGACTTACAACACTCGACTCGAACCCTCTCAAGCCCCGATGCTCCTTCTTATAGAAACCTCTTCCTAGCGGACAACCATGGAGCTCCACCGCGATCTCGGAATCCACCGATAGGACTTTGTATGGTCACCGTCACCCAAGCCTGGAGCCTTTCTCCAAGTGAGTAATACCGCAAAAAACTTCTTCTTCTTTGTGATGGGATGTAGAAGCAAACCCGAAACGTCTCTTTTTCAATTCGGTAGAGAAAACCGGTGCCAAAACTCCAAGTAAAGATATGTATATAGAACTTGGATAAACAACTATTGGGTGTAAACACTAGAGTGTGTAGTATTTTTCATTAAAGAATAACACTCAAAACTTGATCTTTTTCCTTAAACAAATTTTCTCTTAAAACACTCTCTAGGAGTTTGTATGGTATGAAAAAGATTCCCCTTGAAAAGTGATTCCCGTCCTTAATTAAGCCTTGAAAAATCAGTTAAGAAACAAGTGGGATAATGGGGTAAAAACTGTTAAAAAACTGCCAAAAACTGTTCCTGCCTGGCATTCTCGTTCGAACGACATTTCGTTCGAACGAGACTTCTAACGAGCGACCAGTTTGGACTCATTAGAAACTCGTTAGATACCTCGTTCGAATGAAAAAACTCGTTCGAACGACATATCGAACGACTGACCAGTCTAGGCTCGTTGGCAGACTCGTTCGAACGAAACTTGGTTCGAACGAAAAATCTCGTTCGAACGAAATTTCGAACGACTTCCAGAAATTTTCTATAATTTGTTTTTGGCCCAGAAACTTTTATATACTTTAATATAAAGTTCTATTTAAATTATTCTGAAAGTAAAACATGGTTTTTATTAAACCTAACACCCAATAAACTTTGTTCCAAGATCTTATATAAATATAATTACATTCATACCTTGGGAGCATGGAACCTTAGTTGATGACGTGGAAAGGAGGCACGTAAACTGGCATTTTGATGAAGCTTTAAATTATTTGCCGCTACGTCTTCAACAAACACTTCATAGGCTTGAGAGTATGACAATAAAACACTACCCTATGAATAAATTTTTTTGTCCGGAATTGAGCCAACACAATACATGGACTCAATTGGAAATTTGTGTCATTACAGTATGGTCTACTATAATCGTGAGTGTGGAACACACTACCTGAGTTGTTTTTGAAAAGTCACCTTCTTCGATGAAGGGAGATTGTAGAATACATCACATATTTTTTTTTACGTTTAGGGTTCAATTTCAACAAAAATAGGGTTCAGGTTAAATGTAAATTAGTTTTTTTTAACTTTTTTATTATTAATGGGCGTTCGAATGGGTTTTATGCAGGTATAGATTAGGCATGAACATAAATGCACAAATAGAGACTTTTGGAATACATACCAGGTTTTGTTTGGATTTGGTTTGAGTAAGTAGAGAGAAAAAAGGGAGAAGATAGAAAAGAGTAGAGAAAGAGAAAGAGAAAAATGAGGGAAAATGAGTTGATTTTTAATTTTGATTTACATAATAGGGTTTCAAATTGTGGTGATGGGTTTTTATGTTGTTAGGGAGAAATATATGTATATATATAAAATAGAAGCCTAAATCAATTTGAGAGTGACACGTGGCTAATACCATAATTATTAAGCCAAAATCAAGTTTGCAGCATTCTTCTCAAAAAATTAGCCAAATTCCTTTCAAAGGAAGACAAACAGCCTCCGTTTAGCATTTGGTTTTCTTCCGTGTGGATTCATTAAAGAGCAATATTCTTTATCAATTCTTTCTTCCATTTCTCTCTATCCATTTATAAGATTTTTCTTCCATTATCAGCGTCCTTTCTTTTCCAAAATCTCTTCCACTACCCCCAATAATATTTTTTCTCTTCCGACCCAACATGAATGAACCGCCAATTTCCCTGTTTAATTAATGTATATCTCCTCTCTTAGAAATCTCAACAGATCACATCTCCCTCAATCGTCACTTCACTAGCTAGATATGGGTCGGGGAAATGGCGTCCATACAATATCCCAAGAAGCATTTGACGAAATGGTGAAAGTGAACATGGAGGAGCGACTAAAACTCATTTCGTCACTTCCCATTAAAACCCATACCCCCACAACTGGCGATGTGATGATGAATATGTACAAATTTTGTTTACTTTACTGGAGAGATAAGTTTCTTTCAACTTAAATCTTCACATTTTATGACCATCGGTACTTGGATCAATAGAGCACATTAATGGATTCTCAGTTTTAGTTTCAATTTTTTCTTTCTTTCCATATATACATAAAACCCATTATCTTACTATATATTATATATTGAATTTGTTAATTTTATCCTTCTAATACAGACAAGAGCATTGCTTGGGTTTCAATTTCAAATGGCTTATCTAGTGTGACTCAATTTCTTTCAATAAGGGAAGTTAATGTAAGCTCTATTATCCTTAAAGTTACAAATCTTTAGTTTTAGATTATTTATTGTACTAATTCTTGAATGTTTTATTATGTTAATAATGAAAAGTATTGTACGGTTCAATTATTATCAGTGGCGTGTGTGGAAAAAATGGAAGAAAGCAGTTTTCCAGCTTTATCAAATTATCCAGTACAAGGAGATTACCTTTTTTAGAATAAAATTATACAGAGAATGGAGATTTTGGTATTGAATATATTGGAATGGAAAATGGGTTTAATAACTCCATTTGCTGATATTCATTACTTGGTATCAGAGTTCAGTTGCAAAAACTATAGACCTCATCCTTGCTACAGTCAAAGGTAGTTAATTCAATAATGTTACTTTTTGTAGTTTATGTAGTACATTTTTTTACCATTTCGTCACGGAGATCACCCCCCATCAAAACCCATGCCCCCACAACTGGCGACTAAAATTAAATTCATTAAAATTTGAAAATATGGGATAATTCTTAGTTTTAATGATTTTTTAAAAACATGGTACGATTCTTTTGTAGATCTAATCTAATGTTTAGATTTTTGTTTGATATTTAGGTTTTTCGTTTGTTTTTTCTCCCGAGTAATATTTCTTATGTAAGTTCCAACCATGGGAACCTAATTTGATATTTTAAATCTTTATTCAATATGAGTTTGAAATATAGACATAGTACCATTTCTTACAAAAGGTTAAATTGTGGGAAACTATATGTATTTGATTCCCTCATTTTTTGCTTATAAGTTTTCCTTATTTGAGGATTTTAGTCTATGGTTATAAGGGATTTATGTTTTTTTATATTATGGATTTTACATATTTGGTGGTATAGTATGGTTTTTCTTATGCTTATATTTGTCTATATATATTATTGTTCTTCATAATTAAAGGTTTTGGGGTATATGGGTTGTAGGGTAATAAGTTTATGAATTTTAGGGGTTTTGATATGTTTTTCTTCAAGCGTATTATGGTTTTTTGTTATTTAGGGATCTTACAATTCTACCTTGGATATTACGGATTTTACTTCTTTCATACAGGTTTTAGTTGTAGGATTTTTTTTTGATGAAGTAGAAGCATTTTTTGGGTGGGTATAGGCTTCAGATTTTTTCCTCCTCAACCTTTTCGCTATAGACTCTTGGATTATTTATTTATTTTCGCGTTATGTATCTAACTTTACTAATGTGACAACCCGCTATCCGAAATAAAGGGTGGCCAGCCCTATACCCCGATTAATTAGGAAATCATGGATAATATCATCCTCAGCATCACAACAATAAACAAAGTATAAGGAATAACCACTCTATATTCCAGAAAACGGGTTATCAAAAACTTTGATTTAGACTTTAAAGGAAAACATTCTCAACAACCCATCATAGAAATAGAGGGTGGAAACCCCCACAAGCGCATATAAGAAATCCGAAAGATACAAAAGACCGAATAAAGCTTCGGTCAATACCATCCATACAACATACATATAGTACTAAGTGTTACATAATAAATTCATTATACATTTACAACTGTTTGGGCAACAAGCCCGAATGAACCGAACATAACTAGAAACATAAACAGAGGCGTCTAAACAAAATCCCGTGAAACCCGCACAATGTCACGGCTCCTCAAAGACATGTGGAAGAAAAGGTCATTACGGGCGACCGTGCGGCGGAACACCTGAACGGATAATATAGATGTACATACACAACAAGAAAAGGAAAACCGGTCAGGGCCGGGTATATGTGATCAATAGATAAATAACAAGTATGATAATGAGGCACAATGAAGCATGGATGATAGTCTAGCATGTTAACGGCATATAAGGAACTGAAATTTGTGAAGGACTACATAGAGTGAGATTCATAATAAAACAGAATTAAAAGTGCTTATAAGCCTTTATCATCATTAATCAGATTTCAATTCAAGTATACATTTTCCATTCCTTATCAGGAATATAATTGACATCATGTGCTCTATAAGGCACTAATCTCAATAACATGCTCTTTGCGGCATAACTTTGCTCTTTGTGGCATTAATGTTCCATCGAGTCCAACTCGATAATTAGAATAGTCATAATTATAAATATAACGCTTCTAAGATCGCTCGTCCGGGTTTCCCCACTGAGCGCGTCCCTAAATAACCATCATCTTCCAGGGCCTATCATAAGACAACCTGGGATCCTATCGAAAGCGTCGGGAAGCGGCCATGAGCCTGCGTGGTAGCCAAGACCACACCCGGAATCTCCCTACCCCCGCAGAACAAAATACAAACATAAACGCTCCCATGGCCTAGGACTATATCCACCCAGCATTCATTAGCCAGGGGGCTTCACCTAACGAGCGAACTTCCCTTAAGATGGTATTTAGAGAGGTGTGTAACATCCATTTTATTAATTCCCATTATGTGATTAGTAAATTATCATTTACCTTATTAATTCCCCATTTTAAATAAAAAGGGTATAAGTTAAATTGGGACTATATGTAATTCGTACCGACCTAGCATCCTCAAAAAGAATTTAGACTCCAAATTTATCCCCAAGGCCTCTTTTAGGCTTTACCATAAACCATTTAGTCAAAATGTAACTCAAGTTGAATTCTAAAGTCTCCAAAATTGACCTTAATACATTCTAGACCCTTATAAACTACAAGAGAAAAGTGATGCCTAAACATCACCTTAAATTCCCCCTAGAATGAATCCTAGATGAACCCTTTCGAGTCTAGGATGTCGTCCCAACTCAACTAGAGCTCTAATCCCTATGTTTACTTCATTTAAGAAGGTCCCTAATCAAATAACCCTAAAGAAAAAGGGTTAAAAATAAAAAGAAAAAAATTTTGAAAATGCAGGGCTACCGAATCGATTCGCCCCCTTGGCCGAATCGATTCGGCCAGAAAAGTTGAGGTTCTGCATAAATGCCGAATCGATTCGGATGGGAGACCGAATCGATTCGGTCAGAAAATCTGGGTTTCTGCATAACTGCCGAATCGATTCGCCCAGGGGACCGAATCGATTCGGGCCTGCGATTTTGCTAAGAAATGGCTATGGAGTCTTGGACTCCATTTTCTACCCCAAACCCAAATTTCTCCAAACCAAACTCATATACCAACATTCTAAAACATCAAAGAAGCTATTGATCATCTTCAAACCCCATGAATCATTTTGGAGTGGATCAAAACCCAAAACACATAATAAAACCCTAAGTTTGCTAAACTAAACATAATACATCATCATCACAACAAATCATCTATCTCAAGACACAAGTAGCAAGTAAAAACTTGCCTTGATTCAACAAATATGCAGATTTCTTTGGTGTAGAAGCAATCTCTTTCAATCTCCAAAGCTTTCTCTCTACTCTTCTCTTTTCTCTCTTAGGTTTAGGAAGGGATTTTGGGGAATTTAGAAGACTAAAAAGGCATAAATCGTGACTTAAGGCCAAATGCCCCACTTAATTAACCAAAAGTGCGATAAAATAATACGCGATAGCATAATTAAAGCCCAACCAGTCAAAAATGCCCAAAACTACAAAAGACAATATGGTACATTATTTGACTATTTCGCACATTCCGGAATCAACTGCAACCTCCAAATTATCATTTGGACATTTTAAAATTTAATTTAGATTCCGGTCTCATAATTAAGCCAAATATCATTTTATTTTCAGATGATACTAATAAGCATGACATAGCAATATATTCCCATAATTATGATATGTATGCAACCTCATAATAAATATCAACTTTCTACATTGAATTCATCATTCAAATCATAACCCAACACTAGGTTCCAATTACTATACTAAGTAATTAATATAAAATACGGTCTCATAAGCGAGGGTTATTACATACTCCCCCCCTTATAAGGGAATTTTGCCCCCAAAATTTAGGCGTACCTCATGAGAAAAGATGTGGATATTTCTCCCGCATCTCATCCTCGCGTTCCCAAGTCGATTCGCTTGCATGATGATGACTCCACTGGACTCTCACTAGAGGCACCACACGAGATCTTAACTTTCGCTCCCCAAACTCAAGGATAGAAACCGGTTGTTCTTCATAAGAAACATCGGGCTGCAACTCGATATCTTCGAAAGGGATGTGCCAAAGGGCACCTTCACACCTTCTGTACTTCTTCAAGGAGGAGACATGAAATACATCATGGATTTGTTGTAAGGGTTCCGGCAAGGCAATTTTGTATGCTACGGGACCAACCTTTGCAATCACCGGGAAAGGTACAACAAAGCGGGGTGCAAGCTTTCCTTTCTTCCCAAAACGCTTAATACCCTTCATCGGGGACACCCGCACCAACACCTGGTCTCCAACCTCCAATTCCATATGCCTCCTTCCCGCATCGGCATAACTCTTTTGGCGATCTTGGGCTATCCGTATGCGGTTTCGAATAAGCTCAATCTTCGAAGAAGTATCTTGGATCATCTCAGGTCCAAGAAACTTATTATCACCCACTTCCAACCAACAAGCGGGCGACCTACAAGGCCTGCCATACAGGGCTTCATAAGGTGCCATACCAATGGTAAATTGGTATGAGTTGTTGTAAGCAAACTCAACCAACGGAAGATATTGTTCCCAACTACCTTTAAAGTCGAGTATGCACATAAGAAGCATATCCTCCAACATCTGGTTTACCCTTTCGGTCTGACCGTCTGTTTGAGGATGATAGGAAGAGCTTAACTTCAACTCGGTCCCCATAGCTCCCTGGAAACTCTGCCAAAAGCGGGACACGAATATTTTATCTCGGTCGGAGATAATATTCAAAGGTACCCCATGGAGTCTGACGATCTCCTCAATGAACAACTGGGCATAACGAGCGGTATCATAATCGGTGCGCACAGGTAAGAAGTGTGCCGACTTGGTCAAACGGTCGACAATCACCCAAATTGAATCATGACCCTTTTGCGATCTAGGCAAGCCTGTAACAAAGTCCATCGAAATGCTCTCCCATTTCCACACTGGAATCTCGAGCGATTGTAACAAACCCGTCGGCCGCTGGTGGTCAATCTTAACCAACTGACAAGTAGTACACTGGGACACAAACTCGGAGATATCCCTCTTCATACCCGCCCACCAATACAAACGACGCATATCTTGGTACATCTTGTCCCCGCCGGGATGTACCGTGAACTTCGACCCGTGGGATTCTGCCATAACTGCACGTCTCAAATCCCCATCATCGGGAACCACAAGTCTTCCATGGAAGCGTAATCCACCCTCAGAGCCTATTGAGTATGACTCCGCTCCCTCAGACAATAACTGGCGTATGTGGTCTTGACAAACCTTATCTCTTTTCTGAGCTTCCATAATCTTTGTTATAATCGTGGGAGTAACCGTCATCACTGAAAGGAATGCTCTCGCTCCGGCATCCTCCAGGCCGAGTTCTTTCCACTTAGCTTTCCACACCTCAGCTAAGTTTCCATCAGGCTTTCTACTCAAGGCATCTGCTACCACATTCGCCTTCCCGGGGTGGTAATGAATGTCAAATTGGTAGTCTTTCACAAACTCCAACCAACGGCGCTGGCGCATGTTCAAATCCTTTTGGGAGAATAAGTACTGCAGCGATTTGTGGTCGGTGAAAAGACTAAACTTTTCCCCCAAGAGGTAATGCCTCCATATTTTCAAGGCAAATACAACGGCGGCGAATTCCAAGTCATGCACTGGATAGTTCCTCTCGTGAGGCTTCAACTTACGAGAAGCGTATGCAATGGGTTGCCTCTCTTGTTGAAGAACACTTCCTAACCCTAGAAAAGATGCATCGGTAAAGACGAGATATTCCAACCCCGGCTTTGGCAATGCCAGGACTGGAGCAGAAGTCAGTCTATCGTTGAGCTCATCGAAAGCCGCTTGACATGAACTGTCCCAAACAAATCTTACTCCTTTTCGGGTCAAATTCGTCAATGGGCTAGCAACCTTAGAAAAGCCCTTAATGAATCGACGGTAATAGCCCACCAAGCCCAAAAAACTACGAACCTCAGTGGGCGTCGTGGGCTGACCCCACTCCTTCACCGCGATCACCTTACTCGGATCCACAGACACACCTTGGGATGACACCACATGCCCCAAAAATTGAACTTCCTTCAACCAGAAGCCACACTTCTCAAACTTTGCATACAATTGATGATCCCTCAATCTCTGCAAGACCAACCGCAAGTGAGCAGCGTGATCCGACTCCGTCTGAGAATAGACTAGGATGTCATCAATAAATACAATGACAAACTGGTCAAGGAAATACCGAAACACCCTATTCATAAGGTCCATAAACACTGCAGGGGCATTGGTTAGCCCAAAGGGCATAACCAAGAACTCATAAGATCCATAACGGGTCAGAAAGGCCGTCTTGGACACATCTTGCTCTCGTATCCTCAATTGGTGATACCCAGTCCGCAAGTCGATCTTGGAGAAGTAGGAAGCTCCTCTAAGTTGATCAAATAAGTCATCGATGCGAGGCAAAGGGTATTTATTTCGGATGGTGACTTTATTCAACTCTCTATAGTCCACGCATAACCGGAGAGAGCCGTCTCTCTTCTTCACAAATAATACCGGAGCGCCCCACGGCGAGGTACTACGCTGAATAAAACCCTGCCCCAGTAGCTTCTGAATCTGATCTCTCAGCTCCCTCATCTCCACAGGAGCCATTCGATAAGGAGCTTTGGCGATCGACCTAGTTCCCGGCATTAAATCAATCACAAACTCTATCTCCCTACTTGGAGGTAATCCCGGTATCTCATGGAAAATATCTTCAAAGTCCGGGACGATTGGAAGAGAATCCAGAGGAACCACAACATCTCCAGGTGCGTCTTCCGCAATACAATATAAATAAGCACTCGTGCTCCCTTCCACACAAGGCATAACTACCAGGAACATCTCTTGTCCAGGAACCGCAAAAACTATACTCTTCCCGAAGCAATTCACTATAGCACGGTACTTCACTAGCCAATCCATACCCAATATTACATCGTACCCGACCATATCAAGGACGAGCAAATCGGCCTCAAAACACAAGTCACCAAGATTAATTTCTACGTTTTTACATACGAAAAAAATCAATGAGCCATCTCCCATAGAGGATTCGACGCTAGTGAAAGTACCTTCAGCAGATTTTATTAAACCTGTAGTCTGAGCAAAACTTCTAGAAATAAAGGAGTGTGTAGCACGCGTATCAAATAGAATTCGACCCATGTGCCCCTGAATGAGAAACTTACCCTCGATCGCCGGTGGTGCCGGAGGAGCTGGAGGAAGCAAAGCCTCCTGAAGATGGTAAACCTTTCCGTACTGCAATTGCCCCTGTTGAGGAGGAGCAGCCGGATTAGGCGCTTGGGGCGGAAACTGTACATACGGCTGCTGTGGGGCCCGAGGAAGATGCCCTCCAACCAACTGAGGACACGCCCTTTTATAGTGGCCTAGTTCCCCACACTGAAAACATTTGATTGCCGTAATATCCTGATTCCTACCTTGGTTATTTCGGAATGGTCCCGCACCTCGGCCCTGTTGGCCCCTACCACCATTTCCACCTCGACCTCCCTGAGGCTGCTGGCCGCCTTGACCTTGTCTATTATTATTGTTGCCACCAGCATTAAACCCACCGAACCGTTGACGTTTGGACGAATCCCCCTGCTGAGGATCCCTCTCAACCTGCTTGTTCCCCGAGGATTGGGACGAAGAAGATGTCCCCCCTCCGTTCCCAACACCTCCCTGCCTCACAGTTTGACCCACAGTAACAACCTTCTTCTTGTTTAGCAAAAACAATCTGTGCTCCTGACAATGAAGCAAAGCGGTATTCATCACATCACCAAAAGTCACTACAGATGGATTTCCCAGCAAATGTTGCTTTATTCGCCAGTTCAAACCTCCCACAAACTTGGAGATCCTCTTCGACTCTGGAGTTACCTCATCCGGTATAAAACTATCTAACCGGGTAAACTCTTCTTATTACTCAGCAACTGACCTCTCCCTTTGAACCAAATCCTGCAGCTTCCTCTGCATCTCCCTCTGAACTGCGGGAGGGAAATACTTACCATCAAACAAAGCCCAAAAATTTGTAATGGACATAGTATCCCTTTGCTCGGGTGTCGTCATCGACTCCCACCAATGTAAGGCCGGTCCTACCAGCTTGAAAGTAACGAGAATCTGCTTCTTCTCCTCACTACATTCCACCATCCTAAGATGGCGCTGCATATCTCTCTTCCACTGGTTCGCCTTGATAACATCTGAACCTCCCTCAAACTCTGGGGGATGCCCTTTCTGGAAAGATTCTCTCACCCGTTCCCACTGAGAAGGTCCCGTGGGAGCTTGTGCTTCTTGTCCCCTAACTTGGGCTTGCGGCATTTGTTGGGCCACGGCAGTCATCGCGGCATTGACAGCTTGGGCCATAATATTTGCCACTTCCGCGGCACTGATACTCCCCTGCTGCTGTGGAGGACCAAACTCATCCTCAACGACCCTATTACGTCTAGCGGGACGTCCTCTCTTCGGTGGCATCTGAGATAAAGACGAGATAGAGTTAAAACATAACATAAGACAATCTATTTAGCAGGAGATCGCATATATAGGCAGCAAAGCAGTCCTAACATTAAGTTCTATATCAAAGAACGCTACGGTAGAACGTGACAAGTCCGCATAGATCCTAAAGACTCTAGAACCTGATGCTCTGATACCATCTGTGACAACCCGCTATCCGAAATAAAGGGTGGCCAGCCCTATACCCCGATTAATTAGGAAATCATGGATAATATCATCCTCAGCATCACAACAATAAACAAAGTATAAGGAATAACCACTCTATATTCCAGAAAACGGGTTATCAAAAACTTTGATTTAGACTTTAAAGGAAAACATTCTCAACAACCCATCATAGAAATAGAGGGTGGAAACCCCCACAAGCGCATATAAGAAATCCCGAAAGATACAAAGGACCGAATAAAGCTTCGTTCAATACCATCCATACAACATACATATAGTACCAAGTGTTACATAATAAATTCATTATACATTTACAACTGTTTGGGCAACAAGCCCGAATGAACCGAACATAACTAGAAACATAAATAGAGGCGTCTACACAAAATCCCGTGAAACCCGCACAATGTCACGGCTCCTCAAAGACATGTGGAAGAAAAGGTCATTACGGGCGACCGTGCGGCGGAACACCTGAACGGATAATATAGATGTACATACACAACAAGAAAAGGAAAATCGGTCAGGGCCGGGTATATGTGATCAATAGATAAATGGCAAGTATGATAATGAGGCACAATGAAGCATGGATGATAGTCTAGCATGTTAACGGCATATAAGGAACTGAAATTTGTGAAGGACTACATAGAGTGAGATTCATAATAAAACAGAATTAAAAGTGCTTATAAGCCTTTATCATCATTAATCAGATTTCAATTCAAGTATACATTTTCCATTCCTTATCAGGAATATAATTGACATCATGTGCTCTATAAGGCACTAATCTCAATAACATGCTCTTTGCGGCATAACTTTGCTCTTTGTGGCATTAATGTTCCATCGAGTCCAACTCGATAATTAGAATAGTCATAATTATAAATATAACGGTTCTAAGACCGCTCGTCCGGGTTTCCCCACTGAGCGCGTCCCTAAATAACCATCATCTTCCAGGGCCTATCATAAGACAACCTGGGATCCTATCGAAAGCGTCGGGAAGCGGCCATGAGCCTGCGTGGTAGCCAAGACCACACCCGGAATCTCCCTACCCCCGCAGATCAAAATACAAACATAAACGCTCCCATGGCCTAGGACTATATCCACCCTGCATTCATTAGCCAGGGGGCTTCACCTAACGAGCGGACTTCCCTTAAGATGGTATTTAGAGAGGTGTGTAACATCCATTTTATTAATTCCCATTATGTGATTAGTAAATTATCATTTACCTTATTAATTCCCCATTTTAAATAAAAAGGGTATAAGTTAAATTGGGACTATATGTAATTCGTACCGACCTAGCATCCTCAAAAAGAATTTAGACTCCAAAGTTATCCCCAAGGCCTCTTTTAGGCTTTACCATAAACCATTTAGTCAAAATGTAACTCAAGTTGAATTCTAAAGTCTCCAAAATTGACCTTAATACATTCTAGACCCTTATAAACTACAAGAGAAAAGTGATGCCTAAACATCACCTTAAATTCCCCCTAGAATGAATCCTAGATGAACCCTTTCGAGTCTAGGATGTCGTCCCAACTCAACTAGAGCTCTAATCCCTATGTTTACTTCATTTAAGAAGGTCCCTAATCAAATAATCCTAAAGAAAAAGGGTTAAAAATAAAAAGAAATTTTTTTTGAAAATGCAGGGCTACCGAATCGATTCGCCCCCTTGGCCGAATCAATTCGGCCAGAAAAGTTGAGGTTCTGCATAAATGCCGAATCGATTCGGATGGGAGACCGAATCGATTCGGTCAGAAAATCTGGGTTTCTGCATAACTGCCGAATCGATTCGCCCAGGGGACCGAATCGATTCGGGCCTGCGATTTTGCTAAGAAATGGCTATGGAGTCTTGGACTCCATTTTCTACCCCAAACCCAAATTTCTCCAAACCAAACTCATATACCAACATTCTAAAACATCAAAGAAGCTATTGATCATCTTCAAACCCCATGAATCATTTTGGAGTGGATCAAAACCCAAAACACATAATAAAACCCTAAGTTTGCTAAACTAAACATAATACATCATCATCACAACAAATCATCTATCTGAAGACACAAGTAGCAAGTAAAAACTTGCCTTGATTCAACAAATATGCAGATTTCTTTGGTGTAGAAGCAATCTCTTTCAATCTCCAAAGCTTTCTCTCTACTCTTCTCTTTTCTCTCTTAGGTTTAGGAAGGGATTTTGGGGAATTTAGAAGATTAAAAAGGCATAAATCGTGACTTAAGGCCAAATGCCCCACTTAATTAACCAAAAGTGCGATAAAATAATACGCGATAGCATAATTAAAGCCCAACCAGTCAAAAATGCCCAAAACTACAAAATACAATATGGTACATTATTTGACTATTTCGCACATTCCGGAATCAACTGCAACCTCCAAATTATCATTTGGACATTTTAAAATTTAATTTAGATTCCGGTCTCATAATTAAGCCAAATATCATTTTATTTTCAGATGATACTAATAAGCATGACATAGCAATATATTCCCATAATTATGATATGTATGCAACCTCATAATAAATATCAACTTTCTACATTGAATTCATCATTCAAATCATAACCCAACACTAGGTTCCAATTACTATACTAAGTAATTAATATAAAATACGGTCTCATAAGCGAGGGTTATTACAACTAATTTGTTTCTCTTTTTCTAACAGGTAGCCTTTGCCCCATATCTAGGAGTGTTAATTATTTTCGAACTTCCGAATTTTCCAATTTTTTATCTGAATTTTTTCAAATTTGGCATCATTTTTTAATTTTTTGATTTCTGAATTTTTCGATTTCCGAATTTTCTGAAAAGAAAATGGAATGGAATTGGAAATGATTTATAAATTTTTGAATTTTCGAGTTTATGATTCGAATTTTTCGATATCACGCTGATCCGATTTTTCCAAAATATTTTTCCAAGCACGACGAAGCATTGGACGGTGGAATATGAGATGCATGCATGGATGACGCAAGAGCATGAATTGTATATGTAAGAGAGTTAAAGCCAAAAAGTAAATTATTGAGGTTCAATTCGGTATCAACTTCAAACTTATTGTGAGACAATGGGAAATAGCCAAAGTATTATCGTAAAGGGCGTGCTTCGGCCATAACGAGAGTAATATTTTTCGAAAGAAAAGAAAATCTTTTTGTGATTTTTGAATATAAGAAACGGAAAATATTTTTATCAATTTGAATATTGTAAATGGAAGAAATTTTTTTTGAATTTTTTGGGATAATATTTTGAAAAAGTAGGAAAATATTTTTGGGATTTTTGAAAAAGGGAATAAAATGGACTCTATTTGAAACTCAAATGGGTGGAGAAGAAAATCGACTACTAAAAGAGTGGAATGAGACACATAAAAAGAAAGGAAAAAGCTCAATGAGCACGTAGCCAATTTTTATCTTCAATTAAGTGATGGAGTAGTCAAATTTTAATTAATTTGTGGGCAAGAAAAGCATGGATTCTTACGTCGCCTTTGAAAAAGTTGTGCTCCTACTTTCTTTCGGAGAGACCAAAAGGCGTACTAGTTAAGGCTCACCACACTAGCTACTATAACGATCGACCATCTGGTACATCGTTGGGGAAAGCCCAAACCTGATTTAGTGGGTGGCCTCACGTAAAACCTATTTCTCTAGATAATTATCTTAAGAAGTCGAATCAATATTGACAAGGGTGGAAAGGACTCACTAGAGTATCCTTCGAGCGTCTCGTTCTAAAAGCTTCCTAATGAACACCGATCCTACTTGACTTTCTAGTTGATTGATTTGAATTAAGTGATAGCACGGGTAATAAGAAAATGGGATAAAGTGATTGAGTGGGTGATGAAATCCAAACTCGTTTCAATGATCGGGTCTAGGTATTAGGTCCATTAATTCATCAAACCCTTCAAATTAAGTGCGATGCAATTATAAAAAGCAAATAGGAGCAAATAATCACACAAAAAATGAACTCACTGATAAAAGATTAGCGAGTGATAAAGAAATTTACCTCCCATGCCTTTTACCCACTTGAGGTGAAGACCGAGTTGCAACTTTTCAACTTTTCACTTTGAAACTTTTAATTGAAACTTTTCACTTTGCTCCAATCTTCAAGAAAGCAGCAATGACGCCATTTGATAACTGGTTTTTTATGTATGGTCGTTGTCTTCAAAAATCGAGTCTCAAAATCCCTTGAATTACCTGTAAAAATTGTTAAATTACTCATATAATAGTAAGTATGGGTATTAATCCAAATTTCAGGTGAAAAACAAATAACTTGAATGCTTGCAATTTCAACTGTTTTTTTTATTCTATCTTTTATTTATAATTTTTTTATATAGTTTTAAAACAATTTTAAGGGAGAATAGAAATGCTAAAATCATACGTGATTAAATACTACTAAAATTGAAATGTAACCAAGTTGTAATTAAGAGAAGATTCAGGAGATCAGCTTACACAGCGTGGTCATTTTTTTTAATTTCTTAATTTGTTAAATTGAAATATTTCGAGATAATATTAAATCCATAATCTAACTCTTGTTACAATTCTAAATTGAATAATATATTTTTCAGAAAACTAATTTAAAAATGTCACACATTAAAAACTAAGATTTGTACTCTTTTAATAAACTACCTGCTAAGATCAATTTAATAAAAATTATATGAATCTTCGAATTTCAATACCGAATTAAGATTCAAATTTAGGAAAAACCTATCTCTCGATACGTAAATTAATTTATTACAATTAAAAATTAATTCTCCTCAAAATATGACAATTGACAAAATTAATTTATGACAATTAACATTCTACGCGGTTTCGTCCCACCTATTGAACGGGGTGATTAGCTTAACATTCTCATATTAGAACCTAAAACAACAATCAAATAAATATGAAGAATAATATAAAATGAAACGAGAAAAATAAATACGACACGCAAATTATCATGTCGAATCATGTTCTTGAAATATGTCTTGATATGCATTCAACGTTTTCACAATATAAACACCTAATTACAATAAAAAAAAAAAACTGAATTTAAAAATTATTCTAAACTAAACTTATCTTTTTGATATTTTTCTACGCCTATTTTTTTATTTCTAAACTTTACAAACTGACTCCACAAATAGTGCAGTCTACGTTCTCTCTTTTTCAATCTGTGTGAGAGAGTATTTTATACGTTACCTCCCTTTTAATTTATAACCCACGATAGTTGATTTTGATTGAGAAATATCTGGGATTTGAATTTGACTTAGTCAAACTTTTGTCTTGATAAACAAACTAAAAAATAAATCAGCAGTGAAACTATTTCCAAAAGTATTTATATCCTATGTGTATCCCAAGTGTCAAACTTCTTTGGAAATTTTCTATATCCACCTGGCAATTTTTTTGCATCGATAGAATGTTTTTAAAAAAAGCATCTCCAATGCTATTTATCTCTGTGTCATCGTGTCACTCATTTTAAGGAACCAGGTGGAGAGAGAGAATGCGAGAGAGGAGAAAGAAATTCTAATTTGCAGCCATGTCATACAGAAATGCTTTGTGAAAATTTCTATCTGCAGAAATTGTAAACCGTAATCTCTTTGTGACTATGTTTCCAACTCATATAGAAATACTCATAGAAACTCCCATTGGAAGATATTTTTTAGAATTTTGGATTTCTACAATAGAAATCTCATTCCTTAGAAATGCTATTGGAGTAGGCCTTAGAGAACTCCTATTTTTGTGGAATAGGTTGAAAGGTTCATGTTTTTGTGGAGGTTGGAACATGGGTCAAACAGGTAGGTTTATTTTAAGTAGACTGGATACCGGGATAATGAAGATGGGTTACCAGATTTTGGGGTCGAATTAGTTTTAGTTTTTGTAGCTGCTCGACGAAGATGATGGCATCCTGGAAATGGGTCTGGCTAGATATTATTTTGGTTTATGGGATTTGGGTCGATTTTTCAGGCGGGTAAGGGGTATGGGTCAGAGTTTGGCAGTTTGAGAATGGAACGTAAGTGGGGTATCTTGGCCGGAGTTTGGAGGTTAGATTGGGTTGGAGAATCGGGTTTGAGGGAAGTAGCAGGGTCGAGATGTAGCTAGAGGTGGGTTGTCCACCAGCCAGGTTTTGGAGTGGTCTTTGGTTGCCAGCCGGGGTAGGAGATCGCCGGTTTGGTGTTGGATCAGGTTCCAGTGGTCAAATTTTATGAGTGGTCGCTGGATGTGGGTTTTGGCATGAGGTCAGGTTTGGTAGTGGGAGGATATGGTAAATGAGTGGTCTTGGGTTTCTTTCTTTTAGAATAGAGAGATGAGAGAAGTTATGAGGTGGTGGTGATTATGTGAGAGGGTGTATGGTGATTATGAGTAAAGTGAGAGTAAGGTGACTATGAGTGTATGTGTGTATTTTGTACTTAAACATAAAACTAAGACTCAATTAGTATAAAATAAATAAAATCTACTAAAATTTAAAACTAAAGAATGAAAATCCAAACCTAAAACAAAAAATAAATATTTAAAAGTCTATTAGAAATAAATATAAAATAAAACTAAAAAAATATAAAATCTAATAAAACTAAATAAATTAAATTCCTAACTTAAAAATAAATTACTCTAATAAAATGAATTAATAATAATAATAAAAAACTAACCTAATAAAATTAAAAACAAATAAAATGAAATGAAATGAAGTAAAGAAAAACCTAATAAAATAAAGACTCTTACTATATTTACATAAAAATATGAAAACACTTGATGCATAGTAAAGGACCATACTATTTACAACTATACGCACACAAATAATATATAAAAATAATAGAAAATTATATACGACTCAAATAAATATCTAAAAAAATAGAGAAGTAAAAACTAAACACATGTGAGGCTCAGGCAATGGCTTGGATTTGGTTTAGGCTTAGCTTTGGTACGAGATTGAGTTTATGGCGTCGAAACTCATTGGGGGAAGCTCAAAAAAGGGTATCTTTCTTCACGGTTCTTTGATTTTCTTCACTGAACGCTTTTAACCGCTAATGTGTCGCAATTACGTCAATTTAGTACAATTTGATACTATAGCTGACGATTGACTTGTGAAAAAAATAACTATGAAGATAAGGCTAATTTCATTGAAAACGGGTGACTAAATAGACGTATTTGGGGCATAAATCAAACATTTTTCGGTGATTATCGTATGACTTTAGGTTAGTACGAGAATCTCATAAGAGATACGATCGATTGAACTACTATGACAAGAGAATTGTCTCATGTTATTGGAGTGAGTGACTACTAATGCTAGATTTAAATTGGCTTTGTCGAGGCATGATCCTAAATTTTTAAGAAATGTAGGTACTGAAATTCGAGGGTTCAGAATGGTTCATGGTGGTAAACTCAATGATGATTATCTTTTGACATTTCGGTAGGCATCAATCATTAAAGGTTACTATTCTGACTGACGTGTCGGGTATGCATTGAGTATTAGCAAAAAGACCTTAGGATTGATCAGTGATTGGTCGTGTGAAAAGAGAACCCGGGGAATACCTCAAGATAAACGGGGATAATATCATGACAATCACTAGTGTGCACCCACGATTGAGGTTAACATAGTGCTAACCCGTGAATATGAGATTTTTGGTCTTTAACTCTGATGTTGGGAATTCCCTACGGCCTACTGCAGGTTGACAGTTAATCAAACCCAAGTTTTTTATGGACTAAGAATTTTGAGGATTAAATTTCATAAGGAGGGAAAAATGTAATACCCCACCCCTAGAAATAAATGTTTCATTAATAAAGTAGGTATTTTATTCGAGATTTATTTGGAGAAATAAATTGTATAAGTGTACTTGAAGATATTGCACTAAAAGCGACATGTTGCACATAATTTTTCAAAGAATTTCTACGTTGCAGGGGCCCGCATGGCAATGCATCCATGTTCGTTAGGATAGTGCGGAAATACCGGTAAGACGTAATGCGAGTTAATTAAAGCATGGTTAAGTTACGAGCGTAAATGTGTGCAGTTAAAAATCTAGCTAGTGTGCAACTCCCAATATTATAACGTTGCATGATTTTTAGAGGATTCCTCGAAAGGGGTAAAAATTGTGCAACACTATAATTGGAGTAGTAAAATTGGATTCCGGTGGAATTTGGGTTAAAAATGTGTTTGGAACACTTTTATCAAAAGTGTCGATCGATCGACTGAATTGATCCATCCATCCATCGA